>ML677412.1:12074868-12621443 GCA_007922305.1 Dermatemys mawii | reverse complement strand
GGAAGGGGATGAGGGGAGTTGGAGGGGGATGCAGGGAGGTACTCGGCAGGAACTTTCCTATTGGAAATTCCTGTTCAGTTTATCTGGTTCCTACTGGTCTGAATCATTGACCAGAGTGTAGGCAGAGACAACTAACTGCTGCTGGTTTTTATTTTTACTGTCTCTTGCTGTCATGTTTTATTTATTTAGGCAGGGCCCTTTGTGTACCTCGTGCTTTACAAACAAACACAATAAAAGTTTGCTGCTTTGAAGAGCTTATAGTCTGTCTCCAATTCTGTTGTCACTTGTTCTGTGAGGGGGACCTCTCCCCGCTACTCCTCCAGACTCTGCCCCATCCCCAGACTCCCTCAACCACCCAGTGCTCTCCAGATCCCCAGGAGTTGACCCCTTCACGCCAGAGGGGCACTAAGCAGGTCCAGCCATCCTCCCCCATGGAATCAGCAACAGACCTAAATGAAAACAGGCAAAATCAAATACCCACGGAGGCAGGGCAAGAGGAAGACAGCAGTGACTACATTCAAACAATATGTTTTGATAGGAGCTTGCATGTTGCTTTTTGTTGTCACTGGGACTACTCCTATGCTTACGTGCTTTGCTGTACCAAGCCAACGTGCTTAGCACTTTGTAAGATGAAGCCCCATCTAGCAGTGGTCTGGAAAGAGCAGAACGTATCTATTGAGCATGATAAGCTAGTTTTTAGCTATGCCTTTCATTTGTGTTATGTGAAATTCACTCCCATGTGTTGGGCTAGCCTAAACCACCCAGGACCCTATCTGAAGGGTGCGGAGGATTTGTACTGGCCTCTTGCAAAGAGGTGAATTTCATCCGTTATTGGGTAGAAGACAAGTAGAGTTTTCTCAGCAGAGAGAGGGCAATCCTAAGAATATTTTCTTCTTGTTGTCTCCTGGGGCCTACAGCCCAATTATTCAGCTAGTGCAAGGCATCGTACTTTTTATTTTAGCCTGATTCAAACCTAGAAACTCTTCTCAGCTTCAAGCATGGATTTTTTGGATAATATAAGGCAGTGGTTCTCAAACTTTTGTACCGGTGACCTCTTTCACATAGCAAACCTACAAGTGTGACCCCCTTATAAATTAAAAACACTTTTTATGTTTAACACTTATAAATACTGCAGGCGAAGAGGGGCTCAGTGAGGGAGGCTGACAGCTCACAACCCTCCATGTAATAACCTTGCGACCCGCCGCAGGGTCAGGACTCCCAGTTTGAAAACCCCTGATGTAAGGTGTTCATTGTGTGCACGCAATTGTTAAACGGCATACTGCAATTTCATTTGCTTTTCATATATAAATGTGCTGATCTCTTTCAAAATTCTCTCAGCTTATGATGACTTAATAATCTATTTTGTCACACAATCTGAAATAGACCTGGCAAGCCAACCATAGCTGCTGGGCTGGGATAAATTTACAGACAGAAAAAATCATATTAATTTATTTTGGACCATGGTGTAAGCCGTTTCATTTTAATGCCATAACTCAGGTTTAATAAATACAATCTCAGGAGAGTATGAAAGTGCTCATAGTTCAAGAGTATTACTGGAATTACTGTAGAATCACAGTATAATCATTAAATATTCTGTTATAAACAGCATTTTATACTGAGAGATTGTCAGGCTCCAATACAATGTAAATATTTACATGGAGTTTACTAAACTTCCAGTTTAGTTGAACTAGTTTTTAAGCCCCAGTTCTGTCAGTATATTAAACTCTTAGTTGATTACATTGTTTTGGATGTGCTGCCTGGTTCTGTTCTTTATTGTTATTTTTTCTTTTATAGCACCCAAAAATGTCTCACTCCTCACAGTACAAGACAAATTGCACATAGTTCCTAACTTAGAGAGTTTACACTCCTTTCACTCAGGATGTAACCAGGGAAACAAGCAATTGGCTGGGGGTATTGCTGGCAAAGAAACAGCTCACACCATAAGATGACATTGTTACTTGTTTTTCAACAAAGGCATGTAGCTCAGCATAATTATAAAATAATGTAAATAAATATGTATCACAAATGTCTCAGGATGAAATACACCCTCTGCAAATGGTCAACTCAAGGCCTATTTAACGTTGAAATCTTAAGTCGGATTTGACTGGGAAATAGGACTTTTGTAGGGTGAATTTCATCCTAGCAAAGCAAGAATGTGGTTGACCCACTTCATATGGCTGTCTTGGTGGAAGTAGATCTTAATGAGGAGTGGGTAATGGCATTCAGTCTTGCTTTGGTTCTCCTTTTAGTCCTGTCTACTTCCAGATCTCATGCTGGTACAACAAACATGTTCTGCTGAACTAGATTCATCCAAGGTATAAATTCTGGCTTCCCCATACAGCAGGCTAGGAAAGTATTTAAACAACAATAACAAATATCATGAAACTAACATGACCCTTGCCACCATCTCAGTGTTCATTTTGTACATTCTCTCCTTTTCACCTACCCTTTGTCTGTCTTGTCTCTTTAGAGCAGCGGTAGTCAATAGGCAGACCATGGGCCACATCTAGAGCGCCAGATGCTTTTGAATCATTTTATTTACTTATTATTTGTATTATTATTTTCTCACTATACCTTGACGAAGAAATTTGGACCTTGACAAAAAACAATTTTTGCTCTAGACTGTAAGCTCTTTGGGGCGGGGGCTGTCTCTTATTCTATGCTGTACCGTGCTTATCATAGTAAGGATCCATTCCTGATTGGACCCTATACACTACCATAATAAACATGATAAATAATAATAGATGAATTTGGATCAGCCAGGGTTTCCTAAGGGGGGGACCAACGAAAGCTGAGGAAAGGTACAAAGTAGAGGAGTGAGGACATCCCAGTCAGCATGAGAAGACAAAGATAAGGAAAGAAAAACACCCTCTCACTTATCATACCAAACAATGTGTTGTCAGTTAACAGTGCAGGGTGGGGTGTAACGTCTGCAGAAGGTATTGTGAAAGTGGAAATATATTGAAGAACTGGCCACATGAAGTAAAGTTTTAAAAATCAATAATACATAATAGGAGAGCATTAACATTGAAGAATGGGAATATATAGTCTTTCATCTCTTCTTCCTATTTGTTGATTTTCTGTTAAACTCTCTCTGCATATAACATAAAACCCAGTCCCCTCAAAAGCTTACAGTCTGATTCCAAGCCCACTGAAGTCAATGTAGAGAGTCTCATGTTCTGAGGGTTGTTAGACTTTTTCCCCAGTTCAATGTAACTTATAATACACATCACATTCAAAATCTAGGTTTGAATTTTGCTCAAGACAAGCTAAGATCTAAGATAAACCAGTTTTGCAAATTATGCCTGTTTTTGCAGGTTTAAAGCTTTAAATGCCCCCCCGAAAGTAAAGCCGTTCAGTCTCTCTGAACTTAAATGTTTATGCATTTTAAGTACTACTCACTGAGAGCTAGAGATATTTCTATTGTTTTCAAGCACTGCTTTTTCTAATTACATAACCAGCTATCAAGGGACATAGCAAGAACCCGAGCCATTATCTCTGGAGATATTCCAGATTAGGCTACACAAAGGACTCTCAGGCTGCTGTGAGAGGTGATGCTAAACTGCCCTGCAGCAGCTGCAAGCAGATGGAACTAGATGACGCATGGTCCTTCACTATGCCCCTAATTTGTCTATTCTGCTCCTGTTTCACTTGTGAACTTCAGTGGATATTAGCAGGAGATTTGCACGAGGACTGATTATAGACTAGTATTACTTTGCACTTACATTGCCTTTCATCCAAAATGCTCTAATAGAGATGGGTACATATTATTAGTTTCATTTTAGAGATGCAGAAAAGGAGAGGTTAAGTGACTTGCCCATAGTTATACAACCAATGGGTGGCAAGGAGAAGAATAGAATCCCGATGCCCTCCTCAGCTCTAACTACTAGATAATACTTCTTTCTCTCTCATTCTCTGTGCACTGGAGATCTAAAGTGCAACAGAATTATGCTTCTAGCTGCAATTCATGGGTTTTGATAATGATCTATAAAGCCCCATCATTTAGGGCTTGAGTCTTAGCTCCCTGCAACTCATCTCTCTCCCTCCTTGTACTATTATGTCAGATGAATCACTCTTGCTCACCATCCCTTGATTTGTATGGCTCAAGGCAGGCTGTTCTCAGCAGAGAGCTCTCTGAATTCACGCCTCCTGTAGGTCTGACAGAGCACAGACTAGCTAACCTGTAAGACACTATTCAAAGACTATCTTTTTACTCAGGCTTTTGTCTGAGGGAACTTAGTATGGAAAGAGCTGATGTCCTTAAGGAGAGCTCTGATTACAGGTTGGGTTTATATATATTACTGTGGAATCTGTAAATGTAGGGAGTGTTCTTCCGACAGAAAATTACTGGCTACATAAAGTCAAAAATAGGGGGCCAAATCCTGAAGCCTGCTCCTTACACAGGGAAACAGTCAATGGGAGTTGTGACTTTACCTGCTGTGCAGAGGGTCAGCATGGGGCGAGGCCTGACTTAAATTCCCCTTATTCCCTCATTGAGGTGTAATGGAATTGAAGTGTTACATAAACTTTGTGCTGGGCCTTGGCACAAGGGTGAATTTCACCTGAGGAATCTCTCTGAATATATAATAAACAGTGCCCCGATATCTGTTCATATGTCTCCTTTCTGACTCAGCATTTATTGCATCCAGTGAGTCATTCACTGTTATCTATTTCATATCCAGCCTTTGGGATCATATTCTATGTTTCAAAACAATAAGGAAGGCTGAGACACTCAGGGCCTGATTCAGCAACAGGACCTGTTCAGCTTATGTTGCTGGGAAGGTTGATTTGTCTGAGTTTCTGATGCTTTGCATGGAACCTGAGCAGACTGATTGCTGAGTCAGACCAGCAGGTGTGTGAAATCCGATCTGATGGAATGTGTACTTTGATAACAAGGCGATAAACTCTTTAAGAAAGAGAGAGAGAGAGAATGTAAGGCCAGGTCCAATGTCTATTGCAATTATTGGGAGTTTCCTACTGAGTTCAGTTGGTGCTAGACTGAGGCCTTAGGTCTGGTAAGATCCACCATCCTGACATCTCTGGAAACGGATTCCCTCCATTTATCAAGTGTGGCGGGAGCAGCACAAGCCTCCATATATGGGGCCTGACTTACCACTATCCCTTCTTGTGCAGTGGACGCTTGTTCGCTGGTAAATAGACTGAGCTCATCGGCTCACGGTGGTAAATGTTGTAAACACACCCAGCATCTTCTCGAGATTGGCACATTCTCTAAATGAAAACAAATCAATTCATTGCACACACACCACTGAGCAGCCATCCCCTGGTACCAACTTGCAAGCCTAGCTATCTTGGGCTGGATTTGAGCCAGCATCCTTGGCACAAAAGACTGATTGGCTGCTGCTTTGCAGCTTGTGTCACGATTTATACCCACATAGAGATGGTGTAAAATGCTAATAAATCCAAAAGGTAGAGATTTACTTACACTTTGCAGCATGGGTGCCGGGGGTGCTGCCATACCCCCTGGCTTGAAGTGGTTTCCATCAGATACAGGGGTTACAGGTTGGTTCAGCCCCCCGATTATACAAGTTTTTCCAGGGCCCCTGCTTTGTGGTGTACACGACCACATGAGCTGCAGGACACAGAAAATCAAGCTTTCTATATCCTGTTACCCCAACCTTGAGCCTTCCAGTCCCTCAAGTGATGCTGAATTTTACAGTTTAATAAAGTATTGCAAATGATCTTCAATCTTATTTCTACAAAAGACACAAGTTGTGCACAAAATCTTATTTCCAACCGAATCCATCCCTGGTGTAAATCTACTGATGTCAGTGAGGTTACACCAAGGATCATTTGGCCTGCTATGTTTTGGGATGTGGCAGGAATGAAAGACAAAATGCAAAACATGGTCTCCTAAGCACCTGCTCCGGGCTTGAAACATCTCACCTGCAACGGCTGCAGGTCTGTGGGTTACACTGATGTTCATACAGACTGACGAAAATGAATCATAATCCCCTGGGATTTTTTTAAATGACACTTGCTCAATTGGATAAATTATCACAACTTCAGCTGATGCAAATATCTAGCTAATATCCATTTGCCAACATAATGAAATCCAGAAACAATTTGCAATCGCATAATGAGCCTGGATTCCTAGCTGATAGAATCACAAGACTGGAGAAGAGAGGTCAGCTCAGCAAAACAGATCAATGGTACATTTAAATGAAAATGTGTTCAGCACTATACAGGCTCCTAAGAAGTTATTATTATTAACACCATTAAGTGAAGAAGTGCTGACTTCATTATGACTGCGTGAGCTTTGCAAACTGTGCAGAAACAGGGTTGTTGTTTTTTTACCCCCTCCAAGTTTCATATTTGATTTTTTAAAATATAATCAAGAAAGAACCAGATTAAATCATTGCTACAAATAAACCAACTCATAAGCCTTTGAAATGCAAACAATTTTTCCTTAACATATTTTTGTATCATTAGAAATAATGATCATTAATTATATTATTAGCAATGCATAATGGCTAACATTTTTATAGCTTTGCACACAGTATGTGTGTGTAGAGATCAGAGGCACTGCAAGAGCACTTTGCCTCATGTCACCATGCTATGCACCACCTTGATGCAATGCACCAAAAACATTCCTGCTGGAGGTTAGACGATAAAGATCATTTAAATTGCGCCAACAACCTGCAAACTATCTGGAGGCAGGTGAACTGTTAACATACCAGAACCATCACAAGAGCAAGCCGATGAGCTCCTAGACTGAATACGCCTTATGCCGTCAGACTATGGAGGGTCTAAGTATATGCGCTGTCCTGTGACCCACAGTCTATATGAACCTAGGTGGCTAATCATTCCTTCCCCCAATTTCTGCGAGCAGAGGAGACCCAGAATGGATGGGTCAGTCTTACAGTGACATGTGATCATGTCACCTGAACAGGAATCCATCTTTAACCCGGTGCTTTTCCATTTAGAGGAAGGTATAGGAACCCAGAGAAGGACAAAGAATTCCCGCCTTATGCAAAAGATATACAAGGGGATGGAACAGAACAAGAAGCTGCAATCATGAGAAATCCCCTAGCTACCACCTCAGCTGGAACAAGGGCTGTACCAAGAGAAAGAACCGTGCCCAGACTAGGAAGACATCCAGTCTATGATAGAAGCTTAGTGAAACATCTCTGAGGGTGATATTTTATCTGTAATCACTTTCTTACTGTATTAGGCATAGATTTGCGTGTTTTGTTTCATTTTATTTTGTTTGGTAATTTATTTTGTTCTGCCTGTCATCACTTGGAACCACTTAAATCCTACTTTTTTGTATTTAATAAAAATCACTTTTTACTTAATACATATTCTGGATTAAATAATAATACCAGCAAACAACGGTGCAACTCTCTCTCTCTCCGAGTTAGAGGGAGAAAAATTTGAGTTTACCCTGTATAAGCTTTATACAGGGTAAAACAGATTTATTTGGGGATTGGACCGCATTGGGAGTTGGGCATCTGAGTGTTGGAGACAGAAACACTTCTTAATCTAGTTAAGCCTGTAGTTGGGAGGGGACGTTGTTCAAACCTGGGCCTGGGTTTGCAGTGTGTCTAGCTCAAAGCAGGCAGGGCACTGAAGTCCCAAGCTGCCAAGAAAGCAGGGGCAGAAGTAGTCTCATATCAGTTGGCAGTTCCCAAGGGATTTTCTGTGATCCAACACGTCACACCTTCCACAAGCAAGAGCTTCCCTGTGTGAGGCTCTCAAAACTTGTGTGTTAGCTGCCAGGATCAGCTGCTGGCAATGAGAAAAGCCCAATTGAGCAAAGGATATGAACTTTTCAGCTCTAATTGTGTCACTCACTCGCTTTCTAATCACAGCCATTGATTTCATAGCTATATTTAAAATAGTTTTCCAAGCAATTTGCTACCCAACCCCTCCCCATCTGGTCCCGGGGAGTCTATTCATGGAGGAGAGATGTGCTTTCAAAGCAGAACTTGGAATGTTTATTTTTGGACAGTAGAAGCAATTTTGTACTACATAGGCATCAGTCAGCCAGTGGGAGAGGCGATAGTCCCAATTCTCCCCTGCCTGCTACCTCCTGCCAACACTCATGCAGAGTGGGTGTAAGCTATTACCACTGCTGGGACGGCATGGAGAATTCTAAGTGGGGAGAAATTTACTCCTGCACTAGGCAGGTTTAAGTGGCTAAATCAAGTGCAATGCGGCAGAGAATGGGGCCATAGGCATCAGGACTCCTGGGTTCTAGCCCAGTACTGGGATGGAGCAGTGTCTAGTAGGTAACAGGAAGGGACTGGGTGTTGAAACACTTAGGTTCTGTTCTTAGCTCTGCCACTAAGGTTCTGTTGGTCTTTGGGAAGCTCCCTTTGCCTCCATTCCTGTCAAATGGGATGGCATGAGACTTACTTAGCTAACGTACTGTATGAAAAGTTCTTTGGACTTCTCCCCTATTGCTGGATCAGCGGAGGACAACAGAATGAGAACGGCTGGTGTGAGACCTGGGTAATGTGCTAGCACTCTGCGATCCCAGAGGGGCAAAGCCAGACCCTGGCTTCTCTGCACCTATGCTGCCTTCAGCAGTAAGTGCTTTTTCCTTTTGGTAAGGAGAGCTGCGGAGTATCATCCCTGTGCACCAGGAGTCACGCGATGGCTCAAGGACTCTCCACTCAGCTGCTGTTACTGCTCCACACTCCTGCTCCCAACGTACTTGTAAACATAGAATTTTGCAGAGAGAGAGAGAGAGAGAGAGAGAGAGAGAGAGAGAGAGAATACACGAGCAGTGGCGCAAAACTGCCATGAAAACTTAGCAACCCGAGCACAAAATCTACTCATCTGCCCTTCTCTCAGACGCCTGGTGGAAATGAAAATACTGAATAATATTTAACTCATCTCTATAAGAAGAAAATTACTCCCGCTCCCAGTAAGAAGAATTGTGTGAGGCTGTATGACGGCATGGTGTGGCCCAGTGTCCATTTTGAGAAATGTAATGAACAAGAATGCAGCAGACAGAGAAACAGGCATTTATACAATATTTGACAACATATTTTTTGCAAATTCTTTGTAACGTCTTCAGGCATACATCCAGCTACTTGTTTCCTTCACTAGAATATATCCTTAGACCAGATTCTGCTCTAGGATGATCAGACATCAAATGTGAAAAGTCAGGCCGGGGCGGGGGGGGGGGAGGAGCCTATATAAAAAAAAGACTCAAAACTCAGGACTGTCCCTATAAAATCAGGACATCTGGTCACCTTACTCTGCTCTCACCTGCACTGGTGTAACCTGGACTAACACAGCTGAAGCCAATGGATTTGCTTGGTGTGAATCAGAGTGAAAGAAGAATCAAACCCCTAAATCTATAGAGCATTTCTGACACCAGGAAAGGATCATGGAAGAAATTCTCTCAAGTGTGCAAGGGCTGATATGCTAAATTCAAAATAGAGAAAGGAGAAATATTATTCCTTCAGCTGGCGTCAAACTGTTTGCTGATTCAGTGATCAAAGGCAGTTGCAGGCATTCAGTTTCTGCCTTCAACCAACTTCCTGTTGCACTGTACTTTGGATCCTAATATTCGCTCACTCAACTTCACTTAGTGCTACCAAGAAGCAGCATCTAATCTCACCTCGCATGATCACCTTACAAACTCTTCTTTTTGTATGTTCAAAGACAACATGAGATGCAAAACATTACCTGTGAGCTGTCGTCTTGACAAGGTCTCTTTCTATGTGGAAAGTATTTTGGCCTTCATGTTGCCAATCAGAGCTGAAATCAGGAAGTGCGGAGGAGCATGACCACGGGACGGAGGAAAGGTGGAGAAAAAAAAGAAACTGTTAAGTGAGATTTTATGAACCTCAAGAAAAGTTTTGGAGCTTCAGTTTGAATCTGGAGTTTCAGATCGATTTAAAATTCCTCATTTCATGCAAACAAGGGCAGCAGTAATAACAACAAAACAGCGACGGTTTGCTTATACACAGCGTTTTACATGTGCTAGTCTCCAAACACACATCTCTCCTTGCACACTGCCCATGCATCCTCTCCCAGGGGGTAGGGTAACGCATTGTTATCCCCATTTTACGAACAGAAAACTGAAGCACAGAGAGCTCATTCTCTTCCCAGTGTTTCCCCCCCCCAGAAATTGAAATTAGGGTGGGTGCTGGAATATTCAGGGTGAGTTGAGGGCCAATGAGGGCTGAGGCCATGAGGGCAAAATTCACAAAACTGGGGGCGAGGGAATTGAGAAAATTCATGGGGGGTGTAAGGCCCCGCCAGGAGGTGGTCTGGGGAAATCCCTGTTTGTCATGCCAGCATAAGACAGAAATAATTCCTCTGAAGTCCATGGAGCTGAAATGATGTGAGAACAGAGTCTGGCCCAAACCATTCCCTTGACTTTCTGACGGGCACGCAGCAGGATAACAGCAGAGTCAGGAATAGTACCCAGGGGCTGAATTCCCCAGTGTCTCACACTGGAGGGAGTCACTTACACTTGTAGCATTTTACATTGTGTTTGCACAAGTTAAATGTCTCAAATTCACTTTCACCTTGCACCCATTTTGCATTGGGTGAACGGCCCCAATTCAGCAAAGCACTTAAAAACATACTTAACTTTCATGGGACTTAAGCATGTGCTGGAGTCCTTTGCCAAATCTGGATCTGAGTGGCTCCACAACATTCAAGCCAATGCTAACCCAGTCAGCTTGGATCAGGTGCTTGACTTCTCTTAAATCCAAAGTGTCTGTAAGTCACTCTTCTGATCCAGAGCTGGTGCTTACCAGTGTCAGCACCTACAGATTACAAAGAAGGAAAGTGTGAGCCCTCAGCTACTTCACTTTCTGCTTCCATTCCTGACAACCATCCTCCAAGAGCATTAAAGATGGAGCATTTAGCACTTGGCTAAATTAATTGAGGCTAGGAGGCCTAATTGCCTGGCGTTGGTTTGGGCAGATGTCATGGAGGCTACATGGCTAGGTTTATAAGGACAGCCATGAGTTAATAATGCAATCACTGGTAACTGGATAAGAGAAGTGGGTTTTCATGTAATGCTGCTGTGATATCCAAGGAGGAATTATTCATCTCACAGCCTTGCTGGCCATCTGGCATGCAACGGCAATGCCTCACCACCTCTGCTCCTTCAGGTGCGGTTGGCTGCCGTGCATCCTGAAGCAGCTGTTTCAGAAAAGCTCATTTCACAGCTCTTCCTATTAGCTATTCCACTATAATTAAATTTAAATGATAATAACACTTAACATTTATATAGCGCTCTTCATGCTCTGGAAGCAGGGGGAGGATGAGCCAATAATAAATATTTGTGTTTTGTTTTCCCACCCACAAAGGACAAACAAATACATTCCTTCAGGGTGGCCTTGGTTTTAGGCTAAAAGAAGAAAGCAGGAAAGTGGAAAAAGTGCAGCCTGCATGAGAGAGAGCACAGTGTGTGTGTCTCCTCGTACTGTCTGCATGGAATTAGCAAAAGAAAAATGTCTGCTGAACTTGGCACACTGGGGGAGAGTGCTTAACAGTTTAACCATGTAGAAAACAAGGTGTCCCCACCTTTGCTAACAGTGATTAACGCCTCCGGAAAAAGAATGGTTTTGTGATCAGGGCATTTGGCTAGGCAACATCAAGAGATGTGGATTCTATTGTGCCCCCAAATTTCTCTGTGCTTTTGGGTAAGCCACCTAGGGGCTATCTACACTGTAGCTGGTGGGGGGAGGCAGGGTAGCTCTCCCAGCTTGGGTAGACATATACACACTAACGCTGCTCGGGCTTGCACGCTAAAAATAGCAGGGTGGCGACAGCAACTCAGTTCATCCTCCAGATTGCAGCCCCTTCCAAGTGCCTCGGCACATACCCAGGTGGCTCACCCAAGCCACTGCCACAGGTGGATTGGTTGTACTTGGGGGGCTGCTGACACAGTGCTATTTTTAAAGCACTAACTCAAGCAGAGCTTGTGCATGTAGGTCTACCTGAGCTACAAATCATACCACCTCACTGCCGTGTAGACGTACCTTCACTCTGCCTCAGTTCCCCATCAGTAATGGGTGGGGGACAATATTTCCCTGCCTCACAGAAATGTTGTGCAGATGGAAATACATGAAGGCGTTCAGCTCCTAGGTTAATGGGGGCCATATGGTGTAGAAAGGGATGCTGTCCTCCTTACCACTGCATTGTCTGGACCTGTTCTTAGCGGGTTGCAGCTGAGCTCAGGCCAGATTTTCAGGCATTCACCACCCAGCACAAACCCAGTGTGCTGAGCTCTCTTCCAGCCCATGGGGTGAGCCTGGTCTGTTTTGGTACCTTCATCATTGCTACCCCTGGAGACCTCAAAAGCTGGAAATCTCTGACAAAATAAACCTAATGCAGATCCTCCCAACTTGTAAGCCAAATCCTGAATTCGTCACTGGAGTCAACAGCTTCCACTTCGCCCAGTAAATAGACTGAACACGTCCGATTCCTGCTGAATTTAGGGCCTGCCCAGTCAATTGGAAATAGGGACAAACCAGCCAGTTGTTATTCTGGTAAAACTTCCACCTAATTCTCCAAACCTTTTGAGGAATTCCCATCAATAAAATAAATCCATAGCGTCAAATTCTGCTCTCACTTATGCTGGTGCAGCCCTGTTGGCTTCAGATTGTTTGCTTGACTGTAGCTCTGAGCCGAACTCAGCTCATGGTACCAAAATACTTTATCACACCATGTGCTGACCTGCATTCCCATAGCAGAAGTAGAGGGGAAAGCAGCTGAATCTCCATGAGGTTACCCACAAGCTCTTTCATTAGCATGTCGCATGCATTTCTGCAGCGCTTTTGGCAAAGCAGCGTGGCTGCATTTTGGACGTATTTTGGTGTGTTCACTTTCACCACATTCTGAGGCTGTGCTGGGCGAGGAAACTGTTTGTATAAATAATAACAGATGGATTTTAAAATAGCTCATCTACCATCCCAGTGTTTAGCGACAGAAATGAGGAAAGAGAACACACTAAAATATGATGCTAGAAATATAGCAGATGGGCTTGTGAATAGCTGGCTTACTAGTTTCTAGTTTTTTGAGCTGCCTTTGTGTTGCTATCCAGCTCCACACAGTGCAGCATATCAGGCCGGGTTGCTTGTTTCCTTTTAAGATTCAGTTACATGAATTGCAGCTCTTAGCACTGAAAGTTTTTTTCAGCATGCGTGAGCAATTGACAAGACAGAGGCATCCATAGTGCAGGAAAAGTTGAGCAAGCTTCCCATGTGCACTTCTCCCAATGCTCCTCAGACCTGACATGCAGCACCTCCAAATAGCCCTGTCTGGAGCCATCACGCAGCAAAACCAACGTACCTCAGTGCTGACAAGGAGCATCTCCTGCTACTCCAGTCCTGAGACAGCTCCACATTTCAGACCCCTACCCCTGCAATGTGCCTTATTGCTAACCAGCAGCATCCCTGCTATTCCAGTTCTGGGGCCTCCCATAGCTCTCTAGAGTCACCTTAATCCCAGGTTGTGGCAACCTGGCTATTCCAGTGCTGGGCGCCTTTTGAGAATAGGCTGCCAGTCGTGCTACACTGGATATAGGTGGTGTGACTTGGGTAAGGGAGGTGTTGAAATACAAACCTCCAAGTTCACAGAACTTGTGACCCAAGGAAGGATTTGTCGCACTAACAACTGGATCAAGGTACCTAGAAACAAAAAGTGTCCTCAACCGCTGTTTGCTAATGATTTCCACATTAGAAGGAAACATTTAATGATGCTACAGTCCCATTGAAACCGTTTTAAAGACCGTGTCTGAGCTGAGAAGATTTACACTTGAATCACCCTAGACCTGGTCTGTTCAATGACCAGTCACAGGATACGTTTGTTACTTTCCCTGCATACACAGGCATGAATGAGACCTCAAAAGCTTCAAGGCCTTTTCCTTCACTTTGTAAATTGTCTTAGTTCTTCCCGAGATACTAGACACACAAACAAGTTGGATAAAAATGAGAACCAGCCTGATCTTGCCTCCAAAACTCAAACCTGATTGAGTCGGTTCCATCTTGAGGTGCCAATGCAAGCATCTAGTTAACTCTATTGTATGTTTATTTTAATGCTTGTAGCTTGTGCTTCTTGCTTTCAGCCAGGAACGGAAGGGGAAGCATCATGGCATGAGAGAAGCTCTTCAGTCCTTGTGAATCAACCGGTACCTTTTTTTGTGAATCAACTGGTACCTTTTTCTCCTACTGTTAAGTAATTGATAGGTCTCTTCCCATTGCCTTTCTCCAGTGGGCATCAAACCATCACGGTTTTGTTTAGTGACTCATCATTCACTTCAGACATATACTTTTGTTGTTGCTGCTTTTTCTCTAGCTTTGGTGAGAAAAGATTATCAAGCCAAACTCCAGAGGAAGAAACTCAGTCTCTGCTTTGGGGAAGAGATCATGTCTCTGTCCAGCTGATGTGAAATTGTGAGCTGAGTGATTTTTTTTTTCCATTTCAGAAAAGTAACAAAGCATTTATTATAAACATTGGTTCAGGCTTTGGCTACAAAGCATGGCTCAGCTGACATAATGATTCCTAAACTTCCTACAGCAGAGACATGGGAGGGCTTTAATTTACTGTGTGTATATGAAACTTCACTGAATATACACCTGGAACATTCCTGCACTGTGATCTTTCAGAAGGCACAGCTTTGTCATTCATGTTGCTACATGGCTCCCTGTTTCTCTCATTCTATTAACTAATAAAGGCTCCTGCTTCCCAGAGATGGGATGATTTTTTTTATTAAATATTTTTGCATGGGAATATAATGCTGGTGAAAATATGGGATTGACTTCCATGGAGATTAAAGCTCATAGGCCAGGTGCAGCACAGACAGCATTGGTTGATGCAAGTATGGATAGAGCATTAGTAGCCCCTTACTAGCATGCCTCACTCACATAAAAGGATAATTCCTTCTCCATGGCATACACTCACAGCCCCCAGATCTGCCAATGTGTGCCAGTTCGTGGCATTAATATCATGATGGAAATGGAGCGAGGTCATTGAACGAATAGCACACAAGCCCAGTGTGACCTGCTTTTTGATGCAAAGTGAGTGGGTGTTTGAACTACCCAGTGCCTCAATTGGGGTGACACCACCAAAATACATGCAGGCAAGTGGATATCCCACTGTCTGCTTAAGACTCCAACAAATATTCTATGATGCAGGCAATAGCATTGTGAGAAAGCCCCAAGTCCTGCAACAGACTCATTGTAAGGCACGCAATAGAACAGTGCTCATGAGAGCATCATCCCAAGGAACAAACATGCTGCAGATCAAGGACTTGTTTTCCAGTGGCTTTTAGAGTTGTTTATGCTGACAAGGTGGGGCCTCATCCCATCAAATACAGCAGTTTTCAGGGATCCCATGATATCCACCGGCTCATGAGCTGGCGGGAACCTAAAGCTTCAGTTACTATACCTTTAAAAGGCATCACTTGCATTTGCAGAACTAAAGCGCAAATACAGCAAAGATATATCAGGCTGTTTAATCTTCCTGTTTTATTGGCTGCATTTTATTATGCATTAAGATACAGTACCTGACTGACTGGTTCTCACTGCAGCAGCTTTTATCACCATGAATATATTATAGCTGGGAAAGAAGACATGCAGCATTTCAGGCAATGAGGATTCCCTTGTACTAAGTGAGCATACCCATTGCTGATTATCTCTATAGCATACACCCATGCTGATTTCTCTCCCATGCAACATATCTGCTGCTACCACAGGACTCCAGAAAATATAGCTATCTGAGCTGTTCTGAATCCACCTCATTGACATTCTAGCTGATCTGCCCTTCTATGGGCAAACAGAAAAGCTTCCTATCACCCAAGTTGCTATGTAGGAGACACCTACGCAATTGCATAAGCTCCAATCAGATGTCAATAGTCCTCTGACTCATACCATGCTGGGGCATTGGGTCTCTCTCCATTGATATATCAGGATGCTTGTCATGACCATCTAACAGATGTTCTGGAAACTTAACAGCTTTTTCCATTGCGGTTTAATGTTCAGAGAAGGGCTGATCTCCCCATAGGTAGGTGCTGTGAAAATGTCCCTTTCATGACTCTGTCAGCACCTGAATTTTGACCTGTGACCTCCCCATTGTTCCATTCCAAGTTTGCCAATAGCATGGAACCTGGGGATGGGGGTGGGAGCGTGTCGGGGCGTGGGCGTTGCCTTGAATTTGCACATATGTCCTCATGGACTAGAATGAGACAATCACATTCACACTTGCGACAAAGTCCACTCGGATCGAGGTTTTAGCACTGCTGCCCTCAGCTCCACTATCCCTCAGCCCCACCGATAAATTTGTGTGAGAGCCACAGCACCATCCACCCACTAGTGCATGAGTGTGCGGTGCTAAGAGGGAGCTGATCCGTTGTGTTCTCTATTAATTAGCATGCCAGTCCTCCACACCATCCGCCCACCAGCACCCTCTCACATTGGGCCAACTGTCCTCTGCTAAGGTCCCCTTTTTAAATGCAGTGTTTTCCTCTGCTGACAGTGATGACATCAGTGATAGCGAACAATAGGGTAAACAATTAAGGCCTCAGACTAAGGTCCCCCCTAAAATAACTCTAATGGACTAGTCCTAGGTTTTCCCTGTATAACGCTGCGAAAGGGGGATTCTGTTCACGGATGACCTGGTGGGATCACTAGCCAAGAATTCAGGTGAGCTGGGTTCACTTCCCTGCTCTGCTGCAGATTTTTGGCATGACCACAGACAAATCACATTGTCTCTGGGTGCCTCAGTTCCCCCTCTGTTATAACAGCACTTCTCTCCCGCAGTGCAGTGTTGGGAGGATGGGGCCCATAGAAGTACCTTAGAAAGAGCTGGGACTTGAACCTAACAGTCTTGACCCCCAGCTCTGGCAGCTCTAATTGAAGAGTGCACTCCATCCCAGAAGTGGGAGCCATGGCTCTGACTCTGAGGGCTCTGCTCTAGGCACCAGAAAGCACTGCTCTCCTAGTCAGAGCCAGTCTCAGTCATGCACGAGTGACTGGCTCTGTTCATGGCAGATACGACCTGCCTAGGAGATGTAATAGGCAGGGAATGGACCAGGGCTAGTTTCCTTTCCCAAGAGGGAGAGAGGCAAAGAGAGCAGAGGGGCTGGACCCCCCAGCTCCCTGCAAGAGTCTCTTTTCTTCCGGTTCACACAAGGAAAAGCAGTTGCTTCGGGACTGTGCTTGTGGGGCGACAGGATCTGATCCGAGTGCTTCCTAACTGGCTTGGTTTGTGGTGCTGAATACAGGCAAATGTGCAGGTGGGAATGAAGCTGTGACCTTTCCAGCACATCCAGTGAAGGGAAAGGCAGGGAGCTGAGCGGGGCAGCATTTGTAATTTACAGGGAGCTTTTCCTGCTAGCAAATAAATAAAGGCTCTCAGAGCAGGCGTCTCCACAGAGCAAGGCTTTTTGGTTCACTTTCAGCAGCCCCTTCACTCACCCACAGAAGATCCGCTTTCCAAGGATTGAATACAATTACATTACACAGTGTGCAGCAGCCTCTCCTAACAGGCCCCGGGCCCCTCCAGCTTTGCTGCAGCACTCCGGACTGACTGCAGCAGAAATATAATCCGTTTAGTGATCGCAGCCAGTGGAAGGGAAAGCGTGCTCTCTCTCCGGCTCTGCTGTGCTCAGCACTGAAGGGTGGGAGCCCGCAAGGATGCAGGAAGCTCAAGGCATGATTTTTTACAAATAAATAAATGCATAAAATAAAATAAAAAAGGAAGGAAGTGAATGTAGTGTGGGCAGGAGGCTCTGGGGTTTCCGCCCTAGAGAATTAAATGCACTGGCTGCAGAACAGGTACAGTAAAGACAGACTCTTCCCCAAACCTGGCCTAGAGGGAGCAAGTTGAGGAGTAAGCAGATTGGTGCGTTTCTTTGTCCATTAATTACTGCAGCCATATCTGTGCTGCAGCTGCTACAGCAGCCCAGCCACGGCATTTCAACTACTCCAGTGTAGCACCGTCATACAGACCCTTCTTCCATAGACGAAAGAAGTTTTCCCATTGAATCTGTTAATTCAAAAGGCCTTAGCTAGGTCGATGGAAGACTCCTGCCAGCCCAGCCGTGGCTATACCAGGGGTAAGGTTGACCTAACTGTGGTGCTCAGCGTGGGAAAGTTTTCACAGTGCAGCTAAGGCGATCTAATTTTTAAGCATAGATGAGGCCTGAGCATCTCTCCATGAATGCCAACAAGGGCGCTGTTTAATGCTGTTCTTGATATGGACATAAACAGAAGGACACCAGGGGATGTAACCACCTGACCATATAGGGGACATTCTACTGCTGCAATGTATCTCCAGTGAGGGTGTACACTGGAAGAGCTTGATCAGTATAGCTACACCAGCACAAATACCCCTCTCTCTGCATAAGACCGTAAGAAAGGGACACTTAAGTTGAACATCTGGAAAAAGTCACTAAGAGGCAACTCTTCTCGGCTGTGGAATAGTCTTTCTAGGGAAGCATGGAAAGCTCCATCTCTTGGACCCTTTAAAATTGCACGGGACAAAGCATTAGATTACAATGCTGGCACCAAAGTCTTGCACTGTGATGAATGCATAACAGGAAACATAGTGCCTGAGTCATCTTTCCCTTGCTGTAATTTTACACTACAGTAACTCCGTTGACTTGGAGCGAAGTTACTCATGAATTGCACCAACGTGAGAAGAGAATGAGGCCCACACATTTTAAGTAAGAGCACTCCAGAATCTTATTGATTGTATTTATGTTGATTCATTAATATATATAAGGATCAGAGGTAGATTTCTGCTTGATCACAACTACTGTCTAGCTAGCAGTGTATTCTCTGGAAAGGCCAGATAATAGACACTCTGCTCCTCATTTGCCATGTAATCAATATCACCCAGATGATATAAACAGGAATAGTCTTGAAAAGTCCTGGGCTAAAAGAACCTTTTCATTTTGCTAGAAACAGTAAAAAAAGACCCAACCAAACTTAAAAGCCAGGTGACATTTGCTCAGCGTCATGTCAAACAAGGTTCTGGATACAGTGTGAAAGGAAGCTGCAGCTTTATATTCCAGGCATGTTTGTGCTGAGCTCTGCTTAACACATGCTTAAATAGTCCCCAATTAATCTGTTACCCATTTTTTGCCTTGTAAAATTCATGTTCAAGTGGAGGGAGCTCTAAGTTAAACAGCGAATATTTGCTGTCAGAGAAAAGGAAATTATTTACTATGCCAAAACCAATATTTAGACAAGGAATATGGAAAATTTAGTTCAAGTCAGGGGGGAGCACATAAAAATAAAGTGTGTGGGATAGCAAAGCCCAGTGGTTAGAGAAGGGGGTGGAGGCAGAACTCTTGGCTGAAAAGCTCACGGGAGCTAGTCTGCTAATGAGAGTTTGACTACATTCTGATTTCTGATGAGCCAGAAATACAGTGAGGAATCTTTTCTGGGGGTATTTAAATATTTCTGACATCAGAACTGCAGAGGTGTATGCTAAAGGTATCCACTCTCCACATATATAATCTTCACGTGTTTTAAGCACTGTCCCAATATTCATTAATCCTCCCAGCAATGCTAGGGGAGTGAGCATTATTAAACTTATTTTACAGATGGGGAAACTGAGGCACAGAGTATGAGGGCCTGATTTACAGCAGTGCTGAGCACCTGCTGCTCCCATTGGTTGGTGCTGGCGGCGTGGGGGCACACAACTCTATAGTCTAGATCATACTGCCACTCAAGCACAAAGAGAAATGAAAGGCACTTTCTCCAACCTGAAAAAAAAAAAATAAATAAAATCACAGGGCCGCAGCTGCTCTGAGACAGGACCAAGTGAACCTAAACATTGGCATATGCCATTGGTAAGACTGTTACTGGAATACGATGTCCAGTTCTGAGGCCTACACTTTAAAAAGGGTGTAAAGAAATGGAGTAAATTCAGAAAAGAGCCACAAGCATGTTACCAGGTCTGGAAAATATATCTTATAGAGAGATATTTGAGGAACTCTGGCTCATTAGCTTACCAAAGAGAAGGTTAAGAGGTGATTTGACCATGGGCTACAAGCAGCGAGAAGATTTCTGATCATAAACACCTCTCTAATCTAGCAGACAAAGGCATAACAAGGTCTCAAAGGATGCAATTTTTTTACTCAGTGAAGTTCATTAACCCTTGGACTACCAAGGACTCGGACTACCCAGGTGTGTGTTGGATTCTCCATTGTTTGACTGCTTTAAATCAGTATTGGATTTCTTCCCAAAACATGCTCTATTTCAACTACAAGTTATTAAGCTTGTTGCAAGAAACACTGTATGAAATCCCATGGTCTGTGATGTGCAGGAGGTCAGACTCAATGATCATACTGGTTCTTTCTAGATGTAAAATCTATGACTCAAGCACTCAAGAGTTTTAACAAAGGACTTTGCATGATGTCTTTAAACTTTCCTCTGGTCTTTGCAATCAAAGACATCATTTCAGGGCACAATTTAAGGTGGCTATAAGTCACCCATTTATCCGAGTGACCCTACTATTTTGGGAACTGATTAAAATGTTTGCGTCTGGTAGCCTAGTAACCTGCAATGCCATGATTTATTCACCTACAGCATTATCTTCCATGGACTCTTGGTTGCATGATTGCCAGGCGTATGGTAACGTAGCTGCCTTGGAGAGACTTCCTCCCTTAATGACGCTGGGCAGGCAGATGCTGGGCAGGCAGCGGGAGATGGGATTTCCTCAGCAAATTAAACTTCCCGGAGATAAGAAAATCAAACATTTGCTGGTGTGTAGCAAACAGCATAATAAAAGGCACAGTGCTGCTAAATGCCACGGAGACCTTTTGTTCCATGGAAGTCTCAAACGCAGAAATCAGATATGAATTCTGGGGCCAAATTCTGCCCTGGAGCCAATGCACTGGTGTAACTGAGAGCCTAATGGATCCATAAGGCCTAGGGCCTGACTGTACAACCTTTAGTCATGCATACAAATACGTATTCACCTGAAGAAACAACGAGGAGTCTTTGTGGCACCTTAGACACTAAGAAATTTATTTGGGCATAAGCTTTTGTGGGCTAGAACCCACTTCATCAGATGCATCATGAAAGCTTATGTCCAAATAAATGTGTTAGTCTCTAAGGTGCCACAAGGACTCCTCGTTGTTTTTTGCTGATACAGACTAACACGGCTACCCCTCTGAAATTTATTCAATAACCCCACTGATGCTATATCTGAAATGTTACAGCAGCCCATGTGTATGTTGTCCACAGACTTTGTCCCAGCGCAGACGAACACCTAAAGATGGTCCCCTAACTTGCAGCAGCAGCAGCAGCACAAACCTCTGAACTTCAGGCTTTTTTTGCCTTTGGGGCTGATCATCTTCGTCTCCTGTCCAAGCCACCGAGGTGCTTAGCACCTTGCAGGATTAGGCCTTGTATTACTGGGGCCCAGTCTGGCAAGGCGTTGAGCCACTGACTTCCATGACTCAGGCCATTATCACCCACATCTCAGCATTAGTGGACTGCATTTCCGCTCTGAAAATGAGTAAAGCTAAAATTAACAGGTTCCCTCCCCACCCGAACTTTTGGCAGCATAAGAGGAAGGACCCAGGAAAAGGGAATTAGTGATGCCTTATCTTGCTGTATTTCAGAACTCACATTCCCCACATTTCTTCTTTAGCAAAACCTTAATGATTGTGCCTCTACCGCCTCCCATAAATACAGCCCATCCGTCACGTCGCAGGCTCCTTATTGGGCTCTGATGTGCTATAAAGCTGTGCAAAATGGGCACTAAATCTCATTCACAGGCCCCTAATAAATGTTTCATTATTATTTAGCAGGCAATCCATGTTCTTTTAATTCTCCTCACCTTAGAGGGAGTATGTTGCAATTTCCCCAAAGCCACCCTAACCTATAGCAAGGGCATGATGCATTTTTTTAAGGCTCTGAGATTTATCATTGAGAAAACAGATCATGAGCAATCTGTTTCCCTAAACATTGATGCTGAAGTCTTGGCAGTGAGTGAGAGTAGCACAACTGAGTTTTCTTCTCCACTGAAGGGGATAAGTCTGTGTTCATGTGTGGCTACAAAGAGATTTTTTTTAAAACTTAACTCTGCTTAAAAGGAACAGAGCCCGTTGTCAAGATGCTTGGAGATGAAAGGAAATTGACAAAGCCTTGATTTCTGGTATCCATAACAGAAAGGACTGGATCCAAAAAGCAGAAATTAAAAATAAAATGATATAAACAGTGTTTCCTTTCCAGAGAGCTTCCCTGGCAAACTCAGAACACTAACAAATTCTCAGCGATCAGGGTGCATCCAGCTTATCTTCCTGTTTGCACAGGGACCAGTCCTGAAAGGTGCAGCTGAGCTCGCTTTGAAATTCATGGCAGTTCCACACACTCCAAACCTTTTCAAGAGCAGAACGTTGCAAAGCAATTTGTTTTCATAAGTGCCTGTGGTGCTCCCAAAAAACACCTTCCTCCCTCCCTGTTTCACTACTCACCATCCTTCTTTCAGTTATGACCATGTAAACCCAGAGTGATTCCAATTAGTCTCTCCAATTTGATATCATTGGGGATACACCGTATTTACACTGAATCAGAGGGGTAGCCATGTTAGTCTGGAATTGCAGCAGTGACAAAGAGTCCTGTGGCACCTTAAAGACTAACTAAAGTATTAGAGCATAAGCTTTCATGGGCTAATACCCACTTTGTCGGATGCATGCAGTGGAAGTATCCAGGGGCAGGTATAAATAGGTAGGCAAGAACCAGGTTAAAGATAAGAGGGTGGGTCCAATGAGGCTGAACCAGCTGTTATATCTAATCAGGGAGGGTGAGGTATTCCTCTAGCAGCTGAATTGGAGGTGTGAACAGTGAGAGAAGAGAAGCTGCTCTTGTAGTTAGCTAGCCATTCAAAATCTCTATTCAGTCCCAAATTGATTGTGTCAAATTTGCAAATGAATTGCAGCTCTGCAGTTTCTCTTTGCAGTCTGGTCTTAAAGTTTTTTTGCTGCAAAATGCTGACCTTTAAGTCTTTCATGGTGTGTGCAGGGAGATTGAAGTGTTCTCCTACAGGTTTTTGTATATTGCCATTCCTGATATCTGATTTGTGTCCATTTATCCTTTTTCGTAGGGACTGTCCAGTTTGACCGATGTACATAGCAGAGGGGCATTGCTGGCACATAATGGCATAGGGCATACATTGGTAGATGAGCAGCTGAATGAACCAGTGATGGTATGGCTGATCTGGTTAGGTCCTGTGATAGTATTGCTGATGTAGATATGTGGGCAGAGTTGGCATCGAGGTTTGTTGCATGGATTGGTTCCTGAGTTAGAGGAGTTATGGCGCAGTGTGCTGTTGCTGGTGAGAATATGCCTGAGGTTGGCGGGTTGTCTGTGGGCCAGGACTGGCCTGCCTCCCAAAGCCTGTGAAAGAGTGGGATTGTTGTCTAGGATGGGTTGTAGATCCACTTTGTCACTTCTGTATTTACCCTGATGACAGCGAGCACTCTCCTAACTAAGTGTTTCGCTCAGAGTATTATTTGGGTTGGAGGGAAGCATTTTAAAGACATGCAGAAGAAACATAAGCCCTGGGGCACTCAGATACTATGGTGATACCCACAGTGTAAAAACCTAGACTAATACAGAATAGAATAAAATAGAATCATTACACTTTCTTAATAATTACTATTGTGAATAATAATATCTAGTTCTGATATAGTGCTTTTTCATCAGTAGAATTCAAATGCTTTACAAAGGAGGTCAGTATCATTATCCCCATTTTAGAGGAGGGAAACTGAGGCACAGGGCAGGGAAGTAACTTGCCCAAGGTCACTCAGCGGACCAGTGGCTGAGTTGGAAATAGAATCCAGGTCTCCTGAGGTTCTGCCTAGTCTGTTAGGCTGCAGTGTCTTCCTGTTGGCCTGACCTAAAAATGCAAGTCAGAGAGCGGAGCCTCGCTGCACAGATAAATAACACAGACACTCCTTGTCCCACAGGACTCAGAATCTAAGAAGTAGGCAAAACATGACCGGTGACTTCATAGAGAAATGGAAGGGTGGGGAAACATTTGGCCGATTCCTGCAATGCGTACTTACTCCTGACTCAGGCTAAACTCCTACTAAAGTTAAGAGGGGAGTGTCATAAACGATCAAAGTGGGCCAAGACCTGGCAAAACTTTAATGGGAGGAGGCATTAGCTGAGATGCATATAGAAAAGGGGGGGTAATCTTGAGGTTGCAGAGAACGCTGGGCTTAGAGATGAGCAATGTGGTTTGGATAAAATAAGAGCAGAGTTAATTCTTGAACCCAGACGCTCATCAGAATTGTTTTGAAGCTTAAAATAGTTCAGATCACTTGTTCCCCTTTATTGTTAACTTCCAGGCACCTCAGCACTTCCTGGTTATGACCAGAACCAGAAGCAGAAATGCCAAAATACCATGTGAGCAGTTTGATTTAGCAAAATGTCTGGCCATGTTTTGCAGGGGGCCTAGACTGTGCCAGAGAAGCAGCCAGAAATTCAAATGCTCTCTAGCTCTTTTCTGAACTTTCATACCAAACTCTGTCCACCATTAACTCAGGCCTCCTGTGTTTATTAAAATATTCATTTTTATTTAGCATTTATATGGCCCACAGGCCCCAATCAGGATCTGGTCCCAATGGTGCTAAGATGTGGAAGTACATAATTTTCCTCTCTGGCTAGCTAGACAGCAAAGCAGAGTCCTTTGAACCAGGGAAAGGACAGAATATTGGAATGCAAAGATTCTGCAGCAGCTGGGACTGGAGATCTTGGAAAGTTTGACTCTGGATGCGGTCAGTGGGAGTGGCAGAGAGAACCGGACGGCTGGGAATGACTGTTGGGAGGCAGCGTCTGAAGCAAGTTGAGAAGGCAGCAGAGTGAGACCCACCACTGAAGAAAGGTGAAGAGGAAGCACAGAGCATGCGAAGAAAATTGTCAGAGCCATGAAAATGAGCTGACAAAAGAAAAAGGGATGGAACCAATGAAGAAACCAACAGAATCAGGGAGCAAGTGAGAGCAGAGAAAGTGGGAGAGGAAGAAAAACAGATGGAGAAATCCCACCTGAGAAGATAAGTGAGCCCCTGGTTACTATCTCTGAATGCATGAGAAGAGCTTGTATTGCTGCTGGGCTTGTCCTTTGGTTACATAATGATCATTGTCAGTGTTTACACAGTGTATTTAACGGGGCACATGTGGCAAAGAACGAGGGAGGGTCCAGAACATGACATCATCCTTTGTCAAAGTGAATGTTCCTGCCACGACCAATGATGAGTGGTGTTTGCTTCTCTCTGCAGGAAACAGCAGCTGGTGTCTCCAGGTGCAAGCCTGTATCATGGAAAAGCTCTGATATTCATTAACAATCTCGGTTCCAAGGACCAGACAGCCATTTGAGATGAGAAGTGTTTACATTGGCCTTTCTGCAATGCATCTAGGTCTCTTCAGCAGCATCAACGGGCTTTAGATCAGGCCCCTTCTCCTGTTGAATGGAATTAGATCTACTCCGACTATTTCTGCTTAGTCCATAAATCCCTTTGTTAGCTATGGGGTTTCTGAAGGTTTTCCCCCCTTCATTTCTGCACCTTCACTGGCTGTGGGGAAGTTGGGGGGATATCTCCAGGGGATTTTGCTGCACAACTGCAAAATGAAGCAGAATTGTCAGAAACTTTTTTGCAGGAGCAATTAAATGTTCAGGGAAAATTCTGAAATACATTGACCAGGCCCGTTTGTGCAGTCAGGTTACGTGATTGTGCATGGAAGGGAAGAACTCTTCCACAGCAATGTCTGATCTGGTGAGATGAGGGGCTAATATCTCCTGAAGCCAGCTCAGAAGCTTTCAGGAGCTTTCAAATCTGAAACACTAACACTGGTTCAGACTCAAGACCACACCCCAGGCCCTAGTTTTCATCGAATCTGGATCTTCATGGGAATTGAGTGCCCCAGCCTAAATCTGTTTGAGTTCTTACATCATGCCCAACACTAGGATGAATGAGCAGCTGTGTGGTACCTGAGGGAATAGATCTGTCAGACATATGTTTCCAAGGTAAGGACAGGTTAAAAGGATGTTGCAGCAAGTCTCACAGGCAGGATGTTTGAGGTCTGAGTGTAACCCCTATCTGAACTTCCCATGCTTCGAAGGAACAGAGAGAGGGGCGTTCTTAGTTGCCACTGCAGCAGAAGGTTACAACAGCTCCATGATCATACTGATCTGCTCTTTCCACCGCCTCTGCTCTCTGTAACCAAAACTGAATTTGCTCTGATCTGTTCTTTAACTCCCCCCACCCTGGGGAGCCTGTGTCTGCAGCCTCCTCCTCTTGCTGCTGCTCCACTAGCTGAGTCAGCGTGTGTGCCTGGGTGTTGGCTCAGAAGGGTTTTGTGTGTGCAATCCTGGCACTACTTTTGTGTTAGAAGTGAAGAACTCCATGCGTTATGGTTACTGTCAGCCAGCTGCAGCTGCCAGCGTTGTGACTTATTAGCTGAGGAGTTGGGCAGTGGGTGAGCAGCAATTCCTCCAGGAGCACATGCCAGCACTATTATTCAGAGAGACAGCAATCCAAGGAGGCAAAAATAATGTGGAAGCATTGCTATCTGCTGCTGTCTTCATTCCCTTTGAGTGCACACAACGGACTTCACTCCCTTGCCTCTGACCTCATGGGGTGAAGACTTCATCCTTCAGTGCATCACACATGGGTTTAGTTAACACTCTTTGGCCCAGGGTACAGAATCAGAGCAGCACTTGGCTTTGTCTAATGCTGTGCACACATAGCATCCCAAAGAATCGTTGCTAAAGCAGTGAGCTGCATACTGGCAGAGCAGTGACTGTGCCGGCAAATGCAACAGCCATACTGAATTCAGCAGCAGCAGCCACGGGCATTAGAACTTGCCTTAGTGAGAAGAAATTATCTATCCATCCATCCCTCCCTCCCCTTTTCTATCTTTCTGTTTACATATATGCCTGCCTGCTTTCTGCCTCTCTGTCACTATATACAACCCTCTGCCTATTTATCATGGTATCTAAATGCTGTCAGCCTGGCTTATCCTCTACATTATCCAGAAAATAACATGGGACTTTTCCTTTCCACCCCGGCAGCCCTCCCAGAGAGGATCAGAAGGAACCCCGGCTTGAGTGTCCCCTCCAGAGGGAGGCAGCGATTAAATGAGATTTCATTTCTATTTCTTTCAAGTCCAAAGCCCTGATTCTAACTCTTAACCTGCAGGGTAAGTGCAGGGAAAGCCAATGGAGTGACTCCAAGTTTACACCAGTGCAGCAAAGAGCAGAATTTAGCCTAAATATTTCAGAGGTTGCACAGTTCAACTCCAGATCTCCACAGGCTCCTATGCTTTGCCTCTGAAGCCCCGACAGGCTGGCGGAGTCGTTCCCCTGGTGATAAGGATCAAAGGGGCAGGTGAGGTGGATTGGTTGGTGCCCATCTTCACACAGAGGCCAATGGGGGCTGTAGCTCAGCTGACAGCCCTACTCCTTTCTGAGGCGATACAGGAGGGATGGAGGTGGTGTGGGATAGGGGACGGGAGCGGAGAGGTTCTCCTTCAGAGGAGCTCAGAGGGATTGACTTACAGCAGGAGCTGCCTGTGTATCACCGCCGCTTGTCCCTGAGCTACAAAGTGCGGGCGCAGACACAGACCCGAAATTCCCAGCTGGCCCCAGAGGGCTGGCTCAGGCCCAATAAGGAGATATGTGAGCCTGAGCCTCTGGACTTTTCCTCAAGTAGGAAATAGTTTGGTCAACTTTCCTCTCCATGTCTCACTGGATTCCCCTTTTCAACACGGAGCCTCTGAGGTGACATCCTGGCCCCATAGTTGTTAATGGCAAAACTCCTATTGGTTTCAGCAGGATTGCACCACAAGTTTCCAAGCAATCTAGGAGCTCCAGTGGTGACATACAAGGAAGAAGGCTCTTCTGACAGTATTTCCAGCCCAGGAGGGAGCAGGAAGAACTGGAAAAGATGCTTTTTCAATGAGCCTTCCAATCCCATTTCACAGACTCACTGCATCTAGATTAGCACCGCAGATTCTGGGGCTGGTCCAAATGGGCCCTTTAGGCCTTCAGCAGATAGCTGATTCTTCATCATAATGGGCCATATCATCTCCTTCAGCTCTGTGAGCAGAGGAGACAAACACAGAAGGGGACCTTAGAGTCATGTTTTGTGGCGGATCATAGAAGAGGGAAATGTCCCCTCTCCTGCAGTGTCACTCTGACCCTGAAAGTCCTACAGGACTTTGGCAGGTAAGTTAATGGCAGCCCAGACAACGTTTCCTCTCTGCCCTGGTCATCCTTTCTCAGAGAAGGTTGCAGGGGTCAACACTTGCTGAGGGAGGCCCTTGCAGAATGGAGCATGCTCTTTGAAGGACTGGAAACAGAAGGAGAACCCAAGAAGCAAAGATAGCTCTGTGCCTTTGCAGATCCTGGGGGATCTGCTGATTTTGTGGCGGACAAACCCTTTATTTCTATGGCGGGACAAACCCAACACTTTGAGGGAAGAAGGCAGAGGGAATTGTGGGAGTGCAAACTCCCATGGGGGAAACATGCTGCATGCCCAGTCACTGTAACTTCCTTTCCTCGGAGCTGATTGAGATCTCAGCTTTGCCAAAAGAGACCAGGCTCTGAGCCTGTCAAGAAACATGGTGTGGTATGGATTACCCAGCCTCCCACCACTGGATCTGCCATGTCATCCCTCATCCCTTGGAATTAAACTGCTCCGTGTTGGTTTCTAAACCAGCCCACTGATCTGACTGATGGTTTGGCTGGGCCAGCTCAAGATGACTGAAATTTGACCCTGAAAGCTAATCAGCCAAGAAACATAACCCAGACTTTGCAACCAACAAAACTTGCCTGAAAAACCATTTCAACACTCCTGACTCCCTCCTGGCCCTGGTGAAGATTAGGAGAGACCTTTCTTAGGCATTTTGTTGCTTCTTCTCTGTAGATATGGACTAAAACTGCAGAGGAATGATAGAGGAACTGCAGAGGAATGATGGAGGAACACTTGCAAAGAATCACAACAAGGAGACAGGCTCAGCTAGGTGGAAGTAATTGGTATTTTGCAAGGAATCAGAGATTCTGTATGAGATCTTTTATTAGCACTCATAAAACAACCCCACATTTTACATGTAATGTGTTCTCTTCACCGTGAAGGAGCCCAAAGTGCTTTACAATCTATACTTGAGGACCATTTCACTCATCCCTGCACTGTAGTCATCTCTGGAGTAGAATGGACTGCAGCAGCTGTTTAACAGCACACAGCAACAGGAAAGTTTAGGACTAAAAGAGTATCAAATCCAGTTGAATCCATAGAGGGATTTAGGGAGGTGGAATGTAATTTACCTGATTTTAAATGTAGTATCCAAGACAATGGAGTTAAGACTTCAACTTTCACAGAAAGTTTCCATGGGACTTTCATTTTACATCTGACCCAAGAGTTTGGGTCTTCAATCATTTGTCCAAATTTTAGATTTTCAGTAAGAAGAAAACGCAGGTATTTTGAGAGTTGGAACCTGAACAAGTGCTGTGCAGAGCACTAGTGAAGAAGTACTGCTATAGTCTATTACCAGGCTGACTTCCACAATGTACAGGTGTGTTCTTTATGACCCTGCGTTTTTCATACCAACCAAGAGCATTTGTAAGTTAAGCTATAGAGAAACATTCAAAACTAAAGAAACATAGTGTACATAACTGAACTGATAAATCTACTAAAATGCATAAAAATATGGTTTGTGTAGGAACTTCCAGAAATTGATATATCTATACTGTATATATAAACAATGGAAACATATCATTCATTTTTTAATTTCACTGACAGTGAGAACTTCTGGGGCCCAGTTTTGATCATGAGTGAAATGAGTTTGGGGTAGGATCAACTCAGCCTAGTGGACACTTATCCACACCAAGAAACTCCCAAACAGCTAGTTTATAACACATGGTCTTGAGTAACCAAGGGCAAGAAGTGTCTCCCAAGCCTGTGAGGTTTGCGGGGGAGTACGGAGGTGAGTGAACTTTGGCTAGTACTGTTAGTCTGCATCAAGCTGATTTAAGAAAGGAGTATTGATAGCCCTACTTGAGAGATGGGGAAACTGAGGCAAGGTGCAGTTAAGTGATGTGTCCAAGGGTGCGGTGACAGCTGGGAACAGAGCACAGGTCTCCTGCCTCCAATTCCTGAGGCAATTCATACTTCCTCCCTCTGAAATGTTAATTTAATCATCAGAGTTATCAGCCATCAGCAGAGTTGCTTGATTAAATGTCAAAGCAGTTTCTATTGTGTAATCCAGATAATCTGGATAATTTATTGGGTTGATTTAAAGGCTTAAACCTCCCCTCCAGCCCCTCAATTTATTTATTTATTTAATGAAGGGGGAAGGAAGGAAACTCCTGGGCTATGAAGAGTTGTATTCAGTGAGTTGCATATGATTGACAGCTGCCAGAACCCCTCCAGGAGCGTTTGTTTGTGGCTGCCTATCAAGTACACAGTAACAAGAAAGTGGAAAGGCTTTCAGAAAGAAAGTGAGAGGTAATTTCCTCTAATGTTATGTGGGAAATGAACACTCAAGACTATTATCGCTTGATGGGTTTTGTGTCTATGTCTCCTGTGCAGCGGGCTGGAGAATTACTCCTCGGAACCAAACACGCAAGAAAAGGTTCATATACTGAGCATTACAAAATAGCTAGAAAAAGTAAAAGAAACCATTTCAGTCCCGTCTGTGTTTCTTCAAAATAACCATCTGTTTATTATCATCGTGCAAATAGGAAATTCAGTAGGGAATGGGAGACACAGAATGAAGCACTTGATTCCCTGTTCTGCTCATTCCCTCTGGGGCACCTTGCACTGGCCACTGTCAGAAGCCAGGATATTGGGCTAGAATGCTAGATGGACCTTTGGTCTGACGCAATAGAGCCTTTCTTCTGTTCTAAACTGAGAGGAAGAGTGACTTTGACACCCTCTCCTGGAAGCGTAGAGCAGTGAATGGAGTCAGAAGAGCTGGTTTCTATGCCTGGCTCTTCTGTTCTCCTTGTAGATAAGTCACTTTATCTCTCTGTTCCCTCTTTCCCCTCCTGCCCCTTGTCTATTTAGATCCAAAGCTCCTTGGGGAAGGGATGGGCTCTTGCTATGTATTTGTACAGTAAGTAGAATGTTGGGGCCTTGATCTCAATTGTGGCATCTATAATACAGTGATAATGACATGTAGTGCCTTATTGAAAAGTCTGAAATAATTTAATAGGTTAAACTAATAAGGTTCTAGAGAAATTACTCTAAACGCTATAAAATATCAACTCAATGTATTTTCTATAATTTTTTTTAAGCATTCTATAAAATTCTAGAGCAGGAACATAAGTATTAAATTCTATAGCATGGTCCAAACAACTTACAATTTCCTACTAAATTCTACGGGTCTCTGCCCAAAAACAAAGGTTTAAAAGGGATCTAAGCCCTCCTGCTTCAGGGCATGAACCAACTTCTAACTAATGCTGGATAAGGAAGAAACTTCCCCTGGGGACAAGTTAGCGCACATTTTCCCACACTGGATGTCTTACACCATCCTTGGAAGTAGCTGGCTCTGGCCACTGTTAGACATGAAACACTGGAATGGATGCAGCTCGGGTCTGATCTGGAAAATGAGACAGGCTCAGCTGTATCCCTAGCCCAATCATTTGAATAACCTAATAACTCAATAGCCTGCATAAAACGGGGTGTGTGTGTCTGTGTCTGTGTCTGTGTCTGTGTCTGTGCGGGAGTTCTTGTCTATTCCTTTGTAGTGAGGTACCCATTTCATAACTGACAGTAACTGGCATTGTCTTTGATGACAACCTCAGCAGAGAGGCCAGGTTGTGCCTTTATCGTTTGCCCCACACCTAGTGCTGGATGGGCAGTTAGGGATATGTAGTAAAGTGCCCATTATGCCTTTACTCGACAGGTTGTTGCAGTTCAATTGGGGACTGGTTAGGTGCTCCAATCCTGGAGTAATGAGGGTTATGGAAGCACCGACGATAGATATTTGGTTTAGCTCCTGATTGAAACTTCCCTCCTAGTTTCCCCTGCTGAGTGCCTATGGCTGCATTGTGGGGCAACCGTATTGGCATCTGAGTATTCCCATACTTTGTTACCCTGGAAGGCGTAACACATGGCATGCAGGTCATGGCCACACATGTGCAGCAGTCTCGCCTCTTACTGGTTGGAGGCCAGCATGGAAAATAAAAATTTCCTTTCATCTTTAAAGACAGCAACAGGATATTCCCCTTTAGCTCTTGCATTAACAGCTACAGGGGTTTGGTTGGAGGCCCAGCAGGGAGACAGATTCCCTCACTGAATGTAGGGAAATGGCAACTCTCAGAGATGCCCATGCTCCAGTTTGAAAGCTGTTAGAGTGTTTTTCAAGCTGGGAGCTTTAGACATTTATGTTGTATGATCGCAAGGCTTTCGTTATCCAGGTTTTTTCACAAAGGACATGTTGCAATCCTTTGGTTGGCAGAACTGTTACGCATTAAGAAAGGGAATGGCTTTGCTCTGTAGTCATGATTTTAAGTAGCAGACAAAGGGTATTTTGTTAATGTGCTGGCCTGGAGGAATTAAATGCATTTTTGCTGGAATGGCTTGGGTCCATTTCATCAGGCTTGGCAGAACTGTTCAGCTTAGATATGAGAGTGAGCTGCAGATTCAGCAAAGATGTAGCCACCTCTCCCATATCCCTCGGAATATTGTGATTGCTATCACAAACACTCGCACACATTTGAACAGGTACTAGTATGACACCTGATATACTGGTGGTATCTAAAATAACAACTGGGCTATGGAGGGCTTAGTTCTTTAAATGATCAAATTAAAGAGAACACACTTGTGAATAACTTGGCTTTCCTCATAGGGTACATACACAGGAGATCTGATCTCAACTGGGAGGAGGGGATTATATTATCCCTACTGCTATGTTATTTAACTTGGCTATTTAAGCAGCTGACTATCCACGAATGGGTCTACTTTGCCAGATAGCACACTTTTATCTAACTGAGTGGTTCTCAAACTTTTTCAGGACACATTAGTTCTATTTCTTTCTTTCTTTCTTTCTTTCTTTCTTTCTTTCTTTCTTTCTTTCCATTCAGTTCAGGGAACACAATAGGAACATTCATAATGACACAAAGAAGAACAATTAATAATGTACAATATATGTGTCAGGGATGCAGAAAACATTAGTAATCAGTTCATAATCACAAACGACCCTAATAGCATTAGGGTCAATAGCAATCAGAGAACAGAATCTCTGCTGACAGAATATTTTAGTTTTCCAATCGAAAATTAATTACTTTTGGTTTTGTAACTTGTGTTGGGGTGCCTGGATAGATGCTCTTTTCTATAATTGGAGAATTCCATCATTGTCATCACAATGATGTGAAGCAAACACAAACACAAGTACCAGCCTCAGCTCAGTGCCAGCAAGTAATGAGTTAATCACAGAAATCATATAACTGGAAGGGACCTTGGAAAGTCACTTAGTCCTACTTTGAGTGCAGGGGACTGAACTAAGTATTATCTAGACCATCCCTGGCAGGCGTTTGTCCAACTGGCTCTTAAAAATTCCCAATGATACCTCTCTAGGCAATTTATTCCAGTGCTTAATCACTCTAACAGTTAGGAAGTTTTTCTTAGGGCTGGTCTTCACTAGGGCAGGGGATCGGCTGTAGATACGCAACTTCAGCTACGTGAATCACGTAGCTGAAGTTGGCGTATCTGCAGCCGACTTACCTCCTGTCCTCACGGTGACGGTAGTCGGCGGCGCGCTCCCCCGTAGACTCCGGCTTACTCCTCCGGGGGAGCTGGAGTTCCGGAGTCAATGGGGCCAGCGCTAGCGATCGATTTCTCGCGTCCTCACAAGACGCGAGAAATCAATCGCTAAAACATTGACCACTGCCCGCGATAGTGAGGACGTACCCTTAATGTCCAACCTAAACTGCCCTTGCTGCAATTTAAACCCTTGCTTTTTTTGCAACAGCATTACACTGTTGACTCATATTTAGCTTGATCCACTATGATCCCCAGATCCCTTTCTGCAGTACTCCTTCCTGGGCATTCATTTACCATTTTGTATGTATGCAACTGATTGTTCCTTCCTAAGTGTAGTACTTTGCATTTGTCCTTGTTGAATTTCATCCTATTTACTTCAGACCATTTCTCCATGATGTCCAGATCATTTTGAATTTTAATCCTGTCCTCCAAAGCATTTGCAACCCCTCCCGCAAACTTTATAGTGTATTCTGTATGTCATTATCTAAATCACTGATTTAGATATTGAACAGAACCAGAACCAGAACAGATCCCTGCAGGATCCCACTTGTTAAGCCCTTCCAGCATGACTGTGAACCACTGATACTACTCTCTGGGAACAGTTTTCCAACCAGCTATGCACCCACCTTATAGTTGTTTCATCTAGGTTGTATTTCCCTAGTTTGTTTATGAGAAGGTTATGAGAGACAGTATCAAAAACCTTACTAACATCAAGATATACCACATCTACCACTTCCACCCTATCCATAAGGATTGTTACCCTGTCAGAGAAAGCTATCAGGTTGGTTTGACAAGATTTGTTCTTGACAAATCCATGCTGACTGTTACTTATCACCTTATTATTTTTTAGGTGTTTGCAAATAGATTGCTTTATTATTGGCTCCATTATCTTTCTGGGTACAGAAGTTAAGCTGACTGGTCTGTGATTCCCCAGGTTGTCCTTATTTCCCTTTTTATAGATGAGCACTATATTTGCCCTTTTCCAATCTTCTGGAATATCTCCCGTTTTCCATGACTTTTCAAAGATAATTGCTAACGGCTCAGCTATCTCCTCAGGTGGCTCATTGAGTATTCTAGGATGCATTTCATCAGGCCCTGGTGATTTGAAGACATCCAACCTGTTTAAGTAATTTTTGACTTGTTCTTTCCCTATTTTTAGACTCTGATCCTACCTTACTTTCACTGGCATTCACTATTGCCACCAACCTTCTTGGTGAAAACGGAAACAAAGAAGTTATTAAGCACTTCTGCCATTTCCATATTTTCTGTTATTGTCTTTCCCCCACATTGAGTAATGGGACTACTCTGTCCTTGGTCTAATATACAAGCACAAAGGGAAATATATGTTTCTGTAAATAAATGATATTATTTATAGGCATGATGCAGCCAGCTGCAGAGTAAACGTGTCTTTCTAACATCAGTTTCAATGTACACATTATGACATGTCCAACCTTCACATTAAATGATTTATTCTGAAGGTTGGAAATGTCATAAGATCATCCAACCAGCAATGAAGAAATGTCTAAGACATGATAGTGAAGATTAAAGAGAGGAAGCCAGGGGAGGGGAAGGATACCCCAGAGAAGACAGGGAGAGATCAAATGCACTATAAATGCTGTTGGAGAAAGTTATAGAAGGTGACATGGCTCAACTATTTTTATTTTATTTTTATGAACTGGGAATCATTGCCCTTATGACATTGCTTGAATTATTATCTCACTCATTTTAATTGTTTTTAAAATATTATGACCAGATTGGCTGAGTTTCCCTACAGGGCAATGGGCTGGCAAGATAGCATTAGAAATCAGGAAGGGTTTTTATTTTATTTTAATGCTGTGTTGATTAATTTAGAATTCACCAAGTTAATTACAAAAAGCAAAGAAGCATCACAAATGGTAAACATCCTCTTTTTTTAAAATATATAATGGTGGCAGGAGGGGCTAGCCTATATACAGTTTTGCACCACGATTTAGGCGTGTCCATACTAGGAGGGTTTCACCAGTGTAATTAACCCTCTTGAGAGCAAACACTGTGTCTTACATAAATTGTCTCTGAAGACACTTGTCTATTGTTTCAGTGACATTCCCTCACAACAGGTAGGGAAATGAGTATCATTACCCACATTTTACAGGTGCTTCAGCAAAAAAGATCAAGTGATTTTCCCAAAGTCATAGAGGATTCAGTGTCAAGAATTCAGCCTTTAGCACTCAGGGTTCCAGAGCTGTGATCACAGCAGACCATATTTTCTCTCCCTTAAGGAAATTATTTTCTCTATGAGGTCTTCTCCAGAATGAGATGCACCATTTTAATTAGCATTAAATTTGTTATGCTTGATTGGGGGTGTCAAAACATGATATATTAATGGGATCTCTGATGACAAGTCCTCACCTACCAGTACAGAAGCACCAAATAAAAACCAAAGGAAACATTGTGCTTTCTGCTTGACTTCCCCACGTGACATGATGAAATGAGGCAAGGACCAATTCGTCTGCGTGCGATGTGTTGCAATGCAAAATATCAGCCTGCACTAATAGAAAAGAAAAACCATGGCCTGAGAAATTGGCGAGGGTGTTAGATATGTGCAGAAATATAGGTCAGTTGTTTGCAATGGGACCTGAATCTTTTCAGCAAGTACCTATTGGGTCATTAGAAAAACACGGCGCACTACAGTCCTCTGTCAGCCCAAGATATTTCAAGGGCACCAAATACAATTGGACTATAAGTGATTGAATAATTGGGAGGGAATGATTCTTTCATGCTGTTGGAACCTAATTATGATCCGGGTCCTGCGTTACCTGCTGCACCCAAAGTCACCATTTCACCCACTTAAAGATCTGCATCCATTGAACACTTTAATTACAAGCTAATTAAATATGAATATAAACAATTCTCCAGCTTTCCTTCAGAGTTTGCACCTGTTATCTTGCAGGACTTTGCACTGCAGGGATCTTCCTTGGATAGAGAGGGAGGGTTGAAATTCGGGAGTCCCTGCAGAGTCCCCCAGAGGCCACCCCACTATCGTCCGGGGTAGTCACCATAGAGCAATGCATGGGAGGCACCCCTTCTCCTCACTCCACAGGGGCTGTGCTTTACAATTGCCTGAAGTGAAAAAAAACCCAGGTCCAATCATGCCCAGGGTCCAGGGTGTTTAAAATCCAAAGCTGAATGACATGCCTAGGCAGAACTATGCGGGGGTGCATCGATTCCCCCACCAGCTCTAGAAGCCCCCTGTGTAAAGGTTTTGCTTTAGGGTTAGCAGCACTCTCATCCCCAGTGATAACTGCTCCGTTCCCAAAGACATGCTAACCTGGGGGAAGCATCCACCATAGATTGAATGTCTTGGTGCTGCTGAGTTTCCCTGCAACAGATCAGGGATTTCTGTTTAGCTGTGTCCTCAGAGAGCATGGGCGCAGCCAGCCACTGAAAGGATACTTCTGCGGTTAAGAGGATGCCATCCCCATAAATGGAAGTGGCCACTGCAGTGTGAGTTTCCCCAGGTCCTTTGTACTTAAAAGGAGTTAAATTCTTTTTTTTGCAGCCAGCGTGGGGGCTGAAACTGGCAGCCTGCTCTCTGAAGGTCCTTGGTTCAAATTCACTTGTTATGAAACTTCTGTTCAATACAGCCTCTTTCTGCTCACACAACAGAGCTGTCAACAGCCTGAAAGGCTGGGGCCATGTTTCCTAGAATTGTCAAGTTGTCAACCAATTAATCCACTCTGGAGTGTCTGGTGAAGTCCCTGGGAGTGATGCCGGAGGCTCTACCGCTATTTACAGTATAAAATATTCCAGAGCGGGAGAGTGATCCCTAGCAGTGATCATGCCCTAGCAGTGATCATGCCCTAGCAGTGATCATGACAATAATGTGCTCATCTTTATTGTGCTCCCATTTTCATGGGTCTCCTAATGCCTCGAGGATCCAATTATAGGGCTGAAATAACGTGATCTCCAGTGCTCGCTTAGTATGTCAGTTCCCAGGAGGTGGAGACAGGGTGACAAGACCAGAGCTTGCACTATTTTTGTCTCCTGACTGACTTCCTGGGGCATTAGAACAAGCTCATGCAAAGCAAACACAAGCGCTGAGAGAAGTGGTTCTCAAATACCGCTACTGGGGCTTTATTTGGCTTCCCAGGGAACTAGCTTCTTAAACCACTGATCCTCAAGGGCACAATCCTGCAAACACTTAAGCACCAGAGTAACTTTCCTCACAGGCAAAGTACATATTTACAGCTAGGGAAACTGAGGCACAGAAACTTGCTTAAGGTCATTAAGCAGGGGGTGGCGCAGTGCTGGAATAAAACCCAGGCTCCCTGAGTCTAAGACCAGTGGACCACACTGCCTCTCCTGTCAAATGGATGTGACCTCTGCTTAATGTTTACATCCTGCCTCTGCTTGGTTTTCTTTTTGAACACAGAATAGCAAATGGAGATGTTAGTCTCCAGTCACTAAGTCACGTGGTATGAAGCTTTCTTTTTAAGACCCCAAAAAACTCCTGTACACCCTCTGGCACAACAGAACAAAATCTTGCAATTTAATAACATACACAATACACCTGTCTAGGAAAGCAGGACACACTTTCAAATGTTGTGAGCGCCTTGTATTTGGAAAGGCTGCCCAGTGGCTATATCAGAACGTTAGCTCTCCTTTGCCAGCAGTTTCTAGGATCACATAATTTAATAGCATACAACCTCCCTTGGCATGCTTTGTCTTGGGACTTTTGACCTGGTGTCCGAACTCAGTTCCAATGACTGACAGTCTGTCTGTCTCCTGCATTTTCAGTCAACTGTTTCCCATCTGTGCTTCTTGTTCTAAACTGTTCTGCAGCATTGCTCCATGCTTTTAAGCAGCTGCCACTGTCTGCCTCTGAGGTAACTGGGTTTCAGCGGTTGGTGTAGGAACACAGAAGTTAAAGATGGAAAGGTCATCTTGTTCATGCACCATAGGGCCAATACAGATTGGTCCCCTATGGTTTATTTGCCAATGCATTGGCCAGCATAGTCGTTGGCAACGGGGCTTCCACCACTTTTCTTAAACTGTTCCATAATCTCATGGATTCGTAGTGATCCCTGAATATATGGAGCCAGGTCTCCAGCTGATGCGTATCAGTGTTTATCAGCTCAATTGATCTCAATGGAGCTACACCTGTTTTCATCAATCAAAGATTTGGCCCAACATCTGTAGAGAATTTTAGGGAGCTTATGGGTTTTAAAGGTGCTCTGGGAATTGCTCTGGGAATATAAGACATTGTCTTGAGCTGGAAGCCTGAAGTGAACATATAAAAATAAGGTGGTTGAAACGGCACCTACAGATCAAAGTAGCTAGTACCTTATAAATATTTTGCTGGACAAGAATGGGACATACGCACTGCCGTGCTGGACCATGATCTATCCAGTCTAAGAATGGCCAGTACTAGACTTTGGGGGTAACACCACAACTTGTGCACAGCAAAATACTATGGCTCCTGCTAAGTCACATGATGCTGGAGTCCCTGCCTCCAGCCCCCACTGCTGATTCCCGCTTATTGCTTACGTTCATGGCCACTAGGAGAAGACATGGCATTTAGAAGTAGCATTTCATGTGATGGCCAAGGGAGTGGGGCAAAGAAAAAGGGAGAGCAGAAGCCCCTGATGGGAGGCGGTAAGAGACAGGGAACACAAAGGGAAAGAAATGAAATTAAAGCGGGAAGTAATTGACAAAACAGGGGAGTAAAGATAGATAGATATGTCCAGCACCAAAGCGAGTGAGGCAGGGATGGACAGAAAGTACATTACACCACCACAGGAGTGCAGACTTCAGGAGGAACAGACAGGAGCCCTTATCTTGCTCTCTGGTTGGGTGAGAGGACAGCTCTGTCTGGAAGAATGCAGCTTTCTTTCCCTTGCAAGTATTTAATGTCCCTGCCAGAACAAAGGGGGAATTGTTGCCGTCATTGAGTCACATGACAGCATCATTGTTACAGGATGGGTTTTTTTTCACATCTGTGTCACTTACAGAGAAATATTTTCTTCAAGAGCTGCAGCTAAGATGTAAGATATATTGTTCCCTTTCTGATCTTTGTCTGACCAGGATATAGAAAGACACACACCCCCACCCCCACCAGCATGCAAATTCGAGAGGGGGCAGCCGGAACCTATTGCTGGATCCATAAAAATGCCTTGCAAACAGATTGGAGCTTTAAAATGGCTAGTCCAGCAAGCATCAACCACAAACCCAATGTTCCCTCTGATTTTTGACGGGCTGTGTGTGCAAAAAAAATCTTCTGTGCACATTTTTGTGTTTATGTGCAAATTTTTGTGCATGTGGTGTTTCACTGTATACACGGGGTTTAGGGTCTGTGCGTGCACGCACACACGCACAGTTTAGAGGGAACAGTGCACAGAGCCCCTTGGACTAGGAATTCAATGTGCTAACTAGCTCAGTCTAACTAGCACATTCTAACCAGCAGTTAAGACAAGGCAGGTTGTGCTCCAGCTAGCTCTAAAGGACCAAGTCAAAGCCCAAAGCTGTCCTCTGTGCTTTAACTCAATCAGGTTGGTACCTTATAAAGTACAATTTGCCTTGTCTACACTGGAGTTTTAGAAGGTGCAAGTTAGATTCAGCTAGCTAACGTGATCTAAAAATGTCTCTTAAAAGTCTAAGCAAGATCAACCTTTGTGGCAGGGCTAAAAACAGCAGTGTAGACGTATGGGCTTAGACTGGGCTCCAGACTCTGAAACCTGACTAGGGGGAACAGTGTCACAGCGTGGGCTCCATGGGTGTTGCAACCATTTTTATGGGCAGGAGGGATGGGGATGCTGAGAGCCATTGAACCAAACTGCAAATCCTGTGTATGATGGAAACTTCAAGCCAGAGGGTCCTGCCACATTCCCAGCACCTGTAGTTCCAGCACCTATTCTGGGCTCGAGCCTAAGTCCGAACATCTACTCTGCTCTTTTTAGCACCATAGCACAACCCTCCCAAGCCCAAATCAGTTGATCTGTGCTCCGAGACTCACTGCCATGTTGTTGTGGTTTTTTGCTGTGTAGACATATGGTTAGACTGCAGAAATTAGCCCTTCTTGAGAGCTGCAGTGTAAAGAGCCTTGGAGAATGAAGGGTGATGGGGAAACAAAAGGGATTTTTAGATTCTCACCCCAAAACCTGCTGTGCTAAGATAACAGCATGTTGTGTCAGCCTGGCTGAAAGCCCCTAGCTCCAGGTCATGACCCCCAGAGGTGATGAGAGCTCTCCATTTGCACTGAAGTCAATGGGGACTGATAGTGTCAAGCACTCTGTGTACTAGGAAGCACTGAGGAGGTCAATTAGTCTTAAACAAGATCTCCTTGTGCCAGCTCTTCACAGAAGATAGACACTGTGGGTGCCAACAGCAGCTGAAGCTTGCAGAGTTAAGGTGGGGCTGCGGCTGTCAGGGAGGTTTCTCTGCATTAGCTTGTGTTTTGTACTTAGTGAGCGATTGCATAAGAGGAAGGAAGGAAACGCGCGCTCGGGTCAATTCCCTATTGATAACAATGCACAGCGCCGTTAGCAACTTGCTGTGTGAGCCGTGAGCAGAGCAGCTTACAGGAGCATGGGACGGTCAGTGTTCCTGTCCCATGTGTCAACTGCACAAAGCTGCTGAGAGATTCAAAGGAAGTGGTACGCTCTTGCCTGGGGAGGGGCGAGAGCCACAGTGAGGGCTGAGGTCAGAGCCATGTGCATTCTGTGAAATCTTGGGGAGGCAAATTATCAGCAATGGGAGGGAAGCTGGGAGCTGACATACAGCAGAGCAGATCATCTAGCCTGACACCCCTCCTCCTGCCAAGCCAGAGCAGACTGCCAATATGTCCAGTCTATTGCATTGACGATGTATAGTCTATTCTGTGGCCTTGTCCACTGGCAAACACTTGCCTGATGCTTCCAGGAATGGGCATAATAAATACCAGGCATAACCTCTGCCAAATTCTGCTCTCCATTAGAGCTGGCGAGCTTTGTTGGTTTTGGACCTGCTAGGAGAGGGCTTCGCACTTTTCAAAAAGTTTAAACTTTGATGAAAAATCTTCCCCTTGAACTTTTTTCCCGATTGACAAGTTCTAGAGTCAGTAATTCAAGCCACAGATTCCCTTGTAAAAAGCTTTGGCAGCATTGGTGCCAAACATCTAACCCACAGTCATGTAACTAACTGCAGTTTCAGATTATTACTGTGGATTTTTCTTTTTTTAGCACAGAAGAACGGCCATACCGGGTCAGAGCAAAGGTCCACCTAGCCCATTATCCTGTTTTCCCACAGTGGCCAATGCCAGGTGCCCCAGAGGGAATGAACAGAACAGGCAATCATCAAGTGATCCATCCCCTGTCACCTGTTCTGACAAACAGAGCCTAGGGACACCATTCCTGCCCATCCTGGCTAATAGCCCTTGATTGACCTATCCTCCATGAACTTAACTAGCTCTTTTTTGAACCCTCTTATAGTCTTTGCCATCACAACATCCTCTGACAAGGAGTTCAATAGGTTGACTGTGTGTTGTGTGAAGAAATACTTGCTGTTTGTTTTGTAAGGGCTTACTCAATGACCCTCACCCCGACTCCCGAGAAGGGATCATCACCAACGTCTAACTCAAGACCAATGTGCAAATCTCTACTGATTGAGCTAAAAGACTAACTCCATTAGCTTGCAGCAGTGCCAGGCTATTATCCTATATGTGATCCAGCTTCCAGAAGGGGACATGACACAAATTTAAGGCTCCAAGATTGAGTTTAATTTTATTGAGAGCTAGTAACTGAGGGGGCCCCTTCCTCAAATGTCTAACTACTTAAATGCATCCCATCTACTAACAGTGAGAAGGAAAAATAAACACATAGTAGCTGAATGCCATAAGGAACCAGATTACAAATCTCAGCCTCTTGCTTTCCTGCACAGAGCTGGGGAATTGTAATCATTTCACAAGTTGTAAAATCCCAAGCTTGGTGTTTCCTGGAGCCGGTTTTGAAGAAGCTGGGTGGGAAGTAAAACAGGAAGCCCAGCCTGGGAGAGGAGAAATGTGACATCTGCTTGTAATGGTTTCACTCTGGTGCATGAAGCTGACATGCTGAGGACATGTATGTGTGTGTGTGTGTGTGTGTGGTGGGTAGGGAACTCTGAAGGGAGAAAGGAGAGGTTTGTAAAAGCGTCTCATTTGCTCTGTGGCAAAGGAGTCACAAAAGTCCAGCAACCTGATTGTTTAAATTTAGGGCAGGAAACAGATGCTGCCTGACTGAGGAAGCGGCTGAAGAACATATTCGTAGTTTGCAGCATCCATGCCAGGAAAGATGTGGGAAAAATGGACGTATTACACTGACAGTTGTTTGGGCAGGTGTAGCTCAGAGAGTTTCAATGGAGTTGCAGCTGCGTGTACCAATGGTGAGGCTGGTCCAAAGAGCCTGCTTGATTTTATTTCTTCTTTGAATTGCAGGGCTGCTGACGCAGAATAACTGGAACCTGCTTCTTTTCTATCCCCACGTGTGGGACTGATGCTTTGGTTTTAAATCCTCATTTGCACTGCCCGTTTTACAGCTTATATTTTGGGAGTAGATAACAATAGAGTAGGCACTGTTTACACAAGCCAGAAGAGAAAGACCTGGTCCCGAAGGGCTTTCACACTATGAAAACCTACAGATCTATTACCCCTCTAGTAAATTCTTTAGACTGGTTCAAATAAAATCCTGTTGCAAGAGTATCAATCTTTGTTACATACTGTGGGACTTTTCCATAAGAGTAGGTGCTGCTGCAATAAGAAACATGCAGTAAGAATCCATCTGCAAAGCATCAGAGCAATTCAGAGCGGCTAAGCCTCGTCCCAGTGCATCCCTATCTCAGATGTTGGACTCCACTCAGTTCTGTTTCACTCATCAGTCACCTTATTGCCTTTTAACTCTGAAATGAGAAATCCAACAGGGCCAGGGTTGGGCTTCTGTAACGTTCTCTAGTAGCTTCATTGCAGAGCGATGTTCACTCTTTGGCAAAATACCAGGACAATTCTTTGTAGCTTCACTGCCTTAAGGAGCAGTTGCCTTAAATAGAATTGAGAAGACAAAAGGGTGCACTCTTAAAGGAAGGACTGGTACGGAGGGGAAAATGACATCTAGGGCCAAAGTCAGCCCTTGTGACACCCTCCTGGAGCCAACAGGCAACACCCTGGAAGACTTTTGGCCCAAAATGATCAAGGTCAAAAGGGTGGATTTTATTATTTTCCATTACATGCCTGAGAATCGCTCATTCTTCTTATTTATCTGTATTACCGTAATGCCTCAGAGCCCTGGACACAGAGCAGGACCTTATTGTGTTAGGTGCTGTACAAACACAGAACAAAACCACAGACTGTTCCCCAAAGTGCTGATGATCTCAGTGCAAGACGAGAAGACGGGGGAGTGCAATGGACAGGTGGGGCAGCACGAAGAGACAGAACCACCTAGTGTGATAAGCAGCAGTCCTGGCCCACTGTCCATCAACCATTGCCCAGTTTTTCATTGGCATCAGAGCAAAGGGAACCTTTGAAGGTTTAAATGTCACGTTAGACACTGAACACCAACGAAAGGGAAGGACTCACTGAACAGGTCTGATTCTTTGTACCATAATTCTTTCATTTAGCACTGGTGTTAATCAACTCGTAGGAGACATTGTCTCTCCAGGTTGGTTTCATTCAGGAAAGTGCTGCCATCTTATGGCTGTTTTTCAGAAAGTTTCCTCATAACATTTTTTTTATTCTTATTTTAACTCGTCCTTTTTCCACCTCTGGATCAGCAGAGAGATTAACAGCTGCTTTGGATGGACGGGTAGAAAGTAGCCTCACACTGTATACTTCACGGCTGAGATTCTTCAAAACTATCTAAGGGATCTGGATGCCCAATTCTCATTAAGTGTCCAAATCCCCTAGAAAGCCTTGAAAATCTCAGCCCATATTGTTAGCTGTGTAGAGTCATTCTGTGCTGGCCATGGATTAGCAAGTCTAAGCAATAGGCAAGGTCTGGGATTTGGGGCTAAATTTTCAAAAGTGCTGTCTACATTTTGGAGGACCAACTTGTGATATCTAGGCCCCGGATAATAAAGTGCTGAGAAACTGCATCTCCTATGGACAGTAACTGGACTTTTGGGTGCTCGGCAGCTTTCAAAATCCAGCCTAAATTGGAGCTTTAGTTTCCAGTCTCAAGCTGGGCCCCAAAAACGGAGGCACCCAAATCAGTTACTACTTGTGAAAATGTGAATCCTAATGTAGTGGGCACCATCCTTTAGAGACCAAAGATTCCACTACATCCAGGGCTCAGCAACTAGTGAGATGAGGTGAACCAGGCTTCCAGCTGCCTCTGCATCCAGCACAATTGGAGCAGACCCTTCGTGGGAGCTGGGCATGAGCATTCCAGACTGCATGTTTCAGACTACATCCTATCTCAGACCTTGTGCCTTCTGACACATCTGCCTGTCTGTGATATTTGTGGTGCACACAGCGCTTTGGTAGATGGGCCTTGAACTGGATACAGAGTTTATAAACATATTGATTAAAAAACAAATTAGAAACACACAATCTTTACTAGCTTTGAATCATTTTACATCAACGCCACTGCCCACTACGTTGAAACTAGAGATGGGTCTGGCCCCAGGCTGGAACAGAGAGCTGCTGCTGCTGCTTCTGCTTCTGCTTCTTCTTCTCTCCATTCATGAATGTGCTGATGTGTGAATGAGTGGTAAAGCTTGAGTTGCTCAAGTGTGCGTGTGTCACTGTTTCCTCTAAGCTGTGTGCGTGTGCATGCACACACAGATCCTAAACCCCGTGCACACGGCGAAACACCACGTCCACAAAAATTTGCACAGAAGAATATTTTTGCACACACGGCCTGTCAAAAATTAGAGAGAACATTGGTGTGTGTGTGTGTGTGTGTAAGTGTAAAAGGGGAATGCAAAGGGACATCAGGGTTTTAAGTGTCCTAACAGATGTCAAATATCTTGACTTTAGTAAGGCTTTTGATACCATCTCACATAACCTCCTCATAGACAAACTAGAGAAATATAGCCTAGATGAACCTAGCGTAAAGAGGATGCATGACTGGCTGGAAAACCATGCTTTGAGAGTAGTTTCCAGTGATTCCTCACCCACCTTGTCTCCCTAATATCCTGGGGCCGACATACAGCAACACTGTATGAATGTGTATGTATGAATATGAAAACTATTTGTGTGAGACTTGCTTACATAAGATTACCCAAGGGGTCAGTCAGAGACATTTGTAGCTCTGCTGTCATTGAACCTGTTCCCAGAAAGGGCTGAGAGCTGGCTGGGGAGGGATGGGGGGTAGTAGCGCCTAGTTACACATGAGTTCTGGATCCTAGTGTCTTCAAACACTAGGCAAAAATACATGAGCTTCAGGAAGCTGTGACCCTGCAGCGGGAAAGTGAGTGGGATTTATTCTTGCAGCTCATAAATCAACAGACCTTTAACTCAGGCTTGGCTAAGTAATAACGCCTCCACTCAAAGACTGATCTGACTCCAGCCCACCAACCTTCGTTATCTACAGGCTTCTAAAATGCTTCTCTCTGCACTGCAGCTCCATGCGTGTGAAGGGGGCTTCCTACTAGGTATCTGCTAGATTTGGAAGCAGTTACAGACAGTCTGATAAGATTATCTCTTAACCCTACCTTGCCGCAGAGCAGCTTGGTACAGGTTTGCATGATGTCATGGCCTCCTGTTGACTGAATCTCAACACAAAAATGCCATGTCTCCCACTGTCCTAGAATGCCATCCACGCTGGGCTGAGCTTGCTGGGACCACAGGAATCAGATGATTGCAACTATAAGTTGTGCACATCATAACCTCCCAGATACTCCCCAGCATGCTGGACCTCAACATTGTGGCAAGTACCCACAGCATTTTGGGGCAGCAGGTGGGAAGTGAATGAGGCAATTGTTACACCACATACTGGGTGGGTCAGCAACAGCCAGTAACAAATTTGTGATGGCTACAAATACATAGGCTTCTGTTGCTCAGGCTAAAAGACCTGGCTCCATTAGCCAGAGCTGGAGCAGGCTCATAAATCATAGGCAGCGCATGAATTGCTGGCTTGAGAAGGCTAGCCTCCAACCTCACCCCTTCCGCAGCATCTCCCCACCACTGGAGGCCAGACTCGCCCTTCGCGGCTGCTGGCCAAGGCCCCAGGCTAACGCCCCCAACCCCGGAGCGCCGGAAATCTGGGACAGCTCCAGAGGACTAGAAGAAAGTGAATGGTGTGGTAAAAATATTTAAACAGGAAGACCCATGAATTGACAGGCCTGTCAGCCTGATTTCAATCCTGGGCAAATTAACTGAACAGCTGCTATGGTATTTGATTTAAAAAAAATTAAATAAGGGTAATATAATTAATACCCATCAATATGGGTTTATGGAAAATGCATCCTGTCAAACTAACTTGATATATTTTTGATGAGATGACAAGTTTGGTTGATAAAGGTAATAGCAGAGCTGTAATATGCTTAGATTTATAAGGCATTTGATTTAGTACTCAATGCCATTTTGATTAGAAAACTAGAAAGGTATAAAATGAACCTGGCACACGTTAAGTGGATTAATATCTGGCTAACCGATAGGTCTCAAAATGTAAATGGAACACAATCATCAAATGGGTGTGTTTCTAATAAGGTCCTGCAGAGATCAGTTCTTGACCCTATGATATTTTAACATTTTTATCAGAGACCTGGAAGAAAATATGAAATCATCACTGATAAAGCTTGCAGATGACTCAAAGATTGGGGGGAATGGTAAATAATGAAGAGGACAGGTCACCGATACAGAACGGTCTGGATCACCTGATAAGCTGGGTGCAAGCAACCAATATGTGTTTCATTTTGGCCAAATGTAAAGTAATACAGTACGGAACAAAGAATGTCAGCCATACTTATAGGGTAGGAGACTCTTTTCTGGGAAGCAGTGACTCTGAAAAAGACTTAGGGGTCATAGCGAATAATCAGCTGAACATGAGTTTCCAGTGCATTTGTGTGGTCAAAAGGGTCAGAGGGGGCGCTAATGGCTCTGCTAAATACAGGATGTGATGAATACTCTTATCTGGTCCCAGGTAACTGGAGAAGAAGATGTAGTTGTGTCAAATATCTCTGAATAGGAGGGTTTCCTTTTCCGGCTGTGTTTTCAAACAATCTTCTCACATTAGTAGCCCTAGCCCCTGCTCTGTAACATACTTCTCTAGATCATGCATAGCTTTAGTGTTGCCAGGAAACAAATGTAGCAAATAACCCATATGTGTGAGTTTTACAGGTCCTTCATGTACCCAGCGTGTGCTCACACATCATGCATTCATGCACACCCTTCCTTCAGCACCGTAGTTAGGTCACAGTCTATCTTACATGTGCACACACACTCACCTCTATCCCTAGCTGTCTGCTGAATGCAGCATACTGTAGCATAAAATAACATGAGACAAGGTCATTCTCAGCAGGCAAAGAGGAGAGTAGGTTTGTCCATATTCACTTTTACTTATAGCTGGGCAAGGGAGCGAAACATATCTATGCTGCCTACCTGGGCCGGGGAAAACTGTTCTAGTTGAAATTGCTGCTTGTTCTGCAGACAGCTGGGCATGGGAATTTCTGCAGATTTGGATGGTTGCTGTGCTTATTTATAAACTAATTCCTAGGATGCACTCCTTGCCCTCAGTTTTCTCACTGCTAGACTAGAGTCCACGCTAGGAGAACATGGATAGTATGAGTAGATGACGTGTGCCTTGACTTCTTGTGTGTGTTCATTGCAAGCCAGAACTGTGTGTTTGAATGAGGCTTATTCTCAGCATAAGTAGTCTCTGCTATGGCTCCCACTCTACAAGGGCCTGATACTAAATCTATTGATGTCAATGGAATGGATATGACTGGGGTTCACTAGGGACCTGCTCCATTGGCTTTGGTGGGCTTTAGATCAGACCCCTAGTGAATCTCAGTCTTATCCCAATACAGCAGATGACAACCAGATGAATGATCATCATATCTACTGCAATTTCATTAAGCAGCTTTTGGCTTTGAATTACACTGGGGTCAACGAGGAGCAATGCCACTGATTTCAGTGAGATTACACCCAGGGTAAATTTGGCCCATTGTCTGTTTTTACTGTGCAGAAGTATCTTTGCTTTTTCATTTTAATTTCCCCTGAGTTGTCTTATCACTTAAGATCCTGGGTTGATTTCACTTCCACATCACGGGTTCTGGTGCCAAGTTATGTCAGCTTCGAGGTAACAGACGTTTAAGGAAGTGAACACTGTACATGTTGCCTTCCAAAGATTATGTTTCATTCCATTCTTTTTATTATAGCATTGTTTATTATTTATATTAGAAAGATAAAGTTACTCTCCAATGAGTGAGCAATATAATATAGACCATTACAACACAAGCAGTGAAAGGTCAGGCGTGGTAGTGAGATTAGAGGATACTGGAAAGGCAGTCAAGGGTGGAGCTGAAATAGCAGAATCACTTAGGCTGGATTTGTTTTTTACAAGACACTTTCGGAATCTGGATAAAAGTTTGAAATTTACGATTGTTTTTATCTTGCCATTCTGCCTTTCTTCTGTGGTTTCTATTTGCCTGTTCTGGGGAAGCACGTCTTTCTGAGTTCCCAGTTACCATGAAATGCAAATTTAAGGTCACACAAATACTTTCCCATAACAAACTCAGATACTTTCAGCTTAGTTTAGCTATTCTCTCTCTCTCTCTCTCCCCCAATTCCCTGCTGCCTTTCTCCATCACTTATTTCCTCTATCCACGAACAGTGCTGGTTTATTCTTCAGCAGTTTCATGGTGGGAAGACCTTTCTGCACCTACATATCATAGTGATAGGTGCAGACAAAGAACCTGAAGAACTGAAAACACTATGCATTGCTCTCTGAATATGATGAGGCTTGAACTCATTCTGATGACTAGCACTAATGAATTCCTCAGCTCAGGGCCTTCCACTGAAAAGCTTTGCCACTGCATCATGACAGGACCATCCTAGTCACAGCAGTGTCCCAAGGTGCACAGCTGTTTCAGAAGGTCAGCAGTGCAGGTTGAGGGACCTCCAAGAGATCTGGGCCCCTGCCCATTCAGAACTTTAGTTGAAAATTAACAGACCAGGAGCTGGAAGTCAAGTGGGGAGCTGAAAACAAACAGAACGGTCTGGTGACTTCCTCTTAACTGCCTCACTTCCTAAGAAGAATAAAATCTGCTTATCTGGATGTGGTTCACTGACATGGCAAAGTCTAAAAAAAAAAAAAAATGTTCACAGCTCTGAAATAGAGTAACTGGAGAGTGACAACAGCTAGAGCAAGTGAAGGCAGGTGGATTTTGGGCTGCGTTGCTACAAGATTTCTGACCACTTCAAAATAAATTTCCAGCCTGCTCAAAGGATATTGAAATAGCCACAGAGATGTTCTGGCATTAACAAGGAGAAAAAGCTAGGGAGGATCCCGTGGCATGGCTATCCAGGTGCAATTTATTCTTGTGCGATGCTAAGGAGGGGTAACAGCCAGTTACCTGCATGATTCGATGGGGACGGAGAGTTCTGCACAGTTCTGTAGTTATTGTGGAGAAAGTCACTGGGAGACCTGAGTTTTGGTGCTGTTGCGGAAGAAAAATCCCACTCAGGGTTGTTTCTGTTGATATCTTCCTCCTTCCCTCCTGGCCTCGAGCCTGCAGAGGAAGCACGCTGCTCTTCACCATGACAAACAGCAGCTTGACTCTAAGCAGCCTGGAAGCAGTTTATATCACCATCGAATCCATTATTGGGATATCTGCCACCGTGGGCAACATCTTGGTCATTTGGGTGGTGAAGCTGAACCCAGCTTTTCAGACAAATACCTTCTACTTCATCATCTCCCTGGCGCTGGCCGATATAGCCGTGGGGATTCTCGTCATGCCACTGGCCATCGTGGTGAGCCTGGAAGTCATCATCCACTTCTACTCCTGCCTCTTCATGTGTTGCCTGTTGGTGGTTTTCACTAATGCCTCCATCCTGTCTCTCCTGGCTATAGCCATCGACAGGTACCTGAGAGTGAAGCTGCCCACCAGGTGAGTCAGTCTGTTTAGGTTGTTGCCTTTTCAAGTTATTGTTCATACTACATAGGGGTTCAATTAATGCTCTAATGCTCCTCCTGGTCTCCATGCCCCAGCCCAGCCCAGCTCCTCTGTCTCCCCCAGTGCTCATATCCCCTATCTTCCACCAACCCTGCAACACCTAGGTTTTACTCTACTCTGCCTCAGGTTGGGGGCTAGACTAAATGACCTCTTAAGATCCCTTCCCTACATTTGTAGGTTCTGTGATGACAGATACTCCCTGCTCTCCTATCTAATTGAAGTGGCTTCTAATCAGGCAAGTTTCTGAAGCAGTAAACTCACTTTAAATGTATGTTCCAAAAAGAGAAAGATTATCTCTTTGTAAAATCAATTTAAGAGCAGTTCTTTGAGGCAGGGACTCTCTCGTAGCTCTATGTTTGTAGTGCAGCTAGCATGATGGAGTCCTGATCCGTGTTTGGGGCCCCTAAGTGCTACCACAATACAAAAAATTGAATTGAATTGCCTATAGGGATCAGAGAGCTGATGGGATCATGGTGAAACATGATTTCATTCTTCAGTCATTTTTTGGGGTGTGTAGCCTGATTTTTATATTATTTCTGTGCTTGTTTATTGTGGGGCTTCAAATAGTCCCGTCAATGTCAGCACTGGGTCAACATGAGAAAGGGGCATAGAGTGAACAGCCAGTTCTAATAAGAGAATTGTATAAAAAAAACACACCTTTTTTTCTATAACTTGAGTGGCCAAGTACATGCACAAAATACCCCCTTACTCCCCCCGCCCTCTCCCTAAAAAAACAACAAAAAACATGGCACATAGTCAGACAGTACATAGTCTTGGTGTAGTAATTGAATCTACACATTTACCTTAATTGTGAGGTCAACTGTAAGAAGCGAGTGAAAGTTCATAAAATATCACCATGACCTATAACAACATATGTTGATGGGAAAAGGTGCAAAAGGGAGACAGAAAAACTACAAAACTCTAAACTAAAAAAACCCTACAGATGTAATTAAGAACCATGTTAAGATTGTGCCTGGTAAACAAGAGAAGTGTGGGACCAGTAATCAGTGAACCAAAACTGGTGGGTCAGAAATTAGGTCTAACAGATGGACAAATAATGAGGTGTAGGCTATGCCACCAACCACTTCTGTTGGAGATCCTTAAAAGAAGAGCGGCTGTGGGGAAAGCTGGCAACTATGATGCTGTCTGACGAAAAGATGAAAGAAGTATTAGGAGTGAGCTTCACCATGATGGCTGCCTGCCCTGTTGTCTCCTGGGTCCTAATCCTAATCCTGACAGATGTCGTGACTGGATCGGGCCATGAGAGAGGGACGCAGATAACGTCACCACCTCCATCAGCTCTGACTAAATCCCAAACACTGTCTAGGATGTGAGACTCTGTCACCCCTCATTACTCTCCTAGATGTCCTTTTCCATCCACACCCTTAATTCTGCTTTTCCTGGTTTCTTCTTTTGTCTTCTAAGAGTCTGGCTCAACCAGCCAAGACTGTCTATTTTACAACACTGGCGTAAGCCTGCAACCGGAGAGAGGCAGCTAAAAGCAGTGCCCTCAAAAGACCAACATTGATACAAGTTTGCCAGGTCTCAGAGTGGCTGATCAGACCGCGTGCTGGGCTGTATTTTTCCAGCACTGAGAACCAATACCAGAGACAGAAGTTGCATTTTCGGTCTTTGCCATTCTTTTCTTTCCCCCTTTGTGCACGTTTGTTTTGTTTTGTCCTCTGGGAAGTGAGACTGAAATTTAACTGCAGCATCTATGATAGCTCCAGCCCATTATAACTAACACCTCTTGTCCCAAAAGGACAATTAATACCATCTAAGATACTGTCAAATGGGAAGGGGGAAAGGGGTTTTTTCTCAAAACTCTCTCCAGCTAAAGGGAAAGGGTCAGGATGTTGGTAAAATGAAAGCCCAGCTTGAAAACAGTGAAAGCCTTTGAAATGTAAAGCATTGAGAGCTTTTCTGAATCTTTAACAAACAGGTTTAAAACACTTTCAATAGTGTGTTCACCATGATGGCAAGCAGGCTGAGGTCTCTGTTTACCAAACCCTGAATGTTTAACGTTGGTCAGTGACTAGGTCAGTTTAACACCTTTAACTCTTTGAGTTCCCTTTTTACCATCTAAATAATCCATCAGGCCATATTTCTCTGAGCAAATGCCCTACATCAAAAGATACCAAGAGCAGAGGAATAATATAGTCTCGGGGAATAGTGTAAATTACATGATGAATGGAGAGGTCCTTTAAGGAAAGCTGGAAAGTCGCAGAATTCAGCTGCTGGCAATGGCAATCATATCCTTGGCCTCAGACATGCCGTGATCAGCACCAGACCAGAAATGCGGTCATTCAAAGCAGGCCAAATGGCAGGAGGCAGACTTGGTTAAAACTAGTTAACCGTTCCACATATGGTACAAAGGACCTGCAATACAATACCTTGCCCAAAAAGACAGTTGAGCACTTAAGTCAGTCACAAATGAACCTACGGCCCTTGAAAGCACAAGGTCTTGGATGCTGTTTCAATGTCACTAAAGAATCAGCTCTAACAGGGCCGGTCTTTTTCAGGTACAGAATAATCACCACGAAGAGGAGAATTTGGGTGGCTCTTGGAATTTGCTGGCTGCTGTCCTTGCTGACAGGATTTGTCCCCATGTTTGGCTGGAATCAGAGGAATGGCACAAAAAAGCCCAGTGAACTCAAGTGCAAATTCCCCTCTGTGATGAGAATGGACTACATGGTGTATTTCAGCTTTTTCACCTGGATCCTCATCCCTCTGATCCTCATGTGTGCTCTCTACATCGAGATCTTCTACATTATCCGGACAAAGCTAAGTCAAAGTGCAATAAACACGAATGCAGCAGGAGCATTTTATGGGAAGGAGTTCAAGACGGCCAAATCTTTGGCCCTCGTCCTCTTCTTGTTTGCAATTTGTTGGCTGCCTTTGTCCATTCTAAACTGTATCAGCTATTTCTGTCCCAAATGTCACATCCCGCAGCATCTGTTATATGTGAGCATTCTGCTGTCTCACTCCAATTCGGTCATGAACCCCATTGTCTATGCTTGCAAGATAAAGAAGTTCAAAGACACTTATATTCTTATTTTAAGAAACTATGTCCTGTTTATGAGTCCAAAGCCGGTCAGTTCTAGCATGGAGCAAACATCAGAATGCGACCCAGTGACCCCTTAATGCCAACTGGTAGAGGGTCCAGGGGGCACACATAGGATTTTACAGGAATTCCCTGGGTCACATATATACATAGAATGGCAAATGAGGTCTCTACCAAGAGCCAGTAGCCCACTGGTCATCATAACCATTGCAATATGGATGAATGGATAATATTTAAGGAGTTATGTATCTATATTGAAAATTATGTTCTTAAGGTCTTAGAGTCAAAGCAGGTCACATGCCTCGGTAATGTTTCTTTGAGGCAAGTGGTAATATCTCGCTATCTGGTCATTTGTGTATTGTATAGTGCGTACCTCACGATGTATGCCTATTTGCATATTGAGCCAGATGCTAATTAAGAGACTGAAAATCTACAAGAGAGGAAATCTACAGGAAGAAAAAACAGCCAGAGAGTGTCCTGCTTATAAATAAAGACAAGGGATTGTTTTGGTTATATCGTGGTGTGCAAATGGACACACCGAAACCTTCACTTTGGAAGCAAACGGACAGCATGTATATCTCATGCAAAGGGGGAGGGGTCACAGCCAGCCTGGCTGGAAAGTGCTACAAGGATTTTAGATGAGCAATACTCTACTAGCCATGACAGTATCTTGTTAAATAAGTCTAGGCTCTAGAATGCATCCTATGATTTTATTCTTTATGGAACCATTTGTTTCCAATACTTCTACTTGCTTCTACTCGAATTGTTATGCTTTGTTAAATAAACTTGTATTTGATTTAACTATAAACAAATCTCAGTACTGTGTGTTCAGCGGAGTGGTGCTCTGAAGTGGGACTGATAGGCTGGCTTGCACCATTTTTTGGAAGCAGCAAATCTGTGACTACTGTGAGTGTTCAGTGGCGCAGGGGCTAGTCACTCCAGGGAGATGCTCAGAGGTGGGAGTATGCCTATCGCTAACCTGCAGAATGACAGCAGGTCCTGCAAGGCCTAGAGAGAAGTGATTATGTTGCCCATGGCCAGTGGAGTTGGGGAATTGACCCCGAGCAGGCACAGAGAAGGCTTCCTCATGCTAAGGACAGCTAGTAGCAAGGTGCCTCACAGGAAGCATCACACAAAGCAGTGATCATAAATCAAGGATGGCTTTTGAATTATCTGGGTAAGTTTATACCCACATAGCCTAAACTATATAATAACCCTGCTGCATTAACAGGCTCTGGGGGAAATATATGCTATGAATATTCTGCTCACTCATTCTACATGTGCTGGAGAGAAAGGATTCACCAGAAATACAAAGGTAGCAGGATTAGTAGCATCTAGTCCAAACTCAGCCATGTTTTTCTAAAGCACATTGCCTGCACCAGAGATGGGTTTTGAGGGCAAAAGGAATCATTATGAGTCTCTAGTCTGGCCACCTGCATAACACAGACCATAGAACCTCACCCAGTGATTCCTGGAACCAGTTTATCACTTGTGGTTGAGCGAGAGTGTTAACTTGTTTTGGTATTTTTAGAAATAAAAATATTGGTCTTGATTCAAAGATGTGAACATTTCGTGGTGAGGTCATGGCTTTGACTACTGATAAATGAGATACAGATCCTTTCGCCTCTAGCTCATCGGCTCAGATCTTCCCCAGTATAGCTATGAAATGCAGTTATATTATTGTTAACTGTGGTTTACAGCCGTCTGGGACAGATTTGAGCTGGTCAGCTAGATTTTTTATCTTCTGATCGTAAGTCTAACCATGCAGGGGTTGTTGGTAGAATGTCCTTCCCCACTCAGCTTTCTGCTATACGCTTGGTTTCCCTTTCAAAGCAGCAGCAGGTCTAGTGCTTTTATCCAGTCCCTCCTTCCCACTTTTTGCCGCTATGCATCTGATGCCTTTTTGGTACCTTGTGAGAACCGGGTGGGTTCTCACAAGGTACCAAATGTGGGTTCCAGCACATTCACGGGAAGATAGGTGTCTGTAGCATCCAACCTCACTCTCAGACCCTTGATGGTGGTCTCCACAGAAAGGCCAAAGGCTGAATGGGCTGTGGAGGGTGAACTCCCCTCTTAGCCCTACAAGGAGTTCCTGTCAATGGGGAGCCATGTATCAATATGGAATTCACTTAACCCTCCCCTGGCAAAAATAAATCAATCTCAGAACCACACAACAGTGGACATGTCCTGCTGAGACATATCACACCAAACAGTAATAGGCTGTGGGCGGTGTGGGGGAAGAGATAACAAAATATGCCGCAGGGGCATAATATACCAGTTCTTTCATGGGAATACCAGTGAATTGGCATAGCTGAAGGTACAGCTTTTATGATTTCAAAAGTCAGTAAAGAGATTCCAAGTGCATGTTTTGTCTTTTACCTTTTCTCACAAGGGATGTTGACCAGGGAAAAGATGTTAGGTGTGTATTCCTGCTTTCCAAAATAGAGTACTTAGCAGCATGGGCAGATCCTGACTGAAAAATATTTGAAGAGAGGTGTGTTGTGTTGTCTGAGCCAGGAACTCCACAGTTTTATTCACAGCTCTGGCAGTGACTTCTCTTTCAACGAGTCACTTAGCCACTCTCACCATTTTGCCATCTGTCAAATGGAGAAAATAATTACATCAAAGGGTGTCGTGACTCTTTCTTAATGTTTGTAAAGTGTCTTGAAGACAGAAACCTGCTCAGCATTATTCTTAGCAATATCTCTCAAGCCTGCTGCTGTATTTTTCTTCATCTTTATATTTTAGCTATCAATGTGTTTGGAGGTCCAGCAAAAAAAGTAAGTTGAGTAAAAGGAAAACGTATGGGAATCTGAATGAAGGCCACATAGCTCTTTGAATGCATCTCCAAATGATTGCTGAATAGTTTTCAGTAGTTACATTGTTCCCTAACTGTCCTGCCTGCCACTGAGAACTCTTAACACTGGATTCAGTGTTACCCCATGTGGTTTGACCAGACGCTGATTGTCCTTCTGTCTCTCCATTTTTGAAACATCAGTGTGAAGCATCACTAGTATTTGTGAAACGTGGGATAAACTAGAGCTGCGGTAATCAATTATTTTTTGTCCAAGTCCAAATTTCTTGGTTAAGGTTTAGTCAAGGTCCAGCTCCAGAAAGGACAAAATTAATAAGCAAATACAGAGATTTCAGGGTCCTTTCAAGAGCATCTGGGTTTGGCCCACAGTCTGCCTACTGACTACCGCTGAACTATAGCGATTGTGGCAGAGAAACCACAGGAATAGAGAACTGCAACCATGCACAGAAGCCAAAGATCACAGGTTTCACTAAAAAACTCTGTGTACTAATACTTGAAAAAGAGGAAGCCAGGGCAGTGACAAAAGAATGAGATACAAACTTCCACTTATCAGAGTAGTGGGTGGAAAAGAAACTTTGCTTTAAGGACCTCACTGAAGGCAGTCCCAGAGCAAGCTAAGGTAGTTCAACCCTTTCCAGGACCCCACTCAAACTCTAAGCACAGAGTTTGAGTTTAGGGCCCAGTTTTTGTGTTGGGAAATGCATATAATGAACACAAATACATTAAAAGGCTTGTTTTTGTATCCTGCTTTATTAATGATTCATTACTGATCACTTAAAAAAGAAAAGAGAACTAAAACCAGGCCTCCAAAATGTACATGGCATTTTTCATGCAAACATATTGTAGACTTAAAAGTGTACACATCTGTAGTATGTTCATTTGCAATAGTGAATATTTTTATGCCTGCTCTATTTTCTAGTATGAGTAAAATTCACCCTTTTCTACTTCCTAACAGCACAAACTGGAGAGATGGGCACAAACTAAGGCCCCGATTCTGTAACTGGATTTGTGCAGGAATTAAGATCTGCCCATGGAGATTCAGTTGCTGTATTGGGGGTTTTACAGCATTGCTATAGCTAGGCTGCAAGTGTGTATGCAGTGAGGGACAAGAGGAAAGTTGTGTCTACTCATTTATTTAATTAATTCAAGTATTTGTACATTTACAGAAGAATTTATCCCGTGCTCTAGATTGTTTTAACAAATTAAAAACATTATGCAGCTCTTTTCAAAATATTTCAAATATAAAGACCCAGCCTAGAATGACCCCAGCCACACGAAAAACATAAAACACAACTCAAAGTCAAATAATTCATTGATCTCCCTAAATGTTCCAAAGCTCTCAATAGGATAATGGTTCCCTCAAGGCTGTGTCCCTTTGTCATTGGTATCATGCTACACTAGCGCTTAAAGAAAGAGCGGTTTTAAATGTGACTGGAGAAGAACAGATCTCAGCGTCAGTCATTATAAAGCACATTTGCTCATCCCTTATCTTTTGCAGTCATCATGTGGCCATTTAATCTGACTTTAAACGCAGAGCAACATGTTTGTGTTTCCAGACATTACCTCCTTTTTTCTAGTTATGAAACTTGGCTTCTCTTTGTCAGATATTGTGAATACTGACTTCTGCTGAGATGTGCAGCAAATTTAATCGACCCAAGAGAAATAGGATCAGATTTACAAAGATATTTATGTGCTAAAGATGTAGATAGATACCCAGTAGGATTTTTAGAATGCAGTGCCCAACTCTCAGTGGAGTTAAAAATCTGTCCCAAGGCATTTAAAATCCAAGTAGGGGCCCATCTACATCTTTAGGCTCCTAAATACCTTTGAAAAATCTGGTTTTATGTACTGACCAAAGTGAAGAAGGGTTCAATACTCAACTAACAGGCATGAGAATGTTGGAGATATAGAGTCCATTCCTAGCTCTACTGCTGACGTGTTGTGTGACCTTTGGCAAGTCATTTCAGCCCAGATCCACATGAGTTTGTAAGTGCCTGACTCCCACTGATTGGGGAGCCTGATGAAGATCTGGGCCTTCATCTCTCTGTGCCTCAGTTCCCCACGCATGAGTGAGTGTGGGTGGTGGGGAATGGAACCCAGCTCCCTGTGCTCAGCTGAAACAGAGACGAGCCCCTGTCCTTCCTCTGCCTGGCTTGGATAAGCAAGGCTTCACTACAGTTCCCTTCCTCCTTGAAGCATCTGGTTGTGGGCAGGGTGTTTCGTTGTAACTTTGCTGTAGTTCCCACAGCTGTAAGATGGGTGTAACACTTCTTACCCGCCTTTGTAAAATGCTTGTAAAGCTGTGGATAAAAGTGCCCATTATACTCTTCAATGTTCCCCCAGCGTGTGAGGGTCCTCACTATTTATTTATCGTTACGTGTTTTTTTAAACATCTCCACTCTGGCCATGGATTTCATAAGTGTCTCAGCATTTCTTTGAACCTAAAATTTTACAGAGGACATGAAGTCCAGAAAAACAAATCTAAAGTACTCATCTCAAGATCCAGCCAGGAAGCAGAGTTTTGCCTATGCCATTTACTATGGAGAATTATTTTTACATGATTGACAAACACAGTTAACCAAAGCAACTGACAATTAATAAAGGAGGTAGAATAAAATGGACTATTTGAGTAAATACTAATTTAAGAAGGGAGTGTAAAAGCAAGTCAGACAGGAATGAGACCATCTGACAGGACAGATCCGCACAGATGATAAGAGAGAAGTATTTCCTGCCCTTATCTTGTCACTTATTAACACATGCAAAGAAGTGTCAGAAGCTGTTTGAAGGATCACAAAAATATAGCAGGAGGACTGAAAGGAAACAAAGGCATCACAAGCAGGGTTATCCATGTTTTATAAATAAGGAAACTGAGGCACAAAAGACAAATAATTTCTTCAAGCTCACACCATGAGTCTAGGACAGAACAATGGAATCTGAACTCCTGGTGCCCTGCTCTGATCAGTCACCCACACTTCACTGTGGGACAGATCTCTATGCAGCTTAAATAAATCAGCTGATGTTGTAGTAAGATCAGGCCCTGAAACATAAACCCATGTATCAGAGGCCCGATATGAGGCCTAAGGCCTGAGTTAAAGTAATGGTCAAGCTTTGCTAACATAAAGCAAAGTTAAGATGTGAGCTAGAGGCAGGCCCTGCTCACATAAGTTGGCAAGGAAAGGACTGATGTTGCAAAAGGACACAGATCTAAGATGTACCAGAAGACTGGTACATTCCATACAGATAACAAAGAACAGGCTGACCCATCCTAAAGACAGGGGCAAAAGGGTAATATGATGGATAGAGTTGTTTTGCTCGAACCAACCTGTACAAGGTGAGAGGTGGCACCTTACTACATAGAGGGGATGTACCTTCCTACGTAGAGCAGATGCATCTCAATACGTCAGGAGTGATGTGTAACTTGTTCATACCTGTGTATAAGAATACGACCCTGGGGCAGTGTCTTTGGCCAGCCTAGGGGGCATTAGCGATCCTGCTTCTGACTGAGCTGAGTCCACTGTCAGGGGGCACAAATTCGAAGTATGTCCCGTAGAGTCTACAGGGAACTATCACTGTGCTTCGTTTGGCAATAAACCTGGCCCCGGTGCCTTCATATCTTACTAGAGTCTGTGGTCTTTGGGGGTTCTCTTGGGTCTGCTGTGTCAGCGATCTGCAAAGCTGAGGCAGCACAAAGAGGGAACATGCACGCAGCTGACTGATATCATCATCGAACAAGAGCAGAGCACCACACCGGTAGCTACTGACAACAGATGTAATACATGCACTATTTGGCAATGTGATTCCCAGCAGAACTGAAGGGTTGTGACAGAATTTTCATTTGCATGTGAACCGCAGGCAGCAAAGATGTCTTCATTTCACGGTGATTACCACAAACTACAGAGCAGTCTTTGATGGAGGCTTCTATTTGAAAATCAAACTGGCGTAGGTGATCTCATCGTTAGGACACGTAGGAACCTGCAAACGTTATTTGGGAGTGAGGAGCTGCTGGAGTTCTGATCGGATATCCTACCCTTCATTTTGCTTTCTAGGATGCTCTCAAATGTAGTCTAGTGTGAGCAGTCTGTTCCCGTGCATGGAGAACACAGAACTTGCCAGATGAATGGTCTAGTACCCTGTGACCAGGGTCAATATTAGAGACTTCAGAGGAATCAATACCATAATGGACAATTATGGAATAACTTGCTCATAAGGAAAAGCTTCTTCCTAATCATCTCAGTTAGTGATTGGTTTATGCCCTGAAATATGAGGTCTTATATCCCTTATAAATGTTTATCCCATTTAACATAGCTGGAGAGTTACAATGGCAGAGGTGAAATCCCATCTCTAAGGACCTGCAGAGGGGAGAGATTGAGTCCCTATGGTATTTGGGGAATGCAGTGTTTGAATCAGGGCAGGAAATATTTTGCATCCCTCTACAAATAGCTCTTTTAGTCTCTGGCACCACAACATGCTGATGGGAATGAGGAGGCTGCAGAGATGAGAAACTGCATGGCATAGGTAGGCGTGCTTATTGCTTTCCAAGGGAAAGCAGTAGCTATAATTTAAGGTAAAAGGAATCTCTGAACAGCTGTTACATTTATATGAACAAACTTCCTTTTTTCAGTCCCAAATTCATATTTATAATAATGTCGCATTTTCTACAGAGAATCTGAATATGCATCATGAGACACAGCAAGGAAATAGTTCCAACCTTTACCTGGGTGTTTTCAGCAGGTGCCTGATGCATAGTATCTGCAGGATCCTGCTCTTGAGCAGTCTTTCGGGGTATATTGTGATCTGTAATGGAGACAAAGGGATAGGTAACAACAACAGCCAGGCCCCAGGAGAAATCCCCGCCCTCTGGATATGTGTTCAGGGTCATTCTAAGGCCTGGATGAATTGATCCAGTTCATGAGGTGTGGGGAGGGGTAGAGGGCACAGGAAAAATTGGAGGCAAACTATTCTGCAAATGGAAATAAACTTTTAATCAGGCAGGTTGGAGAAGGAAGGGCATAACCCCAAAGTGTGCAGCACGGGGCAGTGCGGGGAGAAGGTGTACAGTATGTTTTGACCTAGGTCCCCTGTATTAGTTTACTATATTGTCTGTATTGGGATGATGCCTAGCCAGTCATTGACCAGGACTCCATTGCCCTGGGGGTTGCAAAAACACACAACAAACAGAGGCTCCGTGCCCCAAAGAGCTTACAAACTAAGGGTCTCTCTTCATTGCCAAGTTAGCCCATGGAATCAGCCTGCTGCTTGGCCTAGCCTGGGTGTTAGCTGCCACACTGCAAAGCCAAGCTTAAGTCACTGTACCCTCACTGGGGCCAGGACTCTTGGGTTCTTGGTGCTTGCTGTAAACTGAGCTCCTCTATGATAGTTTCCCAGGGAACTGTGTGAGAGTTTGTTTGCCTTTCTGATCACACAGCAGGCATTGCAGAAAGGCACTAGAAGACTATCAGGATTTCGCTTGAGTAGCTTAGCCTGCATCCTCATTGCAAAGTAGGTGGGTTACCAGCCTGAATGAAAAGAGAAATGCCTGGCTCGAAACCACATCCCTGGAAAGGGCCAGTTAGCTTGGGTTTAAAACATCACTAAATATGGGTGAGGGGGTTTGTGTGGGGACAGGAGGGAGTTGGAGCAATGGCAACACCTGAATAAAAGGCCAAACTAACTTTGCAGCGAAGACAGGTCCTAAGTAATCCAGTAACTTGGATCTTATCTGTGTGGATTCCCACAGGAAGACCTTTGAAAGGTGTGGATGCTCGATGCTTTGAAAAATGTGTCTTAGGGTTTGTAATAGTCACTATTCTTGGCTACAATGAGTTTTATGTTTCATTGCATGATGGCAAAATTACCACCATTATAGCTGAAGTGGTGCCCAGAGTCAAGAGGTGGATGCAAAGTCATTGCTACAAAAAGATACTTTTGGCTACCATTTATTCAATACTCAAAGTACATTCACATGCAAAAAAACCCACATGCAAAAAAACCACCTGTCCCACATGCAAAAAAACACCTGTCTGGGATTTGTTTTGAGTATTAACATTAGATAGACTGTGTGGACGGTTAAATATGTGTAATCAGAGTTTTCACTCAGTATAACTAAATCACTAGAAAGGACATGTCACAGCAATTGTAATGATCTTCACTCACTCTGTAATATGATAACACCCTGTTAGAGAGATCTGATTGTTTAAAGAAACATTAGGCAGGAATATGATAAATATTCATTGTTGTAATATTTTTGTTTCACATGATCAGCATTTGTAAACGTATTAATGCTTCCTAAATACAAAAATAGTAAAAAAAGAAAAGTCCTTGCTGTTAATGCTGCATTCAAGCAGATATCATCTAAGCATATTTCTGAAGGAGGTGGCATTATAACATTCCCCAAACTTATGCTTAAAAAGATAAAGGGCCTACCCTGAACAGACATGGCAAGGACATTCTAAGTGAACACTGTCACTTCCTCAATGAAAAGCCTGCACCTCCAGCAACAGCATTTGAATGTGGAACACTTGAGATACTTGGTCCTAGATCCTAAAAAGCATTTAGGCATCTAAATCCAGTTGATCTCAATGCGAGTTAGGTGTCTAAATATCTTTGAGGACCAGGCCCTTGACAGCCAGCTGACCTCTGCCACAAACTACAGCAGTCCAATATCCTGCAAGCATTATTCTTCACTGCACATCCCTTACCTTTCCTCTTTCTTCTCCTGATAAAGTAGATGGTTGTAAATACCAGTATGGTCAACAGGACAGCAGAGATACAGGCCACCAGTATGCAGATGAACTCAGGGCTGTTAGTGCACAGAATAGAGTGGTTCAGAAACAAACAGCTCCTCCCTTTCCTGCTCTCTGTCCCGGCACCCATACTGGCTAATACTATCTCAGCACCTCAGGGCCTTATACTGAGTTCAAGCACTACTGTTACCAAAACCTCAAGAACCATGCCCTGTGTACTGAATTTGAATCAATAGAGATAGACATTACTGGATAACAAAATCACATGTGTACAGAGAGCTGATACTTAGCGGGCCAAAATTCCAAATGAGAGGGAAGAAGAAAGAACCTAAAAAAAACTATGTGATAATACGAGCTGTTTGCAACTAATAAGTGCATCATTCAGATATTGTTATTGGCATGAAAAGCATCACCACAGGTTATGAAAGCTGTAATATGGACCCTCAGATTAATAGGAATAAAAACAGGTAACAAGATCAGCACATATTTAATTCTAAGTAATGAGAAGATACTTGTTCTAAACAGACCACATTCAGCCCTGATGTAACTTCCCTGATCTCAGTGGAATTGCACCTACTTACACCAGGACTGAGCCTGGCCTGGTAATTGGAAAACACTGTACTGGAGACCATAAAACCCATCTCCCATTCAAGTTGATGTTTTGAAGTGAAGCAGGATAAGGACCTTGTTGTATGTTTTTAAATGTTTTAGCTTTTCACACACATTACAGAGCCTGAGTTTCAAAGACATAAAAATGCTGCATTCAGAAAACAAAAATAAATCTGATGAAAAAGGTAAGTCAGTGAGGCAAATGCATACAAAAGAAAAAGAAAAATGTCCTCTCACTTCAGATTTAAACTCAAATATATACAACCGCCCAACCACAGGTATATTCACTGAAGGCATTAATCTACTGGAAGCTGATTATCCAATTCACACACTGTAAGAAATATATTGCAGTTTGCAGCCTGTATCTGTTGTCGCTGGAGAATATCTCTGAGGGGCAGACAGTAATGGGTGTTTTTACTAACACTTTATATCGCTGAAGGAGTCATGAGGTATATTTCTGCTCATTGTACATTTATGGATGACAAGATTCCACTTTCCTCAACTGTAAATCAGGAGTTATTCTGCTATAGTCTATGAAGTCACTCCAGATTTACAACAGTGTAAATGGGCGTAGAATTTGGCCTGACATTTTCATTTCCATGAAATTTTGAACAGCTAAACAATGTATCCCAGCATCACCACTGAGCATATCACATCAGCCTGTCAATTTACTTTGTTCTTCTATTATCTCATTTAAATCAAAACATGGGGGCAAGTGTATGAGAGAGTTATTTTCATTTAAAAACATCTCTTTTGGAATCTGATGCAGCACTTACTTCCAAGCTCTTTATGACTTATTGGTTATGTGGTTTCCATTCAAGTTGCATTAAGGGCTGATGAAGAATATATATTGTTTGAGTACCAGCAATATAAATATACAGATTCTGTAGCAAATTCTGAGCAATGCTTTACAATCAGAAACATTAAAGTCACTGCCCATAACAACTTTCCTTGGAGTCTGTGAATGATCTCATGCCACCATGATAATTAACCCACAAAAATAGTTCTTGTTTACTTATCAAATATGCTCTTGTCTCTTGTAATCATGATTACAGGAGTTGTGCTGGACCTGGTGGTGGCAGTAGTGGTGTTGGCTGCAGGTATTGATGGTTCTAGAAGGGAATACAGAGAGCATTAAAACATGTTATCTGTTTCTTTAAAGAAGTTTCTTTCTGCAGTGTTTCCAATACTGGGATCTGTTTTGCCCAGAGGTCCATGACCCACAAGGGAGCTATTAATGTACATCAGCGTGAGAACATTCTTTAAAAGCTTCCTTTTATGTTTACTGATTAGAATGAGAAGGATCAAATGCCCATGGATGAAAGCTGGGCTATGGTCAATGATGCTGTGCAATGTTCACAGCTACACTATCACTGCTGCCCAAAAATGTCTCACAGACGAGGGGGAAGATGATGTGCTGGTCTAATGGACCAAATATTATTACCATTTACACTAATACAGCTCTGTTGAAGTCTTGGGATTACACCAGTGTAACTGAGAACAGAATTTGGGTCATTTCCTCCCTGTGATGGGTTGGACTCCCCGTCCAGGGTGTCATCTGATGTACTGGGGTTTCACTGAACCTTTCCTGCTCCACCAGCCTGTATTTCCTCTCCCTGGGTTGCTGATTTAAGCTCTCTGGCCTCTTGCAGCACACGCACACACAGGTGGGCCACAGCCAGCTGCAGACACAGACTGAAATCAGCTCTGTGGGAGAAGGCTCACCCAGCACTCATGCATTGTTTTGCACTGAACAGAAAAACCTGCACAGTGCAAACTCATAAAATTTCACCCTCTTCCTCAAGATGAAGAGAGATTGGCACGACTTCTTGCTCCTCCTTGTTAGCAATTACATAAACTGGGTTTAATAATAAACCAAACCAATGTTATTAACGATGAAAGGCAGATGTTAAGTGACTATAAGGGAGAGCAAACAGAACAAAGCAGAGTACTAAGCAAATAAAATAAAACACACAAGCTAAGCTTGATTCACTAAAGAAACAGGTTACAAAATGTAATTTCTTACCCTAAATGTTGAATTTAGGAAGGATGCAGGATTTCTGTAGCTCACAGTTCCAGTTATTTTTCTTACAGACTGGACCCCTATCTCAGTCTGGACTCACTCCTGCCTTTCTCCTCAGGTTATTTCCTTTGTCACCTTAGGTACTTTCAGCAGTCTTTCTTCTTGGGTAGGCCATGGAGGAGAGTCCCATTTGCCCTCCTCCCCACCCTTAAATAAGATTTATGTAAGACAGGAATTTTTTTTTCCCCAAACTTGACCCCTTCCCCGCTTTTAGTGGAAAATTACAAGAAGTCCAAGATAATGTTTAGTATCAGGTGACAAGACCACCTGACCTAGTAGAGTCACAGCTAGTCCCAGGATCCCTCCCAGGAAGAAGAGAGATTAGTATCTTCACAGTCTTGTTGTTTCTTCCTAATGGCCCATCAAATTTGCTGGCCTGTTGTCTGGTGGGTGTCTTCCCAATACACACCCAGTTGTAATTGTTACATAGTCCATAATCCGAACTTTAGATAAAGAAATGATACATGCATACAAACTGGATAATCACATTCAGTAAATCATAGCCTTTCCAATGTTCTCTGAAATGAGCCATCTTGCATAAAGTATATCTCAGTTATGTCATACCCATATCATAACATATTTTCAGAAAGTATACAGAGTGTAAAGTCACACCTCCCATGCAAGATGTAGTTACCTGGATGTAATTTGTGATTGTCTTGTGAAAGCCAATTTCCCATTCTCTCTTCCTCTGGTAACTAAGGATAAAAAGTACGTATATACTGTTTAGAAAACTCTGTAGATTCTGGGCCGAGTCTCTGAAACCCAATCTAATGACCTTAGAAATCAATGTGTTCTAAAGTCCTGTTATAATTCATGGAGGCCAGGTGTCTCCAGGTCATTATTAATTACTAGTATTAATAACAACTCATACTGGATACCCAAATTCTGGTTCCACTCTAATTTGTACTTCTCTGGAGGCTTTCATCCAAGGAGTTCAAAATGCTTAAACTGTACTGGATTAAGCCTCACAACATACCTGTGAGGTATGAAAGTAGTATCCATATTTTAGTGTGTGTGTGAGGTGTAGCAAACATGGAGAGGATAAATAAATTATCAAACAAAATGGGCAGCAAGGCAGTGGCAGAGTCAGGAACAAAATCTAGGAGTCATGACAATCAGCATCCCACTTCGCCCTATATTCACACCCTGCAGACTATTTTGATCATCGTTGTACAAAATACACCTTGTGAGGGATGATTTGAAAACCAATAACGGACTGATGAATACTACCATGGTGGAATGGATGTAGCAACATTGTGTTTTATGAAATTTATGAAAATATCCCTATATGAGCTTAAAGGCACATGTTCAAACTCACATAGCCCTCTCAGATAGAACTGGTCAAGCAGGCCTGATTTAAACATAAGGATGTCTGTTTACCATCGCTTGCATATACACTGTAAACAGAGTCTTCAGACAGCAAGAGGAGGAAGAGGACAAGGAAAAGCTGAATTTCAGCATACAGAGGTGAAAAGAAATAGTATGAAGCTTCTTTCCTCCACCAGACTCCATGTTTCAGTGTTCTCAAATGGAGAAAACTAACTGGGGGGTCACATTCAGAAAAATGATTTTCAAAGGGTGACTGAACTATGAAAATGAGAGGCAAACCTCTCCCTCCCCACACCCCATCTCTCCCTTTTCACCCAAGATTAAAGAAACAGCCATTGAACTTTGTGAGCAAGCCCTGGCCTGAGCCTTTGGTCAGCAATCTTACCAGAAACTTGTGGTAAGGGATTTCACTTTGAAGCAAGTGTAGTTTGTTTAAAGATAAAATGCTCTCTAACCTATTTTTCTTGTATCCATTTCTGACTTTAATACCTCATTACTTGTAACTCACTTAAAAACTAGCTTTGTTCTTTAATCAGAATAATCCTGTCTTGTGAATTGTTTGGGTAACTACATTTAAGGTGGCAAGCCTTTGTGTATCGATCCCATTACAGCGGCAAGAGTCTTAATATGTCTGGACTGTCCAAAAGAGGGCTGGATAGTGCAGAACACACATTTCGGGGGGAAATTCAGGACTGGAGTGTGTTGTTGTCACCCTGCAAATAGTAATAAAGGCTACTGGAAGCCAGAGTATGGGCTGGTGTGTTGCTCTCAGGCTGCTAGACAAGCATGGTGGCTTTACACACTCAGGGAGTGACCTGCATGCTGCTTCGGAAGAACCTAAGTGGGAAGCTACAACAGCAAAGCATTGTGAGGCACCCAAGGTTGCAGGGCAGGAATGACACAACCCCTCACTGGTCAGCACATCACCCTGAAATGTTCTACTAGGCCATACTCAGCATATTTGTACATGTACATATAAACACAGTCTATCTATTAAAGACACTGACTAAAGTAAATCCTATTTCAATATGAAAGAGAATAGCCAACTTATAAACCACACTTCTGCATGCAAATTTTTATATTTTTTTTTGCAGCAGCAATGAATAGAACTGAAAGAGGTTAGGAAAAAATATTCTTTTCATTTTATGTTGCACACTTGACAACCCTCGATGTCCCTCTGTATAATGTTAGTCCTCTGTTGTTTGTATGGGTCTTTCACACATCAACAGAGGAAAAAGTATTTTTTTAAAATCTCAGGACATGATTTGAAAATGCCCAAAGATCTGAAAATATTGGTTTATTGAAAGGCACAAGGGCTAAAGAAACCTACATTGACCAGATTTCTGATGATAAATATGGCTGATTTGTTCTTTAGCAGTAAAAATGTGGTTTTTTAAATTAAGATAAATGAAATAACTACATCTTACCTCCTTCCAAGAAATTGTTGGCCACTGGACACCAAGAAAATGTTCCAAAGCCTTAGCTGCTGCAAAAATGATGTTTCCCCACTTTTTCGAAGCAGATCAGTAACAGCTATCAGAGGTAATTCAACATATCTATAGCTGTTCAGATGTTGAAACATCTGCTGTCTTGGGAGAGCCAGGACTGTCTGTCGCAAGCGTGAGGAAGTTCAGTAATATCCGATTTCATAACATAAGAAATCACCCATTATTTTCATGTAAACACAGACCTATTTTTAAGCAAATATGTTAGAAATCGGGTGTCAAAATTCTGATTTACTTCTTATTAAGGGAGAGAGAACACAAGAGAATGTCTTGGATTTGAAAATATCTAGAATATTTTTTTTCTCCCCTGAATTTAAAACTTTGTTTTTAACAAAGCCCATCAAAATTTTGGGTGCAATTTTGAATTTTTGAAATCTTTATCATGGGTTCTATTTTTTAAAAATTATTTTTAAACATGGTGATTGTTTTTTTCCCCTTGTGTTAAATTATTTCATCCCTTTTCAGCACAGCATTTAAACACAATAGTCTTATTTCAGTGGGAAGTAACTTGTGAACAAATTACTTACTAGAGTAATGGGCATTGCTGAATAAGGATGAGATTACTCACTTTTAAGTGTTTTGCTCAATTGAGACTTGTATTAGGGACAGGCTTCTACCGCCGAAAAAGTCAGACAATGACCGGAAGGCTTGATATATGCAGTATGATTGATTGATTGTTTTAAAATTAGAATTTTCCTTCTACTTGCTCCTTTTTCAAATCTCCAGTAAGTGGAACACACACTCAATAACATTCACGTGAAGATGACTGAGTGGGTTCAAATGTAAGCCAAGTGATTTACCTGTCCTTTCTCAAAATTTATACTAGTGGTTTACTTTCCACTTGGCACATTATTGTTGTGCTTGGATTCTCACTCTGCTCAGGAACTGTTTAGATCCCAGTACAACTATTTTCACATTGAAACTGATTTTTTTGAATGGGCAGGATTAGTAGAAATGTTTAACAAAAAGCCTACAGTTATGAGCTTATGCCACCATTGTTCAGTTATGAATTTGTGCCTGCTTTCTAGTACACTGGATAGAAAGTAGAATGGAAAATGGAATAAAGGTAGTTGTCTCCATTTGTTGGGAAGTACATACAAGCTATTTAACTCCTGTTTGCAAAGTGCCTTTTATCTTAAGTAACTCTCACTACAGAACTGACTATGGTTGCTGAATGTAAAGTAGGTTGATGGGTAACAATACGATGAAGCTGAGGACATGGAGTAACAAATATCAGCTCCATTAACAGAACACCCACAGGAAGGGTGAAGAAAACAAAACTGTAATTCAGCCTGGAACCACAGATGGAAGGAAACTGCAACTCCTTGAGTTTTAAGAAACTGGTTTAGCCGATCAGCAACCACTTTCTTCTCGGCTTTATTTCCCTGCAATAATCTGTCCCAAAATACATATATAGCAAGTCAGTTTAATATCTGCCTTCAGTGCTGCCGCCTGCCCCCAACTTCCTCCCCCCTGGAGTAGTAGCTGGCCCAATCTTAGCTCACTTTTCATTGCTGAGACACAGCAAATTGGAACAGAAGAGTGGTTAGAGTTGGCATGTAGAATCCATGGAGATTTGTATGGCATGAGTAGAGGAAAGCAACACTGACAATTCTGATTTTTCAGTTTGCCAACAGAAAGTCAAAGGGGTATGTGCTTTAGAGGACAACTGGTAGACAGTGTGCAGTGTGGGAAGAAGGCTTTAGTCCTCTCAACTACTGGTAATTTCTAAAGCCAACTGTATCCTACTTTAGGGAGTGTAATCACATCCCTTCTTGCGGGATAGAGCCATCTATTCATCCAGAAAACAGGGGTAACATGCCAGAAATGCACAATGGAGAGCATTAGTCTTTAACAAGATCCACAGGAAAACTAGACAGAGGTTGAGTCTTTGTTTAAAAAAAACTAAACACACACACACCCAGCATTCATTTCATTCATAGACTTAAGGGACCCTTTCCCCTTAAAAAAAAGGGGAGGGGGGAAAGAGCAGCCCCTCTTTCATTGAGTACAATGCTTCATAAAATTTCAATTTAGCATTGTGAAATATGATCTATGGTCTGCCAGCAGGGCTCTGTGGGAATTTCTGCTTGCAAGGTGAACCACATGACAGACTTCTCATCATATACCGAAATAGTGCTCATGGTTGCAAGGTAGAGATCAGAGAACATAATGTGCCAAAATACCCATCAAGTTTTTCGTTTTTTTTTTTCCAGAAGGTAAGTGCATACAATGAAAAATATAGAACAGTGGGGGTGGGGGGGAGGAAGAAGCTACCCTCCTATGCTCTCCCCACATTCCAGAGCCAGTGGAATATAACATACTCTGTATAGTGCCTCTCTCCCTCCCTCTCCCCATCTGGAAAGGGATAGGCCATGGCGGTCTGTGTAATTATTAGGCCATAACCCAAATATATATCTTATGTAAACACTGTTTGTTCATATTACTCAAGAATATTCAAGTGCTTTGCAAGTATGAATCATTCTTCACTTTCCCTTAATCCCCATATACTTATTTTACAGAGGAGGAAACTGAGGCATAGGCAAAAGTAGTCACTTGCTTAGATATATAGCCAGTCACAAAGAAACATGAACTGTTTGGCTTTAACAAAGGAAGAGTAGTGTGTTTATTCATCTACAGAATTCTAATTTCTGCATAAACACAAATGGGAATAAGTGCATAGGTCCCAGTTCACATGTCAGAATTAACTGCCATTGTCATAAGTAGCCTAGAATTACTGTTTACCTGTAAGGGGTTAAGCTAAAGGTAACCTGAGAGGTGGAAAATTGACCAATGAGAAATTCCTGAGACGACAAAGGATTTTGAGTTTCAGTTTCTCTCTGGGTCTCTTCTCTGCTCAACTCAGCTATGGGATGAACAACACCTATTTCTTTTACTATAACTATCAGCTTTCTATCAAGTAAGGTAGTGAGTAAGTTTACCTTCTTTTTATCCCTTGGAAAACTCTTCACTTGGTAAAAATTTCTCTGTGTTTCTCTAATACTGTAAAGCTTCAGCAGGAGAAGAAATTCAGGGAGGGGGGTTGTCTAACTCTTTATTGATTATTGTAGATGCTGGTCTGTTGATGGTTATAAGGGATTTATTCCTTTCTTTTACTAAAATCTCTCTTAAGAACCTGACTGCTTGTTTTCCATGGTGTAAGGTCCTGGGTTTGGATTGGGCATGTCTCACAGGATCAGGTGAGGCTTTTCTCTCAAGCTTCCCAGAGAGGGAATAAGTTTAGGGGTTTTGTGGAAAGAGAAAGAGGGGCTTCAAGTGGCCTATGTCCAACAGTTTTTTGAGACATTCTCACTTGATGGTGGCAGCATACCAGGTCCAGACACAAGAGAAGTTTGTGTTCTGGGGAAAAACATTTTAACCCAAGCTGGTAAAATAAGCTTGGAGGGTTATTTCTTTTTTCATGTGGGTCCCCACATCTGTACCCTAGAGTTCAGAGTGGGGAGGCAATCCCGATAGCCATAAACATACTCAGACTACTGCTAGTTCAGTGCTACTAGTCAGAGAGGGAGAGTACAGAATTTATTTCAATTGAGAGTTACAGTTGTACAGTTTCCAACAGCAGATCATAGAAGCCACGCAGAGCTGATTGGAATTCAATGTTGTGCAATTATACTGCCACCTGCGTGCTCTTCGATAACATCTTCAAATCTGAGATGCACTTGGCAATACTCGCCTTTTCCTGCAAAAAGAAATGAATAGACTTTCACAGGCCTTCAAACAACTCAGGGAAGAAAATCACTTGCATGAATCGTGTATGTACCCCAGCCATGTTCAGATTTTGCTGGGTAAAAACTGAAGCCAGGTTCAGAAAGGATCTAGTCCCAACTCATGCATAATTAATTTGCACAACCATCTAAAAGTCATGGAGATGAAAATCTAAATATTGGCCTTTATTCAAACATTAGCAAGCAAGGATCCATCAAGATGATTAAAATCTGATCCTACAAAACAGTCAGCCTGCACAATTCACAGGAGACTGCAGGATGTTGGCAAGCGTCAGAACAACCTATCTAGAGGAACAGTAAGCTTTGGAAAGAGTGAGTGGATCCTCCAAAGTGCAGGCCGAACTGATGGAGAAGAGAAAACAGATAATATAAATGACTCCCAATCTAGTGCACTTCAACTCCATAACTAGGTCTACCCATTTTCTGCATCTCCCAGTGTGGAGACAGTCCACTGAAGAGACGTTAGCCCTGTAAGGCACCAAGGAATGGAAATGTGCAGATGCTCTAGTCTCACTAGTCATCATAAAAACCCACATTTAAACATCCATGCTTTACATCAAGGGATGCTGCAAGGAAGTACCCCAGCCTCCTGGGCACACCTCCCACCCACAAGCCTACCACTGTGCCGGAAGGTTCTCTCTCAATTGGCGTTACGGGACCTGATTTTCAGACACAATCGCAGCCACAACCCAAATGGAATCAGGAAATGCTGCGAGTGCTCAGCATTTTTGTTTTGCTCAAAAAAGTAGGAATGTGCCTCAGGTGCTCTGGAAGCCAAAGGAATAGTAGTCACATCTGGCCAAGTTGTCAGGTGGTTGAGGAAAAGTGTATTCTGTATTATGACACAGGAGGGCACAGTGAACTGCTAGAAGTCAGAAGCTAAAAGTACCTGTTGAGCAGTGATGCTCTGGACAACGTTTTTCTCTACCCAGTTGATCATATGATCTTGTTCCTTACGACGCATCATTTGCTGTACAGCGATTTGATAGTCTAGCCGCTTCTTCACTTCGTTGTAGACAGTGAGCAGCCTCTCTCGGTAGTTAGTCTCTAGCAGCATAGCGATGTTATTCTAGTTAGAGAAAAAATGCATTTCAGTTTTCCATTACGACTTTTCTGACCATCTTCACTGGTATTCTTTTATTTCAGATTTAAAATTTTTATTAAATCTAATGTTAAAAATTATATACTACACAGGTTAAGAAAGGGTGTCTGTACATCTGGGTGTAGTGCTTAGATTATCCACAATACAGTTTGTTTTAAAAGTTGTAAGACACATAATCAGCAATAATCCAAATTTAGGACAATGCAGCTTAGATATTAGCATCCTAGTATTCAGGTACATCACTCCTGAAAAGTTATACAGAGTTGATTGTGAAAAACAAGTATATCAATGAGTGAAAATTATCCCTCAGTAGTTGATTATTTAGGGTACGTTGTCCATTAGAAAATACAATCCATCCGGAAAGTATTTAAGTTACTTTCCCTATCACGCTTCTTACTGGCATTCCAGCTCATCCCTCCTGGTTTTGCCAATGTTCAGTGCTGTGTTTACGTAGGTATCCCTCAATCACTACACTCACATGTTGCCTTTTGAAGGAATCTAGAGTATTTTACATACATTGGCTGTATGTTCATTCACAGATGGTGGCATAGAGAAGTTAAATGACTTCTCAAGGTCTGAGACAGGAACTGAACCCTAGAATCCCAACTCTATACTATTATCAAAACTATAGAGCCTGTCAAAAGCGAGAGTCCAATTATTTAAATATCAGTGGTATTAGTTAAGTGGATATGGTATTTAAGAAGGACTGCATTTTAGGCTTTTCAACTGAGGGTGACTTTATACTCTAGAAAAATATTTGGAAAAAATCTAGTATAATCCACCTCTACACAGGACCTCTCACCATAATGTTCTTTTAAAATAGGATACGTTTAATTTCCTAAGTTTAAAAAACTGGAAAAAATGTCACATTGACACCCACATGGGTTATCAGCAGGGCTGGAACCTTGATCCACAATACAGACCTCTGCCACTGGAGCTTCAGGAGTGGCAAATACAGCAGTAGGCGGCACTCTTTAGGTGGACCAGCACTAGAGGAGGATGAAACACTTCGCCAGTGGGTTTCACAAATATTTGGAAAGGAGATGACAGACCATTCCCTGCCCTTCCATGATGCCCCCTAGCCCATTCTCTTTAGCCCATCCCTGTTCCACTCATGTCTCTTCCTTACCCCCCAGACTCTTCATTCTAGCACCATTCCCCACTCCTCAGGCTTCTTAGCCCCTTCTCCTTTTCCAGACAATTCCAGTTCATTCCCTAGCCCTCAGTCCCTCTCTTCTTCCCTGCGTTCCTCCTCCCATTTCAGTATCCCATTCCTCCCCGCTTCTTGTCCTAGCTGTCCCCCTGTGCCCAAGCACCTCATCTGATCTATCACCACTCCCCCTCTTACCCAACCGACAGTCCATCCCAATCTACACCCTGGCAGGTCTGGCTCTTGTCCCTTCTTCATTCAAATTAGGCACCTTCCTCCTCCATGCTCCCTGAGCCCAGCAGAACAGCATAAGATAGCTTCCCTGCTCCAAGTTCAAGTGCTCAGACGCAAATGTCCACAGCAGCCCAAAGCTGAATTGCCAGGAAAGTCCTGCTTAGCCCTATGATGCAGCCTTTGAGAAATTTAGCAGCTAAATGCTAAGGAATATCTATTGATCATGAGTGAACTGTGATCAAAGGATTACAATTTGGCCAACTTTGGGCAGGTTCACATGGACCCGAAAGGAACATCCTCAATACAGAGGTGTCCCACTGCCAAATTTCAAGTCTCTGCTCCATAACTTGCAGGTTCTAGAACTCCTAAAATGAAACGTTGCCAGAATGTTTTAAAAATGTATTTTTCCCTAGCTTCATTCTCAGAAATGGCTGAACCATTTTCAAGGACGATTTTAAAAAAAAAGCCTGGGGCAAACACCCAAGATGGAAAAATTAAATCCTGAATAATTCTGGTAAAGTTACATGCAGCGGAAAATAGGGTCTTATAATGGGAAATGTCAAACAACTTAATTGTCTATGTCAATGGTCTTCAAACTGGGAGGCGCGTCCCCTCTGGGGTGCATGAGCCCCCTCAGGGGGTGCGCGAGACCCTGGCACCGCCTCCGAGTCCACCTGGGAGACCAAACTCTGACAGGCTATTTTAGTCCCACCAAAATGCATTTAGGCGGACATACCCCCCAGGAGCCGCCCTCCGCAGAAAGGGGCCATGGGGGGGGAGGTTTGAAGACCCCTGGTCTATGTGACCTGCCATGCCTAGTGTGCAGATAGTCAACGTTTGCTGCTTGTTAAGTACACAGACACACTTGGTCTGTGGTTATGAGGGCCACATAATTATATAAAAAGATATTTGTAAAGTTATATATGTAATAACGTACTCGCTTGGCATCAAAGAGATAATGGCGGCCTTCAACTCTCCATTGCTCTTTCTTTTCCTGTTCAATTATTGACTCCAGTTGGTTGATTGAATCATTTTTCACAGCTAAAACTCTGGCAACTTTCTCCTGAAATAAGAAAGAACTTTAAAATCCAGACTAAAATATAAAAAAGGGAAAGATCAACCGCTGATCTGATAGAGCATTTTTGAATAGTCTCCTTAAACTGTAACTTACTAGATCGGAAGGTGAAGAGGGGCAACCAAGAACAGTAATTGCCATTCTAGTTGTTTAAAGCTTAAGCCTGGTCTACACTTAAAACATACATAATGCAGTTTTACCAGCACAGATGAGTTTGTCAGTATAGCTTATTTCACTCAGGGACCCAATATAAGTCACACGGCAAGCACTTTTCTGTAAGGCCTTGTGTACAGTGGAAAACATTTACCGATACAGCTATACCCGCAAACAATCCTAGGGTAGATATAGCTTATTCTGGTAAAAATGTTTTTACTGGTAGAGCTTATACCAGGTTATCCAAGTGAAATAAGATACACCAACAAAATCACACCTATGCCCATATAAGACAGGTCAACAGTACGAGTTTATTTAGGCCAAGACCTTGACTACACTAGAAAGAAGCTATAGTTATTGCACCAAATCCTTCGTAGCATAGAAAAGGTCTTTGCAGAAAAAAACCAAGGAACACACGAGTACAGAAAAAAATAGCATGCCCCCAAAATATGAAGAATAAGCCAGTGAGGTCTCTAACTTCCAGATTAAATTCCTCCATTTCATTTTATAATGAAGACTACAAAGCACTGGCTTCACAATGCACCTACATGGTTTAGTTATTTCTAAAATACTCCACACCAACTAAAAAAAGCACGTAAGTTTGAAAGTCAGAGGCTTATGCTCCCCAAGCATTCAAGTCACTGCTGAAAATGGGACTTAAGATGCTTTAGAAATATTTCCCTCAAATTCTACATATATGGATATTGATTCATGACACCAGCTATAAATGCAGACTATACCCCAGCCTGTTTAGATTATGACACCCATGGCAAAATACCATAAAATAAGCATTTTGCAAACAGGTGGCTTCTTAACATGCATGACAAAGTCAAGTTCTGGCTCCCTTAGCCAACAAGGCCTGGAAGTACTGTTCTGAGAAGAGTTTTGTCCATTTCTTCAGGATTAGTAGATTACCAGTCAGAATGCAAGAACACTCATTTGCAAGACAGTCAGTACTGTATACTATTCTACATCAAACCTGTCCATGAATTTAGATTAAGTTGCCTGCCCTCTAAGATTTATTTGACTCTGATCACTGATTATAAAGTGCCATGTAAGCTTTCAGCACCATATAAAGAGAACTAGCCATTATTTTTCTTCAATGTGAGAACTGGTGAATTTTTTTTTTATTTTTTTTTTAAAGTTGCACTCTTAATTGTTCTTTTCCAATTTGATTTTAGCAACTGAACACTTGGAATTGTTGCACTGAGAGTCAGTATAAGTTAGATTATGTTCTCTTTTTTTCTTACCTCATTGAGCTTATCAGCAAAAGCTGCTACATCACCCCCATATTTTTTAACTATATAGATGAGGATTCCCACTACACAGGCACCTGAAATTGTTTCATGGTTGACTACATAGATTTCCTTGGAGAGAAGGTACAACAGTAGCCCAGTCCCCAGCACATAGGGCCCTAAAATAGATAAAAAGGATACTGTTTTAAATACATCACTTGGAAACAGCCCCATTCCAAATTCAACTGACTGAGAGCAGAGCTAGGTTAATTTTTGTAAGGTACATAGGAATATTGAGGGGCATGTCACTCCTTTCCACAAAAAGGATGTCTCAGGTTGAAGAACCAGATAGAGGAAACTCCATCTTGCACCATTCCCAGAGATATGCTGCTATACCAAGACTTCCATCCCCAGAAAGTAACCAAGGAATGCCTAATATGTTGCCAGTAGCATCTGCTGCCCTCTCAGCATAGGGCATTAACTTCCATGTTTAGAAGTTACTGTGAACCAGCAGCTGCAAAAACTTTTCTGTTGATCAGGCCCATAACACACACTTAGGACTTTTCCTTTACCGAAAGCTAAAATCTGTAAGGTCCCCTCTGATCAACTCCATTTGCTTCCCAAACTTCAAAAGAGTTGAAGGTTCTCAGTATCTCAGAGGAATATTTACCACCACACAGAATAAAGCCTATAGGGTATTGCACTAATTAAATAGAGTGTGCTCTTTCCCACCACAAAAGCAAATTCATTACCCAAATCAACATCAAGTTACTCACACCAGTATAGCCTAAACTTTTCAGACACTGCCTTACTTGATGGCCATAGGAAGTGTGCAGTACCAAGTAATTAAAATTAAACCTACGAAGGCACAACATACTAACCTGTGACTCCTGTTTTAGGATACAGAAACTGGAAAAATTCTTCTGGGATCAACCCATGACGAACTTGCCCTCCTTTCTCTGGGAGAGGTGGTACAGGAGCCAAGCAGTGCTGACCTGTGTGAAATGGTCTAAACCCGTGTAATACACTACGAGTAAAAAGAGATTTTCTGTAAAGCATATTCCTTTATGAAAAACTAAGTCACAAATGAAGTTAGGACACTTGTTTTTATATGAGGGTCCCAAAATCTTTTCTGTTATACAGAAGTCAAAACTGTACATCAAACATTCAAAATGAACTTTGGTTAATGCACATACAAACTTACCCTTGGTAAACACATATATTAATTTACATAGATTGGATACATTTTACCCAGTTTCACATGCACAAAAGGGCAAACATGGAGGTTGCAGGTATATAGAGAGGGAAAAAAAATAAAAATAAAAAGAGACCTTCACGATCTTGTCTGAAGATTCAAAGCAGTGGCTTCTTAAATGAGAAACTGTAGCAAATCTATACTTTTAAAAGTACACTTTTCATTCCTTTGTTTTTCTATTAAAGAATCTCAAAATGCTTGACAAAAAAGTTATTCTTACGCATGCATAAATGAAACAAATTATATTACCATGATTTAACAGGTAAGTAGACTGAACACTCAAGAGACTCGCCCCATATCCAACAAACTCAAGCATCCCAATCTCCAGAACCCTGATCATATTAAAAAGTTTGACTAGAAGTTAGCTGAGTGTTGCCAAAGCAGGGTGGATAATAGCACTCAAATAGCTGCCAGAAGGTAGTTCAAAATATTAAGACCTGATTAACACACAAAGTTACACCATTCAAGCTAAATGTGTTATTTTATACCAATTTAAACTAGTTCAACTTTGCTGATAGTTGTGAACTGCAATAAAGCTGTGGGTACTGTATTTGCTAGTACCTCTACTAGACAGAAGGTAGCTAAATGAACATAACCAGTTTGTAAATTACCTCCCCTATAAAGTGCCTGGAGATCAACTCTCAGAAAGCGTGACGTAAGAACTACCCATTATAATCACTCCATCAAACGGATACAGTAGGGTATATGCACTCATGGGCCGAATTCAGTGGGCACAGGAGTTAAACCAGTTCCATACCGAGGTAGCACAGGTCACGTCTCGTCCAACCAGCAACTCTAGCACCCCGCCCCAGGAACGGGCCCCGAGCGTCTCCCCGCGAACTGCCACCGCGGCCCAGCCAAAGGGGAAAGAGAACCCAGGAGTCCGGACCCTCCCCAGCCCCCCACCGCGGCCCAGCCAAAGGGGAAAGAGAACCCAGGAGTCCGGACCCTCCCCAGCCCCCCACCGCGGCACAGCCAAAGGGAAAAAGGAACCCAAGAGTCCTGACCACCCCTCCCCGGCCCGGGGCAGGGCCAGAAGCCCGACGCCTGGCCCGGGCCGCACTTACCCCACGGAGAAGGAGGGAGCCAGGCTCTTCAGCGCCGCCGGAGCTGGGGAGGACACAGAGCGATCAGGGCCGACCCCGGGCCCGCGAGGCCCCCCCGCCCCACAGCCGCCCCCGGGCCGGACCCGGCCCCACTCACCGGCGCGCAGGCCCAAGCGGGACAACATTGTCGGCGGCGCTACCTTCTCTGTCCCGGTGACCCCGCCGGCGGCAAGATGGCAGCGGAGAAGGAAGCCTCGCGAGAGGAGCTTGGGCACGCCCAATATCTCGCGAGAGTGTGGGGGGGGGTGGAAGCGGCGAAAGTCTCGCGAGAACAATTGTAATCGCCGGGGGTGGAGGGTGGGGGTGAATGTGTCCGGCAAGTCTCGCGAGAGGAGCGGCGGGGCGCCGGCAGGGGGCGGGGCGCAGTCGTGGTGTCCCGGGAGCAGCACGTGGGCGCCGCCGGGGTCCCTGCGCTCGCGCCGCCGCCATGCAGGAGCCAGAGCAGCCCGACGCGAGGGCCGCGGGCGAGCCCGAGTGGAACATCCCGCCCAACGCGCCCGCCTGCATGGAGCGCCACCTGGACGGGGCCCACTACCGCGCAGGTAACCCCCCCCGCCCCCGGGCCCCCCCGGGCACGTCCTTCCCCGGGCCCCCCCCCCCCCCCGCCCCGGTGCACCGCTTCCCCCTGGCACGCGTGAGCGCCGCCACATCCCCGGGGGACCGACCTCGCGCGCCGGGGTCCCGCACGCCCTCCGTCCCTCGTGGGGCACGGCGCATCACAGCGACCGCCCGGGGCGACCCTCCTCTGGCCGGGCTTCTGAACACTTTCACCCCCCCGGAGAGCGCTCCTGGGTGACTCCATTCCTGCGCCTCTCTGGGGACCCTGCCGGGCTCCACCGTTTTCTCACAGCTGACCACAAGGCAGCCACTGGGCATTGCCCCCCAGCAGCTGTTCCGAGGACTCCATTCATACCCCCATGGGATTCGGAAATGGAACAGAAGAATCCACCCTCGTGAGCGACACCGTTAAGTTGACCTGTAAATTGTACCGTTAAATTGTGCTGTAGACGGCACTAGTCCAATGGGAGAGTTCTCCCATTGTCCTAGCGACCCCTTCTCTGGAAGGTGGAGTGCCTAGCTAATGGGACCAGCCCTCCTGTCCCTGTAGGCAATGTGTTTGCTGACACTGTACCTGTGCTGCTGCAGCATTTTAAATAAGCCCTTCCTTAGTATGCATGCGCTAAGTCAAACCAAAACTTTAACCGTCAAGATGCAGCTTTAGTTATGTTAACCTACATAACCTGAGTTCTGTATTGTGCTTTATGTATAGGCTCAGTATATCAGGAATTGTGGGATTTAACTCTCTCGCTCTAAACTTTATCTCTTTTCCAGATGGAGCTCTTCTTCTGGGTGCTTCTAGCTTGAGTGGACGTTGCTGGGTGGGTTCCATTTGGGTATTTAAGGATCCAGAACGGGCCCCTAATGAAGGCTTTTGCTCTGCTGGGGTTCAGACGGAAGCAGGTGTCGCAGATTTGAAATGGGTAGCGGATAAAGGAATACTTGTGGCCTCAGATTCTGGTAAATTAAAATGGATTCAATTTTTATAGCTCTGTAATTTGTCTGTAATGTGTGGGCATGATCAGTAGTTAGCCTGGTGCCGCTCAAGGGAGTTGTCTAGGATGCCATGTGGAAGGAAGTGGACAACATGAAGGGACCATATTGACCAGAAGTGAGAGTGTCTGTAGGATTAAAATTTTTTCAGAATTTTTTTTTTTTTAATGCAAACACTGTGGGCATGCAGACTGGTTCATGACAATTTGCTCCTGTTTGAAATGGCAAGAGAGCATGTACAAAACAGACTTATGTGTACAGACCTGCAGTGCAAAATCGGTTGTACAGCTGGATTTCAGCCCCTCACCCTGGGCTCTCAGCTGATACCATGACAATTCTGAACCTTTGTGAACAATGCCTGAGCACAGATTTGGAATTAAGACATGTTCCTGGCCCAGCTGTAAATCCAGGGGCAAGCGATGTCACTGCTCTGTGCCAGTATTCCCATCTGTAAAATAATAACAACAACAGCGACTGTCTTGTTTGTTCTGTTTGTACAGCACCTAGCATTAAGGGGTTCTGGGGCTCCTAGGTGCCATGATTAATTATGATAATTTATCTGGATGTCCCAGATTCTATAGTTTAGGGTTTTCTGTGACACTCATCACCATAAAATTGAAGCATTCATTGTTAAGGTGCTTGATTGCATGTGTTGTAACATGCTTTGAAAATAGACCACCATGTAAGTGCTACCTAATATTCTTAATACAATCATTTTTTAAAACCTTTCTTGCACTTCTCTGTTCATCGATTTGTCTATGGGGATATTTTCATTTAGATCCCATCTAGTTCGTCACAGGGCCCTTCTGGGTAATGAGTGTTCTTCATAATAGAGCATCTTCTCCCCCAGGCTTTTGTGGTGTTTCTTGGTTGAAGTCTTTTGGTAAGATGATTGGCTTTTCCCATTCCCCTTTAGGTGCTGTGGAGCTCTGGGAGTTGGATGAGAATGAAACTCTAATAGTGAACAAGTTTTGTAAATATGAGCATGACGACATTGTGACAACAGTGAGCGTTTTCACTAACGCTACTCAGGCGGTTAGTGGCAGCAAAGACTTCTGGTTAGTTTCCTGTGCATTCGTCCTTGTCTCTCATGTTTTGAGTGAATCATCCCTCGCTCTTCCTAACTGGTTGTGTTCTTACTTGTAGTGTGAAGGTTTGGGACATCCCACAGCAAACAGTGCTGCACTCTTACAGAGGTGAGTGCCAGATTGATTGATAGATTTTGCTTCTCCTGTTCACTTCTAGGAGCTGCTTCGGGAGACTGGGCTTCAAATCCATCTGTTTCTGATCTAATAAAACGCACACTGCTCTGCAGAGCTGATAATGCAGTATCCTGGCTGGTGACCACACCACGCTCTTTAACCCAAGATTATTTACTTTGGATTTCTTACCACTACCCTAATGGTATTTATCCTGATTATAATGCATGATGCTCTTCTTTCAAGGAAAAATGACAGCACAGTTTCCAAAGTTGTCTGGTTTGTGGGATTATCCATAGGTTTGTTGGCTTCCTAGAATTTTTCTAGCCCAGGGATGTGTGTCATTCTCCTCGCTCTCATTTCTTCCTTCAAACATCATACTGACAAGTGACAGTTCTCCTCTACACTCTCTGTGGATCTGTTGGAATTGTGCTGGGCTGAAAATGTTTCTCCCCTACAATTTTATACTTATTATTTTCTGATGCAAGTTTTTGTGAATTTAAAGCTGATGGAAGATGGTGGTGTAACATCCCTTCTAGCCACAGCCCAGGTAGAGGCAGTGCAACTGAGCCACCCAGTGCCCCTCTGTGGCTAGGTGTCACATCCAGCCTTGATCCACATTCCCAACCTTTCAGTAGCTTTATCCTTTTTTTCCTTTTGATAGCTCATTCCAGTCCAGTGGCATGTGTGGCCTCTTGTCCTGGCAAGGATACTGTGTTCCTGTCCTGTGCTGAGGTAAAACTAACTCTGTCTCCAAATCTCTATGGTATAAATCTGATTTGACCCGTGAACTCTGTAGTTAAAACATGTATTGACATTTTGAGTAAGTAGCACATCATAGTTTTTGTCATCTTAAAGCATTCCAGTTTGGCTCATTCATTGGTCCATCACTTGCAATGATAATTTGTATTGACTTTATTGAAGTCAATTGAAATATGCTGTTGGCTAGCTCCATAGTTGTTACGGCTTGATCTGTACTACCCCTGTTTAAACTCTCATTGCAGATCATAGCACCAGAGTAATGCAGAGGTTGCACTGGTCTGAAATCAGGGTAGGCTGCATTGGTGCACTGCATATCTGCGGGGAATGTATACTGGTAAAACTACCACGATACAAATAACCTCAGTTTAGAGAGACCTTAAACCTGGGATGTAGGAAGGAAAAGACAGACTTAAATTAAAGGATGGGAAGTCTCTATACAATTGCAAAATATCATGAAAATATATTTAATAAACTCTGCTTTTAGCAGTTGTCACAATTTGAAAGAAAACCCTCTTGAATGAAATCATCTGAATCAAAATATTTATATGCTTCTCAATTATGAATTTACCATATAGCTTTGAATGGATTTCAGATTTGTTTAATATGTTATTGGAGTATTCTGATTCAAATACACAATATTGCCTCCAATTGATAATACTTAGCAGTTACACAACAGTACTTACTCTCTGAAATCCTATAGAAACACTGATCCCCACTCTGGTCTGGGTAGGTAAGTGTGACTGTCCCCGTTTTAGAGAAGGTGAACTAAAAGCACCGAATGATTTATCCAAGCCTGTGGAAAGAGTGAGTGGAAAAACAGAGATTACTACTCTTGATTCCCACTCCAAAGCTTAATTCACTGATGTGACATGTGGAGGCAGAGTTCATGTAACTTTTTTTTTCTCCATTGACTTTGAACTTGTAGGATGACAGAATTTTACTGTGGGATACCAGATGCCCCAAACCAGCTACTCGAATTGGTAAGTCTGTGGATATACAATACATGAAATTTTCTGGGGGGAAAAGGGAGGAGATAAATTTGCAATGTTTCATTGTTTGTATTGTTCTGTTGACCACACAGAATTTATCTCAGCCAATGATAGTGCTAGGATGAAAGCACAAAGAAACCAGTCATAAAATAGCATCGCATAAGTACAAGAAGTTAAAAAAAAAAATCTTAGCCATTCAGCAACTGAGGGTGCTAAAATAACATGGGAATATCTGAGCTCACAGTTCTCTTAACACTCACCATAGTTTCTTTCCTGGCAGTTTGCAGTACCTTGGCTTACCTCCCTACCTCAGTTATGTGGCATCCACAACAAAGTGACAGGTTTGTTTTGGGTAAGGAGCTATCTTACTATCATCTGATTGTCATTATCCGGATGACACATTCGGGTCGATGGCTTTTTATTCTCTGTTTGATTTTCCTAATAATCCTGTTCTCCTTTAATCTTTTAAAGGTGATGAAAACGGGACAGTTGCTCTTGTAGACACAAAGAACCCAGACTCCACTCTCAGTTCAGCTGTGCACTCCCAAACCATCACTGGCTTTGCATTTTCTACACACAGGTGCGGATGTTATGATGGAATGAGGCAGTTGGCTCCCAGAGCTAAAGCAATTGGAAGTACTTTTGGCCACAACCTTTTGTAATAGGCAATGTGTGAAGATGATTTGAAGTGCACAGGAATTGGTGTCTTACATTGGTTCGCACGTATGTGTAAAGTCCATTCACCTTGCTGCTCTGTCTACTGTGTTTCCAATGCTCTGTGTGTATATTACACCCTAACTATTCTGTCCTGTTCTTTTAAAGAAAAAAACCCTGTGAACCAAGAACCAGGTGGGGAAAGATGTTCATACTGCTCTGCACTAAGGATAGGACTAGCAGTGTGTTGATTCCAGAGTGATATGGAAGTGTGTGTCAGTAACACTTAGGCCCCTTTGAATCATCTTGTAATTTCCTTTCCTTTATGCAATATCAGAATGCTGTCTGTTAATACTTATTAAAATCTAGACGGTATTCATAGAATATTAAAATATTGATCAAAGAAACTTGCACAGATAGGGGTTATAATACTATAGTTATATAATACTATATGGTAGTCTTTGTTCACTCCATTAGGAAGCATATGTTGTTTGAGGTTAAAACTGCCATATAAATCTCAAAGCTCATAAGTAGTCTTTCTTTTACCCTACAGTTCGCCCCTTCTGGCTTCAGTTAGTGAAGACTGCTCAGTAGCTGTGCTTGACTCCAGCCTTTCAGAGGTGTAAGTACTAAATGGAATTAATACTTGGTGCATTTTGAAATTTTAGTCTCACGTTAAATGATCGTTAAGTGTGTGTTATAGGCAGGAAATGTAATAGCCCTCCAGGAGTCGAAAAGAATGTGTTAAGCTTACTGACACACTGTTGTAAAAGAGGTCAGGTTTTTTGTTTTGTTTTCGTAGTACAGCAGAAATGGATCACATTTATAGGAATGGACTTGGCTGTGGGGAATATCAAAGCAAAGCTAGTCTTTCAGTCCCTTTTTTTAACTGAACACCTGTTCGGGGGTCAAGAAGGGGTAGATGACTAAAGAAACGTAGCATATTAATTGGCAGGAGTTAGTGACTGAACACTGCCTGGCAGTGTGAGTGTTGGGATTTTCCAGGAATGACAATGCAGCTAAGTAATAGCTTGTTATGTAAAGTAAGGCTGCGGGATCCTTAAAATATTGTTGCCTTAGCACTGTGTCTGTCTAATCCCATTTGATGTCTGCTGCTTTTCCCAGTTTCAGAAGTCGCTCTCATCGAGACTTCGTGAGAGGCCTGTCGTGGTCTCCCTTGAACAAGGCCGTGCTCTCTACAGTTGGATGGGACCATCAAGTTTTACACCACACAGTTCCAACACAGACTACTGAAGCTGCTGGAAGCAACAGTATACATGACTAGTTTTATAAACTTACTGGTCCAGACTGATCCCCGATATAACTCCAGATGTTATGCACCAGGGATCTATATGGCCCATTGCCTGTGTCAGAGCTTAAGGCTTGCAACCAAGAAGATAAGTCCTGTAGCAACTTTGCATTAGGAACGAGCTAATTACAAAAACAGCCCCCTGACGTAGAGTCCAGATTCACCTGTGAAAAAGCTTTAACATGTTTCATCAGAGAAGTCTGATTTCAGGCACAAGGAGTTGCAGGGAAGTGGGCAATTAGGTAAAAATAAATAAATAAAACCATAAAGGATATGGCTTTTATTCTTCTTGGCATATCAAACCTCTTACAGAAGAAGCACAACAGAATTCTCCTGCCATTTAAAAAGTCTTGTAGTCTTGTGGGAGACTTGTCTGAGTTGGGATTATGGAATAATGAGATTAAGAGCAATGTAAATTAATCCTGACAAATGAACAGGAAACCTTGGTTCGATATTTATAGCACAGAAAGGCTCCACCATTACTGTCATCCATGCAACTTGTGGCACAGTTAGGGATACACTGTTTTCCCTCTGTGTGTGTGAATCCTGTACACAGGCATGGAACGTTCTAGTCTATGCTTCTGCCCTGTGAATGGACATCAGTGTTCAGATAGTCAATAAGAGAGAAGATGGAGGTCTGTGCTCTTCAGCAGGGATGCCAACTGCAGCTCCCACAGTTGTCCAGTGTAGCCTTTGAGTGCCTTCACGATGAAGTATTACCTAGGGAGAACTATGATCTGAGCTCTCCAGAAAGTGTGTCTGTATCAGAGATGATGGTAGTTTAGCTGGCTGCATTGTATTTGATACTAAGGGCATGGCTACACTTACCTCCGGAGCAATCAATTCAGCGGGGATCGATTTATCGCGTCTAGTAAAGATGCGATAAATCGACTGCCGAGCGCTCTCCCATCGACTCTGGTACTTCACCAGAGAGAGAGGTGTAGGTGGAGTCGACGGGGGAGCATCATCTGCTGACTCACCGCAGCGAAGACACTGCGGTAAGTAGATCTAAGGACATCGACTTCAGCTGCGTTATTCATGTAGCTGAAGTTGCGTAACTTAGATTGACTCCCCCCACCCCCAGTGTAGACCAGGCCTTAGTGGAGTCCTGAAACTGCAGCTTCCCTGCCATGCGGATACTTCACTTAGAGTTGAAGAACTGAAGAAAGCTGAGGGGAAGAGCTCCTTTGTTGCAGCTTTGAGTCAGAGTAAAGGTTCTGAAAGCTCAAATTACTTGTTTCTCTTCTGAAAGTCACTGACCAGCTGCTGCTGGTAGCGTTTTGTAAAAGGGTGACTTCTGTTGTATTATTTATGTGAAGTGGCTTTTTGTGCTGGGGAGTGGGGCATACGTCCCAAATTCCTAGTATTTGCTTTGCTTGTCCTGTAGTATTTTCATAACTTATTGTATAACGTTTTTAAAACCTAGCTGTTTTCCTTAGATTACAGTATGGTTTTGAAAAACTGCACTTCTGCGTGTGTTGCCAATGGCTGTTTGGATATTTTGTTCACAGTATGGTTCCTGCCAACCTCTCCACAATTTAAGCAGGTCATGTACTGTGAGGCAAATAGAAAGTACCTGACTGGAGGCCACTTCCCTTCTTCTTAGTCCGTAACATGTTGTTCTGTATGAGCCAAGAAATCAAAATGAAGGATAATGTTATCATCTGATTTCCTGTACAGATTATACCATAGCAGACCCAAATTGTGCAGCACCCACAGTTAATTTGCAGGCAGGTAGATAGGTTTCCTTGTGTGTTTTTTTTTTTTTTTTTCATTTATTCATTTTAAACTAAGTTGGCCGTCTCATGAATTCCAACATAGTGAAATGTTTCACACAGGGCACGTGCTGATCTGGTTCAGTGCAGTATATTTAAAAGGAAAAGTTATAAAAACAGACACCTTTCTTAAGACCTATTTAAAATAAAGTAAGAGGAAAAACCTTGTACTTACTATCATTGACCTCTGTGATACTGTAGTGTGAACTGAAACAAGTCTTGTGCTGTTTACATGTGAAATAGGTGGATGTCTTTGAAAAATGGAAGGCTGTTTTTAATAAATCGTAGTTTTAATTTCTAAATGGGTATAGATTCACTGGGGCACTTTATTCACAGACTTGGATTATTTATCTTGCATTTGTTCCCAAAGAGTAAACCTAGTCCCAGCCTAGAGAAGGGCATGCGATATATTTGGTCCTTGTTGTGAATTGCAGAACCTTTTTCTCGATAGAGGCCTGATCCAGCAAAGTATTCCTACTCAGAAAAGCATGTAAAAACATGGAAGCTGCCATTGAGGTCATTTATCCTCAGGAAGGATAAAATTCATCCCCTTGCAAAGGAGCCAACATATATGGCCTTATGCATTACTGGCCTCCTGCACAGGAATGAGTTTAACCTTAAGTGAGGCAGACTTTCCTTACTGCAAAGATACATTTGTTGCCTGCAGTTCCCCTCAGCCCAGAATCATTGACAAGCTGCTATAATCCTACAGTATTTTTTAATGAGCTCCCACTTAAGACCTCTCTCAAATTTTGCAATGGGATTGGCATAGCTGTTCACTATCACATTTCTCTGCCCCTAGACACTAATCTCCAAATGTCAAAAACCTATGGATATTTTAAAACCAAATGGAGTCTGTAGCTCCCATGGCATAATTGAAACTACTTGCAATGATGCTGATTGAGGCTGAGCTCAGGCTCAGGGAGACTGTGGGTGTGTCTGAAGACCCCTGGAGACTGTACCGGTATAAAACTGTATGTTGTCAGATCAATATTCAGTACTTCTGTTAATAAGCCTGCAGCGCACAAACGCTTTGCTCTTCCCCTTCAAACTTTTAATAGTTTATTCTGAATGCTAAGCTTACCTGCATCCCACCACATGGAGGCAGCAGCTATCTATTTCTGATTGGGTTACCTAATGGAGAGCTTTTGATTTCATAGCTGAGAGCAGCATGAAAATTTTCTTTGAAAGTTGAGCCAGTTCTTTTAGATAAATGAGTATCTGTCAGGATCATTACATATTAAACTGGTAGGGTCTTCTCTATCAGGATATTTCAGCATCATGGGAAGACATTGCAGTTGGAAAAAGCCATTATAGAGCTAGTTTTTTTTAAAAAAATCTAAAAGTGGTATATAGTCTTCTCTACCCAGTATTGCTGTGCTTTCATATTAAGATTTCTGACAGTTGAATATAAACCCTAACTCCTTTGAGGAGAGAAATATCTCATCTTTCAGCCCCACCCTTTTTATTTATACTGTGGAAGTATCTAAACGGCTCAGTTAAGATCTAAGCCTTATTGTGCTGGTGGAGGAATACATACTTTCCACCCTAAGGAGATTACATTTTGTGGCCTTAAGGATGCATGTGTTACATGCAATAGCATGTCTGCTCATTGATAACAACTGGTAACTTAACTGGTTAACAGAAATCTTATTGTTTCATATTTTATAGCACTAGGTTGTTAACTCAGTTGCATAGTGTTAACATGTACAGAGGTATCTGCTTTATTCAAAGTACAGTATGTTTATACAGGGTAATGCAAAGTGCTGTATAGGTGCTTAACTAAATGATTTAGGAATACATGGAATATACAATGGTATATTTTCATCTCAAGTGGCTTTTTATCTAAATTGCTCATTGTGCCCCTGTAATCTAGGGGACTGGCTGGGTGAGTGTGCCTGTGAGGCAATTCACTCGTCTATCCCTTAGTGCTAACAAACATTTTGCAAGTATTGACAAAGTACAGCTATCAGATCTGGATGTGGGTCAAAACTGCAGCTGTGCAAGGTGCTTTAAAACTCATCTTTGTACTCCTCTGATCTTGCTTTTTGTAGTTACAGATGCTTGCATTTACATCAGCTGCAGAGGACCCATTTTTTAATTTTAGTTCATAAACTAATTCATGGATTTACATGCAAGTGCACAGAACATTCATTTGTCCATAAGGGGTAAAAGTATAATTCTAGAAAGGAATGAGTTTATTCCTCATACAAAAAAGGTTGAATCCCAGCTTTAAGAGCAAAACTCAACTCAGCCTTATCTGGAGTTTTGGCTAATACCTCCCTAATAACTGTTTTGTCTTCAATGAGAACTATGCACTAATTATGCATTATGTGTAGCAGCTGCAGAATCTGGCCCCAGCTGACTTAAATGAATTATGTAAGCCCTGTTTCAGTTATTATAAACCACTGTTTGCCTTTGGAGAACCAGGGGATCCTGCAGAAAAAATGGAGGGATGAATAATTTAATTAGCCATTTACATCTGTTCCTTTTCTACAGGGCCAGCTTTTTCCAGGAGCATTCCATTCCCATTTAGGCACCTAAAGAAAGAATGGTGTTGGCAGCGTTCTGGAGCCAGCATACTGAGCTCTGGGAAGATCCAGTCACTTATTTTGGTTCCCTAATAGCAGAGGAGCTCTCTTGAAAAAGCTGACCTGAAATGTTAGGCTTGTGTAAGAACTACATGCAGTGGGCTGCATAGATCGCGTAAAAAAAAAGCTTATTGTGGTATCAGAGGAGACTTGTGCTAAGCAATTTCACCCAGCTTCTGCCTCGAGTTGTCTCATGTCTTTGTCAGAGAGCTTCTACTGTGTTTCCTTTTTAACTGATACAGCTGTTTAGTTATTTAAAATCTTTATTTTCTGGTATTTTCGCCCCTGGAGTGATCTCGGGCCTATAGGCCCATTCTTGATATCTTTGGAGACAAGCATACCTGGTTCAGTTATGGATGAGCTGTTTTGTTTGGATGGTGGTGGTGTGACGTTTCCTTTCTGTTCTGACTCACGTGTGCACCTGCCTCTGCAGTTGGCTCTCTCCCAAATTTGAATGAGTGTTTCTTCAGTGAATATCTTTCTAAATGAAGGGAGCAGCGAACAAGTTCTTCCTTGCTCACATTCCATTAACCTATTTTGCACAAAGGTGTCATTGGTTTTGTATCCATCTTTCAACCACTTTTACAAAGCTTATGCCTCTGAGCTTCTAAAACAGACGTTTCTTATGGTAATATAATCTAGAAGCCCTAATCATGGACCAGAATCCTATGGTGCTAGATTCCATACAAATACAGAACACAGAGAGCTAAGTATTAACAGCCCGAGGGAGCTATATGCTATCTGCACTCTACTTTGGGGAACAAACTTAAAATTATTATTTTTCTGCACCTTAACAGACTTCTCAATAGGCCGAAGTAAGTCTGCTGATGGGATCTAAGGAAATTCACACAGATGTAACAGGCTGGGGAAAGTTAAATTCATTGATGTCTCCGGTATTAGACTCACTTTCACACTGATTTAGTTTTTGGTGTGCCTCCCACAGTGAGCATTCATGTAGGATTATACAGATACATACCCATCTGTACACACACAATTCTGCACTTCCCCAGTAAAGAGTTCTGCCCTGTAACCTGAGCTAAATGAAAGAAATGCAAATGTGTATTTAATGTGGAGGAGGGGAGAGAGGAATCCAATGTTGAAACAAGCCTCACTCTTTTCTCATTGTAGTGTGAGTAATGTGAGCATTTTCCATTTTAAAAGACACTCATGTTAGGACTTGAAAATGCATATGTGAGTTTCTGTGCTAGTGAAAGAAGCTGGATTGACAGCTCTACAGACTAGAGTCTTATGATTCTATAGAACAAGTGTGGTAGAGAGAATAATTAAGCTTCCCTGCCCAAGTGTCCTAGCCAGAACTGGAGAGTGGGCCTATAGAAGGTCAAAGGCAGTTCACTCTTTATATCCATTCAGTCCTTGGATCCCTAGTGCCCCTGTTACAGAGGACTACCAACTGCAGTGGTGTTTTGTTATGGACAGTCAGCTGGACTGATCCACAGACAGATGGTAGTAATTATACAGAGAGGCTGAATTTCAGTTACCTAGAAATGAAAGGCTCTTTTGTCCTTTACCAATGGCAGCAGACAGGCAATCCCCACCCCCTTTCTTTTTTCTCCTTAAATCTTAAAGTTGAGGGAGATTATGCTTTTGCACCAGATGTATCGGGAACAGATTTTGTCTTAAACAACATTTGGATAACTGAATAAGTCAAACAAGGTTTTATTTAGACAACCAAATATAACCCAACCCGTTTAAGCAAAAACAAAAGTGAAACACATTTAAGGAGAGAGAGATTGCACAGTGTGTGACATTTTAATACAGTCTATAAATAAAAGCTTGTTACACATTTTACAAGTAAAAATATCAGTTATACTACCACCACTGTAGCTTATGTGTAGAATACTCATTTGCTGGGAATAACTGCAGTTTTGATAAATGAGTGACCAAGTTTTCATTAAAGTTAAAGCAAATCGTTTAAAAATATGAGAAGGTTTTAAACATCAGGTTAATATGGACTATAATCCACTTACTTATTTTGGAAGGGACCTATATGCAGTGAGATATATATATAAAAATATAGTGACCAAGTGGAAATATATAACTATTAATTCATCTTCATCTTGGTGATTTTATATTAAAAAAGCAAATAAAAACCAAACACCATTATTGAACTTAGAAAGCTAGTGAAAATTGCCAAATTCAGAGCCCTGGAATTAAAAGAAAGTGCTGTGTTGATCTACAGCACAGTGCACCGGTTCTGTCCTGTTAAAGTGCTTCCATCCTGACTTGGAGGCAGCTGAGCCTTTCCTTAAAAGTCTCACTCTTCATTGCCTAGCTGAGTTTTGCCCCTCTGCTTATTCTGCCAAAAACTCTGATGGTGATTTTTTTGTAGTGTGGGATTTTTTTTCCCCTGGGAACCAGTCAGAGCCCAAAACTGAAGCTCTTCTTGTGGTCTATACATTTTGCCATTGAATTCAGGCATGGCCAAAAGCAGGCATTAAGGAAGTAGAACATAATTCACACTACCCATGTTTATAATAGTGAACACAAAATCCCACTTGAATTAACCACCAAAGACACCATCTTATTGTTCGCCAAGTAACTGTTTCATTTACTTATAAGTGTAGGTGCCCATATTTAATTAAAATGGAATTTGTTTTTCTAGTCCATGAAATAAACTAATTTGTTTTATCAATATGAACATTGTAACTATTTATCATATAACAAATTTTTGATGGAAGTAAAACCTTCCCAAATTACGTAAGATAGCAATACAAATTGGTGTATCCAGTGAGACTGTGTGAAATACAAGAAACAATATTCAAATGTCAAAAAACAATATTTCAGATTTTGTGTTTTCATAAAAGCAGGCTACTTTTACAGAGTTTGCTTGGAAAACCCAAAACAACCTAGGCCCATTCCTTAGTGAAAATGGATCATTTATGAGCAAATAGTCAGTTTCCCAGACTTGTTTTTGAACAGTTTTGTTGGGAAAATTGGCGTTCACAATTTCAAGTTATCAGAGGTCAGTGGCAGAATCTTAGTTTGCAAAAAGTTACATTAAGAAGCAAAATTATGCCTGTGTGAAACTGAAAATGTTGGTGAAAAGTCTTTCTGAAGGTTTACAAGGAAAATATATTTTTAATAGTTTAAATTCTGGCCCTGATCCTGCAAACAGTGAAAAAAGTGAATTGCTTTACTCACACATGTAATCCCATAAACTTTGACAAGAGCTAGGTGCAATATGAAGGTTGCATGTGTTTTTAATTATTTGCAGGATTGGGGCACTAGTACGTTTGGCAACAACTTACAATATAGAGAAAATTATTGCTTCCATCAGCATCCATCCAGTATATTTTTTTAAGCACTATGCTGGCATTTCATGCATTAGTTATTGCCATACCACCTGGAGTAACCTTATTTAGAACTGTATGTGTGTATTAGGGGAATTGAATTTGAGCTATTACACTTATCACATTTGCATACTCGTATTTGTAGCAAAGTAGAAAGTCCAGAATACTTAAATTTATATCCAAAATATGAGGCAACTGTGGAATAAGGTCAGAAGTTAGGTCATTAGTATAATGAATTACAAATAACTGTACACTTACTATCAATTTACAACATGACGTTCATACCAAAACAACTCATTTTAAGAAATGACATCGTGTAAGCCAAAGGTTTTCACTTTTCACTTAACGTTAAGAGTCCAATAGCAAAAATAAGAACCTGTTACATATACACACACTACATGGGAAAGCTTCTGTGAACTAAAAAAATATTGCATATTAGTGAAAATAAGTGCTTTAAATAAAAAATGACTAGTGTCTCAAAGTGCTTTTTGTTTGATGTCCATAATGAGAAAATATGCTCTACATGTTTTTACATTCATTTTACAGTCATTTTCATAGAGTTGATGGTGATGCATATTAGATTTGTTTCATTTATCTATCTTTTAACCAACTAAATTAGCTAACCAAACTTTGGTTATGTAAAATGAGATTATATCTCCCTGTGTATTTTTATTTATATTTTATAATTACATATATATAGGGAGAGAGAGAGACTCAAGTCCCTTGTTTACCTAAAGTTACTTTCATGGCTCCCATCTCATTTGGATAACCTTTGTTTGACTGTAATTCAGACAGATATTTGAACTGGAAGAAAGCAGACAAAGTGCAGCATACTTGCCTGATGAGATGGTAAGAATGCATCCATAATACATTTACAGAAATAGCTAAAATTAAACTATGCTATAAACCACTAATATTGTACGAGTGGTACACTACAAAAGACAGTGTATCAGCTACTTAAACACTACATTAAAAATTAGCTGACCCCAAAGTAGGCTATAACCTTTGAGACATGAATCCTTTATGAGATGTGAATTTAAAGGAAAAGTTGCTTAACTGTTTGGAATGGGGTTTAAAATGGGCATTCCTCTGAGGGACAAGAGCACTGTAAAACTCTTCACAGTTTGTAAGTCACAGTGATGTCCATTAGTATGGACAGAATTTAAGGACAATCATTCACTTAGTGTCTTCAATCTCCAAAGCCCTTTACAAACCTGAACCAGTTAATCTTCTCAGTACTCCTCTGAGGCAGGTGGTCTTTAGTATTAGCACCATTTACAAATGGACTAAATAAAGACAAGATATTAAGGGCCAAATTTTCAGAAATGGCTTGTAAACTTGCACAACCTCCATTTCTGGCTGCTCAAAGAGCACGAAGGTGATTTTTTCTAGAGATGCTGAAGCATCGATAGCTCCCATGGACCTTGGGGGTCAAGACAGGCCCTCAAAAATGAAAAGTCACTTTTGAAAACACGCAGCTAACTGACTTGCCCAAGGCCATTGAGGAAGTCTGTGGCAGAGCTAGAATTAATTCTAAGAGTTCCAGATCCTCCATCTTCTGCTCTGATCAAAACTCTCACTTCTGTCAAAGCTCCCTATTTCTACATCTTGTTTTTAGCATATTTGGATTCAGCCACCTTCCCCTTGTCATGCAGGTTCCCAGTGGAGTTTTTCTCCCACTTCCAAATAAATTGCTTTTAAAGTAGGTTTAAAACTGAATTTAACAAAAGAAAATCACTAACAAGTAGTTCTGTATCATGTGTTTTTAAATAGCATGCAGGTCATGTTCTTTCTTTTAAATTTTAAAAGCCCTCATAGGCTAGAGCATTTACCTAATGGTCCTGGGTGGGAGAGATAAGGCATTCCCCCAAGACAACAGTGCAGCAACTGGTCCTCTCCAGTAACTACTCTCCATATCTGTTTTTTGAAAAGGGTTTTAGTCTCACCCTCAATGATTTATAAGCAGTGCACTTACAGGATATTCTGGGAGCCAGGGCAGACGGTTCTACTCCTACAGAACCGCTCCTGAATAGACTTCATCATTAACAACACGTCAAGGTCCATCTTGTGTCACACCACATTGGAACAGGTTTGTAGGGTTTATGTAACTAGAGGCAGCAAAGCAGCCTCCTGAACCAACTTATCGATGGCTACCTTGGTAGGTGTAAGAAATCGGTTGCCGTGTCCCAGGCCTGACCGTGAAGGTGTTCACAGGAGAACTGTACTGTGGGTTGCCCTGGGTAGGCCTGAGGGAGGAAACAAAGAAGGAAGTAATCAAAAGCCACGGAAGCCCTTTATAAACAAAGCAACAAGGCGTCCAAGAGGGGTGCGGACAAGGGTAGATATATTTCATTCTGCACCCAGGAAGAGCAAGCTGTAGTTCTCTCCAGTGCTTGTTGCCATAGTAACCAACAGCCCAATTCGGAAGACAGGCATGCAGGGACAGATTGGCTAGGGCAGTTCCAGCCATAACCATTCCTCCATCTGTGCAGCCAGTACCAGTGGGTACACTGTGCCTTTAAACGTGCACCATTCCTTTATCTGAGGGAGGTGCAACAAGACACCCCAGGCAAAGGAATCCCTCTGCTTGCATTTTAAATCTGCTTCCAAACCTGCTTTATTTAAAGCTGATTCAGGAGCATGCTCCTTGGGAAGAATCCTTCACATGGAGGAGAAACACCTCTCCCTGCTTTGCCAACAGAAGGGCCTCAGGATTCTGTGAAGGAGCTGGTATGAGGCTTGTTCACAGTGCTCTTTCTGGCTTGTATCTGTATTGCAGCACCACCCAGGTGCCTCAGTCAGGATTGAGACCGTGTTACTATTAGGTATGGTGCAAATGAGGAGCAAGACATGGTCCAGTTCCCTGTCCTGCTCTTCAAACACACTGCTTCAGTTTGGGGATATTTTCCCCCCCAAGCAAACCCCACTCTCCAGAACAAGTTATCATTAGAGATGGGCCGAGGGGGCTGTGCGTGGAGCCAGACAATGCCTGGGTCAGAGGGAAAAGTCAGGCCTAGGACTGAGGTGGAAGGAAGAATCAAGTCTGGGGTTTGAGTTAGAGAGAGCACCAAAGATGCTCTCAAACAATATCAGTTGCACCCGAGCCAGTACTGAGGGAGAAGCCTCTTCCCTCTCCTGGATGGGACCTGGAATGAGAACCACCGGCCTGGGTTCAGACCTGGGGACTCAAATGGGACATCCCTCCCAGCCCCCCATTCCAAGGGGGTCTGATCAGCACTTCCAGCATCAGCCCACCTGTCCTCGCAACAAGTGGAACATACCTGCTGGTTGCTGCTGCGCTAGCGGCAGAGTAGTTCCCATTCTGCCCTTTATACTTGGCGTTGTTCATGGTGTTGCTGTAAGGCGTAGTTTTCCCAGGGGGTTCCAGTGACATCCGCCTACCCTGCGAGCTGCTGGCAGCACTCCTGTGTGTGGAGCTGACCCGGCGCATCCCCTCCCCGGCCTGGGAGCCATACCCCACCACGTTGTGGCTACAGGCCGCGGGTCCGTTAACGTTCCTGGAGGATGTGGATGTTCTTGTGTAGGACCTATCGGGTTCAGACACATACAGGCGCTTTTTGATCAACGGGCGGCTGTCTGGGCTGCAGACAGGAAGGTCAGTGGTGTAACTGCCACCTGGGTAATGTTGACTGAAGTCGCTATTCCTCGTGCTGCTGTTGGGGGCCATTTTGGAGGGCAGGGCGTAACTGTTGCCATAGCTGTAGCTTGGGCGTTGGATGTTCTGCTGCCTTTCCCAGGGTTGGCTGTAATCCAGGAAATGGGGGTCTCTGCGGCTCTCTGCCATGTTTGAAAAAGTGTCCTCAACCCTGTTGGCATCATTGCTGAACTCTGGTGGTGGTGGAATGATCTCATAGTCAAGCTTCTCTCCATTTTCTTCCTCCTCCTTGGGCAAGGAGTGAAGAGGGGAAGAGACAGCATACAGGGGAAGGTCAGATTTGGGGGGCAGGTTTTGAGACCGCAAGTGTCTAGACTCCAAGAGGCCATGAACTAAACTGGAGGCACCAAAACTGTCTGGCTTGGAAAGGCTCTGGGACTCCCCAGCGCTAGTTTTCTGCATGCTCTGGCTTTGTTCAGAGGTGCTGGAGAACGACAGTGGTTTGTAGGCTCTCTGTCCTGGGTCCGAGAAGCCCGGTGCCTTGCCTTCAGGTGCAACTATCCTGTCATGCTGCTTTCCCTCAAACTGGGCAGGGGACTCCTTCTGCGGGGACTTTGGTATCACTACAAAGGAATAGGGCTTGGACTCACTGTAGTAGAAGTTGGTTGAGCCAGTTTCTGACTGGCTGCTGCTGCCGCCGCTACTGGACTTCTCAGATAGCTTAACATGGGGCTTTCTGGACAAATAACTATTCTGGCGGGAGGCAGATTGCCTGCCTCTTTGGGCCCGCTGTTTTGCAGCCAGGAGGAGAGCCATTGGAGAGCCTTTCTCCACCTTTTCTCCTGTGACAGGGTGGATCAGGGCTTCATCAGCCTCCCGGTCTGCATTCATGGAGGAAGAAGATGGCTGCGAAGGCACCAGTGGTTTCTCAGTAAAGCACAGGATTGTGCCTCTTTCTGCATCATGTTTGTTTGTACTGACTGGCCTCTCCTCCACAGTTTGGGACGGGGCCAGAGAGGATAGACTGTCTGTGGAGCTGGTCTTGGCCCGATGGGTCTTGTATTGGACAAGAGAAAAGTCTGTGTGTGGCCCAGAGGTTTGTGTTGGAGAGGCAGCCTCTATAGAGGAGGGTGAAGAGGAGGCTCGAACACAATGTTGATCCTTTGGTTTCTGAGGTGTGTCTGGAGACTTCCGAACATTGTCAGGGTTTAAGTTCTCCAAAGTCTTATTACTGGTGAGGGCACTGGGAGTCTTACGGTCCTCCTGCATCTTCTCAGCTTCCACTGAAGCTGCTGTGGGTGGGAGCTGATTGGCTACAGGTTTTGGCAACATGGAGTCACCAGAATTTGTCTGGCTGCTACCAGAATTCGGGGTAACTCTGTTTGTGCCTGGACTGTATCTGTGATTTGTAAGTCCTATTGGTGGTTTACCTTCCTTTGGTGGGGAGAGTAGTGCTTCCAGCTCATTCCTGAATTTCATAACACTGTTTGCTTGCACACTGGTGGGTTTATTGCCTGGCGTGGAGAAAACCACCTCAGAGGAGTTCTCTTTTGCAGTGAGTGAATTAGTAAATATCTTCTCTTTCCTCTCACTTTCCCCCACTGCTGGTAACTGTGGATCCTTTGAAGTAGCTTTCGCTTGTTTGGACCCAACAGAGCTAGCATGGTCAGTAATACTGCTGGTAGGTCTGGCAGGTATGGGTTTATCCAGCTGTCTCTCCTCCCTTTTCGAAGATGAGGACAGCAGGGCTGACAGTTCTTGCTTCAGCCGATTTAGATTACTGGGTTCCTTCCAGTCATCATCAGATGATGTGTAGTCTGGGGAGGGCACGTCCAGTTCCCCCTCCACAGCAGGAAGCTCAGATTTTGGATCCACGTCCTTTTCAGCTTTCTCCAGTGGGACCTTTGCTGCATCTGACAAGGAGGACCGATAGCTATTAAAATTAGTCCCTTTGCCAGAGTCTGACCCTGGTCTTGGGCTTGCGGGCTCCATGATTTGTCTGAGGGGCTTTGTTAGTATCTGCCTATCCAAGGTTGATTTTGGCTCAGTTTCTCCATCTAAGTGCACCTTTGCTGCAGGTCGTACCGTAAAGCTCGGCGGGAGGGGAGGGCGGGTGCAAGGCTGTCTGGAAATAGGCCCGTCTTCCTCACAGGAATCTTTTTCTTCCATGGAAATGGATGAACTTCTCAGCGGGGCAGCGGGAGGTACTTTTAATGACTTGGGGAAAGTTAGGTGAGGTTCTGGGGTGGACTTGGCCAGCGACTCTTCCTTCTGGTGAGAGTCTGGTGGAGTGGTGACTGCGGGAGAGAAGGCACTGGCATTTCCCCAGGCATCGGTCAGCCTCGTGTTCAGAACGGTTTCTGATTTCCACTTGGAGACGCCGTTCGAGATGGGAGGCGCTGGAGGCGGCAGAGGAGGCGCTGGGGGCACCAAAAAGGCAAGCGGAGGTGCTGGAGGAATGAAATCCGGAGGGGACAGCGGGCTGGGAGAAGATAAGGTTGAAGATGAAAGCAGAGGCGGAGCCATGGATGGCAGAGATGCTGCCACTGGAGGTGGTGGTGGCGGCAACGGTGGCGGTGGTGGTGGTGGAGAAGGAGCCGTGCACAGTGGAGGCAGTGGTATTTCCATCGGTGGGGGTGGAGGTGCCATGGAGGGTGGAGGCGGGGGTGGGGCCATTGAAGGTGGTGGAGGAATATCACTGTCCAGATAGTCTCCCTTGGAAGCCTTTGGCCGCAGGTCTCCCGCTGACTTGTACATTCTGTTGTTTCCATTGATCTGGGGCCTAAGGCCTATGGGAAAGAACACTGGTATTAAACACATTGCACATTGGCAAGGTCCATGCAGAGAACATCTCCAGCACAACTGTCCTTCTAAGAAAAGTCAAGTGTCACACAACCAGCTGGAAGCATTTCACTTAAAACAACCTGATTAAAAATGATTTTAGCAGCAACGCAGCCATTGCAACTCACTCCTTAGTAGCATGCTTGTGTTCAATACATCTTTAGAGGATACCCAGAATAAGGGCCTCATTTTGCAGCTAAAATCCCAGGGGCAGATCCTAATGAGGGAGATATAACTTGTACCAAACTCTCTATGGAATCGATGAAATAGACTAATCTCTCGGTCTTTAATTTTGAGAGTCCTCAGTTCCCTCAACTCTGTTGACTTCGCCTAGCTCCTCCTTAAGTGGCCTGGATAATACCTGTAAACCTGATGGAATGAGTCATCTGAAGAGCCTAGTTCATAATTATGCGAACATAAGAGTTATATCTCACCACTAAGAAAAAAATGGATTGAGCCTTTTCTTAAAAACCAAGTTGAGGTTTATAGACAGAAGGTCTCTTGGCTTCTTTCTGCATTGGGAGATCCTGCAATGTATGTTGTGCTCATTTGGTTATGAAAATTAGGGAGGAGTTAATAAAAAGTAAAGACATTGCAGATTTCTATCAGATGCTTCCATAACTTATGGAATTTTGATTGGGGTTCACAAGTTTTAAGTTAGCAATTGCTAATGACTTATTTTACATTGTATTCTCCCTCAGTGCTCTCTTTGTCTTTTCTGATGCACTGATTTTCATATAAAATGCATCAAACCAGATAAACTGGGTCCACAAAGGAAACAACTAGAATTAGATTGTTTCAGAACTCTCAAGATCTTATGTAATACTTGGCAGGAAAGCCTATTCAGTCTCCCAGCTTCTTATTATCACAGCTACTATCTTAAAGTCAAGACAAAATTTAGTTACCTCCTCTGCTTCCCATTGAATAAAGGAACAAATTAAGCAACCAAATTTCCATGTCAACAATGGAATAACTTTATATATTTTTAAAAACTCTTGATAGTTGCCATGGTTGCATCACTGAAGAAACTAACCCAACATGCTTTGCGGGTGTTGGCTTCATCCGATGAAAGCATCTCGTAACTGTGTTTCAGTCCTTTTCCCTGAGGACACTTGGAATCCTTCTCAAGCCAGCCAGCAGCTGACAGCTTGCTCAGTTTGCATAGAAACACAGGAGACCAAATCCTGATGCCTCGGTATATTGTCTTCAGCCAAACTAGTTGCATGTTTAAGGAACGGTGACGGCAACATAAGCAGATCTGTGCATTAAAGCCATTTTAAGGGCTTTGAATACCTCAGCAGAGAGAACTCCTTACCTAGAGATGCTTTTTCTTCAAAGCCCTCTGGCACAGAAGGGGTTGGCACAGCCACTCCATGTGTCTCCTGGGTGTTCTGAAAGGGTTTAATAAGGGGATGGTAAGAAAACTCACAACTGTATCTATATAACACCTAGCACAATGGGGTCCTGGTCCATTATTGGGGGTCTAAGGCACTATTACAGTACAAATAAATAATAAAAACACCTCAAATACCCTGGGTATAAAGTGCTAGGCATGGGTTTTACCCTTGTTATGTCATCTGAATCTCAGCTTTCACTTATATATGTTCCCAGGCCTCCTGGGTTGTGAAGAAAAGCTAGAAAACATGACTTGACAGTGCAGTGATGTCTGCCTGCACGTGCAGACAACCTCCCACTGGGGAAGGAACATCAGCTATTGCCAGAGAGCTACCACCACTGGTGCACCTGCTGCTGGCATGGTGGCCTTGGGAAGCACACCTGTTGGGAGTGAACGTGACACTCCAGGTTGCCTTATTCAAGCTTTCCTGGGCAGAGCAGGGCAGGGGTGAAGACAGTCTCTCCCACGCATTGGCAGTCACTCACCACAGTTCACACGCCGAGGACACCAACTCACTGAAGGAATGGATGAATTCCATCCTCTATGGAGGGGCTGTGGCATTCAGCACAGCCTAACAAGTTAAGTGTCACTGTGGGATAATTTAGTTGGGGATTGGTCCTGCTTTGAGCAGAGGGTTGGACTAGATACCTCCTGAGGTCCCTTCCAACCCAATATTCTATGATTCTGTGACACCGCCTTCCACCCCCCAACCCTCATGGGTTTGTATTCCTCTCCCTAGTGAACACTGAGGACTCGCCATGAAACTCAGGTGAAATCGCTGAATCTCAACTATTTTTGCATCTGCACTGCAAAATTCAGAAGCATTTTGATGCAAAACAGGGTCTGGCCAGGTGCCCAAATCTTAGTGACCCTGCTGAGCTCCAGGCTTGTGAAGCTATCTGAACCAGGGCCATTTCAGGTCACTTGGGGTGCAAAAAGATTTGTTCAGCTCCAGTTCATGCCCTTTTTCCGAGAAATGGCCTCATTCGTGGCACTGTCAACTAGCCTGAAATGCTAAATGAGGGCCTCCTATGCCTGCCAGACACAAAGAGCCCAACCTGCCCCTCCAGTGACTCACTGTGACGATCATTCAGCAAAAGTGTTTAAAGTTTTTGGTGCTCACTAAACATGCACTAATGCATGAAAATTACAGACCAAGCCCTGGCAAACTGGAACTCTAATTCCAGGACCAACGCTTTACTCAGCAGTTTTGAACCTCAGCTATACCTTCTCGAGACTTCATTATAGACATTTCAGGCTCAATTCATCCTTGCCAGGCTCCGGGTGCAGTCAGCTACACCTTGTACAAAGTGCTACCAAATCAGAGCAGTGGGGTAACACACCCGCTTTGCTGTGACAAGGCTGAAATGGGCCATTCTGTACCACTGTAGGGAGAAATTTATAACAGTCAGCTGGTTCCTGTACAAGAGTGCTCTTTATCTGCAGAAGACGTACATTGTTAACATAAAGAGCCAGCAGCTAGAGCTCAAGAACAGATAGCACAGTTCCTGGGGTTTTTGTAGGACCCATAAAATGTGGTGATGTGCACTGCTAATGGCTTCTTCTAGGCAGCTCTTTACAGTCCTTTGTGAAAAGAGAATGTTGCCCAAAGAGCAGTTTCCACGGCGTGGCTGCATTTCTCCTAGAAACCTCTGGATAATGCTGTAGCCAGTGCCCTTTGCCTTTCATTTGGCAATATTGTTACTTTTGCAAGAGATTGCAGTTGGGTTCCAAGGTCCCACGGGCCAAAGTGTCATTTTAACACACAGTCTCCTCCACCATCATAAACACGTTGAGAGTCTAGATTAATTGACGGTAAAGGCACTGGGTGTGAAAAGAAAGCAGTGTGGGATAATTTAGGAACACAGGAATTTCCACAGCAACGGCACATATAGCCCAGTCTCTGTCTCTGACAGCAGCAGCACCAGCTGCTTCAGAGGCAGGGGTTATGGAATAACCTGCCCATAGGGAAAGCTTCCTCCTGACCCCCAATAGTTAGAAGTTGGCTTGTGCCATGCAGCATGAGGGTTTGCGTTTCTCACTGCAGCCATTGGGGGATTTTTCTGCAGCCACAACAGCCTCCTGGGCTGAGATGGGGCTGGGGGGCACGGTGGCAAAGCAGTAGCCCCTCGCTGTAGCGTCCAGCTCTTGCTCCTGGATGCCTTGGTGTTTGCTGGCACCACCAGCGGAGTGTTGGATCAGTGCCCTGCAATCTCCTGGGTGCTTCAGGCAGTGCCTCTGGAGACACATGGGGCCAACGTACGTAGCGGCCACCAGCAAGAGTTAGTGGCTGCATCCTGAGGTCACCAAAATAATCGTTCTAAGAATCACATACCTTATTACAGTCAAAAGAAACATTGCACTTGTTTGGTTTGTGTCTTCCGCACCACCTGATAATTATAAAGTTAATATAGGTTTCTAAAAATATCTTCCTTCCTGGATTGTACACAGATCCAGCACATTGCTGGCTGTAAATTGAAACATGACCATTGTCCTGCAATTTCACACGTACCTTCAGACACTCAAATGCTTCAGATTCTCAACCCCACCCACTCTGAGTGTTGCTGATATGTATCAAGGATGGGGTTTTTGGAAAAGCTACCTTGGCCTGGATTCATAAATGCCAGCTGGCTCCTATTTACATTAATGCTGCCAGGAAAGAGGGCCCACTGAGGACTATAATATTGTCCAACTCACTAGAGTGCTATTAAGCTGTCTGACTCAGGGGTCGAAGTTTATGTCCCAGAGAGATCACCCTCAGCAGCAGGTAGGATGAGGCAGGAACGGCTGACTTGTTAAAGCAGTCCCTTTTAGTCTGTGTGGGGAGCAGCATGGCTGGGTTCCAGAAGAAGCAACGATTAGGCGTGGCAGAGAAACCCAAGAGGGCCTCCGAGAGAGAAGAGACTATAAATGAACATGGCAAATAACTTCCACACCCCGACTCTTGCACAGAGTTTCCTTTCAATTCTTGACCAAATGGAAAAGGCAGATGTTCCTTCACTGTGCGCTTTATGGAGTCCCAGTCACAGCCTTCATTGTCTGCCCTATGTGGATCATGACACAGTCAGGAGATCATCCTCCTCAGATCCAAAACATATGGCAATATTCAACTGACCAGGCACATTAACAGGGGGGAACAGGTTGGCTAATTTTAAGGCATCAGGTATCAACCTCTGTCAGAGGCCGACTGCCAGGCTAGATGGACTTCTGGCTGTTTTTGTTTTTGTTTTTAAAATTACAGATCAACTTTTATTCCCATACAGGACATTCTGTGGTTCCTGGAGATACACATGATGGGTGCAGGGGGGTGGGGGTGCTTTTTGGGCAAGAATCTGAGTTTTTGTTGAAGGTCTAAGGAGAACAGCGGGGATAAGGAAGCATTCCAGGATTTCTCCCCCTTTGCCTTGACCCAGCGGCACCTCTCCAGCTGAAGATGTCAGGATTTCCTTGAGGGCTGCAACTTTGCCAACAAAAGCGAAACAAAGAGGCATCTAATGGCATTTCATACAAGCTAGCGTGGCCTTCTCTGGTATAGTCATAAAAGCATAAGAGAGGCGACAAATAGAAACCAGCAATTCTTAGCTATTCCACATTAACTGGAATCTCAGGGAGCACAATACACATAGTAGTTTGTTAACAAGGAAATAGAGTGATTTCTAATCAGTCATTTGCCCCTGCATTCTGAGAGGTGTGTGTCACACACTAGATTACAGGGACACACCCCTACGGAAATGAAGGCCTATATTTTCAAGTGTCTAATAATTGCGGATGTCCAATTTTTCAAGATGTTAAAATAATGTTTCAGGGACCTGCTGCTCTCTGGGAATTCTTTTTGAGTTGTGGGTGCGCCACACCTCTCAAAATTATCCCCCACCATGTCACATGTTTGTCTTCCAAAAATTGAGGTAGCTCAAGTCAGTGGCCTCTCTTGACAATGCTGGCCATAGCAACTGCATGTATGTGCTAGGCACATGACTAGCTTTACTCAGCCGCCCTCTGACTCATAGCGAGGTGCTTCTGCTCTCTGGAGTGGTTCTCTGAGAACCAGCATTTCAGGTTTGAGGAGGTTTTCTGTGCACTGTGTGCCCTGCCTTGGATGAGCACTTGCTGGTTCCTTCATGATGGTGGGACAGAATTAGGCCGTCCGTCTCCGAGGAAGTTTCTATTACCCATCAAATGCTGATGAGAGAGCCCTGCCTGACTTTACTTTGTCCGGTTCCATGATCTCCTATCACGAGGACCTACCCTTCTTTCATTTGGAATGACTTTGGTGCGTCTCATTGTGGTTCCCAGAGGCAAGAGTCTGTAGCAAAAGATGACCCAACAACTAGCCCCTGTTTGTGGCAATCTCAGAGAGGCTGGGGCTGACTGAGCTCCCGTCTAATCCCTCGTCGTGACTCCTCCAAGTCAGCGGTGAGGCACGACCAGGAAAGCTTGCCCTGTCCCTTCTGTGGTGCCCCGCTTGGTGGTTAGCTAGTATGCTTTGATCTCCAGGGCTGTCAAGGCAGCACCTTGCACTGGCAATGAGAATGGAGGGTGTTATGCAATGTGCAGGCTGTTGATCACTGAAGAAAGAGCCACTTCTCCCAAGAGTATATGAGTTGCAAGAACCTTCTCATTAAAGTGCTTACTGGAAACCATCGCTCTTGGTAGCAAGGCCACTTCTAAATGCCATAAGGGTTCATGTGGGAAGGAAATTAGTCTTGCAAGGGAAAAAAATGTCATAAAGAAAGGAATGCTGAAGAGGTCTGGGCACAATTCCAGGGCAGGGTGTACACAAACCCTAAACTGCTTTCAGTATTGACTTACGATTGCATCTACGTCAGCCTAGCAAAGCCCTGGCAATGCAGAATGTCAGCTGCTGTGTGAAAAGAATGGGCTGTAGATTAAGAAATTGCTTATGTGGCATGTGTTACAGCACGGCCTCAGGGGCAGAAAAGTGGGTCTCTGCTCCATTCATTTCACATCACAGCTAGAGCTGGGTGAAAAAAGGCAAGGTTATTATGCAAAGAAAAAAAATGTTTAAATTCCATTTTTCATTTAATTCAAATTTTTTCAATTAAAAATGTACAAACTTTTCCCTCCCTTAGTGGAAATCCCCCTATGCTCTCATTTTAATTCTCCCTGGTGCCCCACTTGGAAAAAAAATTGAAGAGTGAAAAACATTTTCCGCTGCAATTTCAAAAACTGAAGACAAAAATGAAGTTTTTCTGCAAAAATTCAGTCTCTAAACCCACCTTTTTTTTTTTTGGAGGATAACTTCATTACCAGTGTTAAAAATCCCAGCCCCCCCCCTTCCCCAGCAGGGGTCACGTGACACAGTGTCAGCATGTGTTCCACCAGGCCTCCCTGCTATAGAAAGAACACTTGGGCCAGAAGTACCTCTACATCAGTGGCTCCCAAACTTTAACAACCTGTGAACCCCTTTCACTAAAATGTCAAGTCTCACGAACCCCCTTCTAAAAATGAATATTTCCAGGGATTTTCCCCTTTACCGGAGGATAAATTGTAAAAGCAGTGATCTTGGAAATAACATTTGTTGTTTTTTTTTGATGTACTTATTACACACTATTTATTTGTTATTTATAATTACAGTATTTTTATTACATTATGAAAATGGCAACATTCTTCCAAGATCTCACATTCATGGCTTGTATTACTTTAAATAAGCTTCTTATAAAACAAGGTTCCTATGTTTCATCAAGAAGTATCAGATGTGAAAGTATGAAGGTATTTAAGAAGCCAACTCAAAGAGTTCCTCCTACACAAGCAGCAGTCCAGACAGACAACGTACATTACAACAAAGCTTAGATTTGTTCTTCACAATCATTTTAAAAACAACACTAGCTGCCTATTTAATTTTAAAAACAGCAAAATATATCCACCTCCCTTTCCATTTCTTGTAAGGAGTCTTGAAGTTTAAATCTTCTCAGTGTGATAGAGATGCTTGCTTTGATCTGCATAGCTCTTGAAAGTCCAGGGGCTCTGGGCTGCTGGCCCCGGGCTGCCCGGAGTCCCTAGGGACAGCTCTGTCCACCATTAGGGAATTTTTCCCTGAGAATCCCCTGTAACATTTTGCGAACCCCAGTTTGGGAACCACTGCTCTACACTGTTCTGCTGCATGTGTGGGATGCAGGGAAGTGCAGCCGACTTTCAATAGGCAGAAAAGCTCTCATTTCTCTCTGATGCCAGACAGACAAAGCAGGGAGGGAGAGACGCTACTTGAAGAACTTACAAGGCAGGTTCTCACTGCCTGCAAAGGCACAGCTGGGCTCCCCATTTTAGCCTTCTCAGTGACTCAGTCTTTTGGTTTCTCCATTTAGAGTTAGCCTTTTATTTTTAAAAGGGAATACTGAGAGTGCAGAGAAGCCAGAAAGCATCGGGGGGGTGTGTGTGTGTGTGTCAGCAATACCATAACACTTTGTTGGAGGATGAGGAACTGGGTGAGCTTGGAGTCTGGTGCACTATTTGGCTACAGAATGGGAGCCATCAGCGAGGAGGTGAGAAAGTTGCATTGCTGGGGCTGAGTGAGGGGATGGCTCTGCATGTTTATTCCAAAGGACATTTGTGCTGCAGAGACCTATTTATCCCCCCTACCCTGCTTCTCTTCCCCTAGTAGCCCATTTCAAGCACGGGCAGAAGGCTGGCTGTACCACAAGCATGGATCTCCCCTGGAAAATTGGCTGCATGGTGTTCCCAGGCTTGTTCCTTCTCTTTTCAACTAAAAGCCAGCCCTGCAAACTCAGTCTGAGCGCTGCCAATCAAGCAGGGTTCTCTCCCTCCGGTGCGATCAGCATTATGAAAAGTTCTGTAAAAATCAGTCATGCCCTCAATGACACCTATGCAGCTCCATTGCTTCCTTATTATTCCTTCAATAATACCTGTGTAATCCCACAGCCTCCTAATGGTTCCTGTAATGACACCTCTGCAACTCCATTGTCTCCTAATACCCATAACAACACCTATACAACTCCATTGATATGTATGCAACCCAGTCGCGGATGGAAAAGTAGTAAATGTAGCTATGCTGATGATGCACAAGAAGCAACAGGATCTGGCTCGTTCTCTCTTAGCTATGTCAGCTTTTCAGGTCTAAGAATACAGGATTTGCATGTCGCGACCAGCACCTGGTAAGGGCAGTACCCTACCTCTAGCAGTGACCTATGTCTGGTACATTACATGCAGGGCAGCTACCCCATCTCCAAAATATACCTAGGGAGTTGTGCCCTATTCCACACTCCTAATGGGACTGGACCCTTGGGAAGGCTCATCATGTGGGGAAAAATATACTCAATACTCTTAATAAATGGGGAGATTTTACTGAACTTGCAAGGAGTAGTCTCTCCTGATTCTGGAGGTAGAGACTCTTCTGGAGATTCTTAGGGGATCCCCATACCTAGCTCTGCTAACTGTACCTCCTAATTTCAATGCTAGCATCCAGTTGCTATTTAAGTGCTGATAATCCTGTCCATGCAAGTCGCTGTCCCGAGGAGTTTATATAGAAGGACCTGTCTAGAGGTTACTTAAAGGCATGGGAGAACTGTCTGACAGGGCAAACAAGCGAAACTGATGCACTGAGAGCAAGAAGCCCAAGAGATCCCAGGGAAAAGCTCTCAGCCTCACCCATCATGGAAGAACTCCAAGTCACAGGCATAGAGCAGCAGCTATCCTTTGTTTTTGGTGCACTCCCTGACTTTGATGTTAAGCAGCTGTGGCAGAGCTGAGCACATTTGTGGCTTGGTATGCAGGGAATGAAACAAATAAAGAAGCTGTTTCCATGGGGTTAATTCATCCTGACATAGACATACCAGTCTTTCCTCCCTCCCAGCTCTCTTTGTTTCCTGCTCACCATAAGAGCGAGGATGGCCAAAATGATGATGACCATTTTAATTCAACCCGCGTTATTCAAGGGACAAGGGAAGGAGCTGATGCAGAACCCCCAAGTGGCATTTGCTAAATATGGGCCGATTTAAATACATGAATTGAGTTTTTAATTGGGACAGGAGTTTTGTGTGGATCCTGTCCTGGACACGGTCTGAGGCTCTGGAATGAACTCAGGACCATCACAAACCTTCTCCAAGTGCCACGTTTATTTCTTTGACCTGCCTTCCTCAATATATATACATAACAATGGATAGATTTATTTATCAACACTAAAATTCACCACAGGTCTACCAAAACATGACACTCCACTGCACACACTCCTCCTCCTGGGGAAAAGAATGAGACACATAACAACACATGACAAATGTGTAGTCACGTTGCTTAATGCACTACTGGAAGGCACTTGGATAAAAATCTATCTAGAATAGAACAGAACAGTGATAATTCTTTATTCGAGGGTTATGTCCCCGTTACAGCAGCCTCTAGAGGATCATTCGAAACAACCTGCAAAAAGAGACTGATTCTCTAGGTTTTTAAAGTAATTTCTGCAGTAGTTTAATCCCTATCACACACTGGGAGGAGAATTTGCTTTTGGAGCTGGCAGGCACTGAGCTACAGACTGACCCATAAAGATCATTTGGTGTAAAGTCCTGCTATACCACATGAGGACACTGACTGCTCCATTGTTCCATTCAGCTCTTCTATAGCATCCTTGCTTAGAGCTTTGCCAATTTCCATTTCCCCACTACTGCTTCATGACCTCACTTTACAAATGAATATCTCATAACTGAGCCAACGAGAAGGCGTCACCAGTTGCAGTCAAATCAGAATACCATACTCACAATCTGATTCTGATTTGCTACCAACACATTCAGCCTTGCATCAGAAATGCTAATTCAGTTTACCAAGTTCATGTCCTCGCTGGCTATTTTGCCTATGTCCATCATAAACCATGGGCTCAGATCAGATTTCAGTCCCTGCCTGTACCCATCACTATTAAAAAGTGGTTTTGCTTCCGTTCTGATTTTCTTTCTGCATATAGATGATGAGCGATATACCGGCACAACACCAATCTAGCTGGTTCTAAACACCATTTGCTAGAGGGGCAGGGCAAGCTCCTTTGACCTTGTCAGACCCTTGCATTCAGGAACGTAATCAGGGGTGTGGAAAATACTCACAAGGGGCATGAAGGTAAGTAACGGTCGGACTCTTGGCCGAGGCTTAAGTGTTGCTGTTCCAGAATCAGTCACTGTAGTAAAGCGATTATCCTCATAATACAGTTCAACAACATCACCTAAAAATAAGGAGAAGAGAACCTGTGAGACAGGAATAAAGCTAACTGCTGTTAAAACTGAACACCATCATATAGAAAGGCTGGTCTACACTACAAGATTAGGTCAAATTTAGCCACGTTAGGTCGATTTTATAATGAATGCATCTACACAACCAACCCTGTTCCGCCAACCTAAAGGGCTCTTAAAATCAACTGCTATACTCCTCCTCGGCAAGGAGAGTAGCGCTAATATCGACCTTGCTGGATCAAATTTGGGGTAGTGCAGATGCAATTCGATGGTATTGATCTCCGGGAACTATCCCAGAGTGCTCCAATGTGACCGCTCTGGACAGCACTTTCAACTCAGATGCGCTAGCCAGGTACACAGGAAAAGCACCGGGAACTTTTGAATTTCATTTCCTGTTTGGTTAGCGTGGCGAGTTCAGCATCACAAGTGACCATGCAGTCCCAGAATTACAAACAAGCTCCAGCATGGAACGAACGGGAGACGCTGGATGTGATTGCTGTAAGGGGAGAAGCATCTATGCAAGCAGAACTCCAGTTCAGCAGAAGAAATGCTGATATGTATATCAAAATCTCACAGGGGTTGGTGGACAGAGGCTACACCAGGGACACACATCAGTGGCACATGAAAATTAAGGCGCTCAGGCAAGCCTACCAAAAGACAAAGGAATCAAATGGTCACTCTGGGTCAGAGTCCCAGAAATGCCGTTTCTATGATCAGCTGTATGCCATTCTTGGGGGGAACCTACCACTACTCCACCACTGTCCGTTGACACCTGCAGAGTGGCAGCCTCACGCAACATGGAGGAGGATTTTGTGGCTGAGGAAGAGGCAGAGAATGCGCAGCAGGCAAGCACAGAATCCATTCTCCCTAGCAGCCAGAACCTTTTCCTTACCCTGGAGACAATACCCTCCCAAGGTGTATTGTTCCCAGACCCTGAAGGTGGAAAAGGCACCTTTGGTGAGTGCCCATTTGTAACGACACTACAGGGGTTAAAAGCAATTGTGTTTAATGTTTGATTTTCCCTGACCAATTGGGATGCATTCGTGGCTAGTACAGCTACTAGAAAGTCTGTTAATGGAGTGGGAATCCTCCAGGAACATCTCCATGAAGATCTCCTGGAGGTACTCTGAAAGCCAGACTTCTAAGGCTGGCATCTGATTCACCCTTTGGGAGGGAGAAGATTCAGAAGAAACTGGGAGAAAACAGATGATTGTTCAGTGAGACGGTCTCTGACATTCATTCAATCCTCTCCTTATGTAAAGTAGCTTGGCTGGTTCCACAGCTGGATCGGCGGCTGGCAGTAGCATGCAGATTGCAGGGCCTGGTTGATAGACAGTGTCCGGCTTTTCTCTTGCTGGTTAGCAACCAGATGGATGTGGGGGTGACCGAGATCGACTGACAGCCTCGCTCTCTAACCCTACCGCAGAATCCCCGCAGAATCCTGACCTACTCCTCTTGGCGCCTGTCCCCATCCAGACAATTGCATATTCCTACTGGTAGGAAGGTGGCCTCCAACATGTGGGCTTTGCTGCTGGTATTTTGGGCTGCTGTAGCTCAACAACAGATCCCTGTGGTTTAATGGTGCAGCAGAGAGGGACACCGGGCCCACAGTGTTGCTCAAGAGTAGCATCCCAGCTCCCTGGGCTTGGCAGCCTGCACCAGAAGCTACTCTTCTCAAGCTGCTTACAAAGCAGCAAAGGAGAAGCAATCTGCAGCATCTCTCTCTCCCACTGAGCTTTAATAATAGAGCCTGCAAAAGTTAGGGGCACATGCAGTGGCTTTGCAAGCAGCCACAAAGCTTTCCTTCCTGAACTCTCCGTTACTGCCCGGTCTGTTCTCTAAGGCAGCCGGGAGGGCATGTTGGAAATGTTCAGAGGTAATAATGCCCTGGGTTGGGTCAACAGCGGGGATTGAACCTGGACCTTCTAGACCTGGCTGAACCATAAGGTTGGTGTCAGCGATAGAGGACTCAAACTCTTTACATGTTCCAGCCACAAAAGGGGGACTAAGGGTATGTCTACACTGAAAAAAGACAACAAAAACCAAAACCACCCACCAGCCCCATGGAAGTAAGTCTCGGAGCCCGTGCCTGCAGACCAGCTCCCAGGGATCATGCTACGGTATTACAAATAGCAGTGGAGATGTTCACACGCCAGCTGGAGGTTTGGCTCCAACACCCATCCCCACCATGTCAGGCTTAGTAGCCCAAACCATGGAACGTCGACACTCAGGTTTTAGTGCTATAGCATGAGTGCCGTGAGCCTGAGTCAGTTGAGACAGATTCTGAGACTTGCTGCTACCGCCATTTTTTTAAGTCTAGACATACCCGAGGACATGAATCCGCCGTTTGTTATACGACCACAAATGTCATTGATTAGGTAGGGGGAGGAGTGAAGTGAAACCTCTGCCCAAAATCGTCTAGTCAATGCAAGTAGCACGAGACTGAACTTCCTGAAACTCTTATTGGGCACTCAGAGACATGGAGCCAGATTCTGCTTCCACTTACTCCCAGTTTACACCAGAGCTGTCTCCAGTGGATTTATGGCTGTAGCAAAGCAGTGCTTGGCAGTCAAACTATCAATCCACCTCCATGCATCTCTCTTCTTCTAAATGAATCACTTTATACTCAGAGGATAAAGTGGGAACATGCCCAAGCCATATTTCAGTTGTTTTCTGTACAGGGCTTAGTCAAATAATTAAAACACAAGTAGAACACACACCCAGACATAAATAGATATTCAGCAAAATGCTTCTTTAGTCCCTACAAAATCTTTGTTCCTTTTGTCATCAGATTCAGAACTCAGCTGTTCCAATGCTTCCTTCCACTATATGTTATAGCAACACAAAGGGGGATAAATAACACTAACAAAATACACTTTGAGTCTTCAAAGTACCTTACAAATAATGAAGCCTAAAGACACCCTCTGAATTAAATATCATTATCCCCATTTTACAGATGTGCATGGCAGAGAGTTGACATGACTTGCTGGTGCTCTGGCCAAGGTGTTGGAATAGAAATGGTGAATTCCCATCCTCTGCTTTTACCATTGGACTACACCGCTCTTCCAATTGTTCTTTCTGACAGTAAATAGAGCCCATAATTTACTTTAATTATGTTCTCTGTGGCTGATGAATAGCATGAATTAACAGGCAGAGGCACCAAAGAGTGTAAACCGCACCTTTGCCAGAAGGATAGCTACTGAATAACTTGTTACCAAGAGAATTAAAGCAAAGCAGGAGAGTTAAAAAAGGAGGGGGGCGGGAAGCATGTAAAATAGATACACTCAATAAAAATGGAATAAATTCCCACATGAAAGAGTCCACACCCATTGAAATCAATAGAATTTTGTTACTGGTTTCCATGGGAGAGAGTTCATTAAAGTATTATGTAAATAGTTTTTTTAATTTTTGAGCATGATGTTCACACCTCAGTGCAAAGGAATCCAAGGTTCAGATCTGAGGGAGGACCATCTGATGCTCACCTTTAATGTCTGTGGATTATATGGCTAGAAAACTGGGATTGTGTAATCCATGCAAACAAGTGAAAGGGATAGATTGCATTTTTTTGCTTGAAAACCTCCTTGTGATTTTCATTCAAGCAAGAATTCTTTTTTATAAAGGAGACATCTATTCATTTGTCTTGCCAGACAGTTTTGGTCTGAGATTGTTCAGATAACTGGTTGCCATTGTAACCCTGCTAACAGGTGGGAATGATGCCCATTCTCTGCATCTCTGTCATGTCTTCCCAGCCTAGTTTTCTTCCTGAATGACCAAATCAATCCACGTGAAGCAACAGATAATCTCACGCTGAAAGGTCCCCGCTGCTAACAGTCTGAGACATGCCCCAGATGGTTAGCTGGAGGAAATGTGATCCAGCAAAACAGATTGTTTGTGTTCTCAGGTCTCTGTTGTGGAGCATGATTTGCATGCAATTGGGATCATTAATGCAATCCTCAGAAGTATATATAAGCAGAAGGGAGAAAGCAAAACATACCTATCTTTGGAGAGGAACAGAAACAAGGAGAGTCTCAGTTTTGCAAGAACCTATCTACTAGTTCTGGGTTTACAAACCAGAAACTCATGAAAAAAATGTTAATTTTCATCAAAAATTTAGATGACATTTGTCAATTTTGTTTATTTAGTAAATGCGGGCAGGGAGGGAGGGAAAATTATTTCCTGACCAGCCATGTTATTAATGCATCTCTGCTGAGCTTGGATTTTGGATCCATACACCTACACTTCTCCCCTCTTTCCGAGAAGGTCTCGTGGCAACCAGTTGGCCAAGGACGAAAAGAAGACTGAACACTGGGAGTCTCAGTAGACAGCCAGCAGGAACACCACATCAGTCTTCATTTCAACACCTCCATGGGCAAGTCTGAGTGCCGTGAGTCAGCCACAAACGCCATCCTGATTAATAAGACAAAACTCAGTCAGCTTGGCTGCTTGCATTTCCCAAACCGCGTCCATCACAGGCACAAGGGATGGCTTGAGAGCCGTCTGACCTGCTCCAGCAGCACGCTCTTTTCAGGCTGATGCTCAGAGTAGGGTGCAGCCCGCCTGGGTTGAGGAAAAAGGTGTTCCCAGAGAACAGCCTTCAAGAGTGGCAGTGTTACCACCCACCCCACCATATCACCCAGTAACAGTACCCAGGCTAGAGCACACTGTACTAAATAGCTGTTTATTTCCAGTGTTATTCCAGGTGTTATTTCCAGCTGCAACAAGGACTATCGGAGGGAACGTGCACACATTCGAGGTCCTTAAAAAGCAGAACTTCCAATACAGGCCAATGTTCAAGCCCAGGAGCGTGATATTGGACCCTTTTACTGAGTTTTATAAAGGGTTCTAGTTGTGACTCTCACTCAGATCTATTTCAGCTTCACAGACCTTTTGATTCAAACAGTTCAGTTAATTTAGGAGAGAGATTGATTGGGCACGGGATTCCAAAATCACATGATTTTTAAATTGAGCAAGACACCAACTGCAGCCAATATGAGGCTGGATTACAGACCACAAAACTTTGCTCCAAGGTTATTAAGAATTTGCAGCCTTTGAAGCATCTTGAAGAAAGGAGCCTGAAGGCTTCTGATGAAAAAGGCTGGGAGGGGAAATGCTTGCACTTATATTTTCCTTGACAGATAAATAGGATTTGCCTGTTAAAAGACCACCAGCAATAAAAGTGGTAGTTGATCAGCATTCTCTCCTGACCTTCCTCTCCAAGTAAATGCATGAGCTATATTTTAAGACTCCATAGGAAACGGTTAGCCCTGCGATTGTACTTTGGGCATCTTTGGATATACAATGTTTTCTGGAGACATTTGCAAATGTGACACTGCCTTGTTTTAAGAGTATCCTGTGTTTGAACTAAAGATCTCCTAAACAGACTGTACTGTACCAGAGAATCAGTTATGTGACTTGACAGAGGCTACTCACAATTCGTAACATATTGTAATTTCAGTGGTTGCCTCATGTATGGTAGCTGTAAAGCTAGTGTAGCCCTATCTGAGGGAGGGGATGGCATTAGGGACTAAATTCAGGAATCCCTGAGTCAGTCACATGCAAAACCTACTCCCACTTCTTGTTGCTTAACCTGTGTTTACTTTGCAATATATCTGATGCAAAACTAGGGTGGGGATTAGCATAAGCAGTGGAGCACCTTGTAGCATAAGAAACTAGGCAGTAACGTTCAAAGAAAGAGGCAAGACACAGGGCAGGGCTTTGATCAGACAGAACATAGCACTGTCAGAAATCAAAATTCAACTTAATCTAGCAGTGAGGCAATAGCAGGCCTGGGATAAATGCACCGATAAGTCTTAACATGCTGGCTTGAAAAACTCTATTTAGTCCTAAATAAAATATTACAATGAAAGAGCTACTGAAGGCCTGATTCTGCAACCCTTCCAGAACTCATGACCTTTACCCTCTGCGCCAATGTCCCTTTTGCCTCCAAGGAACCCCATTACTTGGAAGGATACAGTCGCAGAACTGAGGCCTAATTTTGTAATTAACCAAATGCACTGCCACTTTAAAACAAAAACCTTCCTCGGGAAAAATACTTTGGTCCCTCTTTGGATTTATATCAATAATTAAAAGTGAATTTTTTTAATAAAGTCTCATGACACTTTTAATAGTGCCTTTTGTCCTCATCTGAATTTTATCAGCATGAGGTCTGGAGGTAATCCTTCTATATATCTTTACCTTTTATCAATGTGTCGGCTACACAGCTAAATAAACAATACTTTCACCCCTGAATTTATAAACATTTATTGGAATCTAAAAATCCAATCCAATCCACATTCTGTTATCTGTAAATTGGTTCGGCTCTAATAATATTTATCTGGCGCTATCCCACCTAAGCCTCCAGGGTGTTAAATCTACGAGATACAAATAAAATCCGCAGAATAAATAAACCTGACACCCCACAGTTCCTCAAAAACAAGTTACCTACAAAAAATATGTACAAAAACCCAGAAAAAAAATGCAGATCAAATGTGTTAGCAGAGACTAGAACAAAGCAAGTCACAGACCACATTCTTCAGAGATCTGAGAATCCCTTATCAACTCACGTATTAAGCTAGAATCCCCAATTTTTGTTAGCTATTAAACGTGTTTAGAAGCATTTAATTTCCTTGACTTTACAGTTTATTCACTTGCTGCCCATTCAGAGGATCACAGGTTCAAACATGTTTCCTTTTAATCCACTTAGTCCTAACAAATACCTCCCATAGTTTCCCAAACTGCTTGAATGATTAATGGGGCTCTGTCTACTAAAATTCATACTGTCCACACCCGAGCTCCCCAACAAGACTATTGCTGCATCCCCCACATCTAAACTAGTCAGTCACTGCTTGGATTCAAAGCAGGAGGCTAATCGGGCCAAGTAGCACTTTGAAAGGGTGATTTGACTTCTTTCTCCTCCTGAAAGCCCAAATAAAGAGAGATACTAACCAGGACCACCTTTGCCCGCAGACGTGACCTCTTGTGTGAAGATCCAGGGTGGATTTGTGGCATAGAGGGAAGTGTTGTTGGTATGTTTCTTCCCAAAGAGTTTGCTAAACGTCCCCTGCACAGACTGATTCTTCTTCATCTTTGCTCAAATCCCTTGCCGTGCTCTGCTCAGGTCTCCAATGTTTCCTTTAGCAAGACATATTTCCAGTGTGCCCTGTCACCACCCAGATGAAGCTAAAACAGGTGTTGGTCTGCAGAGCTACCTTTTCGGCTGCTTTAAGGGTAAACACATGAGCAGGTAGAGGGCTGACTGCTCTTACCTGGCCACACCCAACAGCAGCTCAAGGCTTGGTCACATTCCTTCCTTCCTGCTACAATGAGCCATTGTTAAACTCGGCCAATCTCTAGTCCCTGCTGCTCTGGGATGTTTCGCGGATCTCTTCAAAACATTGTGATACCTAAGAGAGGACCCAACAGGTCCATAAAGCTGCTCATTTGCTCTTCTCTGCTCATGCTAGAAACATTTACACTTTTCATTCTCTCTCCTGTTTGTCAGAGACAAACTAACAGCAAAAAGCGTTAGTCAACTAGTGAATTTATTTCACAGCTCACCACATCTTTTATTTATGTCTAAGATGACACAAGGCTGGGGCACTGAAAAGTAAATACCAATGCGTAGCCATTCACGTCTGTGTGGGTGCTTCTCTTGATTAAACATCTTGGTCATCAGTACGTGTATTTCTAACCAGCGTATGTACTGAGTCAGGGTAGCAGAAGCAGACACTTAGAGTCTGTGATTTTTCTCTTTCTATTGTTACTTCCTTCTCTTCAGCCCTCCTTTGCTCCCCACTTATCTGTTTATTCATCTATTACATATAGTCTAAATCCTGGATGGTGGGCTCTTTTGGTCCAAGACTGTATTTGCTCCCTTGTTTGTAGAATTCCTCTTGTAATGGGACTCTAATCCTGTTTGAGGTCGTTAGATGCTATTGCAATAGAAATAAATAAAAATGGTCTTAGTACAACTAATACGTTTAATCATTTTGCTCCGTCATGTATTTTCCAGAATGCAAATTGGCAGCTAGAATTTAGATGATGTGCTAATAGCGAAGGGTCTGATCCTGCAAGATGATCCATACTGGTGGGCATGGCCCCTGTGCCTGTGCAGTGTCCTGATGCCTTCCTTCAGTGGGACTGTCTCTATAGGCAGAAGAGCTTGTTTGTGCGGATTATATGGCTGGGGCCCTAAATCAGTCTAAGAGCTAGTTAAAGTTTATGAAATTTGACCCCAACTATAAGGATCTAAAAACTGCCATACTAGGTCAGAGCAATGGCCCATTTAGCTCAGTATCCTATGTATGACAGTAGCCAGTATCAGAGCTTCAGTGTACAGGAGTGTACAGAACAGGGCAATTGGAGTGATCAATCACTGTCTTCCCTTCCCAGCACCCGGCAGTCAGAGATTTAGGGTTACCCCCAAGCATGGAGTCTCATCCCTGACCATCTTGGCTAATAGCCATTGATGGAAGAATCCTCCATGAACTTATCTAGGTCTTTCTTTGACCCAGTTATACTTTTGGCCACCACAATATCCCATGGCAATAAGTTCCATAGGTTAATTATGCAGTGTGTGAAAAAGTACTTCCTCTTGTTTATATTAAGCCTGCTGCCTATTGATTTCCTCATGCGATCCCATTTTGGGGGGGAAAGGGTCGATAACACTATATAATTGATTTTTCTCTTAAGTACAAAAATAGGTATCATTCCCTGAATTAATCCCTAACATTGCAAGCTATTTTATATGTGACGCAAATATTGCAAGTTAATGAATAATAACTTCAGTTAATTATAAATCTTGGGAATTCCATAGCATTTTATGTCTTCAAAAAGTCATTCAAACATTAACTAACTCTAAAAACAATGCTGTGAGGTGATGAATGAAAGCAGTATCTTCAGTTGTACTTCCAAGTCAGCTAATAGGGTCAAAATATATGTAGATTCCATTACGCTAGTAAATTCTGGAGATTTTGCCACCTGTCAGCTCACCTGTCCCACATTTTTATCTTGCCATAAATTACAAAAATATTAGAGCAATAGGTGCAAAAGCCTTTCCAGAGTTTTGAATTTAATCTCCCAATGAACGAGTACCAAGGTAATACTCTGAAAATGGAAATCCAGCTCAGTGACAGTGTATTCAGAACTGCCAAATACCACTGAAACGGGGAAAAAAACAAATCTTACATCCACAGCAAAATGGGGGTAATATTAATTGATGTATTAATGTAAATGTTTTTCTCATCAGGGAGCTTTGCTTTTGTACTTTTTTTGGAAAAACTGATTAATAGGAAAGAAAAACAGAAACCTTTGGCAGTGGGACCTCAGCCCCTCACTGCAGACCTTGGATTCAGAAAATAAAACCTAACCTCCTATAGATACCATTCCTGCAATAGGGGTTACAGTTGTGCTCAGTGTGGGGCACGAATAAATTCGGGCTCAGATTCCGCTGCTTCTCTTACTCATATTGAGTAATCCGTTCCTTTCCTCCAAGGTGTAGCCTCCTGAAGTCCAATGGGTCTCCTCTCAGAGTAAGCTATTACCCAGGGTGCGCAAGGGTGGTAGCCTCTAGCCCACAATCTTTTTAACAGCTCTTTTCAAAAACATTTGCATTTGTGCCAAACTAAGGAACCGATCTGGCCAACCTGGACACCGACGTTTAACTTTACCCATGCCTTGAGTTCTCCGGGACCACTTGTGCACAAAGTTATTCTGATGTGCCATCTGGGCCTAAGTCAAGGTCAAAATAAGAGAACAGTATTGCCTGCAGTTATGACAGGTAATAAGATAGAAGCTGTACAGAGACATTTTTAATAAGGGAGGGTTTGTGGAGAAAACAATGTTGGCTCTTTGCCAGGGCCCACCCTTCCTGCACCCCAGATGTTTAAAGAAAATCCCCAGGTACTTCTCATGACTGGAGGTCAAACCAAATGAACACCCTCTCACTCCACTGCCTAGTAATGTCAGCTTAATTTCCATCAGGTGTAGGGTAAATGCAAAGATATGTGCATTACAAGCAAACAGAACGCTGTGTCTTTGTGAAACCTGCAAGACATTAGTGCCACCTGGTATTTGCAATGTTTGATCAAACCAGTTTAACCGGATAAACGTATATAGACAAATTAACTCAAGGAGCAGGGGGGAGGGAAGAGAGCAGCTAATCTACAGAGAAGCCAAGAGAATGATATAGAGTGAGAGAAATCCACAAAGCTTTTGAGAAGAGCTGTTCCATGAAGGCGCTATGGCTACAGTCAACATAAGTGTTGTCACTGGCTAGTAGCAAAGTAAGACTGAACTCACTGGCACCCTGCTCAGAAAAGGTGCTTATATACCCCAGTGATGAGGGCCATGTAAGAGCCTGGATAGGCTTCTCCAAAAACAAAGGGCCAGGCACATGCATGATATTATTGCTACTTTGGAAACCATTGTGATTTCTTCATGCCAGGTCATTTTCCTCACAACAAAATCCTGTCTTGCTGTCCACGTTTGTTGAAAATGCACATATTACTGTTTCTAAAAACAGAAGTGGAAATATTTTACCAAACACAGTACTTGTGTGTGTCTGTGTGTTCCCTCTCTCTCCTTCTCTGTTTTTATTGCACAAAAGTAAACACACGTGACCTATGAACGAAGTAAATACTAAGCCAAGAGCAGCAGAGTGAGTTAGACACTGATAATGAAGAAAAGCCCAAGGCTGAGCAAGGAAAACTTTGGCTCTCTAGAAACCTTCGCTCCGTTTGTCCATCAAGTTTTCTCTGAGCTTCAAAGGGGCTTGGGAGGGGTATCACTGCTGATTGACAGCTGCAGAATGCAGATGTCAATCTGTTGACTTTCTGCTAGCAATTATTTTTTTGTCCAGCAGTTGTTCACAAGTTGTTCACTGTCTCTATGAGCACACCTGATGCCTGTTATGTGTCTAACATTGTCCATTATTAGCTGTAGGGATAACTTCTTTTGTGCTTTAAAAAAAAAATCAGCAGCAGAAATGTGGGTTGTGATGCCAGCCTTGTAATTTGAAGGAACAGTTCCACTAACTCAGGCAATAAGGGAGCCAGCAGACAATGGCCTGGCACATTTCCTCCAAAGGAGGGCAGTGCTTTACACAAACACATTCAATGTTTAAAATTAGGCACCTACATAAAAACAGTTTGATTTTAACCTGGGAGCTACAGATGCTCAGCATGTCCTTCGGAGTGCATGGCCATTTGCATTTAGGTGCCTATCTGAAGGAACCGCTGTATGGCCTCCACCTATCCATCCTATCGTATATTACTAACCACTTCTATTCTTACAAAATCACATTTTCCTTTAAAAGCAGGTCTGTTGGTGAGCACCTCAGCTGTCAACTGAGATATTTAGAATTCCAACAGAAACAGCGCATGCATTCCACACACAGAGCATGCCACCAAGTTCCTGATTGCTAGTCAGAAATAAGTGCTACTAGGAAACAAATGATTTACGCTGACAAAGACAACATAGTAGATAGATGTGTTTTCCTTTGGCATTCTAGTAGCCAGTGATGTCACTAGCACTCCTAATTTGCCAAACACATCTGCCATGACAGGTACCATGCCAGATTTCATACAAAAGTTTGGTCTATTTTCTCAATGAATTATTGTAGAAAAGGCAGGTATATGTTTGTGTCATATTTTAAAGCGCAATATCTCTGGCAGGTTCCATAATTCAGGAACTTCTTATGAAATACCTCTTATTGCATGAAGTGAGTTCTTCATGCAACAAAGTGACAAGAAAACTGCTATCTGGTGAGTGGCTCTTGTCAATAAAATATGTAATCCACCTCTGCAGAGGTGTAGTCCCTCTCTTCTCAGATTTAACTATAAGAGGTTGAGGCTGGAGCTCAGAGATAGCCAAAGAACAAAGTGATTGTTGTGGCTGAGACAGCATTATCAATGTTATATTTAATGTGTGTGACATCAAATCTATAAATATGAGTAAGGAGCAAAACAAAGACAAATTTGAAATTTACAAGGGATTAAAAACTAAGGTCAAATCCTTGGAAAATTGGCTCAAGTGACTTTTTTTAAAATTCAAGTGAACAGTATAAGTTAATAAACATGAATGTACACATTACTTAATATACAATTATATAGACTTGTTAATGGAGATAGATAATATAGTGCTTTGATGATGTAAAGACGTCAGAATGGTATGCTAAGTATTAATATCTGCATTCAATAAGAATTTCTTACTGTGCATGAATTTTGAATAATGAATGAGAACTTCCATGAAAACTGGAAATTAATTAACAGTCTGGCATTGGCCAACAGTATATCAAAATTTGGGAAAACAGCCTATTTTCAAAGCGAATTTTTTACACAAAGAAGATTTTCACTTTCATTCGGTGTTAGTGATTATTAACTAGTCAGACATAAAATAGGGTCTGTTTTAATTTTGGAAAGTATTTTTTTATCACAGTCATTTAATAATAATATGATTCTGATATGTATATTCTTGAGTGACTTTGTTGAATTCTCTATTCTTATGAAAGTGTAACCCTTCTGCCCATCAGAGTTGGCAGCAACAAGGGCCGGGTTCAGTATCCAGGGGTTCCATTCCAATAGCACAATACAAAACCGGCTCGAGCCCCCACCCAGTGACCTGGGACAACCATATACCACCCCTCTGGGTGCCTCTAAGAGACAATACTTCCCCTCTCGCAAGCACAGAGTCTGAGTGTACCAAAAGCCTTTTAATAACAGAGAGAAACAATGTGGCATTAGATTGGGGAAACACCACAAACAGGATTAATAAACCAAACCATGAACCAGAAGCCTCCCTTCCAGCAAATAGGCTGTGTCCTTCCCTTTGGTTCTTGAGTCCCACAACCCCCAAAATCACCTGATAGTCCCAAAAGTCCAACAGCCCAAGAGTCTCTGTTCCTGGTCAGTGCAGAGTTCAAAAGTCAACTTGCAGAGTTTTACCTCCCAGCCTGGGTGGAAATGGAGGGTAGGGCACGGGGCACCTTACGTGGTCTGAGGTCAACTGCGCCACCTCTCCGTGGGGTTCCGCTGCAGCCCTCACCGTAAGCTGCTCTGCTCTGCCAGCCGACACCCAAACTGCTCCGCTGCAACAGCCACTCTGCCAGTCACACAAACTGCACCCAGGAACTGCTCGGCCGAGTCCGCTGTCAGTTGCACAAACTGCGCCCAGGAACTGCTCGGCTGAGTCTGCTGTCAGTCACATAAACTGCACCCCAGAACTGCTCAGCCGAGTCTGCTGCTTCACTCTGCTAGCCACACAAACTGCTTGGTACCACCAACATGCCTTTAAGCCCCCCCCTTAACACAGTTCTCAGTGGCTTAAGTGATTTTAACTTTTAATAAGGGAGCCTTAGCACAGATACACCCAAACTGAATTTAGACTCCTAAAAGAATAAAAAATTAACTCTAACATTCTACACTGAAAAGAGATAAGGTACAATATGCCTATAAAGCCCTTACACAAGACCCTCACCAAAAAATACAGGAACCTGCTCCTACACTCTTTCAATTTCAGAGAATTCTGAAACGCTTGGCCCTTGCCCGGTGAGTGCTACCTAGGTGATGGCGAGTCCCTCCATCATAACAAGGGCCAAGTACATGTCCATAGTCCTTTATTCACATAATCAGGGTAACATCACTTTATCATTCCTGCCCCAATAACATAGAAACTGGGACTCCCACATCAGCTGAAGTGGCCATGTGGGCTGCTGTGAGCTCAGGCTAGGCGTGGTGGGTGTGCCTATGCAAATTGATCAGCCCCAAAGTTATTTTCCACAACTCACTGCAATTCCCATAATTCACCACCAGATGTCAGAATAGATCTCATTCCTGACACTGCTTACAAAAGTAAATAGCTGGTGCGGGGCTGAGACTGTTAAATTTGTTTCATTTGTCACCTAAACCAACTCTGAATTTGCAACTCTTGAGATGAAGAACTATTTATTTAATGCAAATCTGGTTCATTGCAGATAATATCTGAAAGACCCCTTTCCTCAGCTGTGTTAATACTAGTTAGAAATACACTTCAAAGAAAGATCAATATGGGAGGGGGAAATCATTCACCCAGAATTATTCACTCAGTGAAAAAAACGCATTTTCATTTTTTTAAAAAAGTATGTAATCAGCAGGGCAGCTTCACATAGATACATGAGTAACGAGTTTTGTGCTGGTTCCCTATTCTTACAAACAATCCCTATAAGGTTGTAAAGCATTGTAATGCCATGCTATTCCTGCCTGGTCATTGTGCACTGGAAGAAAGTGAACTCTTCTGTTTGAAACAGGCCACTCTCATTACCACTGCAAAAGTGATTTTTCCTCCCTTGGTATCCTGCTGTTAACTGAATTGTCTCCTTAGACTGACCTCCCACTTGGTCAGGCAACTCCCATATTTTTATGTAGTTATCCCTGCTCCTGTATTTTCCACTCCATGCATCCGATGAAGTGGGTTCTAGTCCGCACAAGTTTATGCCCAAAGAAATTCGTTAGTCTCTAAGGTGCCACAAGGACTCCTAGTTGTTTCTTGTATCACTGTAGTTTGGAAGGGGAGCCAGGTTCTTTCATTTGGTGTTTGGTTCTCTTGTTTTCTCCTAAATAATACCTATAGACAGGATCCCTTCCTTCAAGCTGGCCCAAACAGGCAGACCCCTACATCCACCCAGGAAAGTCAGCCTCACCCTACCCATAATATTTTACACAAATAACACGTGGGTACTTTTTATGTGCCTTCGGCTTTCTGGGACTTTAAGGTGGACTCTGGTCAACTTCTCAGGCTGTTTCTCTGCAATGATGAGACAAAAAAAAACAACAAAGAACCCACAAAGGAAAAAAAAATCCCCAAAACAGGTTATTTTGAAAAAAGAAAGCAGAGATTCACAGTACTCCGGGAGCTGTGGCTTTAGGAAAATACATTGGCAAGAGCGGGTGAGGCTAGAGTCCGGCCGACGTCCAGGGGTGCGGGTCCTGCGCAGATGCCAGGCTCTGCCCAGATGAAGTAGCTCGGGGGATCAGGACCTTCATGTTCCCAACAGCCCCGGACAATGTCCCCGGTCCCCACCTGAGGATCTCCCCTTTGGAGGCCGGGGGGCAGCTCGGGAAGGGGCGTGGGGGAGAGACGTTCACCGCGTGCCCTGACCCCCCCAGCCCAGCTCTCGCGTTGTGGGGCAGTGCGGCCAGGCCCATGGGAAGAGCTGACGCCTCGGCGGAGTCACAATGGCCCGGCCCCGCCGCGCCGCGCCGCGCCCGGCCAGGCTCGGGGCAGAGGGCACCGCTCACACCATGCACCCAGCGCGCGCCCCGGGCTCCGCAGCCCGCTCCCCAGCGGCTTAGAGCGGCGGCGGCCCACGTGCGGAGCTGCCCGGCGCCCGGATGACGCAGCCGGGGATCCCCGCGGGGAGGATTCCCCTGCAGGTCGGAGCCCGCCGGGCTAATGGGCTTAGCGGCGGCCACGGGAGGGGCATCATGCAGCGTGCATGGGCTGGGGGGGGGGGGGGGGGAAACCCCGGGGGGGGGGGGAAGGGACCCCCCGCCCCCCGCTGTTTGATTTCAGAGGGAGAACAGAGCATTCAGCAAAACCACTCAAGAAAGTGGAGGGGAGGGGTGGGGACTTTAACCATCCTGGGAGAGGTGCAACAGCCCAGTCAACGCAGAGACGTGCCCATGGCAATCCCCAGCAGAGCACAAGGCACTAGCCTCCTGGCCTGTCACTCCATCTTATCGATCCAGCACAGTGCACCTATAGCTGGGAGTCAAAGTTTCAGGAGCATGGAAACCACAAGGAGTCCGGGGGCACGTTAAAGACTAACAGATTTATTGGGGCATAAGCTTCCGTGGGTAAAAAAGATGCCACCAGACTCCCTGTTGTTTCTGCGGATACAGACTAACACAGCTTCCCCCTAATACTTGAGAAGCATCTAAGTAACTTAGGAGCCGAAGTTCCATTTTCAAAAGTGACTCCGGCCTTGTCTACACACAATAAAGTTGCCCTGTCTTAACTATACTTGTAGTAAATACCCTGTAGCATGGATGCAGTTATGGATATAAACTTGTTTCTATTGGTATAGTTTATTCTTGTATGGAATGGGAAATATATGGTACTAGTATAATCATCTTTGTACTGGTCTAACGGAACCTACACCAGGGGTTGGACTGGTGTAACTCTTTAGGATAAAATGCACACTTCTAGCTGAAATGGCTGTTCTAGCACAAAATCTGTTTGCTGGACTCAGCGTTGCAAAGAGAAACTGATTTAGGAACCTAAATTGCATTTCCAAAAGGTATTAGGCAGTTGGTGTGATTTAGGCTCCTAAGTGTCTAAATCTCTTTTGCAAACAGGACACAGGTGCCTAAGTCACTTTGGTGATTTTGAAAATTTTATCCTAGGTGCTTTAGCGATGAATTTAAGGAAAGGTCCCAGCCTTGAAGAGCTTGTCATTCACATAATGAAACGTCAACATGTACATACACAACATGGGTCTGAACCCTCAATCCACCCTCATCATGTGCTCCCTCCTCTCTACTCCTTCTCCCCTTCCTCAGCCCTAACTCCAAATATTCAACCTGCTGCTGCTGCAGCACCCCCTACTATTCTGGCAGCAGTGACTGGGTGACGCTGGTACCCCAGGGGTGTGTTATCTTTCCCTATGAATTGTGAGAGGGGCCTTTTTTTTTTTTTTCTTTTTACATGGATTACAGCAAATCATGACACATCCGGGCTGTTAGAGACACTGCTAATGTGCTGAACAGCTAGCACATGGAATGTAAGGCAACTGTGGTCCCTTCAAGGCCATCTCATGTCATAAAGATGTTTATTGATTTATGACCTTCCTCTGAAGCACCTGGTGCTAGCCACTTTCAGAGGCAGGCGTACTGGACTAGGCAGGAAGACTTGAACTAGTTTAGGTCAAGCTGGAATGTAAAAATAGCAGTGGGGATGCTGTGATTCCGGTGGAGAGTCAGGCTAGACAACTGACGGGTGCGGATGGACATAAGAGCCCGAGTTATCCTCTGAGCTGTAGTGTCCACACTGCTATTTTTAGTCCACTAGCTCCAGTCTTGCTAACATCAGTCTGTCTACTGGCGTTGGGAGGCTCAGTTCCAGATGCAGTGTAGATGTACCATAGTGACTTCAGACCCAAGGCATAGACACTCAAGCCATCCTCTCTAGCGGCTCTGTAGGGAGCAATTCTGCACATTCCAGGGGAAGTCTGCTATCACCTCTAATTCCTATCACACACCTGACACTGTCTGCTTGGAGACTGTCATTCCCAGAAGTAAATGCCGCCCTCCCAAAGTCAAGACAGTTCACAGTGGGGAAGAGGTATCAGGAAATCATGTATAAAGCCTTTTGTTCCATAAGGCTGGGACATGCTGACCTCTTGCTTGAAGCTGCAGTTGGGTCTGATCCAAAGCCTAGTGGAGCCAATAGGTTTCATAACCTTGACTTCAATGATTTTGGGATTAGGCTCTTAGAAAGCAGATAAGCTTCTGAATTTTAGTGGCCTTCTGAGAATATCTTAAAAGGGAAGATTTTCTCTTCCCCTCACAGCCACCACCCAAGTGGAATCCTGCTGCCACAATGCAGACAGAAGCACTAACCATTGGGGAGGATCAAAGAGGCACTGAGCTAAATCTGAGCAGCTCTCAGAGGCAGATGGAGGCTCCCTGAAGGAAAGGGTCCTGCAGTGAGAGCATTAAGGCCTCTGGCAGCTGGCTGTTTGGGGAGTGCGTGACAGGAGCAGGGGGTAACTTTATGGTGTGCTGACCACCTTCCTCAAAGACATTAGGCAATTTAATTTACATAATCATTTTACTGATCTTCCTGTTACGTGATTAATAGGTTGATGACCCAGTGGTCAGAGCCAGATATATAGGCTGAAAATAGACCAGATGAATAAGCCAGGGCATCATGGAAACCTCTTTATCTGGTTAAAAATAAAGCTAGGCACCGAAGATTTTGTTTAGGATGCACAACTATTAATTGAACAGGGGAAACTTGATTCCCATTTGACCTTTCCAAGGATCACGGGCCTCCTCAGTGAAAAGCGGCATATACCAAGCAGCTCTAAGTGTTGGTTAAATAATGAAGGTAAAATACCTAACGTCCCTGCCAAGAAAGCCTTCAAATTACCAGTAGTAAGAAAGTCAGAAGAAGTGTGAGTGCAGTGGCAATTCTGGAGGAATAGAACTGATGTAGAGTCACTCACTACGCGAAGTGTTTTATCTCTGTATGTGCAGGGCAGATTTTACTTCAGAGAGATGTTTGCATCTTCCCCAAGTGACCTGTATCTTTCAGCCCCACGTGCATTTAAATCCTATTTCTGTTTTCATTCTTTCAGAGAATTTAACACTAGCACAAAGTGCTGTACTGACGCTCTCTGTTGACCCACAGAACAGATACACCATGGGCAAGCTTTCCCCGTGCCACCACATTGGTGTGCATCAGCTTAGAGGGATCACCTTTAGGGTTGAGAGAGGCATTTATGGCTTGTGTGGTCCCTGAATACTAGCAGGGCTCCTAGTTGGTTGCAGTTCTGATGTCAGTGCGTACCCAATCCATTAGGAATTGGTCTAGGGCCACCACCTAGTTGTTCATTAGCCTCTGAGAAATTAGTTTGATAGTAGCAACATCTGGTCAGAACTGAATTCAGACCACTGACCTAGAGATAAAGGGCTGTCTTCTCCCATTTCCAATCTCCTGAGCTCGCCTGTCGCTCGTGCACTGACTCCTGTTCAATAGTATCCCATCTGTTTGTCATAAAGTTGGCTAAAAAAAGGTCTGTGAAGAGAAAATGAAAATCTTTGGGGGGTAGAGAGACGAAAGACTAAATTCTGCGAGCATAGAAACATTGTTGCATGCTGTGTTTTACCTGGATGAGGTGCACTTAGATGTGAATCTGTTCACACTACTTGCTGTAAGAATCCCATGACTTCATAAACCATCACTGGGTGTAGAACTGAGAATCTTTTGTGCTAAGGTATTATGCCCTGACCCTTTAGTCTAGCTCAAAATACAGGAACACAAGTGCTCTCTGTGATGAGGCCAGTATCACCTCATTCTGCAAAAAGATCATGTTACTGCATATTTGGGAGGTGGTGTTTCCACAGGGGATATACTCAGCTGGAATAAGATGGTGAACTGTGCAGCATATTTTGGGTGTGGTGTCATTATTGGCTCAAGACATGAGGAACATGTAGATCTCTATTGCTTATAGATAAGATTTATTGATTCATATTTTCCTCTCCATCTTTTGCATATTTGTGTGCAAAATATAAATAGACCCACTGACAGGTGTGCCAAGGTCATGGCTAGGCCCTGCAAAGAACACATCATACAAGTAGCACAGAAATGCACAGCCTGGCAAGGCATCAGGAAGCCAGTGAGCAGGCCCAGCAGTGTGATCAATTGAACTGATATTCTCACTTCACTGACAGTTCCAAAAAATCCAAATAATGGTTTGGTTCTGCTCAAAGTGAAAGTGATTTTGTGTGGGGGGTTGGGTGTTTATGGGAATTTCTGGCCAATTGAAAAATTGAGAAAATGTTGGCTTCAAATGAAGCATTTCATGTTGATCATTTTTAACAAAAGCAGAGCAGCATTCATAAAACTGAGGGGTGGTACTCCCGTTGTAACCTGTAGCCCACTGGTTAGGTCAGCTGGGACCTGGGAGACCCAGTTTTGAAACACTGCTCTGGACCAGGAACTTGGCATACCCATCTGCCACATCCTACATGAGCACCGTAACCAGTGGGCTATGTATCCTGGAGTGGAGCTCTCTACATCTGTTGTGTTAAAGTTGTTCCTCTTTGTATAAAATACATGAGTAGTTATCTGGACAAAGAAAGTGCGAGTGATTCTGGGGCACTCACCTATATCCTACTCCCTACTCCAATGAACATTTAATGATATACAAATGCAGAACAAAAAGACAGTCCCTGCCCCAAACCACTTGCAGTCTAAGATAAGAGACAACAACTAGACACAGACCGATGGGGAGCACAAGAAAACAGTTTGCTGGCTCTTTACACCCAGTTTGTGGTGGTGTAAATGACTGCAAAAGGAATAAAGTTTCAGAGAATCAAGTCCTTCGGATCTAGTTTTATGTTTAGCATGTGAATTTCCTTGGTATATTTTTTCTTTATTAGTAGTATTTGTAAAGAGATGCTGTCAAGGAAAAATAATACATTTTCTTTAAATAATCCCCTACCTGTGCTACGAGCAACACTTCAGACACTCATTAAAGAATTTTAAATGGCCAGATTTTTACCATTTATACTAGTTGTTGACTTTGTGCTGTTCAGTGTAACTATACAGGCCACTTTCACTACTGGGCCTGATCTGTTTCACTTTCCAGTTCTCACATACTAGTGCAGCACCATTATGTTTGTTTAGATGATAGAGAGAATGTGAAACTCCTACAATTCTGTGCAGGAAAAAAAGGATAGTAATGTCTCTTTGTTTGACTTTTTTTTCACAGGTCAATGGGGCTCTGAAACCTGGAACTCCCATCAATGCCTGCAAAAGATCAAAGGGAAGAGAAACAGCCAAAGTGTTACAGGATTTTCCTTGCCCCCGACGCACATCCAAGGATCAGTCATCTCCAATAGGCTATCGTAAGGACCAATCTTTAGCCTCTAGGTTTGTTCCTTTCGTCGTACACCCTGGGAGTCATAAGCCTGATTCACTCAAGTTTGTCTTCTATAAATCGAATTACTCTAATTCGTACGCGCCATTTTACACGGTGCAGAAGCCAACCTGTGGATACCGGTATTGCCGGGACACCGATCATACCAGGAAGGTGATAGACGTAGAGAATGCAAACATTGTCAAGTGGAGACCCATTGTTGGGACGAAGCCACAGTTGGTTACAATAAACCCAAAGCAACGAAACTGACTGTATGCCTGGCCCGAGCCTCTCATTTGTGCAGGATATTCTAGTGCAGTGTGTGGGTTTACGGGGGAAGATAAAGCATATCCAAATAGCTCTAGAAGGCCACCTGGGAGATACTGCAGGATCTAAGCTTTCACAGTAGCATAGCAAACGTCTGTCGTAACTTCCACACAACTTCTCCCAGAATGCAGTGCAATAGTGTAAACCTTCCATGGCGGTGAAGTTACCAAAACTAGCCACTGACTGACACATTAAATGAAGCATATTAAATGACAGCTGGTGCCTGTGATAGCAATGCAATGGATATGGGGGTTGGGGAAGATGCTGTTAGGTTGGGTGAATCCAACAGATTAAATTCCAGCAGCCTTGCCCCAGCATGCACTAAGTACTAAAGTACTAAGTACTAAATCTAAACACACTATGTCCACCGGATCCCCCTTGTTCACATGTTTGTTGACCCCTTCAAAGAACTCTAATAGATAAATAAGACATGATTTCCCTTTACAGAAACCATGTTGATTTTTGCCCAACAATTTATGTTCTTCTATGTGTCTGACAATTTTGTTCTTTACTATTGTTTCAACTAATTTGCCCGGTACTGACGTTAGATTTCCCGGGTCTGCAATTGCCGGGATCACCTCTAGAGCCCATTTTAAATGTTGGTGTTATGTTAGCTATGTTCCAGTCATTGGGTACAGAAGCTTATTTAAAGGACAGGTAACAAACCATAGTTAATAGTTCTGCAATTTGAATACCATCTGGTCCCGGTAACTTGTTACTGTTAAGTTTATCAATTAATTCCAAAATGTCCTCTAGTAACACTTCAGTCTGTGACAATTCCTCAGCTTTGTCACATACAAAGAACAGTTCAGGTTTGGGAATCTTCCTAACATCCTCAGCCATGAAGACTGAACCAAAGAATTCATTTAGTTTCTCTGCAATGACTTTATTGTCTTTAAGTGCTCCATTGTATCTTGATCGTCCAGGGGCCCCACTGGTTGTTTAGCAGGCTTCCTGCTTCTGATGTACTTAAAAATGTTTTGGTGGTACCTTCTGAGTTTTTAGCTAGCTGTTCTTCAAGCTCCTTTTTGGCTTTTCTTATTACATTTTTACACTTAATTTGGCAGTGTTTATGCTCCTTACTATACTAGGACTTGATTTCTGCTTTTTAAAAGATGTCTTTTCATCTCTCACTGCTTCTTTTACATGGTTGTTAAGCCATGGTGGCTCTTTTTTAGTTCTTTGACTGTGTTTTTAAATTTGGCATATACATTTAAGTTGGGCCTCTATTATAGCATCTGAAAAGTCTCCATGCAGTTTGCAGGGATTTCACTGTAGTCACTGTGCCTTTTAATTTCTGTTTTACTAACCCCCTCATTTTTGCACAGTTCCTCTTTCTGAAATTAAATGCCACAGTGTGGGGCTGTTGAGGTGTTCTTCCTACCACAAGAATGTTAAATGTTATTATATTATGGTCACTATTTCCAGGCGGTCCTGTTAGAGTTATCTCTTGGACCAGATCCTGCGCTCAACTCAGGACTAAATTGAGAGCTGCCTCTCCCCTTGTGGGTTCCTGTACCAGCTGCTCCAAGAAGCAGTAATTTAAAGTATCGAGAAATTTTGTCTCTGCATTTCGTCCTGAGGTGAAATGTACCCAGTCAATGTGGGGATAATTGAAACCCCCGTACTATTATTATTATTCCTCTGGCAAAACGAGGTGTTTCCTTGCCCTGGATATTAATCTCTCTTGCAAAAGCCACATGGTTCTGTCACTGCCCCTGACATGGCGGCTCCTTCCCAAGACACTTTCCCCCTCAGCATGAGTAGGACGAAGTGCAGGCAACTAGAATGCCACAATTGGCATGAAGAGGAAGTTCATCTACCACCCTTCCAGGGGTGCTGTTGTCTCTCCCGGTGGGCTGGGGAACCCCTGGCTCTGCCCTTCCTTGCCCCCTCGGGGTATTTTGCACATCTAGGTTTGTTGTGTGGAGGGTTCGATTGTGCCAGGCCATTACATTGGAGGAAAGTTTCTCGGTCTCTCTCCTTCTCCATGTTAACCCACGTAACCCACTGATTTCAATGGCACTATGACAATTTATTAACTGGAGATTTGCTTCCTGGACACAAATCTTTGCTAGCAGGGCTGCTGGTTAGTGGTTAGGATGATTCTCTTTCCTTGGTGTTGTCCTAGGCCATCAAAATCAGCTCCAACAAAACACATGTGACAGGAGTTGAAGTGTTCTTCTCACCAGCCTGACATTTCATTCTCGGGTCGCTGGCCACTTTTGGAAACTCTCTGGCTATAACGGGTTCTAGGGGAGAAGTGAAAGGACAGACTAACAAAGGGCCTTCGGAGTACTTTACTCTCTTCTCTTTTGTTCTGCTGTTAGTATCAGAGTCATCACTCACATGGACAGACACAAAATCAGAAATTAAGTGGATTAGGAGATCATGCTTGGAGCAAATCCTACCATCATAATCTTACCTGTAATCTGCAAGAGCCTCCCATTTTACCTCTTTTCTATTTTAACCCTGAACTCTGGATGCCCCAGCTGGGATCCCATCACTGGCTGTTCCTCATTGGCTGGATTAGGATTTGCTGTGTACTTAAATGTCAGGTCCTGGTTTGAAGAAGGTTTTGCGATTTTAAATTCACGTTAGGTAGTGTGAAACTCTCTTGAGGGGGCGGGGGGGCTTTTTGCAGCTCTGTGACCCATGACAGTGAACTAGAAAAATTTTGTGCTTGGGTGTTTGGGTTCTCTAATTAGTGTAACTAATGACATCACCTGATTTTGAAATTTAAAGACAAAAAGTAGAACGGAAAAAAAAAGCCAACAAAACTCCCAACAACCGAGAAGAAGTCTACAATATTTCCATTGTTCCTGAAAAACGCGACCAACTCTGTGTGGAAATGGGGAACATGGATGGGAAATCCGTGGAAGAACTGAGTGCCACCGAGTGCCACCAATGGTACAAGAAGTTCATGACAGAGTGTCCCTCGGGCCAGCTCACCCTGCATGAGTTCAAGCAGTTTTTTGGTTTGAAAAATCTGAGTCCAGCATCAAACAAATACATTGAGCAAATGTTTGAGACATTTGACTTTAATAAGGTAAATATTACCATCCCTATTTAATATATATGTACCTGTGTGTATGTATATGTGTGTGTGTGTGTATGACTAGGGTTCCAGAGGTACTCTGATAATACAAATAAAAATAATATATAGATATGGTCTGTCTTTCCATTGCCTTACATGTTATGTAGTCATTTACACACATGTAAAGGGCCAAGTGGGTGTAAAAGACTATCAGATCCAAATTCTCTTCTTTCCAAAACCAGTTTTGGGAGCATTTGCACCTACTTTGCACTAATATTGCACAGGCCTAAATGTCTGCACAGTTTGCAAGATGGTGGAGAATCAAGTTCATATAAATGTATTTACGTGAAAGTATTTGGCATAAATGTCCCATATGAGTCTGTTATTTGAATGCAGGTAAAAGAAAAGGAAATCTTTCCAAAAAACAAATATTCCATTTCTTTTAGTTTGAAATTATCTGAATTGTAGGTATGTCTCTTTAATACAACTTTAAAAGAATGATTTTATTGCTGGTTTCTAATCCCTGTAAAATAAACTCCTTTTTAATCCCAAATAGTCTCTCATGTCATGGCAGTAAAAAGAAACTAAGTCAAAAATGCCACATATTCATTTGACTGAGCAACAGTAAGTTCCACATCCACTCAGTAAGGCATGTTCCATGGCTTGGGGCAAAGACGAAGTGTATTTATTGTTTATTTCTACGCTAATCGTTGGATTTGTTTCATTATATAGTTGTGTTTTTCTTGTGCTAGGCTTCTCTTTTTGCAACTTTTAAAAATGTCTAATTACTTGTTCCTGCTAAATTCATTCATGATTGTCACAAGATGCTGTTAGGAGCAAAAGCACCAAATGACGCATGGAGGCTTCAGGTAGAGCAATTGCTACTAATGGATGCTGTGCTTTGCAGTGGGAACCAATCTTGCTCCCATTGAAATCAGTAGCTAAATGTCCACTGGCTTCAGAGAGAGAAAGACCTGATCTTTAAGATTATTTTTTAACAGTGTCCTTTATGGGCCTGATCCAAAGCCCATTCAAGTCAACGGAAAGGCTCGCAGGGGCTCTTTCAGCCCGTATTTGGAGAACATTTGTTATTATCCAGAATCACTTCCTTGGCTGCCATATCTGCATCCCAGTGATGGTGGAAAGATCCCTCGAGTTGCAGGCCTGGAGTCATTGCAGCATGGCCAGTCTTATGCCGACACAAGTTCATTGGCTTCAAAATGGAGTTACACCCACCTAATACTCTGAGTAAAGCAGGAGTGAATCAGGCCCATCACCTTGTAAGGAGCTTTCGGCAGGAAATGAAATGAAAAGTCTCTGTTACAGTGATATCAATCCAGAAGTGACATCAGTAGAGTGATTCTGGATTTGCCTGTCTTAAGGGTGTTTACTGATGCCCATCATCATGGTATCTCTTCACCTTCCATATAGAACAGATTGGCTGTGGTGGAGGGCCTAGTGGCCCTTCTCCCTTTTCAGGATAAGAAAGCTGTGCATAAGGTAGCTTTATTTATTGAAGAAGGTTTATTTGGGTCTAAATTATTGCGTAGTGGCATGGCCCTGTCAATAACTGGCTTTCTGTTTATCTATCCGACCTGAAGAAGAGCTCTGTGTAAGTTCAAAAGCTTGTCTCTCTCTCATCAGCAGAGGTTGGTCCAATAAGATACTACCTCACGCACCTTGTCTGTCTCACAAACTGCCATTCATAACATCCATCACCTCTTGTCTGAGGTTTCACTTCACTCCAATAGTTTGTGTCTAAAATTCAACCCACTGCCAAAGATGTGAGTTATCTCCACTGCTGAAATCCTTGAAATAGGGCTTTAACTGTTACCTAAGCCTTGTGCAGGCTGCCTGGTCAGGAATGAATTTCACCCACACAGAGAACTCCCAGTAGGTGAAATACAGGAGATGACTCTCCAGGCTGCATAGAATGGGACCCTTCAGAGCTGTCTGTTGAAAAGTGTGTTGAACTTCAAGGTGGGAAGAATCATCTTTGGAGCCTCCTTGCAGGAGCATGTCTGCCATTCAGTACCTGCCCACAATCCTCTGGAGCCCTTTGACCCCTGCAGCCTCCTGCAGCTTGAAGTGAAGGGACAGCCCCTGCTCTTCAGCCCTTGTTAGTGTAATTGAGCTGTTTAGTGTGGGTGAAAATAACACTGCACGTGTGTAATGAACAGACCTTGTGAGACCTGCCCTCCCCAGCTCAAAGGAATCATGGAGCCTCTTTGCTTCAGTAGGTGGGGGTCTTACCTGTGTCTCTGAGAGGAGAATATATCCTTCTTTCTTTACACATGGTTTTACAGTGCACCCTCTGTAGGACAAGGACTATGCTGTATGTCTCTGTCTTGCAACTGATACTGGAGCAAATGGGAGATGTTCCTGAGTAAGAACATCAGGGATGAGCCTGATGCGGAGAGCATATATATTTATGGAACTCTAGAAATCATGGCTCCCTTGACCCCTCCCAAGGGTTCTCATTGCATCCCAGGATTGGGGACACCCCCCCACATACTTTTCTTTAATAACCTTTTTAAAAATCCAGTCCTGCAGCGGTGAGTTCCACAGATAACACTACTCGTTGTGTCCTGGTCTCCCCATGCCATTCTTTTCTGCTTTATTATTATTATTACCCAAACCATCACAGGTGCTTCAAGAAACTTTTGGAATCTGCCACATTAACAAAATTTTAAGCCCCAGTCCAGCAAACACTTCATACCAGTTGTAGTGCTTGCTTCCATGAGTAGTCCCACTAACTTGAGCTATTGTCTGACTTCAGTGGGGATGATTCAGCATAGATAGCACTAAGCCCACTAGTATATGTCTGTAAACTATCAAAGACATTGACCTTAGGAAAATTCTGCTGCCAGTTAAAGCAATAGAAATCTATTGGCATCAATGGAATTACTCCAGATTTACACTGGTGTAAATGAGAACTGAATGTGGCCCTTGTCTTCATATCTCTCTGCAAAGTACTTACCAAGCTGCTGGTGCAATGAAATTAAAGCTGGCACCAGCTAAAAAAAAAAAAGTCATGCCTAACAGGAATGTGGTTTGTTTAGAAAAAGACAAACAGAGAATGAGACACTTGACTTCATTAAACATTCAGTAGCACTCCCGGTTTTGAAACAACCCCCCAGTCCCTGCTAAATTAAAATTTGCGCACACAAAAAAAAGGCTTAGCGATTTAGGATCTTAATTCCCATTGAAAATCAATGTGATTTCGGTTCTTAAATTGCTTAAAGGACTTGAAAATGTTACCAAAAGTCAGAACACCAATATTTACATTGGTCTTCTAAGGGATCCCATGTTTGAATGTACACCTGATTAATGAATCAATGCACAGAAAATCCACGGTGGTAATTGGGCTCAACAGCGATTTATACCTAATCTGGTTTTTGTGACTGTGGAGTAAAGCTGATGATCTGTTCTTTAACTGGGCCCCTAGTGGGCTGATTCCATGACAGTATGTGGCGCATACTTCCCAAGGGAATTACCATCACTTTGTACAATGTGCCATTTTTCACTTGAAATGTGTTTGGGAGTCTGCAGTGCGGCAGTTTAAGACATTGTGAATGTCAGAGATCAATATCTAGAGCCAGGACGGTGACTAGCAAGTACCCTCCTGTATAGCTCTGGTGCAAAAACACCTGTCCTGACCTGTAACTTCCCCTGAACTAAGCCTCTCCAGCTGAATGCACCCAACTGTAGTGTGGGGCAAATGTAAGGAAACAGAAAAATGAGGCTAAAACCCCTTTCCCGTTGTGGTCTGACCAAGCGTGAATACAGGTTTCCAGAAGGAAAAGATTACAGCGCAAAACCCCATTCTACATGCTCTTTGTGAAGTCTCTTCTCCCCTTCACGTCTGCATGCAAATCCCATCAGCAGTGAAAAGAATTACATAGGCACATGGATGGAAAAGCATTGGGTAACCCGTCAGATTTCATCTGGATAAGCCTTTGCTTCCTAAGACATGATTGTATTGCATAAAGAGATTCCCGTAGCACAGAATAGCAATCTAGGTTTAATTAACCTCCAAGCCCAGCAGATACGCTGCGATCTTGATGATTATTAAGTCATTGTGCATCTGCAAATTTAAAAATTACCATCTTTGGGATGGAGGTGTTTGGGGCAACTAAAACTAACTGCTGCTTGCATTCAAAATGCATTGGAGAGAGGGCAAAAGCATTCACCTCTGCTAGTTTCATATAGTGTAGTTGAACTCTTGGTCCTTATGTCTGTTTGGTTTGCATATTTATTCAAATTTGGAAAATGCAGCAGGACACAGAAAACCTTATCCAGAGTGGATGCAATTCACCCCTGTGCAGGGGAACAGGCACAAGGCATATGCACCAGTTAAGCCTGCAAAATAGGTCTTTAAGTGGAACTTAAGAATTACCGACTCCCTATGCTGGCCCTGGTACAGGGGTGAATGTCCCCCAGAGAACCTTGTTTTGCTGAAATGCAGAGGAAATCTTTGAAGCCAGGAATGGAGAGCTCATGCTGTCTGACTTTTTTTAAACCCCTCCCAAATTAGGGCTTCTCTGTCAAAAATAGTACCCTGCGCTTTTGAGGTTCAGGTTCCATTTGCTCCAGCAAAACTTGAGTTTGTCTTTTGTTTTATTGCGTCCAGGCAAGAATGAATTACCAGAACGACTCTTGATTGTTTGAGCAGCCTAGGCTTCCCTTTGCAATAGTTAAAAATACATGAACTTAATTAACTATGAAAACTAAGTGTTTAAATTAAGGAAAGAAATGTTTTCCCAAACAGTACACAGTTGGGTTTCCCAATTCCCATCCCTGTTATCAGGGCCTCCTCTAGGCACCAGCCATTCTTATCCATTCTTAGGGTGGCACACTCTGCTACGGGTTTTATTTTTGCTTCGGTGGCGGGGGCTCCAGCTGTTTTTTTAGCTTGGGGCAGCAAAAAGGGTAGAGCCAGCCCTGCCTGTTATTGGAGAGAAATCACTATAGTTTCTTGTACAATAATATTTATTAATAGTATTTATTAATAAAGTAATAATTCATCTGAACATATTTAGTTTTTTTCACCAAACGATTAGGCTAAATGGGAAGGATAGTCTAATAGTTACGGTCTTCCCCTCAGCCCTTTGAGACCGGAGTTCAATTCTCTACTCCAGTCTAGACTTGGATAAGTCCCTTAGTCAGTCAGTGCTCAGTTCCCCATCTGTAGAACGGGGATAATCACGCCACCAGACCTCACAGAGGTGTTGTGACAGTAAGTACATGATAGATTGTGAGATGCTCAGACACTACAGTGATGGGGGCCAGATAAGTACCATTGATTTCAAAGTGCTTATTGGACCTGATCCTCAGTAGGTGTAAATTAGCATCATTTATTGACTTCACAGAAACTACAGCCAGGTTGCACCAGTTTAGGATCTGGTCCAGCAGTTAGAGAAAGGTAAGTAATATTGTCCCAGTTTTATTACAGAAATGCAGTCAGATGTTCAAAAGATACCAGACAGAACCTTTAAAGCCAATTATCTGACTCATCCTCACCTCTGATGTAACCCGGTTCTTGTGCTTTTTAGGATGGCTACATTGATTTTATGGAATACGTGGCAGCGCTGAGCCTGGTCTTGAAGGGAAAAGTGGAACAGAAGCTGAGATGGTATTTCAAGCTCTATGATGTGGATGGGAATGGCTGCATTGACAGAGGAGAATTGTTGAATATCATTAAGGTGAGCAATTTCCTCTCTGCCTCTCTTTTCTTCAGCCAATAGCTGTGTTGCCATAGCACCTTGGATATCAATAGTTAGACAAATATACAGAGATAGAAAGGCCACAAGAACGCATCCCTGAAGGAAGAACATTCCAAGTCAGAGAGGTAATTGTGCTCAGTCAACTGGCAAATTCACAAGCATTGGCCAAATCTATAGTCCACTCACAGTACTGGGCTGAAGGACCTTCAGGCTCACTTAGGCGCAAATTGGGAATTACAGCAGTGGCTTGTGCCAAGCCTGGTGTGGGCATTCATTGTGCCAGTTGCATTCATTGTGCCAGGTCCTCAGCCCTCGGCCTCCACACATCTCCCAGTTCGCACCTGCAGCAATCCCTTCTGTTCCAGTCTGGGCTGTTTAGATACATCCATTTAAGATGAGGTTGAGACTAGCACTAAGGATTCGAAACAGGATTTCCAGAGGTCAGAGGTTTACGAATGATCCCATTGTGCCTACGTAACTACCTAATCATTTAATGTATCTTAAATCGATTTGAATCTTTTTTAAAAGATGTACTTGTTATGCCTTTGAGAACCCAACCCATTGCATGAATATGTAGTGATTTATGCTACACCCCTTTGCTACTCACTGCCCACAGATTCATGGATCTACACAACATGCTCATGAAATGTTCTCTATGTTCTTCTTTGGCTCCAGGCTATTCGAGCCATCAACCGATGTAACGAAACAATGACAGCTGAGGAATTCACAGACATGGTGTTTGATAAAATCGATATCAACGGAGATGGTAAGGAACTTTATATGCCTAAGAGAGCACTGCTCTAACTTGAACCTCAGCCGGACGAGCGGGGCAGCACAGCCAGAGAAGTTAAGGTGGGACAGTGCAGCCAGAATGCCACCCCTTAGAGAGTGCCGCCCCAGGAACTTGCTTGCTGTTCTGGTACCTGGAGCCAGCCCTGCTGTTGGTTCCAGATTTCAAATGCTAGTTTGGATCGATAAGGCCCTAATGGCGGAGGACTTTGCCCCTCTCCTCATGATCTCCTGTTACAAGTGCAATCAGAGGAAAGCAAGATGGACACCCCTCTTTGTAAAGGAGAGGGGGCTGATGGTTGATGGTTCTCTGTGAGAGGCCTACAGCTCTCAGACAGGCTTCCCCTCCGCTAGTCAGAAATGGCCCTGTGGTCTGCTGTCCTTCAGGGTGCACTGCAAGCTGATTCTGCTTACAGGGGCTGTGAAGGAGGTGGGTTTTGAGGTAGCAATGGGAGCTGTGGAGAGGAGTGGCATTTGAGGTTGTGCAAGTAGTTTGATTTTATTTGGCAGGGGACCGAGAGCCTTGGCTAGGCCCTTTCAAACATTGTGTCTACATGATTCCTCTGATTCGGCCTGATTCAAGGTCCACTGAAGTCAGCAGAAATGGGGGCAGGATTTAATAGAACCCTCTTTGCATGTGTTCCTGCAAACAGGCGAGCTCTCCTTGGAGGAGTTCATGGAGGGAGTACAGAAGGACGAGTTGCTGCTTGAAATCCTCACCCGGAGCTTGGACCTGACACACATTGTCCGGATGATCCAGAATGATGGGAAGAACCCGCAGAGCTCGGAGCAGACAGGGGAGGCAGCTGAATAGAACTTTTCAAAACTCTTTTATTTTATTGTCTAACATTATTCAAAAATTGGGGTGGGGGTAGGGAAATGGGGCAAGCTGTGCTACTGCCACTGTGATAAGAGCATCCTATGTTAGAATATCACCCTAGCAGGGGAATCAGGAGTGCCTCTGAACATGTCAGACCAATTGTGTACGCAGTTAATTGTGAGCCCCCACAGACCAGCAGTGACAAGAGCCTCTGAGCGTTGGGCGAGTGCTGCCCAGGCAGCAGATGCAACCACTGCGGCCTCTGTGAAAGGGAGGGATCAGACTTTAAAGAGAGTGAGCTGCCTCATTGCTCTAGAGTCAAAGATGCTGGAGACTTCCTGAGTTGTGTCCCCCGGACCCACTGCCAGCGGGGTGCCTCGGGATGTTGCTGCTCCTGTGTAGGGAGAGAAGAGAAGAATGAGGAAGGTGAGAGCAGGATCACAGAATGCTTTCAGAAGGCGCATTGCTTCTGCACAGTGACCGCTGTGGAAATTCATCTCCGTGCAAGGGGCCCCACAAGGTCTTCATGCCACTTAAGTCTTAGGGTCAAAACCTGACTCCATTAAAGTCAAGCACAAAACCCTCTGATTTCAAAATTAGCAGCATCTGGTTCTTAATGGGAGCTTAAACCCTGGTGAGGCCTGATGTAAGCACTGGGGAGGTGAAGTAGGAGTGCACAGACTCACTGCCCAGGAGTGAATTTCCCGCTCTGAGAGCAGAGTGGTAACCACAGCTATGTGGCCTATATGGAAATCGGCATGTGAAAAACACAGGTGACCTTCCAAGGGCTTTGCAGAGTCCAGTTTATCATGAACTTTGTTTTTTGTGTGTACTTGGCTGCATTTTACCTGTTAGGTTTTATACTTCTGATCCTATAGTGTAATGAAAGAACAAAGTAAAGATGGTATTTTATAAAATTATTTCACTTGGGGCTTTTTATTTTATTTTTCAAATCAATACTTCTGTTCTCAGCAGGAGATATTAATTCCCTGGTACACATCAAAAGCAATTCCATGCAGGGAACTAAGGCTACACTACAGCTTAAAATGGTACTCTAGAAAAGAGGCCTGGGGTTTTCAGACTCAAGATGGGCCAGATTCTGCTCCTACATTCACTGAACCTCATGTAACTTTTTCAGCCTTATTGTACTAGCCCTGTACTGTTGTTATTCTGGCTTCAGAAGGACTCACCCCATCTGGCTTAAGGCGCTCCCATTCCTCAGTTACCCTTCTGCTACAGTTAATAATCATTAACCCTACAGGCATTTTCCTAGTAACCCTCTGATTCTGGAGTCTGACTTATTCACAAAGTCCAAGCCAGCTCTAGTTTTCAACCCACTCTCCTGCTAGCTAGCAGCCTTTGATACAGGGTTCCTACCCTGTCTCTGCGGAGGCTTCCTTCTAGCCTTCCTAGCAGCTCCTGTTCTTTGCAAGCCTTCTGCCTGGGAACTAAAGAGCATCATCCCCCGCTGTTTTCTCTGTATAAAACAGTTCACACAACCTTACTACTCCTTTGAACCTTTCTTCTGACTAATCTCAGGTTGCATTTATACGGCCCAGCAGACCTGGTTCCTAATCACATGCTTCCATTACATGGGCATTGGACTGAGAGGTGAAGTAGTCACAGGTGAGGCTGAACGCAGAACTCTGATTAAAAGACAGTTCACCTGTGACACAGCCTTTACACAGGCACAAATGAGAACAGAAGTTTGCTTTATTGTAAGATCCTGGATGATCTATTTCTTTGGCATATACATTCCCATGTGAGCTCTGTGGGTGAAATTTGTTGTGGGGGAGGGAACCAACAAAAGACTTATGGATCACTTAAACCAGGCCTGCACAACTCAGAAAGCAGCAAGGGCCATATTACTGCAAAAAAACCAGCTGTGGGCCAAAAAGCCCCGCCCTTGCCGTGCCCCCATCCGCTTCCCCCATCCCACTGCTTGGTTTTCCCCACCCCTACTTACCCCTCGCGGGCCCCACAGTGAACCTGTGTGGGCCGCACGTGGCTCCCGGGCCACAGGTTGTGCAGGACTGACAAGCGCTCGATTTAGAATTTATACTGTACATAAGTGCTAGTTGTCAAGAATCAGAGCGGTAGCCGAGTTAGTCTGGAATTGCAGAAGTGACAAAGAGTCCTGTGGCGCCTTAAAGACTAACTAAAATTTTTTTAGAGCATAAGCTTTCGTGGGCTAATACCCACTTCGTCAGATGCATCCATGGGTATTAGCCCACGAAAGCTTATGCTCTAAAAAAATTTTAGTTAGTCTTTAAGGTGCCACAGGACTCTTTGTCATAAGTGCTAGTTGTCTTTGTTTACTTACTATTAATTTATGTTTTGTTAGCATTTCTGGTACATAATCTGACACTGTAACCCCAGTTATTTATGGGCACTTGAGAAGCTTCCTTCCAGCAACTGGCTTAGTAAGAACAAATTAATAAAATACAAACTGGTCAGAGTGGTGGACAAAACACACGAGCCAGTGGACTGGGGCTTACCGGATTTCAGTTCAATTCTCTATTCACTATGACCTAGGCAAGTTCCCTAGAGCTAGATTTTAAAGGTATTTAGGCACCGAAAGATGAAGATATGTGCCTAGCGGACAGTTTTCAACTTTGCCAAAATGCTTGTTAATGAGAGTTAAGGGCCTCCGTTTTCCATCTATAAATTGGGGGCAATTTCCTTTTCTCTCAACCTTTGTCCTCATTATTTCAATTATAAAGCTCTTCACAGCAATGGCTGCGTCTTACTATGTGTTCATACATTCTGGGCGTAGATCTCAGCTACGACTTCTACATGCGACTGTAATACAAATAGTAATGTGTTTACCAATTCCCCCATCGTCAGGGAATTTCTTCTGCAGTAGTGGATTCCTACAGTAGAGCAATCATGCCACCATCTGACAGCTATCAGGATCACTTGAATTGCCTGCTGCAGAAACCTTTCCAGAACTACCCCACACACATGCTATTAGGTCATATGGATTATGTGTCACCACTTGAGCTATCTAGGAGATAGAACCACATTGCAAAATCATGCTGATTGCAAACAAAGCAACTTTTAATCCTTAAACTAATAATGTTATTTTACATTTATGGAGCACATCTGTCATATAGGAATAGAATCATTAGTTGTTTTGGCTTTTCATCCAGGAAACTGGGAATAACGCTTTCTTAGCTGAATCCCTCCACCCCCCATTTTCTCTCAGCCCTTTAAAAATTGATAAAAAGATATACTTTGTGTCCTTTGAAATCAAGAAAATAATCTCTCATTGAAAGTGAATCTGGGTAACTCTGGAAATCGGAATCTGTTTCCTTCCACCTCCCCCAGTCTAATTTACATCACTTTCATAATTCTGGCAAGGGGACTTGAGGCAATTATAGCCACGCTGAAAGTACTGAGAGACCCACCTAGTAGAGCAGGAAGAAGATTAAGCAAGGAGTCCTTGCTTCTTTGGAACCCCAGCTTCAATTGTTTAGTGCTGCAGGAGAGTGAAGAACAATTGCAGAAGGAATCCAGAATAAATAAATAAAGGTTTAATGCACTCAAGCTGCAAACATGTCTCCTTTTGCACCCTGTTATTTTATAGTGTGAGGATCAGAAGCCAGAAACTGACATAAAACAGATTCAATCATTCTCTCTCTCTGTGACCACTTCATTATGTATAAGCTCTTGATTGCTGTATTGCCAGCCCCACACATTCCAACATCATGAGTCAGGCCCTAAAATGTCATGAAATTGGCTTAAATGTTAACTTTTTTAAAAAAAAATAATATATTTTGAAGACTTTTTATTTCCCTGCTGGATTCTGAGCCTTTCAGGTTAACCTGCTTCATGTTTTCCAGATTTTCTCCAGTTAAGAGGGCTAGAAACTTACATTTTTTAAAATGAAAACTGAAGTTCTCACATTATTACAGGGTTTTAAGAAAAAGATCAAATATCCTGGGATTTACAATAAAATTACAGCATTGGCAGCACATGGATTGTACAGGTATTTTCCATGGTGCACAACTGGCTACCCACCGCTGTTGCAATAGGTGAGGTTAAGATCTTGACATAGTCCTCCCCACAGAGCAGGAGTGAATTTCTGGCCCCTCCAGTGCTCAGTGTGCTATCTCTCAAGACTGTGGGCCTTTGGACAGAGAATGGGTGTGTCAGAATAGACATGGACTTATATTAGGTCCTAGGTCTGGTAACAGCTTTTTTTCTGCTCAAGTCTCATGCTTGCTTCCAGGCAGGGAACGTATTGTGCCCATCCAGCAGTGCATTCATTAATGCAGAACTGGGTTCCCTCATCTTGCTAATATGCAACTGGATGTAAATCCTCAATGTGTCCTACCTTCATTGATTTTCATTGACGACTTGAACCTTTGCACTGTGCAGGACCAAGCCCCATAAAAATCTGGATCTGATCCTGAATCAGTGGTTATGTTGGGGCTCATCTCTCTTTCAAAGCAGAGACAATTCCTGAACAATGCTCAGCCATGTTCCTGGAGAATCTATCTCTGCAGAGTACTTCAGAGCAAGATAACTCTTCCTGGCTAGTATTCTCTTTCGCCTCTGCCACACAGCTTATCTCTAAAGCAGCAAAGACTTCAGCTTTCTAACCTCATTATTTCACCCTCAGGCCTCTAACTTTGGTGAACATCAAGAATGGGAGCAAACGATGATCAGCTCAGAGAGTCAGATGGTATTTGTCTTTAGCAAGCCTCAATACCCATCCTCCAATTTCCCAGTTTGGCCAATGAGAAATCGGATCAGCCAAATCCAATTTCATCTAGGCAGTAAGTCTGGAAAATGGATTAATACAGTAGTTGACAGCAAGAGCCAATATAGAGGTCAAACTGAGTTTGAAAGGAGATCAAAGCATTTAGTGCTTATAGACTTCTCAGGGGGACTACAGTTCCAGTATGATATTTTTGACAGAAGACGATGCCATTAATGACACACAGAGAAAAGGAGAGAGAGATTGGGGCTGATTCCTCACTCCATTATGCCAGATTTATACCAGTATAACAGAGTGGAAAATTGGCTTCATTATGTCTTTTTTTTTTTTAGCCAGAATTTACATTTAGAGACTTTTAAAAAGTCTAGCCAATTCTTTCCCTTGTCCTCAGCTGCCATTCTTAGCAAGGGCCTTGCACTAGACTAACCCATCTCCTTGTCATTGCAGGGCCAACCCCTACTGAATATTTTTCAGTTCTGTTCAGTTACAGAAGACCCAAGCAATGTGAGCCCCATCCCTTTTCAAGTTCATCATTTCATACCCTAAAATATTTCTCTTAGACAGCAAGTTGCTCCTGAGACTCATCTTGCTAATTTCACCCCATTGCTCTGCCTTATGCCTTATGTCACCCCTTAAGTCTGAAGGGAAATGAGAAAAGATAGAACATAGAAAGAAAACACACTATGTTAATAAATAAATATTCTTTATTAAATTCAAATGTTATAAAACTCTAACAATGACTCTATACAAGCTCTGACTGTAATAGCCCATCAGCATACGTTTGAATAGGGATGGGGGGTTTCCACCATCTTTCTTTCTCCACAATCTGATTGGCTGACTGGCATAAGGGAGCTTCTACTTTGTAATGAGAAACTAAAATATCAACCATATGTAAACCTGAAAAGAAAATGAAATATGGAGCGGAAAAGCAATGCTGTGTTAGGTTCATTTGGATCCTGGAATTCCTACTATAAAGGTGTAAATTCTGGATTGATTTCAATGAGCTTTGGATCAGGCCCTTGCACCAGTGTAAAGCAGGACTAATTCCAATTAAGTCAAGCAGTTATATGTGTATGAAACCTGTCTTGAATAAAATCTGGTCTTGAGTAAATGACTACACAAGGCGCAAGGCAGTGGAGAATTGGGCTCCATGGAACACCTATCAGTAGACTGGATATGAATAGAACTATGTAAGTGGAAGGAGTCTAAGGACATAATTTAGGCCACCTTCCATGTCACTTCTGAATTTGGCTGATCATCTCTAACCCTGCTTTATGGGGAAGATCCCCTGCTGGTATAACTCAGCATTGCAGAACTGAAGTAAATAGAGCTACACTATTTTATGCTCTCTGAGAATGTGGTCCAGGATTTATAGAATGTTTACAGCTAAGCCATAGGCTGCAGTGGTATCTTTCATTTTAAGTGTAGGGACTATCTCTGGAATTGGTAATAAAACTCTGAAACCAGAATGATGTTTTCAGAGCAGCCACTGTATAACCCAAAGTATAGCTTTTACTTATCAATGAAAAACACCAGCTCTTTTCTGTGCCATAGAAATAGCTGGAACACACTCTTATAAAGTCTGTTTAAGAAACAGATCAGCATGTATGGATTCATGTTTTAAACATGAGCTGCAACACAGTATGAATTTTATTGTTTTCCCCTATTTCCCAACATTTAAAAACCAATAAAGCCACAAAAGAACAAACCAGTGAACTAATGAGAAGCAAGGACATTACAGTAAAAGGCCACAGAAAAATAAAAAGTGATTGCAAATCTCCCATAGATATGACTAGATCTACTGCTTCAAAGGAAAAAAAATATAGGTCTAGTATATTCAGTCATATTTTTTTCCTAGTTTAATTTTTTGATTGCAAATAAACTATTCAATACATTTGTCCCTTTTTTCTTGTCCATTATCTAACCTGCACTCTGCAGATATGGTTGTTATTTGTAAGTATAACAAATCTCAGGCTAGAGGATGCCTATCAGTTATTTTCTCTATCAGCTAGTCACTATTTGTGGTGTGCACCTGGTTTAGCAGCTCTGGAGTAAACTCACACCATGCTTATCCTTTAGGATAGTCATAGATCATTTTTGTTTCATTCTTCCAGAATTCATTACAAACAAATGCTGGTGCTCTTGTTAATGTGAAAATTAATGAGCAAAATTCAGCCCTCTCATACCAGACACAAAACACCTCTCAATGGCAGTGAAAGTTCTGCAGCCAGAATGAGTTCAGAATAGATCCACAATGTAGAGAAATTTGCCTGACAGCAATGACCCAATAAAAAAACAGAGGCTCAAAAATAAGTGGACCTCTAATTATGTCAACCCAGCATCTAAATCCTGCAGTAGAGTAGTACTGCACTTTTTACTGCTACTCCATTGTCTGGAGTTTTTATTCTTCCAGCACACACAGAACCTACCAGAACCATCTGGCTCGATGCAGGGAGTAGGATTTGGCAGATGGAGTACAGGCCTTTTCCGTCTCTTGTTTCTATCTGCCCAGCCAGTATACTATTGTTCTCTATGATATATTTTCCTGTGCTCTGTATACATACAGTTCTGGCTACCAGCACAGAAATTCAGAATATAACATTGTCTCGTGGGCTGGAATGTAACTTGCATTTGCGATGCTGATATATTGATGTCTAATGATTTTAGGTTAGCGGCAATGCACTTATTACAATTAGTAGGCGCCCCAGTCACAGATCAGGATCCCTGGTGGTAGGTACTGTGCAGACACAGAACAGAAAGACAGTCCCTGTCCCAAATTGCTTATTGTAGTCTACGAAATACATCCACCCTTCATTCACACATGGAATTAGGCATCATAACAGACTTTCTGAGTGATCAGAGTCTGTCTTTAAAGCACTTATTTTCTGCAGTTGTTTTCCAATATTTTCATCTCCCTGAAGGAATTGATGATATTGTCAGACACACTAATCTACAATGAAAGCAATTCTACTGCATCAGGAACACTCCTTTCCCAATCCTCTGGGGCAGCCTCAATAACACACACTGCTCAGAATACCAGCCATGGCAGGATACTATCAGACATTACTTCCTTTGGATGCAACCAGGATAGGGTGACTAGATGTCCCGATTTTATAGGGACAGTCCCAATATTTGGGGCTTTGTCTTATATATGCACCTATTACCCCCTATTCCCACCCCCATCCCTATTTTTCACACTTCCTGTCTGGTCACCTTAAACCAGGAACCTGAGCTGACAAGCAGAGTAGCATGTATGCAAAGAGGCCTATTCCCTACAGTGGCTTGCCAGCAATCGTCTCCATGCTATATTCAGCATACAGGTGTGACATATGGAAAGATGGTTTCTCAAGCCATCTGAAGTTTACATTTGGATGTTGAGATTGTGCTAAGAGTGACAGGCAAAGGCCATCTGGTGATTTCACCCTCAAAATGCAATAGCCACCGGGGCCCCCGGTATCACACATTTTCATCCATATCATGATAATGGAGGAGTCAATTAAAACAAAGCACTTTTCCTTCTCTGTTCCACAATCCACCCTCCAGGGTTTACGTCCATTTGTAGCATCTTCATCACCCACTGGTCCTTCCGTGCACCGTCAACGAACTCATCAAGGGACAATTGCCCTGTAGAAGAAATGGGGAAGATAGAGATCAATAGAGCGTGACAGAAATGCCTGGTGTACACTTAGAATGTAGGTTGACACAGCTGTGTTCATCAGGGGTGTAAACAATCGACACTCCGCAGCACTGTAGCTATGCCCACCTAACCCCCACTGCAGACACAGCTAGGATGATGGAAGAATGCTTCTGTAGCCTAGCTACTCTCCCGCAGGGAGGTAGTATTCCTTCACTGACAGTCTTTCAGTCAGCATAGGCTATGTCTACACTACACACCACCAGTGGTGGCATTTAAGGGGCATGGAACTACATGCCACAGTGAAAAGGACATCGTCTCCACCCTGTGATGTGTAGCTACCCATGTCAGCGAAAGGCTCTGGAGAAGGGGAGGCAGTGGGAAAAGGCTCAGCCTCTTTAGAGTCTTTCCCTGTGGCAGGGAAAAGCTCCAGCAGCAAGGAGGCTGCAGGACACTACACTGCTAAAAGTAGCATTGTAGCTGAAGAGACATTGTTTGAGTAAATAGAGAACGGGTAACGTATGGCCTTGAATACATACCCACAACCTGCAGGCATGTCTTTACTTACCTAAGCTATGCCTCATCACTACACTGCTATTTTTGCCTATGCTAGGGGGACTACATATGCATGTACACTACATGCTGCCAAAAGAAGGGTGCAGTGTAGATGCACTCTATGAGGTTGTGCAGGCATACTTATAGTGCCATAGCTATGCTGGTGTAGTCCCTGTAGTGTAGACATACTCAAAGTCAGAGGGAAGAGGAGAAAAGGAAGTAAAAATGATATTTTGTTCATTAAAAGCAAATGTAACAATGAAGGCAACAATTCAATACCAGTCCTCTGCTCATCAATATGTGACCTGTCTTCCAAGGTGCTGTAAAATCACCAAATGTATAGCTTTCAGGGTTCAATCCATCCCACAGCACAGTTACACAAAGTTTGTCATCAGATTCCTTTCCTAAAGCCTTGTCTACATGGGAGAAAGTGACTGTTCAGAATAACTATTTAACTAGCACTATTCTGGTAAAATTTTGCTATGCTGGAATAACTCTTCTGTGTGGCCTCTTTATTACTAAATAAAAGCGCTTTTATTCTGGAGGAATTATTGCAAAGCAGAGTAATTATTCTCCAATAAAGTCACTTTTATTTTGGAACAGTGTCCACATGGGGGGTTATTCCAGAATAGCTAATATTCTAAAATAGCTATTGTGGTCAATTTCCCCATGTAGACAAGGCATCAGAGGCAGAAAAATATTCAGGCCTATCCTTCCTGGAGTGGACTTTTCACTAAGATCAAATGTTGCTATAGTTTGATAAACGATACATCCTTTCTCAGACGAACTCTGAACCTAATCCTGAAAACCATTCTTGATGTGGGTGGTCCCATTGACTTCAATGGGACTATAAATGACTACTCAGCGGTTTCAGGACTGAGTCCTGTATTCTGCCTTTGCAGGGTACTTCATGATCTCAGCGATTTAGATGAGTGTGGTATAATTACTTAGCTAGATAAGAAAATCTTTCCCATGTTGAACTCCTGTTTTCTTATGTTATAACAGGAAATGTTCTCCCTCCCCTCGATATTGACCTTAAATGAGTTACTTCAAGATTTACCCCAATGTAACTGAGATCAGAGCTTGGTCCGCCATGTCTAACATGAATAAGATGATCCTCCTTCTAGGTGATCAACAATAAAGCTGATTAAACTGGTCCAGCCGGCAGAGGTGTCTGTTCACAAGGCATGAATCCAACTTGAGCTGTAAATTTCTTACCATCCCCATTCTCATCCACTAACTGAAATATCCTGTCCACGACTTCCTCGGGGGAGAGCAGTGGAGTCCTCTCTTCCATTTCTGATCGACACACTTTCTTCAGCCTGTAAATAGACTGGAAGAAAAGCAGCTTGTGGGTAAAAAGTTCTGTCAAGAACCAAACAGCAAAGGAAGACAGTTATTACTAATGATGACATTTAGCACTTTGAGCCGGCTGTTGGTCTGTGTCTATAACAAACATTAATCAAACCTAATGCTCCTCTGAAAGCTAGGTAAGCAAATATTATTGTCTCTATTTTACAGATGGGAAAATTCATGCTGAAAAGTTAAACGATTTTCCAAAGACTACACAGCATGTCAGTGGTTTATCTGGGGAAAGAACCCTAGTGCATCCATCCGTCCATGCCTCCCAGATCTGTGCTTAGACTGCTCGTTCACATCTCATTATTAGTATTATTACTGATATATTTGGGGGTGTATATAGTTTCTGATATTGGGGCCAGATTTGGCAGCCATCATGCTACTTCTAGCCGTGCTGTCACTCTACAGCTGCAGAAACAATTTTTCTGCTAATATAAAAAAAAAGAAGGGGAAGGGAAATAAGTATAATAGTAAGCAAAAGTAAGAATAAATATTGTTATAGATTATTTAATTAATAAATCTCAATCCTATGGATTGTTTTCTCTTCTGGGTCCAATTCTGCCCTTGTGGAAGTTTTTGTTACTGAATTCAATGAGAGCAGGAACAGATCCTTTCATGCAACCCCCTAGAAGCATTTCAGTCTGTAAACATGTCAAAAATGCAAAACCCCAGTCATAATAATGACCTTGCATTTATGTAGCACCTTTCATCCAAGCAGACCCCAAATGGGTGTACTAGACAGGTTCCTAATACAATTTCAGGCTAAGAGCAGATGCACTAGTATGTTAAAATATCTGGTCCAAACTGGAGACAGTGACATTACTCAAGATCTGGAACGGTGTAGTTGAAAGCACAGAGTGGCCTATTCTATTTTCTATCACTAGAATTAGACAGGTCTTTTCTATTCACCCCTCCATCCCAGATGCCCTGGAGACAAAGGCCTCTTTAGCATCAATTGTGTTCATGACACTGAAGCATTTGGCTGGCGTCTTGCCAGCCTGGAGACTGGTGAAGGCATGACACACCCATGCCTGATTCCCCATTGGCCTTAAAACAATGGCTAAACTTTACTAGGATAGTCCTCCCTGATAGCGCTGGTCAAAGGATCCTTCCCACACCTGCTGCCCATGACCTATCCAAGAAGAGGGGGTCACTTGGCTTCAGTGAAGAAGATACTGGCTAATTATAATCCCCGTTGTGACTACTAAGTACTTCCTTTGCTGGTTAGGAGAGAATTGCGCAGATACAAAATTTGTATCAGCACCACATTTGCAGATGTGGATATCTGCGGATATAAAGCAGATATCAACAGATTTGCAGGGCTCTAAGAATTGGAAAGAAGTTTCCAGAAAGAGGTTAAGTGCTCAGGTAACACAGTGAAGAGAGAGAGAGAGAGAGAGAGAGAGATGCAACCTTAATTCTTTCAAAGGAAAGTTGATCCTGCCTAGTCAAAGAGAACCTGTGCCAAGAAGAGCTAGTCCATTCTGATTTCTCTGAACATATTCCTTATTCATAAAGATTTTTCTAAGATTTCAGCTAATAAATTCCAGCCTACAGGGTATCCATGAACTAGGGACTGTGACTATTTTTTTTATTCATGATGTCTGCTGATCACTTATGTCACATTGTATGTTTCTGATCCCTGATTGGGCAACTGAAAACTTTTAAACAGGAGAAGACTGAGTAAGGCATAGTGAATATCCTTGCTTCATGCACCAGCAACCTGGCTCACCGATGAATGTTGACAGGCACACAAGAACCAGCCTTTTTTCCAACCGCTTGTGTGTACAAAGGTCATTCAAGCCAACATTCACCAAAGGGACCTCATCAAACCAAACAGTAATGGGGATTCTAATGGATATTATTAATACTGGTTTTGCAGCATTCACTTGACTCTAGTTATGAGCCTAATCCCAGCAATTCATCCTCTCCAATTAGAACCAGAGAATAAAATTCACCCTCCTTCCTCACCCTGATCATTATTTGTTCCATACTTATTTCACGTGTGACAATGACATCAGTAAATTAGAGCTGGTCGAATTTTTCCAAATTTTGATTTTTCAACAAAACAAAGGGATGTTTTGGGGTTTTTTTGCAGAAAGTTTCCCATTCTTTGACCAGCTCTTTTGCTAGTGTCTTTTCAGAGAATCGCAAATGGGTTTATAATCACTAATTAAGTCTCACAAATATTCCTGTAAAGTAGGTACATATAATGATACCCAGATGGGTAACTGCAGCACAAAGAGATTGAGAGCTTTGTCCAAGGTCACACAATAACTAGAACCCACGAGTCCTGGTGCTCAATCCCTTTGCCCCAAACCTCTAGGCCACAAGCTCTCCCTCAGCAGCTGTCTCTGTATGAACAGCAGTTGCCGAATACATTAACAGAAATTCACAGTGTGGATCAGCAAGGATGAGTCTGCTCAGTATTACCACTAACTTGTGTCTCTCCCCTTTTCACACATTATTCAGGCAGGAAACCTTGATCCAGACTCATAAATAATATGGGAGTGAATTCACTCCTTGCACACCAGCCAGAATATGTGTTGTTGTGTGAGAAATTCACTGGGGGCTACAGGGACCAGTCCTCCCTGGCAACTGTACCTGCGTACCACCTTCTTGGGCCTCTTGTGCATGGTCTGTGGGCAACTGATCCATCTATCTGCAGATCATGGAACTTATTCCCTGGCCTGCCCCAGTGGTTCCCACCATGCCATTGCACAAAGGATGTGGTAGTCCCTGCTGCTGAGGCTGGCTGTGCTCACTTAGGACTTCATCATTATCCCGAATTATTTCTGCAATTGCTAACTCATTTGAGAACAGTACAAGTCATTATGTTGAGCAACGAAAGGGGCATTGCTTAATGACATTAATCCCTTAGCTCATGAGTAGTATGGGGCATAAAGAGCATACAGGACCTCCCTCTTGGGATGGTTTTACTCCAAATGGGTATGTAGATTTAGATCTTGGGCTTAAGGCATTGAACTGGGGCGGAGAAGATGTTGATGCTCCCGGCTTTGCCACAGACTCCCTTTCTTTGAGCAAACCACTTAATTTCTCTGTGCTTCCCTTCCCCATCTGTAATATGGGGATAATAACCCTGACTTACATCCTCTGTCTGCCTTGTCTGCTCAGTTCATTAGCTCTTTGAGGAAGAGACTGCCTTTACTATACATATATATAGTGACTAGCATAATGGGCCTCTGGTTTCAGTTGGGTCCTCTAGGTGCCAGTAATAGCGAAGTCCTACTTACATCAACTATTTCTAAGAGCTCAGGTTTGTCTATGCAGCCGTTCCCATCCTTGTCGTACACTTTGAATGTCCATCTCAGCTTGTGTTCCAATTTTCCTCGTAGGACAAGATTCAAAGCAGCCACATACTCCAGAAAATCAATGGTGTTATCCTGCAGACACAAGACAGGCAACCACAGGGACATTTAGTCAGACCCGATCAGTACAACTGTATAAACAAGCACGAAAAATATGCCGAGGTGATTCTCTTGACTATGTGGTTATTTATTTATTTATTTATTTATTTCCTTCCTTACATTTTTAAAGGGATTCTGTCTTTCACTTTCAAGCCAACTGATGACTGAGTGTGCAAAGGGGGATCTGTTGTTGAATCTGATTTGAAGGTTTTAGGTGTTCACTGTCTTAAACAAAAACCAGAGCCTCCCCCAGTTGCTATGTTTAGCTAGGTGAGAAGGGAAAAGACAAGGGAAAAATCAGGTCAAGTCTTGCATATACAGAGTTTTTTAAGCTGTAGTTTATTTATTTTAATAAGGAATAAAAAATGCTGTTTAAAACTGTGCATTTATTTTAATACTCCCTAGTGGGCTCTAGAATTGCTCCCAGTGGATGAAATTCACCCCCGGGCAGAGCCAGTCTATGTGAAATGCTCTGAAATGTCATCCCTGCATCATTATTTGTGGGCATATGCTAATGATAAAGATACCTAGTTCTTACAGAGCACTCTTCCCAATCCAAAATGCTTTTCCTGTTTATAACATACCTGATGTTAAAAAGATGTGCCAGTCATCACTACTTAGGGACTTATCTTGCACTGCACATGGAAACAGCAGCTATGAACATTATTTAAATTATATCAGTGAATTATTAATGCTCCTATGAGAGGAGTAGAGATGACATTTCAGATCATTGGAAGCTAACAAGGACCAAATATTGTCATGATAGTACAAATAATTAATGTTAACAAAAATGAGACACATGGTAACTCTTCAGGAGAGAGATTGTCTTCTTTTATGGCTTGCACATTTCTGGTGCTTAATTAATCATCAATCATCATCATCATCATGAGTTACTGTGGGAGTAAAATGAGCCAGTGAAATCAGGGGGTCTGTTTGCAGGGTGAAGTGCTAATCGGGGTGAGTAAGAGTGGCAGAACCTGGCTCAGTAATCGTCATCTCAGCACTGGATCGGTGAGCTCCATGGGATGCTCCGGAGTGACTGAAAAAAGAGCACTTCCTCCTGTTATGTTGGCCCATCAGCTTTGCCTTAGTTCTATATTAACTATATGCAGAGGGGCTCTCTTTTAGGACCTGATCCAAAGACTAATTAAGTCAATTGGAATCTTTCTATTGACTTTGGTGGGCTTTAGAGTGGGCCCAAAGAGAAGTGACTTCCTGCACATGACAGCTTCACTCACCAGATGTTCCATTAAAACTGGGATTGCAGTCCATGCATTCATGGCATTCCACCTCATTCCATTTCACAGAGTACAGAGCCTCATTAGGCCTCCATTCACTACAATTCCCTCTGTACCATGAGAAGAAGATAACTTTTTGGCATTCATCTCCCTAGCCAGCTCTTCTGTGTGAGGATTTTTGGGAAAAATTGCCTAACATGGGAGGCTAAAGTTAAGCATCTAAATCCATAGTTAGGCATCGGAGTGAGAAAATTGTGGCCTTATTTGCTATCTATGGTTTAGACTCAACTCCCAGAACTAAATAGGATGTCTTCATTTAGTTAGTCCTTGCATCACGGGAGGAACTAGAGCTCCTTCTTGCTACCAGAGTTCGACCCTGATAGATCTGTAACTAATTATGTCTCAAACTTAATAAAAAACAAACAACAGGATGCAAGGAGCCAAGACAGTCCCCAAATTTCAGAAGGAAAAGAAGACTCTTAATTGATCTACTTAACCAGCACCACTACTGCAGGTCTTTGACACTTACCCCATTCTTATCAAAAGCTTTGAACATAGTCTCAATATATTTTGCTGCTTCCTGGTTATCCTGGACTCCAAAGAAGCGTTTGAATTCATGCATGAAGAGAGTCCCACTGGGACATTCCACCACAAACTTCTTATACCACTCCTGCAACTCAGCAACATCAATGTCTGCTTGTTCTCCTTCCTCATTGGTGAAATGTTGCCCCATTTTGCTCCCAAAAACAGAAAAGAAAGAAAGAAAAAAGAAAGGAAAATTTAGTCAATGTCCTTTAATTTATATTGTTCCTTTTTCTCCTTCAGCTGCTTTTTCTTTCTTCAGTTTCTTCTTGGTTTATTTCCTGTCGTTTCTCTATCCTTTCTTTCATGGGTACTATATATTTCTGGTATGTTACCTAGTGTTGTTTTTGCTTTATTTCTTATTTTCTTTCTTTCTCTTTCCTTCTATGCTGTGGTCTCTGCTCACCCGTACAATCTCATCCTCACTAGAGGATCCTGGAGTGCGTTTCCTTAGTTAAATTAGCACATGCGTGTCAGATTGGGATAAAAATAACTAAGATCATTAGGAGATTCCCATATTCGTCACAGAGACCTTCACATGTTCCAGAGCTGTGCCACATATGAGAGCAAACTCCAAGCAGGATCAAAATGACTTCTAATGTCAATCTAAGGATTTGAAAACTGAGGTTTCCACCTATAGGTGATGTGTAATCCCCTTCTCCCTGACTCTGTGCATTCTTTGAATAATAAAGCAATCAGTCACTGATGTATGTATGATTTTTTTGGGATGGACACTCTAGCCTTCCCTTCGAGTGTGTGAAATATTCAGAAGGATAAGTGAAACTACTAGGAATAGGGTTGTTTAATAGGTCCATTTTGGTGAAAAATGTGCCATCTTTTGCACATTTTTAATTAAAAAATGGGTTCCTTTTCCAGTGAAAATGAGCTTTTAGGTAAAAATTTTAAAAATGTCTAAGTGACTCATCAGCCTTGAGCTCTTTTGGAAATCTCACCCATAGCTCCCCAATAGGAGATACAGCATAAATTAAACTGAAATTATTTGGAGATGATCATCTTGTTGCTTCTTACTCTTTGTTGCAACTGCTGCTGTTTACACTTTCCATAACCATCTCACTGTTCATTTGTGTTCCCCATCTGTCTACCATTTATTACATTGAGCAGTTTCAAACATTGTGAGAGTGCTTAACACACATGATTTTTTGTAAAAACAACAAGGAGTCTTTGGGGCATCTTAGAGACTAACACATTTATTTGGGCATAACAAATTTGTTAGTTTCTAAAGTGCCACAAGGATGCCTCGTTGCTTTTGCTGTTACAGACTAACACGGCTACCACTCTGAATTTTTGTGTTTTCTCTCAAGGAGACTGCAGTTCAAAATTTCAAATTGTGTGCTGAAAGTGAGGCATCTGCTTCAATGCCTGGATCTCAGAGTTTCAGAACTTCCATTGACTTCAGATGGAGCTTAGGGTTCCAAGCACCTCTGAAAATCAGGCCCATCTAGTTTCATTAAATATAGATTTAGGTGCCTGCCTTTAGAAACCCAGCCTTGAAAATCTGGCCATTGGATTTTCCTACTATGAATTTTTCATTTTTTCATAGTCTGTATGCATAACTATGGCCAATTAGATTGTATTAATGACTAACTCTCATTTATTATAAGCTCTGATCCTGCAAACACTTACACATATGTATAACTTTATACACAAGAAGTCCTGTTAACATCAGGGGAACTATTCCCATGCACAGAGTTAGTCACATGTGCTTCAGACCTTTGCCATGAGAATTGATGAAAAATCTTTATGGTTTGTATATAAGATGTTTGATTTTCAAAAAAACAGCACTTCTATACATTTATTTTTAAAAATGTAAAACAAAAAAATCATATTAAAATATATGTGTTTTTTCAAATCCTGCATCTCAGTCATTGAAATGCTTTATATATTTCATATTTTATAGCGAGGGGAGAAACATCAGCTTCTAATAGCTTAATTATTATTTATATTATGGTAGCACCTACAAACCCTAGTGAAAAATCAGGACCATATTATGCTAGGCACAGTATAAAGGTAACACAGCCCCTGCACCAGCCATCTTACAATCTAATACATCACTCTCAAAGACTGGGCCCTCATTTCTCTATGTGCCTAATATTTTTTTTTATTTTCTTGTCATGTTTTTATGACAATACCAGAATGTTATCCATTGCCACACCAGGTGTTGGAGGCCAACTTGTCTTACCATGTTAGCTGGAAACAAATGGCCTATTGCTATAAATGTGCCTGACCCCTCCAGACTCACAGATAGGATTCTACCCCTAAGAGGATTGGAGCAGCTTTAATAGGAAACAATAGACTCCACACTTATAATAGCAAGGGGCATGAAGATTACAGACACATTTTTTAGCAGTAGGTTGGAATTTATAATGTTCTGGAAGAACATGGTTCAACAGCTCAGCTAGGCACATGCTGCCACAAAGAAATCAAGCTGCTGTTTAGAATAATAGCTCCTGGTCCTGCAATTCCTTATTCGCTCATGCTAACCTTTCACTCACGCAAGGAGCCCCAAAGAAGTCAATGGGAATAAACATCTCAGTGAGGGCTTCCAGGAGCTTGAGTGATCAGACAGCAAATGTGAAAAATCGGGACATGGCGGGGTGGGGGGGTAATAGGAGCCTATATAGGAAAAAGACCCAAAAATCGGGACTGTCCCTATAAAATCAGGACATCTGGTCACCCTAGCAGGAGCATATCCACACTTTGCATTTCTACAGCACATCCCAGTCAAGGCTCTACAAGCACTATGTTGATTCATGTCAGAGTCTGCCCAACACAGGAGGGTATGGTCAGAGCAAGCAAAGTGCAGGTACAAATGGGGTCCAGTGGAATCCCAATGTTTTCCCCCTAGCAAAATGCCAAGTGAATTTAATTGAAGTGCAGTGTACCAAGATGGTACAGAGAAATCCAATTGGCACCTCCCTGCCTCAACAGGAATGGATTTGGCCCAGTGAAATTAAGCTGTGATCCTGCAAATACTTATGCATGTACTTAACTTTAGTACCATTAGTAGTGTAAACACATGCATAAGGGCTTGCAAAATCATAGCACCTATAAAGTTAGGCATTATTAGCCCCATTTTACAGAATGGGAAGTGGAGGGATTGTCTACATTGAGCAACAATGCACAATATAGATATGATTTCTAATGTGCATCAACTTGTTGCATGCTAATTGTTCTGTGTAGACCATCCTAGAATGAACTAAAAGTCTCCTAGTGTGCGTTAATGTAGTACCTGGAAAATGGGATTGTCAACAATGCTAATTATTTGTCATGTGAATTTGTCATGTGAATTTTTAAAAATGTTTCCATTTTTTCCCCAAAATTTCCTATGATAATTTTTCTGTTTTTCATGAAAAACTTAAATATTTTTCAATTTCAATAACAGGTTTTTTGGGAAGGAATGATAGCTCAATGGTTTGTCCACTAGCCTGCTAAACCCAGTATTATGAGTTCAAACCATGAGGAGGCCATTTAGGAATATGGGACAAAAATCTGTTGGATGATTTAACTGGGGATTGGTCCTGCTTTGAGCAGTAGTTTGGACTAGATAATTTCCTGAGGTCCCTTCCAACCCTGATATTCTATAACATGCACCAACCTCCTATTGGTCTAAGAATTACATGACGAACTAAACAGACCCTTTTACATTTCAAGGACTGCAGTCACTTAGAGTACAGGGACATTTTTACCCAGCTGATTCTGAGTGGTCTAGAGAATTCACCAAGGCACAGCTGATTGCCCACTTGGAAGAGAGCAATCGTTCTAAGGAGCTGGTTCCTGAGCCAGCTGGGGCCTCGAGAGATGCTGGGAACAGCCAGGCAGCCCCATGGGTCATCCCAGCCACCAACTGAATCGGGGATGCAGGAGCGGCTGAAAGCCCCGAGGCAGCATGTGACTCCACACCACACTAATGGCAAATGAAATTTAACGTGGATAACTGTAAAGTAATGGACATTTGAAAAAATAACCCCAACTAGACATACAATATGATGGGAGCTAATTTAGCTACAACTAATTAGGAAAAAAGATCTTGGTGTCATGGTGGATAGTTCTCTGAAGACATCCACACAGTGTGCAGTGGTAGTCAAAAAAGCAAACAAGATGTTAGGAATCATTTAAAAAGGGATACAGAATAAGACAGAGAATATTTTATTGCCCTTATATAAATCCATGGTGCGCCCACGTCTTGAATACTGCATACAGATCTGGTGTCCTTATCTCAAAAAAGATATACTGGCATTAGAAAAGGTTCAGAGAAGGACAACTAAAATGATTAGGGGTTTGGAACAGGTCCCATATGAGGGGAGATTAAAGAGGCTAGGACTTTTCAGCTTGGAAAAGAGGAGACTAAGGGTGGATCTGATAGAGGTATATAAAAACAGGACTGGTGTGGAGCAAGTGAATAAGGAAAAGTTATTTATTTGTTCCCATAATAGAAGAACTAGGGGCCACCAAATGAAATTAATGGGCAGCAGGTTTAAAACAAATAAAAGGAAGTTCTTCTTCACACAGCGCACAGTCAACCTGTGGAACTCCTTGCCTGAGGAGGTTGTGAAGGCTAGGACTATAACAAGGTTCAAAAGAGAACTGAAACTCCCACTGAAGTAGTGGGTGCTCAGCACTTCTCAGAACTGGACCCAAAGACTGAACAAACAGAAATTTTCAATGACAGAGAAAACACAGTGACTGTAACATGCTGCATCAGGCAGGGAGAAAATCTACTTTTCAAAGTGTAGTATTTAGAGAACAGCCTTTAATTGACATTGCTACATGTAGAAAGAAGAGTTAGACATAACAATCAAGATTCTGCTACCCCTACTCACATGGAGTAATACCTCCCTCTAATAACACTGATTTCAATGGGGCTGGCTTGAGGGGTATTGTACTAGTTACCATAAGGGTGGCAGAATCTGGCCCAACATGAGAACAATGGGCCAGATCCTCCGCTCATGGAATGCAGCATGGCACCATTGGCTGGCCCAATATCATTAGAAGAAAACAGAGAACGCAGAGTAGAAGTCAGTTACAGTGACTGGTGTAAGAGGGCTAGAGCCAGAACCAGAGCCTGACAATAACATTGAGAGAGAGAGAGAGAGAGAAATCAACACTCGGAGATCATCCAGAGCACTGAGATAATAATAAAGAGCTCCTGCCTCAGCCAGCCCGGATTACGGAATAGGCTCCACCTGAGAGAAATTAGGTGATTCCAGGTTTAACGTCTGAGTGGGCCCAGCTGAGGAAGAGCAGGAGGAAAGAGAATGCAGGGAGTCAAAAGGTGCCTGCAGGGGTGTGAGTGAGCCCCTACAGAACAGATTGGGAGATCTAGAAGGGAAGTATGAAGTGGGTAATAGCCCATAAAAACTTATGCTTCAATACTTTTATTAGTCTTTAAGGTGCAACATGACTCTTTGTCATTAATGAGAGAGAAATTACTCAGCCTATAGATACATAAATGCTGTTGTATCTTGGGATCTTGGTATGGAAAAGGCTGAATCCCAATGATGTAGAGCATTTCATCATTTTCTACTGTTACGTTTGAAGAACTGCTGCATTATGGAATGTGACTACTATGTGCACAAAACAAGGTTCTACATGCCTGGGACATTGTTACCTCATTGTGTAATTTGGTTTTGCCTTGGGGTGATTTTGTGATATTTTCCCATCAAATCCAATAGCTCCTCCCTGTTTATTTTTGCTCCTCCCAAGTGATTTTTAACCATCTAGTGTCTGGTATGAAGACTCCTGTTCATACTACATGAATTCCCAGCTGTTCAGATTTTTTACATGGTAGATTTTTGCACAGGCAAAAATCATCTCCATTCTGCCAGTATAATAATATTGTATGGGATAGCTTTTAATTATTGTAATCTGAAGGATTTGTTCCTCCACAACTTCAATTGTGCAATTTGGTATAAATGTAAATACAGATTATTAGTTTTTTAAAACAAAAGAAGGGATTGCTGGAGAACTCTGAACTGTAGCAAATAGCTGATACTCAGGGGATGACCAGTACTGGATAAAATGACCCAGATGGGAGATATGCAATGGTATAGTGAGCAGGTTGTTAAGTGACTGAGCTGCAGAAGAACTGGTGAGATCCAACTATGTGTTCTGCCAGATGAGCCATCCCTAAGTTGTTATCAGTAACAACAGCTCAGAAGCTCGTGTGTTTCCCAGCCAGGAGCATGAAAAGTCAGAATTAGGCAAACTAGACTGCTTTTTATCCTTCAGTCCATTGACGGAGCATGTTCCCACATGCCAGCTTTGCTGAAGCCTGGAGGAAATTCAGGAAATGACTGCAGAGGGGTGGGAAGATTGAGTTGTTCGGCATCTGCATTAGGAATCATGTCTTTTTGCCGAGCATAAAAATGGCACAAAGAGGTGAGAGAGTATCACCAGGCATCTTCTGCCCCAGGCAAAGTCATGCCAATCCTTAGAAGTATGCAAGAATGGACAAAGCATAACTCATCTGCTCTGTGGTTCCATGATTCTTAAAATAGGTCTCATTCTCATTTACAGTAAGACCTCTTTTAACGGTCAGTCTAAGAGGGCCTCAAGGGAGGGAGCATAAGCTGAAGAGTTCTACCCCAACTCTGTTCCTAGGTGCTGGCATAGTTAGTATATAGATCTGGGTGTGTGGCCACAGTACATTGGCATGGCTATTTTCTGCTTCACTGGGAGTCATGGAAACAGACTGTAAGTTGGAGAAGACCTAAAACATCTCTAATTTACACCAAGGGCCAGGCAGGCTCTGTCATGGCCCCAGAATACAGGAAATGCAAAGGTGGCTTAAAGTTCTCTCTGCCCCTCCGCCCCACTGCTGCCCAAAGGGCAGGAATGGAGAAACTAAGACTCAAGCTCCCTGTTTCTTTCTCCTGCAGGCTCATTTGTGCTCTTTGCAGTTGCCTGTGCAAGTCTTTGGGCTACCCCATGTCTTGTGAAACTCTCATTAGTTGGAAAATTAGCGATAAACTCAGGAAATAGGCAGAGCCAGTTCACAAGCAGCTATCTGTGATTTTGCACCGAGGTTCGGAGGAGCTGGCAGATATTTCATGCTAGGCTGGAAGAGCAATGGAAGGGCCCAGGCAAGTTCAAAAGGCACAGAATGAATCAAAACAGATGGCAGTGGGAAACTCTATACCAATATCTGTCTATTGATTTAACTATTTAAATTTTCATCTCTTCTGAGCCCATCACCAGGCAATCTTGGTTGTTTTCATATGTGGAGAAAAAATGACAGTATAGCAGATATTATTACTTATAATTTATTATAGTAGTACCTAAAGGGCCCCATTCAAAACTAGAGCCTCAATATTGTACCTGTCTGTTAAACAAATGCAGTTTTGCACAGTGAACAAATTACCAAATCTAATAATGCAGATTGATACTACTGAGGAGGTCATGGTACAATGTACTGCTAAACATCTGTCATTTTCCACCCCAGAGGTGGCTGCATTTCAGTGATGAAAACCTGTGATTTCTGTATGAAAAAATTGTAAAGCTCATAAGATGACTTAAGAGAAATGCAAATTATGTTTTCAATGTTTGCTGAAAAGTTCTGAAACTTCAAATGAATGTAAAGCCTTGGCACAAGGTTAAAACTTGGGCGAAGTCCAGGCTTTGCAAAATTAGGAACACCATTAGGTGCTGGGTAGCTGCGTGGGCAATAAAGAGAAGGGAACTTTCTGCTGTTTCTGATTCATTGAAACTGAACTGTAATGTGCAACTCGCTCTCTCGAAACCAAGATTCACCCTTGACTCACTACTCCCCAACTATGAAAAAAGAAAATAAAATCAGTAAGGATTGCTGAGAGACATCATTTGCTCACCAAAGCCAGAAAATGTGCTGGGGAGAAGTAATGCACAGTAGTGGAGTCACAATAAAAGGTATGTTTATGAGCAGCAATAGAGTTTTGTTATAAGGCGGGGAGGGGAAGGAGTAGTTTTATGGATCTCTGAGAATGCCTTCTGTTTGTGCTTTCATCTGTTAGTCATGCTTCATCTTGAAGTTTCTCAGTGGTTGATGCTAGGGATCTGTTAGGACAAATCTGTCTATGCCAAATTGAGAAAGAACGAAGGTTCAAATTTCTACGAGAGAGTGCAACAGAAGAATATATTGAAACATGTCAAGAACTTGACTGCCTACATCTAATTTGCTTATATTTTTTTCTTTAAAGTTTTTTTTAACAAGGATGTTGAAGTGCAGGTCTAAGCTGAAAAGAAACTGTATAAATGGCAGGACTGGAGTTTTCTCTATTTCTCAGTAATTCGCAGTTCAGGATAGAGACCATATTTTCATGTATGTCTAACTTGTACCTGCCCCAATGGGATCCCACCTATAATTTATAATATCACTTATAATCTGGCCACACTTGTAATACATTAAATAATCCTATATGTACTGTTTATTAGCAAGGGGACTTGCTTCCCTTCTAGCTGCTAGCCCTGCAATCTCATTGTAGGATCTGGGTCAAACTTGTCTGCTTATTCACCATCAGTAGTAGTAATAAAGATTCTGCACAACCCATTTCTCCCCTGTTGGTTACATGTGTGCAGTCTCTGTTTTAGATTATGCCCTTAGAGGCTGCCTCTACTCCAGGCTATTTTCCTATAATCTCCCACTGGTGTTACCAGTTGCTCTGTTTCACCAGCAGAGGCGGAGTTGTTACAGTCTCCCAGCATTTTAAGCGCTCTGCCCTCCACTCTTGCCCAGAGCAGGCCTTGATAGGGTGACCAGACAGCAAATGTGAAAAATTGGGACTGGTGTGTGGGATAATAGAAGCCTATGTAAGAAAAAGACCCTTAAATCAGGTCTGAACCTATAAAATCAGGATGTTTGGTCACCCAAAGCCTTGAGGGCAGTGGTTAAAAGACTAGCAGGCACCAGCATCTTTTCTCACTGAAATTTTAGAGGAAAAAAAACCTAGTGTAGAATATCAAGATTGGATGAGACCTCAGGAGATCTAGTCTAACCCCCTGCTCAAAGCAAGACCAATCCCTAATTAAACCATCTAATAAATTTTTGCCTCATGTTGCTAAAGTGTCCTCTCAACGATTGCAGGCCAATGCTCAAACCATGAAGCTATTCTTCCTGGTCCTTATCATTTCTGAACCTGTATTGTGTTTTCCCAGGTGTTGCCCAGGCAGAATTTGGCTCTGACATTGTAATTTAGCTAACAATTTTGGGGATGATGCAGAAACCAAGCTATACTCCAGCTCCTTCTTCTTGTAGCAATCCTGATTCCTACACAGCTCACAAGAACAGACAGCTTAATTAGGGCTTGTCTACACAGGGAAGTGGACTGAAGCAAAATAATCGTACTAGAATAAAGTCACTTTTGTTCCATAACAGTGTGTCTAGACAGGGCATTATATTGGCATAGCTCTAGCAGAATAATTATACTGCTATAATTTTCCTGGGCAGACAAGCATGCACTTCCAACAGAGCCGGGCTACAAGCAGGCTGTTTTTATGATCACTTTACAAAAGTAAGTTCCCTCGTCACCAAAGTGTGCAGAGGGCACGTGACTTGCCCAAAGTCCCAGCGTGTGTGAGCCAGGTGTAGAATCCAAGGCCCAGAGTCTTATCGCTGGGATAAAACACACGTGAATATAGCCCCAGAGATCTGGCCGCTTTGGATCCAGTCCATGGAGAGACCCCATGTGATGGGTGGGCTGCACTGACCCCCAGCACCCTATGGAACTGGGTGTACCCAGTGGGGCATGGACACAGGAACTGACCCACTGAATGTCCTCCACTGCCCCTTAACACCCCCCCCCCGGCCACAACTCCAACACGTCCTAATCCAACGCCCCCTCCCCAGCTCTCATTGCTCCCTAACCCCGCCCCATGCCGAGCGAGGCCGCGCCCCTCCCCTCCCCAGCGCGGCTGCGCCCGGCTGCACCTGGCCAGGTGAGGTAAAGGAGGAAGGGCGGGGCCGAGCTGGGGCAGCGCCGGAGCCGGCTGCGCGGTGAGTGAGCGAGAGTCCGGCCGCCGGCTTTTCCTGCCCCCCTCCCACGCCCCCCCCCCCGGACTCCCTGCCCCCTTCCTCCCTGGAATTCCCTGCCCCCTTTTCATGCCCCCAGCACCCTGTACTCCCTTCCCAAGCCCCCACCCGGGATTCCCTGGTCCCCCCCTCCATCCTCCCCTGTTTTCCCCACCCGCCAGGCACTGTCTGCCCCCTGGCCCCCCCACAGCACCTCTGCCCATATTGTCCCATGGCTCCTCCCCTCAGGCTCTTCCTTCTCCTCAGCCCCATGCCCCTCTCCTTAACTTCCTACCCCTCTTTCGTATTCCTCAGCCTCCTGTCCCCCAACCGGCCTTTCCTACCTCCCAATGGCCCCTTCCTGCCCCCCTGCCTTCCCTTCCCACCCTCCTTCCACCTCCTCAGTCTCCTGCCCATTTCCACCACCACCTCCATGGCACCTTCCCATCCCACCCCCACCTTATGGCCTACACCTCACCACCATCTGGACCACGCCTCTGCCTCAGGGGAAGCCCTGAGAGAAAATGGTTTAATGCTGAGCTAGGCCTTGTCCAGACTACGAAAAGAGTGTGTGTTTTTTCAACTGAGATGGGTTAACCCAGTTCAGATGCCCTGTAAACACGGGTGCAGACAGTTCAACGTGTCTAGACTGATTCTAACAAGTTGAATGATAATCTTGGCAGTCGGGTTATCACCTAGCTGGTATTTGACCAGCCTGGACGGGTTATTTTTATGGTAAAGTTAACCTATATTTAAGCTGGTCTTAAGCTAACTTGATTGTTAAAAGCACAGTTTCTCCTAGCCTATAAAAAACCTTAGGTCACTTACCACCTGTCTTGCCTTAGTCTATGGGTGGGCCATGGAAAGCCTTGGGACAAGTCTTTATGTAGAAATTGATCAGCATAGCTATATACTGGTCCATTTCCTGAAACAGACAAGGCCTTGTCTTGTCTCTGAAGACTGACCTACACTAGGGAAATGTTGTTCTGTCAATGTTTGGTCACTGGCATTTTAGGCACTGTTATCCTAACCGTGTTTATCCATTTGGTGTCTTTAAAACTAGTGGCAGCCTGTCTACACTAGGCTTCACAATTTGGCTAACAATAATGAAGCTGCACCAGTGATAGCAATGCTGCAGCTTCATTACTGTTAGCCACTGCTGCCGAGTTTCCCTAGTGTAGACAAGATCTGAGTGATGATGTCCACTCAGTGGTTTGGAGAAAAAGTACAGCACTCCAATGATGTATCTTACTGTGCTTTGCTGCCCCTTGTTGGGAAGTTTCGTCCCCTAGTATGCTTGGAAAAGCTATGAGGGAGAGCATGAGACCCTGGGGTAGGAATGACTGTACCCAGCTAATCCAATTTACTTTTCATGATTTGCTGTCTGTGTAATTGTGGCATCTCTTGGTTTAGGCAATGAAAAGTGAGTGAGTTTCATTTCCATTTAAAGGTAGTTTTCAGTTCAGTTTTTGCAACACTAACATTGTAGCTGGGGAATATAGTGTGAATTGAAGCATATAAGTAGGACAACATTGATACCCAACCCAGAAAGCCTTGTTATCAGGATGGCATAGGGTAGCCAACCCTCCAAGATTGTTCTGGAGTCCTCAGGAATTAAAGATTAATCATAATTTAAGAGTATGTCATGTGATGAACTCTCTAGGAATACATCTAGTCAAAACTGGCAACTCTAGGATGACTGCCTTTTCTATCCTAATGGTAAGATGGACCTAGCCACATCATTCAGGGATGTGAAAACTTATGTATTGGGTGTATCAATCTTAAAGGTAACTGTACTTGGAATGGTTCTAGGGCTACATCTTCACTGCAGAGTTAACTTGAGTTAGCCTAGCTCAAGTGAGAGCAGAATAACACTTGCACTGTGTGGAGTGATTGGAATACCGTGCAGTGATTGGATTAGCAGCACAGAGTTGTACTAACTCAGCAGTAGCCTGCTTATACCTTCTAATGGGTTAGTCATAACTCAAGTTACAGGCACTACCAGACTTGAGTTAAAGGGGTTTGTGTATGGATGGCACTAGAGTTAGGAGCAGACACACATTTAACTTTACATTGAGTTTTTTTGTTATACTGAAAATTAACTAGGAGATTGCTTCTTGTCCTTTTTGCCAGTGTATTCTGTATCCGTTTTAATAGTGTGTGGCAAGCCGGAGTGTGAATCTACAGCGCACCCGCCTGCTGTGTGCTTATGTCACATGTGGTCACTGCTAGAATTCAGTGAAAGTCCTGGAATGTGCCACATGGTATATTAGTGCTAGGCAGTCTGGTGTGCTGTAGATTTACACTATAGTTGGCTGCATGCTAACTTGACAAGCCCTTAGTCCAAAATAGACAGAATTTGGTGACCTTATAACAGGGGTTGGTAGCTTTCAGAAGTGATGTGCCCAGTCTTCATTTATTCACTCTAATTTAGGGTTTTGCATGCCAGTAATACATTTTAACATTTTTAGACAGTCTTCTATAAGCCTATAAATTAATTTTACAAACTACAATTGTAGTACAAACTGTGTGTACAGTAAATAAGGTTTTTAAAATATTTAAGAAGTTTCATTTAAAATTAAATTAAAATGCAGAGCCTCCCAGACTGGTGGCCAGGACCCAGGCAGTATGAGTGCCACTGAAAATCAGCTCACATGCCACTTTGGCACTCGTGCCGTAAGTTGCCTATCCCTGCCTTATAGGGAAGCAAAAGGTTTGCTACAATTTTTGTAGAGGGCTCAGTGCTTTCCAGAGCAATAAAGAAACAGGAAGGAGCTTTTGTAGGTGGATAGTTGAGTTCCTGTTGACATTTTTTTATGCTGTTGGGATATTATTTTATTAACAATAGTGCGTTAGGGCATGTAAAGTCTTGAATAAGCATATTTTATCTATTTCTTAAATCTAAATTAAATAAATAGCATTTTGCAACAGGATCTGAGTATTTTTCCCACTTAATAAATAAAACAAACTCTATTCTGGTTACAGATTAACTTTCTCTGATCACTTGTATCACGTGCCTTGGAATTGGACTTGCAGGTATTTCTACAAATACATTGATGTATTTAGTCTTGTGGTAGCTTCTTTAAATGTTTTTGCACCTATGCTGACATCATAGTTTAACTTCCTCAATCTAATGAGGATTATGAATGTAAGAGATTCATATACTTTCTACAACTATTCTTGATTAGGAAAAATATTTGTTACAAGATTTATACACCTAATACATAAGTCCTTTTGGACCAAGGTTATGTATGCTAAAAATGAGGCCAGATAAAAATACTTATAAGGAAGCGTTTTGAATCACTCAAATGCAAACTTTAAACATGTACATGTAATTTAAGCCTCTCCTCAATTAATTTGAGCCTGAAATTTAATATACTATATTGTAAAATTATCTGAAGAATTTTCTCTATATTCTAAATATCTTGAATTTTTTATAGAATGTAAATCTTGATCAAATACAATTTTAATCTGATGTGTCAACTATTTTTCACCCTGTCTGGTTGTTTAGTTGATTCATTTTAAACTGAGAGTACACGTTAGATTGTTTTTGTTTTACTTTTTGTTTGACATCTGGTTTTCAAACCAGAGAATACTGGTAAAATACTGTGGTGTTTGAGTTGCAAACACAGTAGATGAGTATTTATTTAAATCCCAACAAACTTTCAGTTGATTTTTAAAAAGAGAAGGTATTTCTGTTAAGTTTTATTAAACTTTTTCATCACAAAACCTCAACTTGGGAACAAGTGTTCCTTTAAACATGAATAAACCTTTGCTGTTCATTTCCTTTGAAAGCTCTCTTATAACCAAACTGAAAATGTACTGGTTAGCGTAGTTTGGCATATTGAACAACGAGAGAGAGAAATGTCCTTCAGAAATATCTGCAAGATTTGAATTACAGTTGACTTTCATGGCTGTTTTGGAATACACCATGTAGATGTGCAACTTCTTTCAAATTAAATCTGTATTTGTTATCCTCCACTACAAAACAGAGTCATTTGAGACTATCCTGCAATTGCTGAATTTTGCGGTGGGGACATGTTTTTTTACTTCAATTGAGGAGGGAAAAGAATATTGTGATTGTGTGATAATCTGATCAGGTAGTTCAACTTGAAGTGTTTGAAGAGTTTTTTAAACTCTAATACCTTTTCTTCCACTGTTTGTTTTTCGCTTTATCTCTTGCATAACAAGCTTTGCGGCATCTAAAACAACATTCTGATTGGGTTTTATCCTTCACTTTGCTCAATTATTAACACAAATCATACACCAACTTCTGATGTAGAAGGCTTCTGCTTTTACAATAATTTAACCCAGACTGTTTGCAAACATTAAGGACTTTTTTTAGTGACAGATTAGTAACTGTTTTTAGTAGAATATAATCTGGCTAAATCTAATAGATATTACATATTTAAACATGCTTTCAATAACTATAGAAGGATGACAATTAACCATCACATATGATATTCCTAATTCAGTTTCTATTGCTCAGGTTCAAGAAACTGTGCTAATTTTATTAGTGAATAAGAGACTCAGCGAATTGTGGTGGTTTTCCTACTGATGGATTTTTGCCTTTCTGTAGATAATGGCATTACATCCACGCAGAGTTCGTTTGAAACCATGGCTTGTAGCCCAGGTAGATAGTGGCATGTACCCAGGCCTCGTATGGCTTAATCGGGAAGCAAAGCGATTTCAGATCCCTTGGAAGCATGCGACTCGACACAGTCCTCAGCATGAAGAGGAGAACACCATCTTTAAGGTGGGGGAGGAAGGGTGATCCCCCACCTCCAATTTTGTTACACTGCTTTTCCTGCTACTTCTAAGCAGTTTGAATCTTGTTCTATTTTTTTTCTGCATGAACTGTTAAATACTTTGTGATGCTTTATTCTCTTGCTACCTAGTGTTTATAAGTTAGACCAGAAACTTGCAAACTTCATCACGAGCTTTTGTATTTAACTATCTACACAAACTGAACATACTTTTTTGCTACCTATAATCCTGTCAATTCCAACACATAAGCAACAGGTCTAGGCCGGAGACAGTGTTGAGAGTTGTTTGAAATAATTATTGGATGATCATTCTACTAACAATTTGTAGCCACGTTTTGCCCTCTAAATGCATCCACTTCCTTTGACTTCAGAAGGAATGTTGCATGAATCTGAGTGCAAAATTTGGCATTTAGTTGAGAGAGAGAATTATTAAAGGCATCGCTGTGCTCATTTGCGTTTCTTTCAAATTACCAGCCTAATTCCTTTATTGTAGAAGACTTCCTAGTTACTGCTGACTTTTAACAGGTTTGTTTCCTCTAATAGCTACCTTGCCTGGAAAATGGCTGGCTTGTTCTGAATATATAGTGGCAAACTTTTTAATTTAATTTAGATTATTATATGCTCTGTGCAGAATTTGATCTGAAATCCGAATACAGAATAAACTTGGAGTGAACAAATTCAAGTGGGTCTCCCTTTTCTGATATCCCCTATTGTCATTGTAACTTTATTTTCCCAAGGCAATCTCATGTGGAATCATAGAATTTGTCTGCAATGTGTGGCTGGATGCTACTGTTAAACAGTATTTGCAGAGTTTACGTGACAGTAGCATCCAGCCACATACTGCGGACAAGTTACTAAGGCAGAGTTTGGGGCTGTTAAAAAGAAAACTAGTATCTTGGCTAGTGCTTTCCCCCCCTATTTGAACCAATTTGTTCTAACCCAACAAACTATGGACCAAATTTTCAAAAGTGACTAGTGATTTTTGGGTGTCCAACCTGAAAGATCTAGAAAAGGCCTGATTTTGAGTGTGTGCTGATGTTCAACACTACATAAATCAGGTTCCCTTAATTGTCTCAAGTTGGGCACCCAAAATCACTAGTCACTCATAAAAAATTGTCTTTTTTTGTGTTAGGGGAGAAAGATAATGTACAGAGGAACAAAGGTACTTTAATTGTTAGCTGCTCTAAGAAGTGTTGTAGAGTAAAGGATGACAGTTTTTTAAAATGTATTTGTTTGGAAGCCTGACACAATTAAAAATCAGCATAACAGGACTCAGCTGAACACTGTGTACTTTGACCCCAGGCATGGGCTGTGGAAACAGGGAAGTACCAGGAAGGAGTTGACGATCCAGACCCTGCAAAATGGAAAGCCCAGCTCCGATGCGCTCTTAACAAAAGTCGAGAGTTCAACCTGATGTATGATGGAACAAAAGAGGTGCCCATGAATCCCATTAAAATTTATGAAGTGTGTGATATCCCACAGTCCCAAGGATCAATCATTAACCCAGGTGAGGAAAAGGGTGACCGTGTTAGTTACTAAGCAGGCATCAATCCAATACAAGGGCCTTGTTCCCGTGATGTATTAATTCTTTAGCTACCTCTGCAAACAAAGTGGCAAACATTGCTGACAGCTGGGAGACCCATGATGACTAATCAAACTAAAGGATTTAGACCCATGTTCATCCCTGGAATAACTTTGCTGAAATGAATGGAGTTATACTAGGGTGAGCTTAGCCCCTTACATAAGAACATTAGAATGGCCAAATTGGGTCAGACCACTGGTCCATCTAGCCCAATATACTGTTTTCTAACAGTGGCTGCTGCCAGATACTTCAGAGTGAATAGACAGAACAGGACAATAATTGATTGATCCATCCTCTGTTGTCCAGTCCCAGTTTCTGGCAATCAGAGGTTTAGGGATACCCAGAGCGTATGTTTGAGTCTCTGACCATCTTGGCTAATAGCCATTGATGTACCTCTCTTCCATTAACTTATCTAATTCTTTTTTGGCCAATTATATTATTAGCCTTCACAGCATCCTCTGGGAACAAGTTCCACAGGCTGACTGCATGTTGTATGAAGAAGTATTTCCTTATTAGTTTTTAAACCTGCTGCCTATTAATTTCATTGCGTGACCCCTGGTTCTTGTGTTATGTGAAGGTGTAAATAACACTTCCTTCTTCACTTTTGGCACACCATTCAGGATTTTACAGACTTCTCTCATATCTCCTCTTAGTTGTCTCTTTTCTAAGCTGAAAAGTCCCAATCTTTTTAATCTCTCCTCATCTGAAAGTTGTTCCATACCCCTAATTGTTTTTGTTGCCCTTCTCTGTACTTTTCCCAGTTCTAATTGAGATGGCATGACCACAGAGCTGTACGCAGTATTCAAGGTGTGGGCCGTTATTTCCCACCATGTTAAATGTTGCACAGACCTTGGTTATGCTTCTCAGTCTGCATCTTACCTCTTTAGCATAAATGATTATAAACATGATTTTAATGCATAGTATGGATAACTCTTCTCAGGGTTGTATATGGAGAGGACGGGGGGAGGCAAGCAGGGGCATGCCCCTTTGCCCCTTCATAACTAGTGGGGCACAGAACTCCTCTGGCCATGGGGGTTGGGGAGAGGGGGAAGGGAAGTCAAGCTCCTCCAGTCAGTTGGGGGGGGGGTGTTTGTGTGTCAGAGCTCTTTGGGCTGCTGTTGGGGAGTGGCCAAAGATGACAGACGGTGCCCTTCCAAAAGCCTCAATTTTTTTATTCCTCTGCCCACCTGACTCTTCTGATGTTGGTAAAGCATGCAAGTTAACTAACATCTGATACTGTAAATTAGAAACCTGTTCTGCGGAGTATTTACTAGTAAGTGCACTACAGTGGAGGATTGTTCTAAGACTTCTGGGGGGCTGAGGGGGGAAGTGAATGCTGTGAACAGTACCCTTTTGGTACTGACAATGAAAAATGTCAAAATTGGGAAGTAAAATTGGTCAGAGCCTGATAATTGGCCGCTGTCTTCGCTGTGTGCTGCTGACTTATGAAACCATTCAAGGTAAATGAACTAAAACTGAAAAGAGAAACTAAATTCACATTGGGCAAAACTCAACACTTCCATGGAATTTGACTGACTGGTAATGAATTTTGCCCAGTGTCTTGAAGCTAAACTTTGACTTAAGTTTGTAACTGACGCCAACCTCTCTTTGTTATTCAACAAGTGCAGTGGACTCTGTACTGCAGTGGAAGACGGAACTGATGTTCTATGTCCTTTTTTTTTTTTTTTTTTTTTTTTTTTTTTTTTTTCTCACTAGTCAATGAAGTTCGGTATTGCTTGCTAACCCCATATTTTATGGTTATGTACAGGCTCCACTGGCTCTGCTCCGTGGGATGAGAAGGATAATGACCTGGATGAGGAGGAGGAGGAGGAACTGAATCCATCTCAGCATGTTCCCATACAGGACACCTTTCCATTTCTTAATATCAATGGTTAGTAGAATAGGATATAATGTGTCAATGAAGTGAGGGACTTGTAAATCAATGTATATAACTAGCATTCTAATGTAGTTGGCTGTTTATTAATCAATTATACTATGATAGAGGGGCAATGTGGCCTCGTACGTAAAGCACTGGGCTGGGGTTTGAAAGAACAGGGTTCTGTTCCTGGATGACCCTGGGCAAGTGACTTCACCTCTCTCTGCCTATCTGTAAAACAGGGATGATGATCTCCTTTGTAAAGCACTCTGAGATCTGTGGAGCAAAAGCAGTACACAAGAGCTAGGTGGTGGTATTATTAAAGCAAACTTAAATCAGAAAATGAGAGAGAGTGGTTAAAAACAGACTTGTGAAAGTTTTCTTCTCAGACCATCTTATTCTGAGCTTCTTGCCTTGTAAAGAAATCTATTAACACCCCAGTGTTATATCCCACATTGACAAATCTTTTCTTTCACTACTTCAGTTTACATCTATAGCAAAATTAATTGCTTTAATAAAGCTTTATTAAAAGAAAACTCCTGCTGTGCACTAAAAAGCAAATGGAGGCCCTATTCTGTATGTCAAATCAAAATATCCTGTAATAATGGATATTTCTTAAATAGCTGCTGTTGGCATATTTTTATGCAGCTAGGTTCAAGTTTGGCAGATTCTAACTGTAATGTTGTCTCAGCACTTACATGCACTTTTCTTTTTAGATTTCGAAGGTCAGACTTGATGTTTAAAATTTTCTAGACAATCTGGTTAGATGAAATGCAGTGAAGCTGTCCCTTTGCCATTCTCTAAATCTTTGACCTGAGCTGTTTTTCCGAAAGGTTGCTAGTTTTTAATTAAACTGAAGACATTTAGTGTGTTAGAAACTGCTCCAGTCAGTACAGTGATACTAGTACTTAGCTGTCATAATAGTGCTCCTAGAAAGTGACTGACATTTACCAAGTCATAGCTATTTGAACCTGTATTCATTGAGATTGTTCAGTCCAGTTCTCAGTGTGTCATTGTATGTTGCCTTTCCACTGATGTCTCTTTGGCCATCTCATACCACTGCAGTCTGACACTGCTTGGATACTCAAGTCCCTTTCAGTCTGAAGATACTTGCTTCAGGTCAGGTGGAAGCACGCTGGTAGTTTTGGCAGGAGAAGTGGTGTAAGAGAAATCATTGTTCATGTGTTACCAGCTCTGTGATTAGAGGGTGGAAGACCAAACAGCTGCACCAGTTTTGCCTTACAGCAGCTTCTGCATTTAACAGAATAATTTGGGAACAAGGGAATGAGAGCAGATGTTCCTATTTATGCCTCTATATTTGACACTATGGAAAGCTAATGACAGCACTTTCAATCAATTCTGCCCCACAATTCTGTCTAGATAAATTAATCATGTTACTAAAAATGCAGTCATTACTGGACCAAATAAATGTTTAGTTTTTTTAGCTATTTATTTAGAAAGATAACAAGGATTTGTAAACTTGTTATGTAAATATTAGAACAAAACACTCATTAAAACAGCTAGCTTTTGTTTAAAGACATTATATAGGAATATAGTAATCAGATCTCTCTATTAATAGGGTGCTACCATATTAGAGAGTGAGCATCATTGTAATACCTATATAATATGTTTCTAATGACTTTATTAAATAGAGTGAAATATCTGCATATGCATATTTAACAGACCAGGCATGTCTGTCAAATGCTAATATTCAAAAAAAATTGGTCATCTGTGCTAGTTTTTTGCAGGTGAATGTAATTTGTCAACATTTTTAGTTTTTTTTTTTAAATATATGTGTTCTCAAATGTGCTTGATTCTTCTGTATAGATTCCCCGATGGGGCCAGCCAGTGTGGAAAACTGCAGCCCTGAAGCGGTGTGGCCAAAGAATGAACCTCTAGATATGGAGATGCCTCCATCTGCTCTCCAGCATGACTTCTTCAGCTCTCCGGAGCTCTGGATTAGCTCTCTTCCTAGTAAGTGGATTTCTAGTGCATCTGTGACTGTGGCTGAAACGGTCTGTTTTACTTTACTGTTACTGCATTTTGACTTCTCACACTTCTGCACACAGATAACTCTACATATGTAGAATATACAGTGTACTATATATTGCAATGTTCTACCTTGTCTTATCTGGTGCATGCCAAGGTCTTTGCTGAACTGAAACAAAGTCATTCTAACAATGTATCTCTTAGTGACAGATCTAGAAATCAAGTTTGAGTATCGAGGAAAAGAAATTGGGCAGACGACAACTGTAAGCAACCCGCAGGGATGTAGACTCTTCTATGGAGAACTGGGCCCTATGCCAGACCAAGAAGAGCTGTTCGGACCTATTAGTTTGGAGCAAGTAAAGTTTCCAGGAACAGACCAAATCACCAACGAAAAGCAGAAGATCTTCACAAGTCGGCTTCTAGATGTTATGGACAGGGGACTGATTCTGGAAGTCAGTGGCCACGCCATCTACGCCATTCGGCTCTGCCAGTGCAAGGTGTACTGGTCTGGACCATGTGCCCCTTCATCCATCACACCAAACTTGATTGAGAGGCAAAAGAAAGTCAAACTCTTCTGTCTGGAAACATTTCTAAGTGGTAAGTAACTTGCAGTGCTAGGCAATAATGCTGAGTGTTGGCCTTTCAGCTGACAGCGTTATTCCAGTTTAGGCTGGAAGAGACAGCCTAGCATCAGTCTTGATATTCTTGTTCCTCGTTTCAATGCCTACTGATGTAAATGGGAGTCTTTCCACTGACTTCAGTGATCTTTGGATTAGGCCCAGGGAGAGAAGGAAAAAGTGAACAGATATTGTCTTCTGCTAAACAAGTAACTGGTTGTTTCATTCATTGAGCTAGTGTAATCCTGGAGAACTTTCTATCCAGACAGCCAAAAACCTCTGAGATCTGAGAAGTGATGCTGGAAGGGAAAACATTTTTCTCTGGAATAAAAGTGAAGATTTTGAACAGGATGTTTTGTAGTAAGCACTCCTATTCAGATGGTGAGCAGGATAGTGTATCACCATCAGAAACATAACCCCCCATTTGATGTTGTTACACTGCTTCTTTCCTTAGAGCTGATTGCCCATCAGAAAGGACAGGTAGAGAAACAGCCACCTTATGAGATCTACTTCTGTTTTGGAGAAGAATGGCCTGATGGAAAACCTAGGGAGAGAAAGCTGATAGTGGTTCAGGTAAGGGAGCTATGGCTCTACAAAACCAGCATCTCTTAGAACAAGTGGATGACTCAAATACAGATTTCTTCAATACGTTTTCTCCATATCAGCATATGTGACAGTGTAGAACTTCTTCAGGAGATAAGAAACCAAAACTGCGAACTGCAGGATTTTTTTGGCTTTTAAATCAAACCAAAGTGGAATCCACTTATAGTGAAGTGGAATGTTTCAATGTAAACTGCAGCTGAAGTGATAGTGAAACTCTTCTATGGATAAAGAGTCTACCACCACAGAAGTGTCTTGGCATACCTGAATATTTTGGAACCTTACGATGCCAGTTTTAGGTTATCATCCTCATTAGGCAAAAATAATGTTTGCTTTCTTTTAAACAGGTAATTCCAGTTGTAGCTCGGATGATTTATGAAATGTTTTCTGGTGACTTCACACGTTCCTTTGATAGCGGCAGCGTGCGGCTTCAGATCTCCACACCTGACATTAAAGACAACATTGTTGCCCACCTGAAACAGCTGTACCGCCTCCTGCAGACTCACCAAGAGGGTTGGCCAATGCAGGCACCAACTATGCATGTGGCTCATCCACTCCCAGCACAATGATATATTTTCAGTCTCTGACTTAACTCTGCTCCTCCACTCTCTGGTTTCTTATATGTACATAGAGAAGGATATTTTTCAATGGTGCCTTGCCCATATATCAATAAAACCTGTGTAAATCCTAGATACAGATGGTCAAATTTCACCAGTATATGAAATTTACTTTGAGAGAATAAAATGAAAGGCTTTGAAGCAGTACCTTTAGTTACTCGACACTTTTGACCTCAGGCTAGTTTGCTTAAGCAATCTATGTATAAATCCTAGGTTTTAACATCATAAATATTTTTAAATAGCTAATGCTTACAGCTTTGTGTATAAAATAGTTGATCAATGTGTAAACAGTTTTAATTATCAACTGTCAATGTGCTTTTTATTCTCCATTAAAAATGCTTTGAGAAATAATGGATCAAGATTAAAATAGTTATTTTGAATTTTCTTAGCAGCAAATGACTGGCCGGTGCTTCACCGATTATCATGCTTTATATATTGATTCATCATAATTCCATTGATATGTACAGATGATTCCAGATTTGGCTTTTAACTTTACAGCCTTCAGATTAAGGTTCTGCCTCAGCGCAGGGGGATGGACTTGATGACTTCTCAAGGTTCCTCCTTAGCCCTACATTTCTGATTGTGTGATTTTATTTCAGAGAATGCTTCCGTGGAGGTCCCAGATTTTAATGTCTTATCTAACAACCTAAACTTGGCCTCCAGGACTTCTCTTCTTCCTTTCCCTGTGTCATTGGTACCTACATGTACCACGACTACCTGCTCCTCTCCAGCACTGCACATAAGCCTGTTGACTTGTCTCGAGAGGTCCTCAACCTTCACACATGGCAGGTAATTCATCAAGTGGTTCTCCCAGTCATCACAAACCCAACTACCTGTATTTCTGTATAAACTGCCTCCTGCATAAATAGGAGAAAAGAAGTTAATGGGTGCAACTTTCTCATTATTCGGTTGCCTATTTCACTTCCTGGGTGTAGTTGTGTTGCTCTCTAAGCATTCCTGGATCTCCCTTTAGTGAAGTGTTCTGCATACTTAAGCATTGCATTATGTACTTGATTCTCTGAGCAGTACTTGGGAACCATATTCTTGAATGTTTGTGTATGACATAATCATGGGATTTGTGTGAGGGAAATGCACATCGGGCATGTGGCTGTACTAATGTTCCCATAAAGGCTGAACAGCTCCAGTTTCTCGTAGCAAGTGCTACTCAGTTGCACGAATACATTTACAAAGCAGAAAAGCTGAAAGTGAAATTGTTCCTTTCCGACTAGGTTTTTACTTAGTAAAGTTGAATTTTAAAAGGAGAGAGAAATAGAAAATCAAGCTAAATTTTCATATTTAATGTACAATGTATTTTTTCTGTATACATGCCTCTCCCGGGAGGTAAATATGATAGTGGTATATTACACTGTTTTTATGTCTGCTCTTTAAACATGTTTAATTTACCTTTTCACCCTTTAAAGCAGAGAATGATGGTAAGATGCTGCATGGGAGCATTGAGAAGAAGGTGCTTTAGTGATTATGAAATCCATGAAATTTAACCTCAACTGATGTTTCACAAAGATGTTACCAAAAATTTAAGGCATTAGGTTACCATAACTCATCATAAGTTACCAAACTGATGATCAGATAAGAATGGAAATGTAATGCAAGTTTGTTTTGCTGTTAGAAAATAGCTTTTGGGATGGGCATGTAATCTTGCTTATGCATGCATTTGCTAAGGTTTAAAAGTTAGCTGATATATTTCATGTTAAACTAACAGTCTCCCTTTGCTAGATATGTGGAAAGAAACTGCTAAATCAAAAGGATCTACTTCTTAAATAGAACTTAGCCTTTTTCCTTATTTAGTTAACACAGATAAGCGGAATATTTATTTGGATTTATAAAGCAAGAGATGCGTTTGGCAGTTGATTTTAAAATTACACTAATATCAGAAAGCAACCAGCAACCGTAGCTAATCATATAACCATGCTGCAATAAAACAAGACACTCTACTTTCCCTATACCCAGCAAAAATAAGGTGGTATGCTGTGTGCCCTAAGAGGAAGCAAACAAATGTTACAAATGCTAACAAATTTATTATTATTTATAACATCCCTGTTGTACCATACTAATTGGGTGAATAAGCTCCTGTTTACTGCAGTGTCAACCTCGGAGTCTACTAAAAGCTTATTGCAGGAAGTACTTTCCTTCTGATGTACTGTAACCCAAGAAAGCTGACGTTGTTAAGCGCCATAACACTGTGGGATGCTTCCACAATACACAACGCCTACAGGCAAAGCAGCAATATATCTATTAGTGTACGAACTGGCATTTCACAGTACATTGAGCATGACTTCCCTAAATTAATTGTGCCATAAGTAATAGATGGGCAAACCTGATCTGAGCAAAGCATGAACTAATCCCATGCTAGATCCATGTACTTTTGAGGTTTGGAAATGTGTTCAGCTTTTCTTATTGCTTTTAGTTGTCTATATGCTTCTTGGTTCAAAAATAATATTGTGATGGGCATGTTTACAAGAGTTCAGCTTTCAGTATTTCTGAAGTACTGTGAGTTACCGCTTGTATCTGAGCTCCCATCGTAGGCTGTTGTCAGGTCTTCACAATTTTTAAAAGAGGAAGTCTGGATAAAAATCTGAATTCCTACCTGTTTTTGATATTTACCTACCCTCACAACCATGTGCTATAGTAAATCTTCCGTTCTCCTGAAAACAGGATGAGCGGAGGCCGGCTAGTGCTTGCCTTCACACATGTACAGAAAGGGAACTGAGCTGCCTTTAGATCAGCTGGTGGGGAGGTATAGTTTGCCTTCTCCTTTCCAGGATCCCACGCTACCCAAGGGGAAAGTGGGGGAATGTGATAGGAGGTAGCCTTTTTTTAAAGCCCTGCTACCGTAAGCTACACTAGTGCAAGTCATGCCAGTAGCTGGCAGCAGGTGCTGCGTGCATTTTATTTCTGTGGGGCTTATCCCGGTGGTAGAGTGGGAGGCAGTAATGTGACTTATGGGGAAATAAATACCCAGCAGGAGAAGGGGCAAGCCCAGGCCCAAAGGTGAGGTTTTTGGAACTCCCATAGCTTGCCCAATGAGAGTGTCCAGCCCTACATCTGAGAGACTCCAGTTGATGCTTCTACCTTGATGGTCTTTCTACTGAAAAATCTTCCCCTAAGGAGTTTGGACGGTAGTTTTACACAGTGCTTGGACTGGTGCTGGTTCACTAGAGGGCTTTAGCCTCTGAAATGGTCTGAGGATCTGATTCTGATACAATGCAACCTTTGCTGTGGGAGCATCCAAAAAAGGCTTCTGGCTGCAAATGCAACAGGCCAAGATTTTGGGGTTTTAACGTGTGTTCCGGCCTGCAAATGCAAGCTGGAAAGATTTTGTTTCCACTCGTGTTCTAAGCGTGGCGTTTCACTTGCATCCACACTCAGGCCCTAGGAGCAAAGGTGTAGCTGTATCTGTAATATCTGGAAACCTCCCTGCCAGGCCTATGGTCCTGGAGCCTGCTCCGGGGCCAGCTTTGCTCTTCCAGCCGGGTGCACCAGGCAGGAGCGGCCAGGGCCGGCTTCCCTGTCCACACCCAGCCTGTCTCTTTAAGTGCAGGCAGCAGGCGGGACTCGCCCGGCCGCTGCTGGGTCAGGTGATGAGGGAGCCGCAAGCGAGGGGAAGCGGAAGCCCGAGCTCGTAGCCGGTGCCCGGGTCCTGCTCTTCGCTTCCCGCAGCGGAGAACGCAGCGGCCGGTCAGTGCACGGAGCAGCGGGCGAGGACGTCCGGGCTCGGCTGGGGTCTGCATTGCATTGCACGCTCGCCCCTCCTTTGTGCACGCTCTGAGCGGGTGTGCCCGCGCGGGGAGAGGGGTTGTGTGCACACTGTTGCTAAGAGTAGTCTACTCCGAAATACGGGTGCTGTGTGCTCGCTGCAGGCTTTTCCAGGGAGCGGAAGGATGTGAATCCCTTGTTTGATGCACTGGTGGGGTTTGAATGACCTCGGTGAGAAAAAACGTCTTTCATTTAATTTCCTCTTCTCTATTCTTTGTTTTCACTTGGAAATCAGGAGGAGAGCCCGGTCCTCCGGCTTCCTGCCGAAGTGCTTTGCAGATCCTGGGCTACAGTTTAGGAACCTTCACTTTTAGGGGCCTGTATCTTATCCCTGCTGCCCTAAACTTCATGCTGTCATTCAAGCTGTTCCCTTCAGACTTCAAAACCCCTAGCCCTGGACTGGACTATGTTAGTTGCTTCTAGAGCTTGGTGGGATGGGATTGTATTGCAGAGAATCTTTGTTATAATGTAGGTAGAGATGATGTGTTTTGTCCCTGTCCTGTGCAGGAGAGGCAGGGATTTAATGGGTGTGTGTTTGTGCACACGAGGGTGAAAATGTGAGGATTTCTGGATATATTTGCTTTTGCAGGAATTGGAGATGTGTGTGTGTGTGAGGGAAATCTAACTTTCAGAAGCTCACAAATACATTGGATCCCTTTTAAATGCTAATACTGTTTATCTTTCAGGAACTGACTTAGGGCAGCAAAAGCCTAAAGAAAAGTTGATTGTGGCGGTGTAGAGAACAGTGATTCAAGACTTCATTCTGGATCAGCCAGCTCCAGAATACTCCTGAAGCTAGGGAGCAGATGGCAACACTGTCTCCTCAGTTGCTGATTGCGGCAGCTCAGCAGAACCTTAGACCAGGGAGGAAGAAAGGTTTATCTCCAGCTGGCTCCTTGCACCTGGCTGGGGAGATCTTAGCTGTAGCTTCTGGATTGAAACCTGCTCTCCTGTATGATTACAGCTCAGTTGGAGTAGACAAAATCAAGAACTACCTTCAGCAGATCCAGAGCATCGGTCTGACAAGGCATCGGCTGCACCTTCTAAATGTAGCAGGCAATGTTCTGATCCTCAACCCGGAGAAGATGGCACTGTGGCTGGAAAGGCTGTTACTCACAAAAAAAGTGCCCTTTATTGATGTTTCAGCTTCTAGGACATGCCCTGTCTGTTGTGAGCCAGAATACATGGAGTCTGTCAAAGGCCACATTGCTGAAATACTGGCTCATGTTAAAACACTGCCAAGTATCCCATCCCAGCCAGTCACTACCAGTGAGATCTTCTCTGCCGATTGGAATCTGTGCACCATCTTTGGTGTTCTCCTGGGGTACCCAGCTTCCTATACGTTCACTACTGCGCAGGGGTTTGACAACTGTTTGTCTCTGACCCCCCTGAGAGTTTTTACTGTCCAGGCCTCTTGTTGTAGGATAAGTAAAGATCTCAGAGTCCGAATTTATTCCTTTAGTGTCCCAGAGAACCTGTATCTTGCCATGAAGGAGGGGCTGGATGCATGGGGTGGAAACCTGAAGGATGTATTTAGTGCACAGAATGACTTTGCAAACCTCTGTATCTCGACAGAGGTAGTTTCTCTTGCAGCTGTTGCTTTGTAAATCTAGTTTCTTCATGTCTTATCATTACAGGTTTGGGGGGTGCCAAGCATGAAATCTAGGGGGCGCACTTAACACTCCCATATGGACAAAGGTTCACCCAGGAACAGCTTGAAACCACAGCTCTCCCCCACACTTGGAATTTAGGGCCCAAAGCACTGGATGTGAAAGGTGAGCATGTTAGATGCTGAACCTGTACTCATCTTGTCACTGGTACATTGAACACTTGCCTTTCCTGGAAGTGCACTTTGTGGATTCAGGCACCCACAGCTGCGTTGCAGGCAGCTCATGTGGGATGGATCCCAGTTGTAGGGTGTTCAACTCCTAGGGTTTGTCTACACTTACAGCGCTGCTCTAGCGCTTAGTGAAGACATGATCTGTGCCGAGGGGAGAGCTGTGTAGGTATACTTCACCTTCCTGAGAGGCGGAAGCTACGGCAATGGGTTGACATAGTGCTGTCTACACCAGGAGTTCGGTCTGTATAACTTGCTCAGGGGTGGGGATTTTCCACTCCCAAGTGATGTAGTTATACCAATATCAGTTGGTAGTGTGGACCAGGGCCTAGTAACCTCACTGTAATGGCACAAGTGAACTCCACCTCATTCTGCCTTCCAAATAGGACTCTGGTAATTCCATCCCCTGCCCTGCTCCTAATGGCGGTTTGACTGGAAGAATGAGCACAGTGACAGGAGTCAAGAAGCCATAGGTTCTAATCTCAGTTTTTCCTCTGGCTCCATTGGGGCAAGTGATTTTTCCCCCGTATGTGCCTCAGTCTCTCCATCTGTAAAATGGGGATATTTACCTCTCAGAAACATTGAGGATTAAAAAGGGGGTCCATATTTGTACCATGCTTTGAACATGTAAAGTCTGATAAATACTATTACTTTACCTACTGTAACCCATCTACTATAAACTCTGCTTGTGCTCTCAGCACAAATGTGTGTTTGCATTAAAGAGAGAGATGCTGTTGTCAAAGTAACAGAACTCAGCCATTAAAGGAATTTCAGTAAGTACCCAGCATTGACTTGGATTAACACGGTGGTGACTTTTCACAATTTTTCTCCCCACACTTAATTTAAAAAAATAAAATCAGCAACCTCTAGTGTTTGGTATGGATTAGAGGGGGGCAAGGAGGTGGAGAGGAAGAGGCTGTAGTAATCAACTAGGAGGTGATGAGGATCTGGATAAGGGCTGGGACAGTCTAGGTAGAAAGAAAAGGGAGAGAGTAGGGTTTTGTGTTTCCTACCAAGTTCTTTCCTCCAGTAGTGGGAGTTTTTAAGTAGCTGCTACTATGCAATAAACCTATGGCTGCTGCAGCACAGACACTGAACCTTTTCTAGTGCAACCTTCAATTAAAAATTAAACCAAGTACGAGGAATGATCTCACGGCATTTATTGGACCAGTGGGAATTTGCTGAGGAGTGAGACCAGCTCAAAAATATCCCCCCCCCCCGCCCCCGCACCTTATAAAATTTTTGTACATTACAGTGAAAAAAGTCAAGTCAGTTGCTGAGCTGAGGTAATTGAAACGGACGGATTCTCAGGGTACAAAGTTGGCTAAGAAAGCTGCCATGGCTGCTGCTATCACCACCATTAGAAGAGGGATCCAGTGGCCACATTGTCTCTGAAAGAGAGAGTTAAATGTGTCTAGTGAATCAGTACACAAAGGACGTGTTCAATGTAAGGTCTGGTGCAAATACACAGGCACTCTCTCTCCTCCATTGTCCAGATGACATCACAAACCTCACCACCTGCTCTATGGGCAACACGTTTCTTTGACGTTGCTTTCTCTAATATAAACACATAGCAATGTGTATTTAAAAGAGAGACAAATCCTACCAAAACGACACTCCCGTGGATCTGCTGCTCCTGGGAGAGGAAGGAACTAACTTGAGGAATGGGTTATGTTGCTTAATGCACTACTGGAAGGGGCTCAGACAGTACAGGGATGCATGCAGCATAAGAAATGGAGTAGAACAGAACTGAGTAACAGCTTTCCCCCAAACCCAGCCCCAGCGTGGAGCCTGCTACGGTATCTCACTGCGCAGGGTGTCTGCAGTAGGTAACCAGTGGACACAGTAAAAATGAACTCCTACTTTTGACTGTTTGCTCTGGAACTGATTGAGCTCATCGCGGCACTGATGTAACTTGGTCAGGCAGGACCGGTACTCGTCGCTCAGGGCCTCCAGCTCAGAGCGGAGATCTGTGCACTAGAAACAAAGCAGACAGGTGTTAGGAAATGGCCCATGTGTATCAAGGTTTTGGCAGTTCTTGGTGAAGTTCCCAGTGCAACAGGGCCCAGGTAGTGATGTAGGGGAAAGTGATCTTCCCTCCCACCCCTAGTATTGTGACATCTAGGGCAGGCCAGCAGTTTATTGTTAAGGGTAGTCCAAGCGAAGCACACTTTACCTCTGCCTGTATGTTACCTCTTCTGAGGTCTTTAGCCTATACTGCTAGTAGGCTACCAATTTCAGCAGCACTCAAGTCATGGGAAGAAAAAATATTTTCTCCACCAAAACATAACATACTTAATCCCATCCCAATGCCTATGAGAGCAGAAGAGAGAGCCCCCAGGTCTGCAACTGGCTCCATACAGGTAAATGCCTTGCCCCCATGCAGAGTTTTGCTGACTGGAAGGTAGGAGCAAAATCAGTAGGACTAAGTAATAAGGGAGGGAAGGGAAAGGCATCACATAGAAGCATGCCCTTCCCCCTCCCCCCCCCAAAAAATCTTCCTTTGTGATTGCTCATTATTAGCCCTCCCCAGAACTTTTTTTTTTCCCTCCCAGCATGCCTTGTGGGAGTGACCCTTTAAATTGGGCAGAGACAAGCAGCTGCAGCCTTAACATGGCTGTTTTGGAGTGGGCTGCTGCTGGCTGCATCTCCAGTTCTCCCAGTAGGTGAGTGGCTGTTCTATTTTTCCTTTTCATGTGGGGGAGGGGAAGTTGTGCTTTCCAAAGCACCAAGGTTCTGGCCATTGCTGGGGGGCACTGTTATTACCTAGGGAGACCTCCTGGTCTTGGTGTGTATTCTATGTTAGTTGCATTGATGTTTGTGGCAATGCATAGCAGGTCAGGTGTGCCTAGTGCTGGTCAGATTGTTTTGAGGCTGCATTGTATGAGGAGTCAGTGGTCTATGCAAGGTGCACAAGTTGTCTGCATGAGGCACAGTATGGTGTGTAATGTAGCCCTGTAAAAGCTGCAGGCAAAGCAAGAGCTTTGTGTGTGCTAGCCTGTTCCTGTTCTCACCTGTTTCCTTTAGTGTTAATGGTGTTTTGCACTCACCCTGCCTCCAGCTGATTTAGATCCAATTTGCAAAGTCTGGTAATTCCAGGCAATGAAGGAGACAGTGTGGGTTTAGTAAGATACTCTGGGCCATATCTGCCACAGAGAAGGGTAAAATCCCTTATTTGATAAATTCCTGTGTAGAAGTCCCTTGGTGCCTAGGTATTGTTATAGGCACTATATTAGACAGTCAATAAAGCAAGAAAGAAAAAGCTTCAGCTCTCCCTCCCCAGCAAACAGCTCCTCTGAAGGGTGTGGGGCTGATGAGGACATAAAGAAGTAAGGGAAGAGAGATTAAAGCAGAACAACTAAATTCTCTAGGCCTCACTTTAATTGTTTGACCCTTTACTGGACCCACAGGTGTGTTTGGGATGAGTGGTGAGTAACTGCCCCCGCTGCCAGAGGCTTCTGAGTGCAGAAGACAGACTGGTAGAACATCTCTGTGGTTCTGGGGGAGCCTATTGAGATGATAACTAGTGCATGCTGTGAGGGGCAGGTGGGTGCTCCCCATAAAAGCAGCTCCCCTAGGGTATATAGCATCAGAGGCACTGCTAACACATGCTTGTGCTTAGGAAGCACTCTAGGATTCTACCTGTCCCCCACCTGGGTGCATTCAGATCCCTTGTACCCCTCTCTGTTCCCTGAAACCCAGTCAGTCCCTGTGGCACTGCGCTGTGTGTGTGCTGTCATGTTGTGAGCACTTTGCGGGAGGGACTTATTATTGTCCAGTGCTGCTTCAGCATCCTATAGCTCTGTGTGCATTTCATTTTAAAGTGTGCCTGAGGGTAATTTCTCTTTGTTAATTCCCTCTGGTGGACATAAACTGTGTTTCTGTCATTTACTTCTCTACTACTCCAGGAGGTAACAGTCTGAAAGGAATGTGCTTGGCTGGGGGCAGGGTGGAGGGGAGGAGTCTGGAAAGATGGGTACCAATGTGATGTTTTATTTTGATAGCCGTGAGGTCCTCTATGTACAAGATTGACCTGCAGTATTTAACGTGCATGCCGACATACATTTTCAACTTCTGCATATGAAGGTTTTATTTGGGGCATGAAATATTTTGTGGCTACCTATGTAAAGGGCTTGCTTCAAGGTCACTGCATGACACTTATTCGACCTGGAAATACTTAGAGGAAACCCAACAGGGGGTTTAGCTGAGGTCAGAATCAAAATGTAGTGACTGAGAGTCTCCACTTACAGAATTAGATGTTATTTGTATGGTTACTCCTAAAAATCATCACACACCAGTTTTATTTCTGCCTTGGAATCCTTTAAAAATAGCAATTAATCTCCGAATGAGAACACCGAATCTCATTAAGGGATTGTGTCACCTCCTCACCTCCTTTTCCTTTGCAACGAGCTGGGCTGTCCTCTTTTGCACCTGGTCTTTCAGATTTTCCTCTCCCTCATGGTCAGAATGCTTTAACAAAGCATCTTGTTTTTCTCTGAGTGGACTGGGGGGTTGAATCTGCATAGTTAAAACCTGGTCTGAAAAAACAGCCAGACTTCCAATGAGAAATGAATCCAGGCTCTTGGTCAGCCTCTTCATTGTTCTACAAGTTGATTATCTTTAGCTTAGTACACTTAAACATGTATTCAGGTGCTAAGCAACTGGAAATGAATGCAGGAGATGGCTTAGTTGTCTTACTGCTCGGTTGTGCAGGTGAATTAGAAATAGTTATTTTTAAAGCAGTTATTAAGTGTTTGACAGTAGTCTGGCAAAGTAAGCTCCCTTTGCTGGGGAGGGAGTCAAAACTCCCCAATCTTTGATGATGATTTGCATGGTGTGCAGGGGCAGCTGAAGTTGGAGATGGAGCATTTCAAGTAAACAATGACTGGCATGGCCTCTGAAGCAGGAGTGTTGAAATCAAATCAGTTTATTGTTTAAGGCATTTGCATTAATACATGATTTAGATACATGTATTAGTATATAGTGAGGCTAAATTTTGTATCAAGAATACACAGCACCTTGTTATGGATGGTACAATTCCTTAACGCTAAACAGATAAATAGATTTCACTCGAAGTTACTGTTTAACCTTTTTCATGTGAGATTAGAAGCATAATGGTTGTCTAGAGTCTGAGTTACAAAGTTTGCTGACCTTTTCTTCCTACCACCTCTTCCTGAGTCTTCTGCTCCTGGGACTGGATCTGTAACTGGTCTGCAAATAGAATAAGCCACTATTATCACCCAAAGTATGTACACAAATCACTTTTATCCTGGCATTTCCTCTTTCTCATCTAATCTGCCCTCCTTGTTTTTTTGAGTTCACTGTAAACTGGTTATACTGTGTAGGTGGTTTGACTTGCTTTGTTCATACAATTTCTTGGAAAATTCTGCTACTGGCTAGACCCAAGCTACTCTGCTAAAAGCCCAGGGGTTGTCTGGCTATCCCCAAAGACACAAGAATTAAGTCTTCTGTTGCCACTTTTGCTGTTATAAAAAAATACTCCAATAGATGCTATGAAGTCTATACAGATTTACTCTGAAAGGCAAAATCTTATTTGCCTATGATTATTTAATATAAACTCCAGCATGCCTTCCTTCCCAATGTACGGAGAAGTGCAACAGTACCTGTCAGCCACTTCACTGGCTCCCCCATTCAGTTCAAGTTAGAGTACAAAATGGTTTGCCATGTCCAAGATTTTTAAATGACGTGACTGGGGGCAATCAAGCTGAGAGATCTTCAATGGAGCAGATTTTCAGGAGGCAGGTGCCAAGCACTGTCTGACAAGCAAATCCCTTTAAGGCATCTCCAGTGGTGCACTCAAAAAGTCAGGCTGTCAGAGTCACTAGTCACTTTTGAAAATCCAAGTCCATGTGTATTAAACCCTTCGTGGTCTTGCTCCGGCCACAGAGCATGGCTATCTCTGTCCCACCTCATCCTTCTCCCCTTCTTTTTCCCTAGTGCCAGTGTCCTGTTAACAGTAGCCAGATTGTGTTAAAGTGAGAGCCGTCTCCTCTGACTCTCCTGTTGTCTGAAACAGCTTCCCCTTTGCCCTCCACTCCACCGTATTGCCATCTCTTCGCCAATGTCTGGTGAAAACAGTGTCCACTGCCCTCTCCTCTTGAACTTTTTCTCCCTCTGCTAATATCTAAGACAATCGGGGATAAAGTCTGTGTCAAAGACACTCTGTAAAATGAGGTTTTGTCGTGCTAATGATCAATGCCAAGTGCTGGTGATGTGCCTAGTGGAGATGAGCAGGCTGAGAAGGGTGGGGAGGGGGTTCTTTTACGCCCTCCCTCCCTCCCTCCAGATCCCTGGATTTTCTGTTTGCAGAATCAATCAGCTGATAACTTGGTCACCTTTAGAGCCAATCATGGTCACTCTGGGTGATGGGTAAGCCTGCTTTTATATAACAAATAGGAAAGACAATCCCATCTGTGCAGGGGAGTTTATCCCTGAATGGAGATGAATAGATATAACTGGAGAAGGCTCTTGCAGATCCCTGTTGTGCGCCTTTCACAGAGCAAAGGGCCTGACTCTCATCTTCTCCATGTAATCCAGGGTTCATGCAATGGCAGCGTCAGAGCTAATGCATTTTAAAAATGCAGGCCTGTGCCTGCAGTGCTACTTACTGTGCAAATGAGTGATGGTCGCCTCCAGTGCCAGCTTTTGCTTCTGTTCATTTTGCAATTTACCTGAAATGAACAAATGAATTAGTAGTAGTCAGGGATGACAAAACATCTCTGAAGAAATCTGTTTAAATGCTGCAGGTTTCCTTCTCTCCAGATCTGTACAATTTCTGTACAGTAGAATGAAAGGTGTTGAGAGCCTTAATGAGCTAATGGTTTTCCTTAAGACTCCAGCGATTGCCTGTTAATCACATGTGCCCAAATAAATGCTGTTTAACCAGTAATGGCAGCTTTACTGGTGCTCTTCACACTCTATTAATAATACTGTACGTTTTGGTTTTAGTTTAAATGACGTTTTGCAAGACTTGAATCCATTAGGTAGATAAGGCTGCCATTAATTGTATTTGCTACACTTAAAATAGCACATTAGAATTAACTGAATTTCAGGGCCCCGTCTTGCCAATATGATTAGCATTTATTTATGGCTTCATAATGCCCATCACTGTTGCCATGCAGCTCAAATGTTAAATAATTTGTCAACAACCATGTGAGGTGGGTTAGTAATAAACCCATTTCACAAGTAGGGAAATTAAGGCACAAAGATGCAGTGACTTGCCCTAGACTAGAGCACACAGAGAGCCTGTGTCAGAGCTGGGGATTCAATCCAGAGCTCTTGGCTCCCAGACCATCCTTTCTTTTGGAAAAGTCACTTGACCTCCTTATAACTCAGTCACTCTAGGTCTTGAAAATTTCATAAATCTTAATATAGGATCCCTGTGGAAACCAAAGTTGTCTTCCAAGCTGAGATGTTCAAAATGCTTAAAGAAAAGTATTTTTTTTATGTTGGGCTTTAACAACTGGGATTTTTAAAAATGTATTTTCTGAAGGTAACCTGTCTGGGAGAAACCTCTGCCATTACTGATCCTGCTCATCCCTTTGCAAAGACGGTACCTTCCATTGCACTGATGTGTTCCATTCTGAGCTGGCTGTCTACTTGTAGAGCCTCGAGTCTCAAATAGAGATCTTCACGCTCATTCTCCAAGTTACGCAGGGCCTGGTGGAGCTGATCATTCTGGGCGTCTGCCCACTACATTCAGGAAAGAACCTCAGCGTCAGGGCATTGGTGAAAGATGTTACACTGAACAGTTCAAACGATACACAGTCTGGGCCTGGCTGTCAGAAGTCAAAATGAGCTGAGTGCTCAACAACTCTGAAAATCTGGTCCTATGCGACTTCTAAATAATAACACAGCATTGTTTAACCAATAAATTAAAGGCCTTATTTTCAAATTGGCCTGAATCTCTGGCCTGCACAGTTCTATGCCAAAGATTTTGCACACTTAGAAACACGTATTTCACGGTGTAATTGATTCCATTGCTACAGGAACCACTTGGCCTACAATTGCAATGCAGCCTCTTGTGAAGTGGGATACGGCTGCTATTTAACAGTACATAGAAATGCCACACAAAAGAATACCCTGTGCAACTCAGTCTCAAGGGGAATTCAGTTGCCTGAACTAGATGGCCAGGACATCAGGGTTAAAGTCCTATGGAGCAGGTGACATTACATAGAAATTTAATGAGTGTATAGACATTTTAAAGAGAATTCCAGTCTGGGGAAAATCTTATAATCACCTAAATATTGTGATTTAGAAGAGGATACAGATAAAACCTTTGCCACAATGGAGTTGTGTTTGAATTTAACTAATTTGTGGTCATATATCTGTGGACTCTGACAGCCTGACCAGAGCGGCAGAGGCAACAAGACAACCATGCAGTAGAGAATGAACTTACTTGCAGTTGGTTCTGCAAAACATAGAGCTTGTTCTCTAGATCAGTGTGCTTCGTGGCTGTCTCACTCCACTCTGCTTTTAATGTGTCATAGTGTTCTTTCCAGAGAGCACAGTCGTCTTCCGTGACTGCCAGGGTCCTCTGACGAACAAAACAACACCCAGGACTCAAGGTTGTTAGCTTAGGACTGATCTACACACAACGTTGCTGCACTGTGTGATTTTATACTGGTTTAGTTAAACTGCTGCAGCTCTTAGATCTGTTTAATGCCAGTTTTTATCTTTCGCCTATACATTTACAAACACAAGCTCAACTGATAGAACCAATGATGACCTCAACTTGGGTGCCCCTCCTTTAGAGATTCCCCATTCTCCTCATTGAAATAAAGACAGCCCAGCAAAATCCAGGCATGGAAAATCAGAAACCAGAGTTTTGGTGTCATCTGTGAAGATTCCAGTCTGTGTAATGTGCTGAACTATGATACCTCCCCCAAGCCCTGCCACCTACCCCTCCACACACATGAATGTGTAGGGTTTGCTCCTTCAAGATCGCATGCTGACAGCATCATCTCTAACACCTCTGGGAAATGTAGTGGGGGAAGTCGGTTCTGTGCATTTGTAATATAACATGATTGCATCGCCCTGTTTCTGTGTAGTGGAATAGCATAGAGACATATTAGAACATGATGCCGTCTGATGTGGGAATCGAGAAACAAGCAGGAGCTTTTCACGTTGGAAGTTGAAGGTACATACGCCTGTACATACAAGAGGAATGTTTAGTATAAATAACTACCATGAGTTTGACATAGGGGATTACCTGAACTTGTGTGTTTTTGTAGATTTAAAACTGATAATTTCTCTGCTGCTTTGTCATAGTGTTCTGCTTTTCGGTATTGTAAATGTTAATTTGTTCCCAGTGGACAAATGTGGCACAGGAGAACTCTCCTGGTGATGTCATTTGTTAGGATTTTGGTCTAAAAAAGCCACACTAAAGGGCACCCATCCAGAGATCTGGGTGCTCCTGATGTATGTTTTAAAAAACACAATAACATGGAGGTTACAAACCATGAAGCTGCCCAAAGCAGCAGCATTTCTCCTTCCCACCATGCTACCCATCATTTGGCTCAGACAACTTAAATACCTATCTCCCCCGGCCCGCCCTCCACATTCCCCCCAAACTTATGAGGCATTGTACTGTTAAGTATGGGGCTGGATGTTAGGGGGCAGAGGGGAAGGACAACAACTTTAGCCTTTTTTCAGTAGTTAAAGCAGTTCTGCAAAACACTATATTCTCACTAAAGCCAAGAGGTTTGGGCCAACAATTTCATTGGGAGCAGGATTGGGCCCGAAGTGATTGAACTGGCGGTGTGATTATATTTTTCAGCAACCAGAAAATGGGCCTGTCCCTCTAGCTAGGACATCTGTTGTGGGATTCATGTTCCTCACCTGAGTATTTTGTAGCTGCTGTTCTGCTTGGAGTTTCTCCTCAAGCAGCTTCTGCAGAGCCTCTCTTGCTTTCTGCTCGTAGGTCTGCTTTTGGTCCTCCATCTCCAATAGGATCCTTTTCACACTGTCCTTTGAGTAATTCTGTAAAGGGGCAATTAAACAGACAGTTGATTTAAATATTGCAATGGCCTCTTAACCCACTGGTGAGAGGCAAGCCTAGAAATTCAAGAAGATCCACCAGGATCCAGTTCAGGATTGCTCTCTCTCCAATATATACTCCACGGCTTTGTTCTGATTCAGTTTTAAATGTCGCAAACACCCGAGCCTTCATGGGTTACTCCCCGGTCTTAGAGATCTCACTGCATCTGAATATTAGCCCGTATATGGATAAAAGCAACAAGCTGTGGCAAACAACATAACAGTTTTTTGACCCTATTTAATAAAAACCTCCTGGAAAGTAAGACCTGATTTAATGACGTTGCTCAGTGTTTTTACTTGCATGCACAGTTTTTCTATCTGTTCTCTTTGCTTTTTTAAAAAAGTCACACACGTTACCTGGGCATAGGTGTGAAGCTGATTTTCAAGGGCCCTCAGTTTACCCTTTAGTTTGTCTTCATTCAGCTGACCCTGGAAGAAACAATTGAGGCAAGGTCTGGAATACCAAATTGCACAATGACCTCTGCAGATTCCTAAGTGAATCCATCGTACTTTGGCTCGCTCATGTTTCTGATTCTTGCTCCTGGTGTCATACCCAGGGCTAACCAAATTATTTTCAAAGTTTAAAGTTTAGATTAACTTTCAAAATTTCAGAAATAAGTGGGAAAAATTTAGAACTTCAAAGCTTTGAAAAAAGGGAACAAAACCCCTACATACTTGCAGTTTCTCCTCCCTCCCCTATTTTTTCCTAATGAGCTCTATTAATTCTAGGAACAAAGGAGCTCTCAGAAAAGTTAAAGGCAAAGGGGTCATGTAGTTACTCTGGATGAATCTGTACTGAGAACAGAACTGCACCCTACCTCCCCCCCGCCTTGCTTTCTGCTTCATGATTCTCTTTTGCAACAACATTTTGGCTTACAGCTCCAGCTAGCGGCAGTATCTTGTCTTGTCAGCTTCCATAGGAAACAGATTCGGTTTGCATTACAATGAGCTTTGCTGAAGGTGGAGAGAGGAATGGGGAAACTGAGTCATCTTTTTTTTTTTTCCTCCAAAGTTGGTCAGGTTTTGCAGTTGGGTGTGTGAAATGCAGTTTGTATGCAAATCCAGACAAGGCTTCTAGCAAAGTGCTTGCCTGGACTCTCGTCTTCTACCTCTGATCTGAAGGATGTCTGCACCACTGCCACTCACTAGTGTGTGACGCCATGCTTCACATCCATTGGGTTATTATTTAATATTCCTGTCATGGTAGCGATCAGAGCCCTAGCATGCTAGGCACTGTGTCAACACAGAGATATTTGCACATCGCAGCCCCAAAAGGGTAAAGTCCAATAAATCCAGCCATCACTTCCCATAACAAACCGGAGGCCAACTGTGTGTGTGGGGAAAAAAAAAAATGGGGGAGGGGAGCAATTTTGAGAAATATTTTTAGCTGCAAGATGCTACTGGCAGTCTTTTTAAGCCTGAGGAAAGTGGATATAAAGCACTTTCAAGTCAGAGTGGTGGCATTTCTCACTCACTCTGTACAGGTGTAGATGAGCATAGAGGGCCAGATGGACGAATCCGACTTTGCCTATACTTGGCAGGGTTGGCAACTTGGCAAACTCCCTCCTCCCCCTAAGTGGAGATGCAGCTTATACCCACAAGAGTTCTTTGGTCCCATAACTTAGACTATTCCCTGAATGGTGTAAGCTTTACTCTACAAAAGGACTCTTTTGCCAGAATAACTGTGTCTACACTGAGCTTTTGCCAGCAGAGCTAAGATGGCTACTCATGGGGAAAAAAATCCCACCCCTGACCAACATAACTATGGTGGCGAAACTTAAAACTGTTGACCAGGCTCAGATTGTAATTACCAGCCCAGAAGGGATTGCTAAGAAGACATTACAATGCCCTTCTTAGCTGTTCATTCTCACAATGATGTTAGAGTTGTTCCTCATGTCTGAGTTTTCTTAAGATGGCTGCTCACCCTTCTGAAGGCAGCACAGAAAGGAGCTCAAAGTTAGTTGGAGGCCCAATGTTTGCAAAAGTGGCTGCTGATTTTGGATGCCTCAATCCTTGGGTACCCCTGGGGCCTGATTTTCAGAGACCAGATGACCACAATTCTATATGAAGTCAATAAAAGCTACAGGTGCTTGGTGCTCTGGATCTCCAGTTGGGCTCCCCAAACTTGGGACATCTAAGATCAGTGGCCATTCCAAAATACTTGGCTGCAAAAGCCTCTCTCTGCGTCTCTGTTCAGCTGTCAGCGAATCACAATGTGTTTTCGGTGGCGTCCTGGCTAGCCTGTGATTGGTAGACTGCATCTGATGTTCCCTCCCTCTTTGCTTTTTTTTAACCTGTCATTTTAAATTCCTGGTTTAAAGAAGCAATTTTAAACATGGTTTTTGGACTGTGTTTCCTTTGCCCAAACACCATGCCCATGCCAAATAAAATGGAGAAAAGTGAACCCTGAAAGAAGCAGCAAGGGGTGGAAACAGTCTTTAAACTATGCAGAAAATGTCCCAAACTTCCCAAAGTCAGACAGCATTTTGGGGAATGGGAAAAATATATTCAAATAGTGTTTTTACACTTTAAAAGACAGGTCTAAAAAGTCATTACTGGTTACTGGAACAACATGAAATTTAGTTAACTCCTTTGTCTGAAGGTCTCAAAGTATTTTACAAACAGTAATTAAGCTTTACAACCGTGTTGTTATTCTGCTGCTTGCACATGAGGAAACGGAGGCACAGATGGGTTATGCGGGTTAGTGAAGGTTGGTGGCAGAGTTGGGAATAAAAACCAGAGTAAATGGAACCCTGCAGCCTTGAATGTATCCCCTCAGCCTAACTGCTACATATATATCTGTTGTACTGATGAACACATTCGTTGTATTGATCTAGATGCACCCACAAATATTCAGTAGGATCCCACAGGGATTTTCAGTGTAATTATGACCAGACCACTGTTGTATAGCATGATCACATTTTTCTTTTCCCTTCAGACTTTCTGTTATAGGAGCTGTTAGTTCTGAAATGCAGCCTCAAGGTTAGGTGCCTCAGCTAGTTATGGAAACAGGGCAACCATCACCTAATTTGCTTTAGAGAGGCTTCCAGGTGGGACCGCTTAAAGTCTGGCAACTTCGTTTGCCAGCCGTGGTCTTGCAGAGATGCCCCCCTGAGTGTTTTCCCCCTGGCCTATTCTTTTCATCATATGTGCTAAACTATTCCCCGAGGACCAATTTCTAAATATCATTTACTTTGTTTGCTCTGTTGGCTAGAACACCAGCAACAAATAAATGTTGATTGTCTCACAAAAGGCTAAAAGGAGAGGGAGCAGAGAAATCTATTTTCTATAGCAAAGACATTAAGAAGCAAAGTGCACCCACCTGTTTCTAATCTGAGGTTTCATGGCTACTTCCTGCCAGCGTGTGTGTCAGCGTGTTTTTTCCTGCTCATATTATATTTGTCAGAAGCATTTTATGGAGGAAGTCTCAAACCGCAGTACATCTTAACACATTTTTTGCTCCATCTCACCCAATCGCTTGGCTCCTCTGCTCTGACAGAACTCTTTCAGATCTTTTTTTTTTTTGTCTAGTTCCAAATTGGCATTTTTTAACAGAAAATATTTTGCAATGCAACTTGATTTTAAATTTCTATTTTAAAATTTGCTTTATGACCTAGTCCATAATGGCTTGTACTTCTCAGAAGTAATTGCTTAATATCACCTCCAGGCTGCTGGTTAAAAATCTACTCTGGGTCAGCTGTAATCCAGAAATTGTTACCATCCAATGCCTGTTTCATGAGCCATGGGAACTAGATTTGGCGGGGTAGAGGCTGTAATTCAGCAGAACGTTTAAGGGTGTCTTTGTTTAAGTGTTTTGCTGATTCAGGGCCCTGGACCCACGCTGCGTGAAGAGTGTCCATATAACACAAACTGCTGCCGCAGCTGGCTCTAGGTCGTCTCCTAACTTGATTGTCTCTGTGAAGTGGCAAAGAAGTGAACAGACTTAAACTTTGAGGGGCTCCCTCCAGCGTATATTAAGAATGGATTGAGATATGGTGTGTGGGAGAAGCTTGCGCTGCCACTGTCTGCGTTGTATCTGTTCTGGAGGGTAAACAGATATATTCAGCCTCCAGGATTGTGAGTCTAGCCCCTTCACCAGAATGAAATTGAGGTTTAAACTGAGATGCCTGCTCCGTCTGGCTCTGGATTCATTCTTGGCACTGTTATTTGTCTTGGTATCTTTTGGCAGGAGAACACACAGAAACAAGCTGTTGCAGAGTTTACCGAGGCTATCCCTCTTGTTAACATGCCTCTTCTTCCCCTTTGTTTCTCTTCATAAAATGGGGTGGTTTTAAAAAAAACCCATCAGTGTTTTCTACATTGAAAAATGGCCCTTCAACCTAAATGAACAATTGTATGAAAAAATTCATTTTGCCTCAAATCTTTTTTGGCCTCCCTTTCCCCCTCAAAATATTGAAAAAAAGTTTGTTTCAAAGTGAAAATTTTTTTGAGGGGGGCAATTAAGATTTTTTTAATGGTCTTTTCCCCCCACGATCTTAGAGTTTTTTCCTACTGGAAAAGGGGGAGAAATAAGAGTGACAGAAAATGGGGAAAAATCCTCAAAACTTTTTAAAAAAGAAACACAAAGATGAACATTTTTAGTTCAAAACTTAATAAAAACTTAAGTTTTATCCGAACATTTTTTGTCCCAAAAAAAGTAGAAGAAAAAATGAACATTTCAAACAAAAAGAAAGTTTTCAGAACGTTGGAGAGTTGTGTTTCAGCTGGCCCTAAAATGAAACAATATTGGACAGGAAGGGCAATGATATTCACATGCTAAATAGCTCTGAGCACAGTCATGTCCCCTTGCAGACATAGCTCAGCTCCATTAGGAGAGAAGGATAATCCTAAAATGTATTAGACCAGAAGCAGAGCTGGAATTCAGCTTTCAGAAATAAGCAAGACCTGATGGGGTTTTCCCCCTTGTACCCATGGGACTCTGCCCTGGCAGATCATGGCATAATCCTAAAGCCGGCTAGAAGTATGCAGCATAGCCATTTGGTACCTTCCAAGATTTTTCGGATGCCTGCAGCAATGTGGATAAAAGCTCCTGTAAAATCACCATCTTCTGCTTCAGCAGGAGCTCTCGATGTAATGCCTCCTGTAGGCAAAATGAGAAAGCCAGGCTAATATAGATGCCCTGAATGCGTCTCAGTGACCCTAGTTCATCTGGACATCCAGGGGTGACCTGTTTCCCCTCTAGGACTCCTTATAGCTATTTTCACTCCTCACTGTGTTTTGGGAACTTATCACCTGGGCTTTAGTAGCTGCTCCTTTTGGTTTCCTGGCCACCTTAAAACTGGTACCAGTTTAGTAAACGCTACCTCCTCATGCTTATCCTCCATCCATTTCTAGAACTGTATTTATCATGTTTGTGCTTACCTTGAGGTAGTTGGAAAGTTGAATTATTTCCTAAAAGTGAAAGAAGAGTGCAGTAAAATCCAGATTCAGTTCATACAAACCTGCTTGATTATATTTTTAAATCAATCACTTAGTCCATAAAAGAAAAGATGTTGCAAGAAACTGCAATCAGTGATATGAGTTCTAACAAGTATTAAATGGGAACCCTAAGTTGTCACATTCTCTGGGAAAAGACAATAAGCTGTACAGACCTTTAGTGTGCTTAGGCTTGTGCAATAATGCAGCTGTTCCATCATTTACTGGCTAAACCCAAAGCAGGTATTTTACTGTGCAGTCGGTGCTTTCCCCGGAACAAGACTGTCCCTGTCTCCTGCACTAGATATACTGTCCTAGATCTTTTTGTCAGTAAATTAATTTCCTGCAATGTCATCTGCATTCCAGTATGAAATAATCAGGAACAAATTCTGCTTTGATTGACACTGTTCAGACCGTGGAAGTCAGAATTTGGCCCTTTAACATTAATGTTTCTTAGGACAACAGGATTCTTACAGACATTTCCGTAAAGGATATTCATATGTTTTGCTTACCTTATCTAATACTGCTATTCCACAGCTAAAATAGAAAAAGACAAGGATTTTCTTAAGATGGGCATGATACAGATTTATGAAAAAAATCACAAGAATGGGTACACTGAAAATACTTGCTAGGTAGAGGAGCGAGCATATGACGATTAATAGAACAATAAATAATGCCAATAATAATAATTCTTTGCACTTGTATAGCACCTTGCGTCTAAGTATGTCAAAGTGCCTTTACAGGTATCAGTGAATCCCCAGCCCTGCAGAAGCAGGAAGAATGTCCTCCTAATAGGATAGATGACAAAATACTTACTCTGTCTGTTGGCTTGAGTCTTTCTTTGTTGCACTAGGATCTGTTAATGTCTGAGTGCCTGTTAAGATAAAATTGAGAGGATGAGGGTACTGGTTCCTAAATTGTCAGCAGATAACTAGTATAAAACCTCTGATTTGCTGCTGCACCTTTCATTCTGAAGGCTCATAAAGTACTTCATCAACTATATATAGGCATTATTTCAACCATCACTGAAATGCAGCCATTGCTAGGATGTCACATGGCAGTTTAAACTGCACACAGTAGCATAACACAGCAATTTAGGGTAGGAGGCAAAGCCGCCTCTTGTATGCAGCTGAAAATGCAAGTGGAATTTAGGTAATTAACCTAAGTTAAAATTTGGCCAAGCTACTGGCAAACACGCCTATTTCTGAAAAAAGCGCCATGGAGCTGTTAATGATCACAAGTGTTCAGTGCCTCCATTTTACGTCTGTATGGCTCCCTCTGCAGCACAGTGCCATTTTGCAGCAGGCTGGGGCACTGAGATCGTTAGTGACTCAGCACAAAGAATAGCACTAGGTGAATCAACGTATTCTTTTCATGCATGGTTTGGAAAGGGAAAAAATGTCAGATCTGGCTGATACAGAACATCCTCCTTAAGCATGTGAGCAGGGCGTCCTGTAAGAGGAACTCTTTTGGTAGGTGTTAGTATTGTATGTGATCTTAGTGCTCCCCTACAATTCAAAGGCAAAACATCCATTGATTTCAGAGGTGATGGTTCCAGCACATTGTGAATTGGCACTTGAGGAGATTCTTTATCAATACGGACCCTCTTTCTCTGCCTGCTTTGGGAGTCCAAAGCAAAATAATCCATGTGATTCCCTTGAACCTCGGAGGTTTAAATAAAATGCAGCCCCCAGGTCCCAGTAAGCCTGAGTTCCATTTTGCAAAACCTAAGCCTCATTTAGCCAGTCGTCTTGTACCTCGGCTAATCTTGGAGAGGATGTTTTGTGATGAAACACCGCAGGAGTGCCAGTTGTTCTGCATGCGAGGATCGTCGAAACTGGGCTGGAGGTGCTTGTGATGGACCACGGAGGTGCTGTTCTTCTGAAATGAAACAAGAGTTTAATTTTTATAATGGCCTATTAAAAACCAGGAGAGGAAAAGGGTAAGCAACTAGCCAAATGGTATGGTGTCCCTTGGAATTGTATAGATTGTGCGACTGATCTGGGGAATAATGTGGGTGGAGACCGAGGGTTCCAGGGAGATTGGGTTCAAGGCCTAATTTTTCAGAAAGTCCTGAGCACCCGCAGGTCCCACTGGAGTCAGTGCAAGGTGTAGCCACTCAACAACACTGATGGGCAGTGGGGGAACCTGCTCAGTGCGGGTAAACTGGGAAGCTGCAGGGAAAGAAAGTGCCTTTGAGAGGCCAAAAGGCCAGTTGCTTCACTAGCCACACGGAGAGTAAGAACAGAGCTTTTGATGCCCTGAGTTAGTTCCTGGCTAGCAATGTCGCTAGCAGTAGGCTTAGATATTTGTTCCGCACTCATCAGAGTTGTCTCCGAGTCCCTGTCCAGGGTGTCTGGCAGGAAGAGCATGAACTTTCTTCTCCTTTACTCCTGCTCCTCACAGACCCCTGCAGGTGTTAGGATGAGAACGGTTCTTCAGCCAAAGTTACAGGCATGTGGGCTGCAAGCATGTGAACGCCTGCCCCGTGATCTTGCTGTCTGGCTTGTAATTAAACCCAGCCGTCAAAAGAAGTAAACGGTAGCATGAGGTAAATAATTGTCCTCCACACTCATGCCTTGTAGAGGAGCCCCCAGGGCATGTCTGTGCTTTTATTTTATTGCCCTTGGTAGTTCATTTCCATTAAAAGCCCCTTGGATAATTTTACTTAGGTATGAAAACAGAGGGGGATTATTTCATTTAAAAGGCTGTGAGTTTAGAAGGTACAACCTGATTGTCTGACTCTGGAGCATTTATGTACGATCTTAATCTGGTTTTATTAAACGCATTGGCTCATCTGGTTACATCACTAGGCTTGGCAGAGTGATTTTGATTTTTATCAATTTAATTTTTCACAGTTGAGAGAAATTACGGGGTGATCAAAATATGCAACATAAATATCCTTAAATCAAACTCCAGTAAGTTCTCAAACAGCATTTTTTAAACTTTGCCTATCTATACATTTTGGTTATTATCGATGAAAATATTTTTTCATTGCTTGTATATTTATGGTGACATCAATGTTTACCAGCATTTACTGATAAAAATTAAATACTTCCAAGCCTAAATATAGGATAAAGTGTAGTTTGTAAGAAGGATGCTGAAATTAGGATACAATCAGACACTCATTACTAACTCAGCATGAGAAAATTCTTGCCACAGAGATGCTGGCGGGAAGTCATGCTTCTATAGGTTCATCCCAAGAAGGCCAACTGTTTATGGTGATCATCTCAGATTTTTAAAGACAAGCAATTTGCACAAGTGCAAAACAATTATTTTGCTACCAAAAAGCATAGTTAGAACTATGAGAAATGGCTGCAAAGCTCCATCTGGGTCAAAGTTCAGGATTTAGAAAGCAGGAGAGGAACACACTGAGAATCACAGGACAAAATCATGTCCTGGATCAAGTTTGTGAATTGTTAAGGAAATATCCATTATTGTCAGTGAATTCTGAGATCATACCATCAAATATTTAGGCCCTGATCCCAAACTTCTTGTAGTCAATGGAATGACTCCGACTGATTCCAGTGGACATTGGATAAGGCCCATAGTAGGTAGCCAACGATCTATAAAAAGTATGACTGTCATAACTGCAGCTGTTACCTGGAGGGATGTGGGTGACCTCAGATCCATCCAGGAGGATGCTTCCTTGGGGGTGCCTGTTGCACACTTTTGTCCTGGAGATGCTGGTGTCCCAGTAGGAAACCTCACTTGTTTCTTTCCTTCTTCGGTGGCTAAGTTCCTTCTCTTTAGGAACTCTTTCTGGCGGGGGCTCTGGGACTGCTCCTCTGCCTCCTTTTTCCGACAGTGCCCCACACGGCGACATGTGGTGATGTTGTTTCTCCTCCATAAGCTCTCGCGGGTCTCGTGCCAGCGCTCACGCTTCTCATCGTAACTCTCACTCAGACGCCTGCACCGGCATGGGGACTTCTCAGTTCGACTGATCATATTGTCCCCAGCTCCACACACAACACACCAACCTGTGATGATCTCCTGGCTGCTTTGGTGAAGTTCTTTCCTAATTAAACCAAATCAGTGTGGGGAAAGAGACATTTCAAGTGAAAACAAATGATCAGACCAGAAGCTGAATAAATGTATGAGAGGCAACAACTCTAGGAATATTCTTATTCAGTGGATGCAGGTGGCATCCTCCTTCCAACATCTCTTGACCCCAGCCATTGATAAATAACCACACACACACACTTGTGAGATTATACAGGATTGCTCCTTGAAGTGGATTTTCCAGTGCTTTATCCAGTTCAGTTTCAACCATGTTCTAAGGGATGAAGCTTCTACCACCTTCCATGAGAGATTTATTCTGCAGTCTTAGATCTTGCCATTATCAGATACTTCCTGCTGTTCCATCTAAATTTTCTTTTGCTCAGTTTCGGCCTCCTGCTCCTAGTTATAACTCTCTGGCCCACCTGAAAAAGTAAGACTGCAACAAGAATAATGGCTCCTGATATTTCTGTAGTAGTGGCCTTGCATTCCTTTCCTGCAAACATATATCTTTCCAGTCTGTTCCAAAAGACTAACTGTAGATGTATGAAATTTTCTATTATATAATTTATTTTTCATGCTTCTGCATGTATTTCTGAATCCTGTTTGCCTTCTATGCATGCCCAGAGAGGCCTGGGACGTGCAGCTTGTGTTACCACACTGCGTGCGTTTTTCTATAGAATCATTGGAAAAATCCCAAGTTGTTTCTGTCACATCAGTTTTAAGAACTCCTACTATCTGAAGATAATGGTCACCTTAATGCTGAGCACTGCATTACTTTAGCTCACCTTCTGCAATAGCTTGACTTAAATGGTACATTCCAGTTTGCACTCTGTATGTTTTTCTTTCCTTTTCCTCACAAAAACTTGGCTGGCTGTAATGCTGTGTCCTTAATTCTCCTGGCTACTGGCACTGCTTCCTGTTCCCTTCTATTGTAAATATTAAATACATTAATGTTTACTCTTGTTAGAAACTTTGTGGGACTCGACATGAGGGGAGAGCAAGCAGGGGAGCTGAATGGCACTGCTCAACCCAGTGTGTTTGCCTCCACTTCTGTTTATAGCTTGGCCAAAGCATGTAGGTTGCACCAGAGGCCTGCCCTAAGAATGAGCTCCTTTGTTTGGGCATTACCTCCCTATACTGTGTACATGTGCAGGATGAATGATAATCCCTTCCCTCCACTTCCTCCTGCAGAATTCTCTGCTCACTTGCAAAACTTTTCTCTTACTTGCTTTAAACTGTTGCAACATGGAAGGTGTTTGGGTCTTCTCCGCTTCACCAGTGAGGGAGAAAACCGAACACAACATGACACACACTGACAAAATCCCTAAAACATTCCATTTTCCCTCCTACCCCTCCTTACTAGCCAGCACGGGGATTCCCTGCTCCTTGATCCAGATGGATAATCCTCATGCACATTCCAGAGATGTTGCCTGGAGGATCATGTGAGGATGCTAGGCATTCTGCTGAGCAGTTTGGGATTGGATTAGTGCTTCAGTGGCTCGGAGTGGCTGTCAGCCAAAATACTTTATTGCCTGCCAGCCCAAATGTACATTTTGTCCTCTTCCTCCTCTGCCCTGTCGCCCTTACCCTTCCCTTCCCTTCCCATTTAGGTGATCACCTCCTAACAACCCGCATCACTGCCATCACATTGTTCACTTTGCTTATGTGTTCTACCCTCTCTGTACTGGAAAATGCCTGACAAGTGGAGGAAGAGCACATTGGTCCCGATCTTCAAGTGTAACAGAGGGGTGCAGGAATGTAGTAATTACCAATCCATCTGTGATGCGCTTCTTGGGGAGTCCAGAACCATAAGCTCACTGTGTTACCTCTCGGCCTCAGCAAGAGAGAGCTTTGCCGGAGCTTAAAAAGTGTGACAGCCTCCTGCCACACCACTCTGTCCAGCTCACCAGCAAATACCTCCAGACTCTGCGATTCTAAACTGTACCTTGCAGGTAACATTTAGTGAATCCTGGTTCCTGAATCCCCTAGAGGCATCCTTCTGCAGTGTGCAGTCCCTCTCACTTGGAAACTTAACTTTAGGAAGCTACAATCTTCTGAGCAGCTTTCTCACTCGCATGAAGCTATCAGCATCCCCAGCCACTCAGGCAGATGGATTCACCATTCACAGCATCAGAGGGTGCTGATCCCTTTGTCTCCTAAATGATGGATAACAAAGGAGTCCCCTTTCTGTCCTTTTATATTCCAAAAAGCCTTTGAAATATGTTCTTTTAAAATAAACCCAAAGTTCCTCTCCCTGGCAGCTTGTTCTTTGGGGTGCAAGCCCCTTCTTCATCCTCAGCTCCATTTGCTTTTTTTGATTCACTTGATCACTTTGTTTTTCTTAGACACAAGTCTTTCTATTGTCCTGTGCTTGTAATCAAGCTGTGATGTTTTTCTCTCCTATCTGTTTGCTAGATCCATGCAAACAGGTAAATCCACGTTACTTTGTCTAGTTTATAAACTGCCTCCATAACATACTTTAAGAACATATTTCCAACATACATACATAACTCTATATACACAACCCATACATACATCAGACTTTTTTTAGGATACTCTATGAGACATAGTTTGGCTAAATATTCTGTTGGGTGCATTCTTTGCTATTTGGTGTAAAGGGGTTCTCAGGTTCACCATCAAGTTAATGAGTAATACTATGAAATGGCTAGAAAGAATTATAGAGAGAAGATTTTAGCAGGACCTGAAGTATCAAGTACATGACAACCAGTTTGGGTTTAAATGCTTGGAAGATCAACAGTGGAGGCAGTATTTGCAACCTGAATATTGCAGAAGTACAGGAATAAATGATTGGGGCTGCACCTGGTGTTTGTAGATTTAGAGAAGGCTTATGGCAGGGTTCATAGAGAATTGCTTTGGTGATGTCTTTGGTAGTACAATCTGCCAGAGACATATGTACAGACTGTGATGGATATGTATGAAGGTAGCACGACAGTAGTGAGAAGCACTGTGCCTAGCATAAATCATTTGCTGAGAATGTAGGTCTACATCAAGGATAAACATTAAAGCCAATCCTATTTGTGATTGCAATGTACACCTTGAGGCAGGAGATTAGGGGAGAGGCTGATGACATTATTTCGTTCTATGAAGATAAATACAAACTGGAAAGAGACCTAGAACTAGGGATGACTGCATTAGAAGAAAATGGCTTAAGAATCATCTGACAAAAGATGGAATATGTGCAATGCTTTGTTGAGTGGGACACAACACAAAGCCAGTAAAATACCTCAGTACCTTTTACCTCAATAACTTGCATACCTCAGTGTCCTGTGGGAGCCATGATGGGGCTGTGGATGCAGATGTTAGGAATCACCTGACGAACACTTGGTGTAAATGGAGAGAGTTGACAGGAATTCTCTGCGATAAGGATAGGCCAAGGAAACTAAAGAGCCAAGTGTATAAGATCATGGTTAAGTCAGCCATGATATGTGAATCAGAATGCTGACCAATGACGCAGCGAGAACTACTACTTCACGCTGACCACAGGAGAATGCTCGAGCAGGCAGATGCTGGATAAGGCAAGAGCTGACAAGCTATGCAGTGAAATGGTACAAGCCGGGATTCAGGTTGCCTCCATCACAGAAAAGCTGAGGGAGTATAGACTGAGATGACTGGGCCTTGTGAAATGACAAGATGTAGGATGTGTTGGCCAGAGAGTTCAAAAGCTAGTAGTCAGGGGACAAAGTCCACTAAGAAAGGTGGCTTGAGATGCTGAAGGAAGATATGATGCTTGGAAGACACACTCACCAAGAACACTGGGAAACTAAGAACCAGAGCTGCAGACCCCGACTGACGGAAGAAGGCGAAGAGGAGCTTAAGCCTTGCTAGCACAAGTCTGTCTCCCTAGGTTGGGAGACGTGCTCCCAGCTGCAGTGTAAACATACCCATAGAGCGTGATTTTCAATGGTGTGAAGCATTGACCTAACTCTGTTCCTACGGGAGTCGGTGGGAGTTGTACCATTCACTTGAACAAGAGCAGAGTTAGGCCAATGCTGAATCCCAGCCTTAATAACCAGGGAACCTCAAATGATTCAATCATTCGGGTTCAGTTCCGATACGTGCCCAAGGTTTTACCTTAGGGTCACATTCTGTTCTGAGCTGTATAGAAGTCAACTGGGAGTAACATCACTGAGTGGATGCACTCCTGATTTATACCAGTGTAATTGTGAGCAGCGTCAGCCCTTTTATGATGCCCACAATAATTTACACAAAAAATAAAAATTTTTTGATGGTGTCTTGTGGTTGGTTGGAAATCGAGATGGGAAATGGCGGGAGAGTGCTCTGTTCCAGCTTTAGGTTTCCTATTCATAACAGATCATATAGCTTTGGGAGAACACATGCCAGCATCTGGTCACTGGGCAAAAACATAAACTGGCACCCATCAAATGCCTAAAGTGTCTGAGCTGGGGCTCTCCCCACTGGACCAGCAGGCTAAAAGAGCGGTAGTAATTTCCATTCCTAGCAAACATTTTTCAGATTCTCATCAACATATATAATATTATAATGTTTTCATAGCAACCATTTGTTTCAGCCCTTAATGTCTATAAGCTAGACAGCTTCCTACACCCTGGCACTCAGAGCTGAAAGCCAGACAGACTGAGATGTGGATAGATAAGAGCAAATTGCTGTCCAACCACTTTCAAAGTCCTGGGCACTTTCTGTCCAGGTATTTATAATGCTCCCATCACTCTTGAGTCTGGGAGTCTGACTGCCTGAAAGAAAAAAGCTATCAGCTAAAGTGAAGAAAAAATAAGAAAAATTAGTCTCTGAAAAAAACAGGTTAAACTTTGTTCACTCTCAAATAAAAATAAATAATTTCACTAGCATTTCTTTGTCCCAAACAACTGGAAAATCACTGACTTTGATGGAAACACTGAGGGCAGTTAGTGGCATCAGTTAAAAAGTTTGCAAGGTTTTGGGGAAGGGAGAGGAAAGATGGGGAGATTTTATAATAATTTGCCCCACAAAATAGTATAGCTACCTATCAAGAACCACTACAGATAAACACATTTTTTATAATGGCAGAGCCAGAGCCTGTCAATGAGATGTTTTCCTTTCACTAGAAGAACTCCTTTCTGATATGAGAACATCCTTTTAACAACTATCAGAAGGGCTTATGCTTTTGTGTAGGAGAAATATATGCAAACTGGCCATCAAGGCATCACCTTAAGTGCACCTCCAGCCAACTAGGAAAATGAAGACTTCCAAGATGATATTGAAATATATCACTTACTAAATGGCCCTGTACTTTTGAGGTTTTGGGGTTTTTTTTTTCATTATTTGTTTGGAGATGCTGCTGACTCTCAAACCTCTCACTGTCCCTGAATGTCCTTTTTTTCACTCGTTCTCCTCTGCATCTCATCAAAATCTGCTATTCATTTGTTTTTATTGTTGCAAACTTTCAGCTGGAGAAATAACAGAAGTGGGGAACTCACGTTATAAAATGCTTAAAACGTTGTTTCCACACAGCTTTTATGTTCTTGATTTAATAGTTTCATTGTGGGCCTCATTCTAGGCTTGCTCTCTCATGCCCCATCGTCCTCAGCACAGCAGGCTGAGGGTTGGTCTGGTGAACAGCTTTGCCGACATTGAAGTACATAATGACTGGGCCTATGCCAACAGCCCAGAGCTGAAAACCCTCAGAAACTGCATCTGGGTGTGCACTCCTTCCCTCCTTCCCCTTCCCCTCTCCTCGGCACCCCCTCCCCCGCCCAAGACAACTCGCCTCCAAACTTTTCAGGCCCTGGAAAAGAGATTTTTCTCTGCTTATTTTTTCCTATTTTAAAAATGGCCCAGTCCAGTGCTGAATTCGGGGGCTGCTGCCTATGTATGGCAGGTACTCAAAGGCTGGGTTTGTTACTCTTCTCATTACAAGCTGTTCAGCTACCATCTCACCTGCTCCGACTGCATTCTTTACAGAGCCTGTTTATTGTGCATCCCAGGAAGTAGAACTTGTTTATACGCTTGATTTAAACACAAAATACCTTTTAACTTTTAAAGCAAGAAAGAAACATAAAGAAATGTGTGATCTATTACTCACCCCGATGCTTAGCAAACTGCTGAGCCCTTGCTGATGAGTTTATGGGTTTTATTTTCTTCCGTGGCCCACCCAAAATTACTCTTCCTAATTAATGAGCCTGCCCTTTATCTCTCTTTTGCATGCTGTAACACTCAAACTTTAAGGGGGAAAAAAATCCCTTTGCTGGTTCATGTTACAACCTCTCAGTGTCAGTCATGCAGGCTGAAACTCAGGGGGGAAAAAAACAAGACACAAATTGCCTCCCTTTCCCATCCATAGCTAGCCACAGATCTAAAGGCTCTTACCTCTGCTCAGCAAGGGCAGCCCTTACGTGGATCCGTCAAATGTTCAGAGGCCCTGCTCTGCTCCCCGACCTCAGTTAAGCCCCATGCCAGAAAGGAGAAGGGTGAGCCCTGGGTTACCGGGTGCTAACACATTGCAACTGACATCTCGTTTGAATGACTTCTCTTTGCTGCTTTTTTTTTTTTTTTTTTGAAACAGGAAATGTACTAAGCCGCAACACTTAACCCAGGTTCCTGTCTCTGCTTAGAGTTTGTGACGTGGTAGGAGAGGCTAGGGCACAAGCTAGAGCGTTGGTGCCCCTCACAGTACAGTTGTGTGGTTATCTTGTGGTGGGACAGGCTGCATTCCACTATCGCCATGGTCCAGGAGTGTCCTTTGCTGTTCCTCCATTTATCAGCCACTGCACCATGAGGCGGTGCTCCGTCCTGAGAAGCTGTGCAGGGTGTCACTGACTTTGCCCTGCCGTCTTTGGCATGAGGGATCCTGATGTTGGGAAGGAAAGTGGTGTTACTTTTAAACTGTCTTGTGTAGTGCAAAATTCATACGTCTGCCATCTGAGGTTAGGCCGGCGGCAGAGTTGACAAAGGTCAGAGCGAGGCAGGTGTGAATGCTCCCCGCCAAACAGGGTGTGTCCAGGTAAAAATGGAAGAAAATGAAACTCTAAGGTAGCCGTCTTCTTTATGATAGCTCCATCCTTCTTTTATAAGGACTCAACCAGAAGTGATGCTTGAGCCAAGTCTATGGCTAAACAGTGCTAGAATATAAAATGAGAGCCTCCCTTAGCATTGCTTCGGGATTTACACATCCCAAAATAAATCCTTATTGGGACTGAACGGCAGACCCCCTTTCACTTCACCAGAAAGCTCTTGCTTTCCTTGTATTTGCCCCCAACTTCAACCATCCTTGCTAAATTTCGTATTTTACATTTCTCAGATTCTTGTGGGATTATTTGGCCCAGAGGGCTCCAATTATTATTGTCAGAGGGGAATATCTGCTGCTGCCCATCCTTACAGTAGTGCTCAGCCTGGTAGACATTGGCCCTGGAACTCCAATACACTATTCCAGGTGTGTTCTCATGGACTAGCACCTCCCTGCTCACCTGATTTGCTGTATATGTAGCCCAAAGTCACCCTGGCACTCTCATTAATTAGGAAGAGTAATTTCTGCCACTGCAATAGTAGGCCACCTAGAATTTGCTGCCCAACACTATGCCAACATCTTTCAGCTGTTATTGCTTTCTGAGGCACCCCCATCCCATGGGATATCTTCCAGCTGTCCTCACCTGTGGGGAATAAGCAGCCTACAGTCCCCGTTTTGCTTCAGTAGCAGGATGTGAGAGGATCCGGGTATCGGGGTCTGCTGTCAGCAGGTGACAATGTGGACTGATTGATACTGACTCCCTGTGGTGGGCGTGGGAGTAGGTAATTCCACCCAGAATAGGAAAGAGATGGGTGTGGGCAGAAGTGGGGGAAACAGATCCTGGAACAGAGAGATCCGCAGGAACAGCCTAGCACGGGCAAGAAAGTTTAGACTGAGCTTAAGTGTTGTTGCCATTTCCACTGCCAATAAAAGAACTACCTCAGAAGAGGGATGTCTTTGGACACTAACCCAGCCCATGAGCGCACCCTATGCTAGAGCATGGTCAAATTTCACATTCATAGCATATGTTTGTAATTTGCCCTTTGCATTGTTAACCAAAGCAGAATGCTTTCAGCAAGGACCTGATCCAAAGCTCATTGAAATCAATGGAAAGGCTCCTATTGACTTAAGTGAACTTTAGTTTTAGCTCCAAGAGAATAAACACAAATCTATTTCAAATTTATGTGTTTCATTCAAACTCCCTGGATTTCCTCATGCCTCCTTGGAAGCTGCTGGATTGTGTCTCACAGCTTTACTTTTTATTTATATTTGTAGCTGAAACTGTTGTGAGATTTTTATAAACTTGCAAACAACCACAGTAATAGACCAACCAATAGTAAACAAATAGAGAAAAATATGTCAAATATACATTCCACAAAGTCTCATTTATTCATGTCCTCTGTTACTCCATTATGCTTTATACATTATTAATTTTGATGATTTACGGAACTCCTGATGAGTTTCTATCCTACTGTACTTAATTTTTAACAAGCATAAATTCACTGTGCTTTGCCCAGCAGTGACGAGAATAGTTTTATAGTGCTTATTACACCTTCCTGATGTATCTGTCAATTAGAACTTCAAAATGAGGTTGCGCTCTCTTTGGGCTATACATTCCTGGTGCTGCTATACATTTTCCACCTCCCATTTCACAGAGTTTAGGACATTTCCCCTGCCCCTGAAATGCAGCTGTTTTCAACCACAGAGGCATCTGCACTTCAGAGCTGGATGATGTGATTCCTAAACTTTAAAGGTTCTGCCCCGAGCACTGCTGAAGTTGGTGGGAACTTTAAGTCAGGATTGATGGGAGTTCTGGGTGTTTATTTAACACAGAATTGGCCTATATACACATACATTCTGTAATTCACATTAGCAAGATTATAAACTCTTTGGGACATTAAGTCTTTTTATGATGTGTGCATCCAAATCAAAAAATAGGCCCTGATCTCTGCTTGGGCTTCTAGGCATTATTACAATGCAGGTAAATACTGCTAACAATAACAATTAGTGTTTAGTATGAAGGGATGCTGGGGGATCTGATGCTGACTCAGAGCACAATGAGAGGAGAATGAGATCTTCTTAGGTTATGCAAGGATGTTTAAAAAGCAGATTTCTTCCTATGCAACTTTGTGCAGAAGAGCAAATGGGAGGTACATGAAACCAGTGTGGGCTGTTTGCAGCATTTAGGAGGTCTGAGAGTGGCTGTCCTGGTTCAAAGTGGGTGATGCCCACACCCCATCCCAGCAAACATGAATCCAGCCATTGCTAATGTTGTTCTTCAGACAGTGGAGAATTTGCTGCTTTGCGGAGGCTCATGTTACCCCCTTTTCTCATCTCCAGAGAGAAAATGTAAAAAGAAAGGATGGGATTTTCAAAAGCACCTGAGTGACTTTGATGTACAAATCCCATTGAAAGCCAATCGGCTTTGTTGCTACTAAGTCCATTAGATGCTTTTGCAAATAGCACCGAAAATAGTTAGACTGAAAATAAAAAGCCGTTTTTTACCTGAGATTCATGCCATTCGGTTTGTTTTCTGGTTAGGCCCTGGTGCATGTGAGAAGCTAACTTCTTTTGACATTTTCCACATTTAACCTATTTCTTGTGAGTGAGTCCAAAAATTCTGGAGCCCAGTCTCGTATTAAGAGGGGGATTCTCACAGAGATATATGGATAGTATAATTCCCGTTTCCGCAGTGCTCCACCCTTGATAATCTCCAGTGCACACTCCTCCTTCGGTGCACCTGGCCGCTGCATCACGTGGGAAACGGTTTTCTTAGTAGTTTCTGGGGAGAAGAAAAAATGCAAGAAAGAGAATGGTGTCATCACAAACCTGTGCAAAGCAGTGAAACCTAAAGTTCAACATTTAATGAGGTAATTGGCATTCTGAAAACTAATTACTAAATAGAGTGAGTTAAAAAAAATCAAATGTTGAGATTTGAACAAAACTTTAACTATTTAAAGAAAAGGAAATTGGTGAGATATATAACTTCTCCCCTACCTTTTGAGTAATTAGACAACTGGAAAATTGTATTGTTGTTGTTGTTGTTCATTTACTTTTGCTAATTTTATTACTCATTTTACCCTTTCACCCAGGTCAAAAGGCTTGGATAACATTTTCAGAAATACTCAAGTCTCATTTTCAAAGATGACTTAGGGTCCTAAGTGCCCAAATCCCTTTTGAAAATAGGAGTTAAGCTACTAAATCACTTAGATGTGTTTGAAAATTTTACACTTTATCTTTTACTTGCGGTTAGCACTTACTGGTGCCATAAAAATAAAATAATAATTATCTTAGCAAGTCTGAGACACTCATATATGGGTTGAATTTCTTGTGACTATAAAATCATCACTGATGCAATTTTGAGATGTACTAAAGAGGTCTGCATGAAAGTTAAGGTGATCAACCGAATTAATTAAAAACAATTCCTTCATTTTGTAGCTGAAGCAATGAATTTTTAGGAGATTTGGGTTCAGTATTGTAAAAACTCCTGAGGAGAATAGTGAAACTATTTTTGAAAAGTACAGTGTTTCATTAAAAATGTCCATACTACCAAAAAAAAAAAAAAATGCTGACATGTGGACACTATTCTCTAATCCGAATGTAAGTAATATTTTTATGCCTGGGTGGTGTACGTGCAGCATTTCTAATTAGCAAGGCCAAATAACTGTGCTGATCCTACCAGTAGCAATGAGGCCCAGAACGCAAAGCGTGATGGAAACATTGATGTTTTCGATGATTAATTCCTGTCTCAAAGAGCCGAAAAATCCATCCAGGGCAAACTTAGTTGCAGAGTAGGGAGCAACAAATGGAATTCCAATTTTACCTAGAGAGAGATGCAACAACAATGTTTATGAGGCTAAATACTTTCAGCGCCCAGAAGCAAAATTGTGTCATTCTGACTTTGTCTTATCCTTCAGCAGCTGTCATATTTTGACTCACGGGAACTATCTATCTCAATAGGTGAAGGATATAAGTAAATGCACTAATACTGTGTTGGGGGGATAGAATCCAGCATTACTGAACAATAAGGGGCACTAGCCTGGTTCACTCTCACCTGCCGAGGATGAAACCACAAGGATGTTGCCCCCGCTCTCCTTCAGCATTGGCAGTGCAGAGACTGTTATGGCCACATAGCTGAGAAAGTTAATCTCCAGGAGTTTTCGTATATGCTCAACATCTCCATTGAAGTAATTAAAGTAGGTGTAACCGATGTGATTGAGGATCAGCATGTCTAGGCCTCCTGAAAGCAAAGTCGGTGTTTTAGGGCTGGTCTTTACTAGGGGGAGGAGTCGACTGAAGATGCGCAACTTCAGTTACATGAATAACGTAGCTGAAGTTGTCATATCTTCAGCCAACTTACCTGCCATCCTCATGGCGGCGGCAGTCGGCGGCGCACTGCCCCGCAGCGAGCTGGAGTCGACAGGGGCGCCCTTGGCGATGGATTTCTCGCGTCTTAACAAGAAGCGAGAAATAGATCGCCAAAAGATGGATTGCTATCCGCCGATCCAGCGGGTAGTGAAGACCTACCCTTAGAGAAGAACATGAAGAAACTGTTTAAGGAGCCCATGCCAGCAGCATTTGAACCCAGGACACTCTCCTTATCACATAGATCTTTTATCATTTGTACTAAAGGAGAAAAGTCCCTTAACTAATAGCTATAGTAGGTTATGATCTTCCAGAGACTAAATACACCTGGCATTGTGTTGCACCAGTAGTTTGGGTGTGCAAGTGTATCTCAAAAACCAAAACCCCTTTTTGTCTATAGAATCCTGTGAAAATTGAAAAGTAAACAACATAACCACATTATCTAGCATATGTGGCCAGCAATGTTAATAACAATACTTTTTAAAAGTATATATTTTGAAGTGACCATAGTAGGTGTCAGCAATACATGGAATCAGTTCACTGGTCCTTCATCTCTGAAGACCTACGCTTATAGCCTGGGCTTTAGTGAGAAGTAAAAATAAGACTGGGGTTATTTGTCTCTAGTGCTAAAAACACCTCTGTGAAAGGGGCGGGTGGTGATTTTCAGATAGCCAGCAGTTAACATACCCCATAATCGTTTAGCCTCCTTCACCACATCTTCTGCAAGTGCCATGTCTTCCATGCTGCCATTTATATAGTGAGCAGATGCTGCACCCAGCTCTAGACACTGTGAGACAACCTGAGACAAATGCAACATTTAGACAGGGATTTCCCCACTCTTAGTCCTGTTAGAGTTTCAAAGGGACGCTTGGGTGGCTCAGTGGGCGGAGTGATTATTTTCTCCTGCTTGGGTGAGTCTAGTCTGTGTTCACTGAGTCAGATTCATAGCTGGTTTAACTACATTGACAGCAATGGCATTAGACCATGCAGACATTTGGTTCCATGGCTCTGCCTGCAAAAAGTACTAAACATAGAATCATAGAAGATCAGGGTTGGAAGGGACCTCGTGAGGTATCTAGTCCAACCCCCTGCTCAGAGCAGGACCAACCCCAACTAAATCATCCCACCCAAGGCTTTGTCAAGCCTGACCTTAAAAACCTCTAAGAAAGGAGATTCCACCACCTCCCTAGAGAACCCATTCCAGTGCTTCACCACCCTCCTAGTGAAATATGATTCTGCAAACATTTAGTTGGCTGTAAATTGTAATTTTTTTCATGACATTTTGCAAATAGTTATTTTTTCTCAGCCCTTGTAATAACACGCTGGAGACCCTGGCATAGCAGTTAGGTGTTAATAATTATGTCTGTCAACGTTTTCTGTTAATATTTATGTAAGAAAATAATGTGTACTCTCTTCAATTCTGCTTATTTTTTAAAAATGTTAGTAACAAATTTCAAGCTCTGATAGTAACTGCAAAGTTTTAGCACTCCAGCTTGGTAAGAACAGCTCTGTGCACTGGTTTTTACCAAGAAGCTGTGTATAAACCATTGATCCTGCAGTGGAATCCACTAACTGGTCTTCATGCAGGAGCCGAGAGCAAGGCAAATGGGTCCCTTTGCAGAATCGGGCTAAAACAAGCATGGAGCTTTTACGTTAAATAGTGTTCGACTGGGCTAAACCATAAGAACAAGCAACAAGAAGTGAGAAATCACCACTTTCTCAAAATCTCATAGCTCAAAAATGACCTCTCTAAACAGACCTCAGAACTTTCAGTAACTGTTTCTTCTGGGCAGAAGGAACACAAGAGAAACTGTCTGTGGAAAAGACTGGTCTGTGTAAAAATTAGTGAGTGGAGGAGGCAGGGACATAAGAATTGCCAGGCTGGGTTGGAAAGTATGCTGTAACCTTCATTATGAGACATTATTGCATCTCCATAAACTGTGTATGAATCTGAGCATATGTATATCTTTTATCAAATATCCACGTATATATAATATACCCATCACCATAGTATCTAAGCACCACAGGAGTGTTTGGATAGCCAGTTACTTTCTGAAGCTTGGCTTCTGTCCGTGCTGTGATCAGAACATGGGCTCCCATCCGGGCCAGGTGATAAGCCATTTGCTCTCCAATTCCAGTGCTTGCTCCTGTGACGATCACTCGCTTCCCTTTCAGCATCCCTGTGAAGTAGCACATGGCGAACGTTACATGTCCCACTAACATTATCCACAAAAACACTTGTTCCCAAAAGACTAGTGAAACCAACTATTTCTGTCCCAAACCATTACAAGTCCAGCCTCAGCTCAACCCAGCCTATTCCTCTTAGTCCCAAGAGAGGAACCCATCAAGGGAACACAGTGGAAACTCACCCAAAAATATAGTTTTAATACACAATCACTTCTATTTGAAATCTGCTAAGCCTTAGTATCTATAACTAGAGCAAACTAAAGCTACACTTTAACAACTAAACAAACTAACGACCCCAACAAACTAAAATCCAAGATCCCAAAGCTTTAAACGTTTGGATCCAAAATTCACAACTGACCTTTGTTTCTCTAGTGAGGCAAGCCCAGCCCCTAGAACCAATGTCCTCAGTTAGTGTACTTCAGCATCACTCTACTGACCTTGGTGGAGTTATGGTGATTTACACCAGTTGAGATTCTTCAACCAGGATGATGGGTTCATTATAAAAATCTAGATGGAAAGGAAAACCACCTTACCGTGAAGATGGTTTTTATCCAGAGCTGAATTTTGTGGCTGAGGCCCATTTTTAATTTGAAAATGAAACATTTTAGATTTCACGGTGCTAAACATTGTGTCCAGTTATTTTTATTAGCAATAGCATTAACTGCAGGATGCAAAGTTTATAACTTTGTTGATTTCAAATCACTTACCTTGGAAACTCATGCAAGCCCCAAATAATCCCCTCTATTCATCTGGGAAGCTAGACTATGTCTGCATTTTTGTACTCTGTAATTTGTCATTTTCTACCAGAGAAAGGAATACCATTTCAGGTGACATTCCTCGACATACTTCATTTCAAAAGGCTACAGTCTGGAATTTGAAAGACTCATGAAACTGCAGCATTGTCTCTGTGCAGATCCATTATTAGAAGTCTCAAGTGTACCCTTTTGCTGTTGTGGTTTTAAAGGACAGTTGCTTTAATCACTTACCTGGTTTAAAATCTTCCTTTGAATACAAAGAGAAGGCCCAGACCAATCCCACAAATGGAACAAGAATCTTCAGCAACAGCCCCATCCTGCCGCAGAAAAACACGCATAAAAGACAAACTGTGCAGATCTGAGCTCCACAAAGGCAGAGATGTATAAATATTCTGAAACGCAGGGAGCAAGTAATGGGAGCTTTGAAAGAAGTTCAACTGCAAATGTATGTCATAGCCTTTATTTACTTTATGTCCAGATTAACAATCATTAACCTGTGTAATCATTAGCTGTGTAATTTTGGACTTCATATTCCCTATTGCACCCCATTGCTGCTATGGACTGCTGTTGTGATCTCCGAGCACACTGAAAGAAGGTGTGTTTTTGCTAGAAGGAACCAGCCTCAGAGAAAGGAAGGGTGGGTTCATGAACTTTGGTTCAGGAGATCTTGGTTCAAGTACTGGCTCTAATAGATACTTTCTTGAGCAGGTCACCTAAACTCTGTGTGCTTCAGTTTCCTTGTCTATACAATGGGGATGATACTCCCCTGCCTCCTGGGGGCATTGCAAGGATAAATTCATTAATGACTGGGAAGTGCTCAAATGCTATAGGAATGAGGGCCATATAAAAATCTAGGCAGAACTTTCTAGTGTTTGCAGAAAAAACTTTGCAGGATTCTGCTGTTTATTATTACCACTTATTATTTGTATAATACCCACCATATGCTAGATGCTCTAAACTTCTAAAAGGACATGGTCTATGCGTTGAGGAGCCTATGCAGACATAGGACACACATATGTAGGGAAGGAATGCTCTACAAACCAGAGTGAATGAGCAGTCACGTGAGACATGTCTTGTAGTTCCAGTTTATTATTCCCCTTATTAGATCTTATAATTGATAAAAAGGGTGCATGTGTAAACCCTTCCCTGCGGAAATAGGGATTGTGGGCTTCTTTGAGAAGAAGGCTTTCTTAAGGAGGTGTTAAAAGGGGGAGAGGAGCGAGTTCTGGTGGACTAGATTAGGGTAGGAGTTCTAAGGCTACGGGAAAGAAGTAAATGCATCAGGATTGCAGGATCAGGTCCTAAACTTCTATAGAAAACTTCTGGAAAGTTATTGCTACTTATTTGCTTTTGGGAGGAATTTGCATTTCAGGAAGGCAAAGTGCAATGTTTTCAGTGCATTTCTGTGCATACAAGTGCTAGCTGCAAACAGCACAATTTCAGAACTCCTATCTGGGGAGTTGCAGTAAAACAAGTCTAGGCAAGGTCTCAGCTCTGCTCAGATCCAGTGTGAAACTCCAACATGCTGTTTTTACTGAATTGTTTTCCAAACACAATTCCTTTAAAATCTCATTCCCTTTCAAATCTGTTCTTCTACAAACTGAAGTAGAAAAACAATCCACAAGCTAAAACAGGCAGTTCCACGGAGTCAAGCAATACACCAGGCAAAGCCTGAAAAGATGCTTCAGAGAAAAGCAGCCATATATAAACATTGGACCTCCATTGTGAGTGCCTGCCTGATAGAAACTATGCTCACCTTTAAAATCAGTCTGTGTCCGTCCAGTCTTTAACTTGCTATATAAGACTTGCTTTCTATCAGCGAAAATGACAGTGGTTGGGATGGATTGCCTCTTGCCCTATTTACCCTGTCCCTGCTTTGGAAGGCATCAGCACGTTTACACACTGAAAAGAGCTGGGGTTTGTACCAGAAAAGAATGAGTTTCCCTTGGTGAAACAACAGCAGTGTCTGTGTTTCATGGGGCTTTTTTGTTTGTCCTGTGAAAGTGGAGATCAGCAGGGAAGATGGATGCTTAATTGGCTAAAAGTCAGGAAAGTAAAGACACATACAGAAAGACAGGCAAAGAAAGAGAAAGGGAGAGACTCCGAAAGGAGACCAGGGGAATAATAATTATAAAGAGAAATAGTAAATGGAAATGTGGTGGATAGAGGGAGAGGCGGGGGATGGAGGATGTGAATAAGAAGAGATGGGCAAATTCTGTCCTGGTGTAAGTAAACAAACCCCAGGCCTAACCTATATTGGAAAGGTTGTACCTGCTTAACTAAAATCAGTTTTTAAATTGATATAGTCACACTGATTCAAACTCCTGTCTGGATGCTCTGTCTTCAGTGTAAGGATTTTGTCTACACTAAGAAGTTTTACTGCTTTAACTATGCCATTATATTTATGTTGCAAAGAAGAACCTAGTGTGGATATATAAAAGTGCTTATTGTGGTATAGCTTATTTCAGTTTGGGAAGCAAAATAAGCTATAGTTAGAAGACAGTTTATAGCGTTAAAATTGCATCCACGTTAGGGTTTACACTAGTATAACTATCTCAGTAAAAATAAATAAATCGCACTTTAAAATTGTATCACTTTTCTAGTGTTGACCAGGCTTAAGAGTGGCTTAAGCCTGTTCCCAATCCACAACTGTGTACACATAAAAATTATATTGCTTTAACCGTGGCCTTGTCTACACTAGCTGGCATAGTTATAGCAGCAAATCCTCCTAGAGTACATGCAGCTTATACCAGCAGAAGTGTTTCTGCCAGCATAGCTGACACTAATTCCACAAGAGACATAAGATGTACTGGCAAAAGCACTTTTATTCTGGTATAAATGCATCTGCTGATATGGGTACAGCAAAGTCAGTAAATAAATAAATAAATCATACCCCTAACCAATATATCTATGCCAGTATAAATTGTAAGCATAGATCAGGCCACTAACAGTATAGTGGAAGTGGTACAACCCCACAAGTGTGGACATAGTTACACTGTACAAAGGTGCTTTATACTAGGATAGCTATTTCCATATGGGATGCGGGGGGGGGGGGGCCCCAAGAACCTACACCAGAATAACTTTGTGCCAGTATTTTTCTGTAATGTGTATAATCACCACCCCATCCAAAATAGTTATACTGGTACAAAGATGTGTGTAGACCCAGGCCCTAACCTAAATGGAGAAAAGCCACTTCTAAACCAAAACAGGTATGTCCAAACAGGGGCTCACATCAGTTCACCTATGTCTGTTTAAATCTATACCTTAAACCTGCTTTACACCTAAAACTTAGATCAGCCCAGATACATTGCTCAGGATTGTAAAAAATGTCACGCCCTGTGTGACAGAGTTATACTGACCTAAGCCCCAGTGTAGAGCCCACTAAGTTGATGGAAGAATTCTTTTGTCAACCTCCCTACTGCCTCTGAGAGAAGAGGGTTTAATACAGCAATGGAGACAGAGTCCTGTAGATTAACAGACTTATTGGAGCATAGGACTTTGTGGGTGAATGCATGCATCTGACAAAGTGGATATTCACCCATGAAAGCTTATGGACTTGTTGTCACTTTTGCAGATCCAGACTAATACTACTATCCCTCTGACACTTCACAGCAATGGAAAAATCCTTTCAATTGACGCAGAAAGTGTCTATGCCATGGTGACACAGTTTACAGCTGTGCCACTGTAGTGTTTGTAGTGTAGACATACCATCAGGTTAAACTGGTGTGACTTGCCTATGTAGATAAGCCTCAACTGGAATCAATGGCATTGCGCCCAGGTAGGATGGGCCAAAAAGATGTAATTGAGAAAGGAAGTGTGTGTGTGTGGAATATGCACAATTCTAAGGTTAGTGAATTTTATTTTAATAATAAAGTCATGTGACTACATTTCCCCTGGTACATGTTCCACAGCTCTGTGTGTTTGCAGGGACAAGGCTGGCTGGCTGGCAGGGTGGTGGTGGAATTGTGGGAGATTTTGATCTTCCATGCTTTGTTCAGTCTTGGGCATGTGTTATGAAGAGATTCCATGGTGCAGAGTCCAGCCATCTCTCCTTAACTTCAGCTCAGAGTTGGGGACAGGACATAGTTGACACAATGACACTTTTATTAGAGTTCTTTGGAAAAACAGGAAGAATTTCATGAATATTTTTCAATTTTTTTTGTACATGTGGAAAAAATGTAATTTAAATTTGGAAAATTTCCATCAGCACTAATTATTCCCCCCACCCCCCGCAAGGGAAACAGAAAGCCAGCGCTGCTGTCTGCTACATTTGTCTCCTTTGATGGAGAGAGCTTGCTCCCCCGGTCACCACAAATGCCAGCTGTTACGTAACCATAATCCAGCTCCTAAGAAATCAGAACTGAGGTCAGAGATGCGCTGGATATTTCTTTTGATATATAGTCTGTATTATGTAGTTATATTATTCCAGATACTGTAGCTAAAGCGATGGGGTTTGCTGCAATATTGGGTAGTTTCTGTTAGGTTTTGGCCAGCTATTTTTTTAGAGGTGCTAAGCTTCCATTGAGCCACGGGCACTCAGCCCCCCTGAAAATCAGGCCACTTGGCTTTGAGTGGAGTGGTGTGGGGAGTCTTCTCTCTTGAGTAAACATTGATACATTTCTGGAGTAAAAATCGCCTGACTTTTCCTGGGACAGGATACAGTAGTTTTTCATGGTTTCAGCCAAGATTCCATGATCTAGAGCAATTTGGAAGGAACTGCAATCTTAATTTAAAATACGAAGTGCTGTCGATTAGCTTAAAAAACTCAAAACAAAGATTTTTTTAAAAAAAAAACATAGCCAGATTTCTCCTGTGGAAATGACCTTGGCACAGTCAGCTTGATCACACGGGGCTATTATAATATTGTTAAAGCATTGCCTCTGTTCTGTGAATTTCAAATCTGCCTGCTACAAGGATTTTATCCACCAGGAGAGGGAGGTATGGGATAAAATACAGACCTTTCCCCTCTGCAAAGATCTCTTCATACACAGCTGACCTATACAGACTAACAATCAATGGTGCAACAAGAGTCTAGTTCCTTTAAATAAAAATGTCTCAAAGACCATGTTGAGACAAGGCGGGTGAGGTAAAGGCAATGGCCATTGCATTTCGCGGTGAGGTCAGTTAGTCTTTAAGTCTGTTCAAGTGCAGAGGAGTGTGAGCTAAGGAAGAGAGAGTAGGAAATGCAATTCCAGGGCACCGAATTCAAAAATCTTTTCCAAAACATGGGTTTTCAAGGGCAGCATGACTTCACCGTGCTCCCAACTGCAGGAGCAGGGGTGCCTGCGTTTGTATCCTGTACTGACAGGATTGACATGCCCAGGGTCGCCACTGGCACAAAACTGAACACCCTTGTGCCACCCCTGCCCTGTCCCTCCTCCGAAGCCCCGCTCCTGCCCCACCCCTTATCCTAGAGTAAGATAAGGGGTAGGGTCAGAAATGAGGGGTTCACGGTGTGGGATGTGACTCTGGGATGGGGCAAGGGGTTGGGGTGTGAGATGGGTGAGGGCTCTGGCTGGGCGGGGTGCAGGCTCTTGGGTGGGCTGGAAATGAGGGGTTTGAGGTGCACGAGGGTGCTCCAGACTAGAATCAAGGGGTTTGGAGGGTGGGAGGGGGATCAGGTCTGGGGGAGGGGTTGGCGCACAGGAGAGGGTCAGGGGTTCAGACTGGGGGCAGTTCTTACCTCAGATAGCTCCCAGAAACAGTGGCATGTCCCCCCTCCGGCTCCTGTGTGGAGCCACCTGTCTGCAGTCATCACCCCCGCAGCTCTCATTGCCCTCTGTTCCTGCCGAATGGGAACTGCAGAGCTGGTTCTTGGGGTGGGGGCAACGTGCAGAACCCCCTGGATGCTCCTACGCATAGGAGCCGGAGGAGGGACATGCTGCTGGTTCTGGGAGCTGTGGTGCCTAATGGACTCCAACGGCCTGGTCAGCGATGCCCTGGAGCCACCAGGGTTCCTTTTTGACCGGGCATTCTGGTTGAAAACCAGACACCTGGCAACCCTAGGCATCCTGCACTGGTTTTCAGGACTGTAAAATGCCACATGTTCCCAGGGTCACACGATGAGGGATCCCAACATTGCATTCCCTAAGTGAGAAGGGGCCTGGGCTAGGGAGCTTCCCAGCACACCGGGCCTTGATTAAGGTAACCCCAGAGACAGGTATGAGCAGAAAGGCACTGGAGAACTCAGACTGATTAATTTTTCTTTAGGTTCTCCACGTTGTAGCTTCTTCTGATCAGATAATCCAGGAGTTCTGGAGCCCAGTCCCGGATCAAGAGGGGGATTTGAGTAGCTGCATATCTGTAGTAAATTTCCCGTTGGCGGAGGGCTCCCCCCTTGATGATTTCCAGCGCACACTCCTCCTTCGGTGCGGGGGACACCAGTACCACATCAGAAGCTGCTTTCATGGCACTTTCTAGCACAATAGAACAAAAGGGACTTGGGTTAGACTTGCAGTGCTCCCCACTAGTGAGCCCTGCACCTCCACGGCCAGCTGAACCCAGCTTGGATTTGCTTATTTTAATTGTTTGATTTCAATCCATTTAATATCAGCTGGGACTTGTGTGGCTTAGTGAGCCTGAGAGAAAACCAGCATACACCCTCTCTGGTGGTTCCATGTGTTATATTGTGTGTATTGCAGTAATGCTAAAGGCCCCAGCCAAGACTAGACAAGAGCCCTGATTGTGCTAGGCCCTATACAAATGCAGAAGTTGATGCAATCCCTGCCCCCAGAAGCTTATGATTTAAGCAGATGAGCAACATAGGGGTTAGGGAGAGGGAGTCAGAATTAGTGGTTTTGATAGGCATACTAGAGCCTGTAAAAACACGACAAAAGAAAATCAAAGTTGGAGATTTCAAGAGAGGCAGAGAATTTTGCAAAATGTAAATTCCCCCCCCCCCCAACCTCCCTCATTTTCCAAGCAACTCACATGCATATGCTTTCACTTTTTATACATTCATGTTGTAATTACGTCAGACCTTAAATATACAGCAACAGCTTCAGCTGGTGTAAATTGACGTCATTCCATTAACTTCAGTGGACCTGTGCCAATTTATCCCAGCTGAGGATCTGGCCCGCAGACTTACCCTAACTGCACTTCAGGCTGGCCTAGCCATTGTTCGTTGGCTGATTTCTTTGAGATGGTGAGTCAGAAATGGGTCTGAGGGTGTGTCCATACTGCAGAGCTTATCCCAGCGTAGTTGTGTTGCCGGAGCTGTGTTGGCATAGCCCTCAATGTAGATGTAGTTTAGAACAACAGAATGAGTTGTGCTATCGGCGGAGCTCCCTTCATGACATTATCTACATCTATGGAAGTACATTTTGGTTGATGGCCACACTGCTGCTTTTGTCAGCATAATTATACCAGGCAAGTGTGGTTTTTTTTCACTGATTGGCATAGTTATGCTGGTCTAAAATCTCAGTGTAGCCCAGGCTGAGATTATGATTTGGAGGAGGATGGGGGTCGTGTCCTTCCAAATCAGTCCAGAGAGGACATTCTGTGTATCCAGGGTGGCATGAACGAAGACAAGAATGTTTGTGGGGAGTTGACAAGTAGCACTGGTGGAGCGGAGGCAAGAGAGGAGAAGGAATGGAGGGGAGAGTTGTGAGGTAACTTGAAAGTTAGGATAAAACACTTGAACTTTGAAGGTGACTAGTTCCTAATCAGCAAGGTTCACCTGGCACTGATCTTACCTGTATCAATGAAGCCGAGTATACAGAGCGTGATGGAAACATCAACCTTCTGAATGACTAATTCCTGCCGCACGGAACTGAAAAACCCGTCCAAGGCAAACTTCGTTGCAGAGTAGGGAGCGGTAAATGGAAACCCAACTTTACCTAGGCACAGAGCGGCAATGTTGACAGTTAAATTCTGTTGCGGTGCTGCGTAAAGCTGTATTTCATTCTGCACCAGATGGAACATTTTCCAAGTGCATTGAGTGCTGGTGAAGTGTCACGTTGACTGCCCCAGAGACGCTGGCTGGGGGATTCAAAGGACACGAAGGGAACTAGGTGCTCAAATCCTATTGGTTTTATCTCTCTTAAGGTCCTTGGAATAGCCCAGCCAAACGTCTTGTTCACGAGTGCAGTCTCAATGGCCCTTTGGGTCCTTGGCTCCTCAGCTGAGCTCGCCAGCAAGAGGTTGACTAAGATGGCATATTGACTATAGGGACACCTGTCACTAACAGGCTTCACGTAAGCCAGTGAACCATCAGCTGGGGGGTCAGCTGGCTATTGAACTTGATCCACAGAAACCAAATGTCCCTGTCTAGTCAGTCAAATAGCCAATACAAGGAGAGAGCCACGTTTCCAGTCTGTGCTGGTCAGACTGTAATGCCAATATCTTAAAAGCCTGAGAATTTGCCTCTCCCATTGACATTCCTTGGATTTTTGGGTGCTCATCACTTCTGAAAATCAGCCCCAAGGACCCTGACCCTGTTCACGGCTCACCTGCCATGGATGAAACCACCACGATGCTGCCCCGGCTGTCTTTCAGCCTGGGCAGCGCCGAGACGGTCATGGCCACGTAGCTGAGAAAGTTAATCTTCAGCAGCTTTTGCACGTGCCCCACGTCTCCGTCAAAATAGTTGAAGTACGAGTTGCCAACGTGGTTGAGGATCAGCATGTCTAGGCCTCCTGAAAGCAAAGGGGGGAGCCAGGGATGCTTTAGTTTAGGGGGAAAGAGAATGAAGGAAGTTCAGAGCACACCGCTTGTGTACGTTACATCTCTTTTCCTATTGTCACTAGGAGTCTCTGCTGGAATCGATTCCTTGGAATGAATTATGTCTATTCTTATTGTTTTTAATAATAATGGAGGCTCTTGGGTCACTGCACGGGCCTTTCATTTCTGCAGAGCTGGTCAAAAATCCAGATTCTGCTTGCCAGTACAAGTGTGACTGGCGTGCGCTCACCAAGTCCCAGGCTTCAGATTATACTCAAAAACACTTTGTTGTGATTTGTACTTTCTCATTCAGGGTGGAGGGGGCGGGGGACCCTCGGGTCCTTCTTGACCTGCATGTAGGCCCACTGGTGCGGCGTCAGGATGTGTGGCAAGAGAGAGCCAGCAGGTGTGCCTTTGCACAGCTTTGTGCAGTGACCTCTAACTGGCATCGCAAGTTTGCTGCAGCTCAAAGAGCATGGAAGGCCTAGGAATGTAATACCCACAGCTCTGGGATGGAGATCCAGGAGCGGAGTGTTACAGAGGTGTAAGACAGCAATCAGGAGCGCATTGGAGGTCAAGCCTGAGTGGTAGAGCTGTGTGTGGGTCCAGGTTTTGAACAGCACAGGGGGCTGGTAGGGTAGGATTGCAGTCCACTAGCAGAACAAAGACTGATGCAGCAGATGATATTTCTAATCAGGGCAGAGTTGCATTGACGGGGTTGGGGTGAGTACACGCACAGAGTTGGCTCTCTTCAGTCCTATTTGTATCTCACATTCACAAGTGGCCAGTTAATACGTTTAATAATAACTGTAACTATAACTCGAGAGAGTTACTAAATGTATGCATTGGTCACTTGTGAATGTGAGATACAAATAGGAATATAATCCTTCATTCTTCCATTCTTTTCGTTACGCACGCACGCACACACAATGTAATGAGAAGAATGAAGGACATTTCTACGTCCCTCCTGTTTTTCCTGTCCTTTCTTGTTTTGTTTTTTAACGTGGCAGACAGTAATGTGGCTAAGGAGTGATGCCATCTTTCTCTGCATTTTAATCACTTGTTGAAGATCGGTTGGCGATTTCCAGACAGTGAGCTGCTAACGTACCCAGTACTACTCCAGCCTCCTTCACCACATGCTCGGCAAAGGCCCCATCCTCCATGCTGCCGCTCACATAATGCGCGGAGGCTGCACCCAGCTCCAGACACCGTGCGATGACCTGGAACACATGAACGGAATGTTGTAGAAACACGTTTCCCATTGATGACCCTCAGAGAGCTTCAGTGTGTTACACCCGTGGTCAGATAGCCATGGCTCTGTGGATAGAATGAATGCATCCTGCCTGCCAAGTGTTACTGTGTTGAACACACTGGCTCTGGCTTTAAACAGTGGGCACTAAAAGGTCAGAAAATGGGATTGGAGCCTCCTGGGATTTCAAAGTCTGTCTACCATGGAAACTTGAAGCAATCTGGCTATGGACCAGTATCGTCTGCTTTGCAGTGGAAGTCTGTGCCTGCAGGATGAGTGAGGCCATGTGTGTATTACTGCAGTGCAGTGAGAGGGCACGCTTGTGTGCTAGTGCACATGTGAGTGTGCATATGATATTGGGTGTATACAAGTGGGTGTGAGCACGGGTACCAGCCCATGTATAAAAAGAAGAGTGCATGCATCTGCATGACCATGAGCATGGACATGTACAACATATGTTTGCACTCTCACAAGCATGTGTGGGAATCAACATGCGAGTGTACCAGTGTTCATATCATGTAATTACAGTGTGTGCCTGAGCATCTATTTCTATATGTGACACATAAGATTGACCTTTATGTGTGTGTGCTCGGTACTTACTTTCTGAAGCCTGGTTTCCGTCCGTGCTGTGACCAGAACATGGGCTCCCATCCGGGCCAAGTGATAAGCTATTTGCTCTCCAATTCCAGTGCTTGCTCCAGTGACAATGACTCGCTTCCCTTTCAGCATCTCTGGAAAGCAAGGTGCAGGGATGTTGATTTATCAGGATACCAGAGAAAGATCACCCTCCTTCCTCTGTGCCCTCCAGGGGTCAAGAAAGTGGACAACAAGCCAGTCAACCTGCCCAAACCAGCACACGCACATCTGGCAAACTCTTTGCCTTGTCCTAAGAAAACTGCAGTAAGAAGAATAGTTAAAATTCCTGATGGGAATAAAGCAATATTAACAGGCACATGGCCAGATTTTTTTTTAATGATCACGTTGCAAATCAGGATATGATTTCTTTTTGCAATGATTAAAATTTCGAGCCATTTTCAAAAAAAGATATTTTCAAAGTTTTTAAATAAAGATTTTTTTAAAAAATGTGTAAAATAGCCCTTTTCTAGCTCTGTTTTTTTTTTTACAAACAATAAATCATGAATGTTAAAAACCCCCTCACCCCCCCAAATCCGAATCATGAAACTACTTCACCTGTTTCCTAAGAAAATATTTCTCGGTATTACTTGCTTGCTGTAGTTTGAAAGCTCTGCAAAGCATAGTGTTCTATTATCTGCAGTGTTACAAATGCCCAGACGTATTTCATTTCAGGCTCTGTATACATCCTGTGTAAAAACATTCAAACATGTTTTTTTCTGTTGAATTTTTAAAATCCATTTACTTTTAATAACTTACCAGGTTTAAAATCCTCCCTTGCGGAATAAAAACAGAAGGCCAAGACCAATCCTACAAAGGGAATGAAAATCTTTCTCAACAGACCCATCCCACTGCAGAATCAGGAAATAATAAAGCATGAAAGAAGGAGGGAAAAAAACAACAACTCCTCCGCAGATCTGCTCCAGACAGAAGCACCAATGCCTACCCTTTAAAAACCTGTCAGTGAAATGACTACAGCTCCCCCAAGGTTCAACCTTTGGAAAATCACAGTGGGGAGATTGATGAGTCTGTCAAAACCTTTAATTTGCTCCTCTTGTGAGTTGATAAATCTCAGCCTAAGTGACAGCTTTGCTTTGGGGTCTGGCCAGCTTATTTAATTTTTCCTGTCCCTATGTTAAAATACAGAATTTTGCACAACACCCCGAAAGAGGTGTGCCTTTGCTGGAAAGCATCAAATTTCACTTTTGGGAGCGTCAGGGACTGCTACTGAAGGTGGCAGAACATTGCATTGTATTGTCATTTGTCTGCTAAGCACTGACATTGTATCAAGACACTATTGCAGACATATGAGAGGACTCAGACCCTGCCCCAAAGAGCTTACAATTGTATTGCAGTTCAGGTACCAGGAAAGCAATTCAGGCCCTTGAAATCCACCTGTTGCAGGTATTGGTTTAGCGTTGCAGTGCTCTGGACTGGGTATCATTTAGTTAACACGCTTTGGCTGTGTCCCCATTGCAGCTGGTGGGTGAGCCTCCCTGCCTGTGTAGATGGACGGTCTCCCAGCCTTGGGAAGCTCCCCCCTAGCTGCAGTGGAGGCATCGCCTTTAGGGCCTTGGTTCACCAAATGGTTGTGGTTGTGCCTGAAGACCTGGGGGGCCCCAGGTTGTTCAGAAGATGTTTTTCCCAATTTAACTTGTTTTAAGCTAGCGGTCTAATTGACTGCCGCTAATTGGCTCTCTCACGCGAGGAGCCAGGGTTTGAGAGTCTGGACTGAACTCCCCACTAGATGTGGTCCCTCCAGTTCAGGATGGAGGCAGCGGGGCAGTGCTGGGAAACTTGCCCTGATGCTGAGTGTGCTGTACCTCGTTGCATGGGTAAACACAGGTGTTTGCTCTCCAGGGGAGTCTGTCCAGCATCTTTCACTCACACTCAATTCATTTTCAGTTTAAAGAGGAAAAATCAGAGAGAACTCCAGAGCAACTGCCAAAGGCTCAGGGTCTTAGGCCGCAGTAAAGTCGATTACAGGGCTCTTATAATAGGTGCCGGCTTAAGCTACTATCAGCCTAGCCCTAGCTCTGGGATCTTCCTGGACAGTACAGTACATCTCGTTACATGCGGTTCTGGGCTCGGTGCCATGGCCCATATAGATTGTGGCATCGCTCTGACTGGGTTTAATTTGCTGATGAGATTACCTCTCTGGACCCTATCCATTTATGTGGCGGGGAAAGTTCCGTTTACGAGGATAAAAGCCCAATTCCGTAACCAATCAGTGATGCAATTCAGCACGCAGGAGCAACCCTACAATAACAAACCAGTGTCTGCGTGTGCAGCCCAACACATACAAGCTACCCTCCAGGGATGAACCAGGGACAGGGCTTTGTTATAGCTTTGAAGAAACAGGTGATTTGGGTTAATAATATACTCAGTAGGTCTGTCCGGCTACCAGTGGGGCACTGCTCTTAAAGTGTAGATTTCACTTCACTCTTAACTAATCGTCTACTGATAAGAAGCCCTTAGCCTATGTTTTGGTCAGATAAATGTCATTGTGTTTTGGGAAACGCTGCCACTTCCCCTGTGTCTGTTCTAACCCTGAGTTTGTGGAACTGGCCACTTTGCTTTCTTGGCTGAACAATAAACGAATGAACTCCCTGTTACATGCAGCATCTGTGCACCTAGCACCTGTGGAAAGGACGGATGGTCCAGTGACAAGGGCCTAGGATCTGGGAAATGTGGAGTCAATTCCCGGCTCTACTAAAGAGTCCTGGTGTGATTTTGCAAAAGTCAGTGGGGGGCCAGATTTGTAAAGGTTTCTGGGTGTCTAACTTCCACTGATTGTAATGGGAGTTAGACCCCTAAATACCTTTGGAAATCTGGCCCTTAGTCGCCCCCTGCCTCAGTTTCCCCTCTGTACAACAGGGATAATAGCACGTCCTTACCTCTTCGGGGTCTGTTGAGGATAAAAATGCTTTTATAGTGAGGCGTTCAGATTCCACAGTGATGTGGGCCAGATACGTATGTTATGTGGGATGGGCAAGTCACTCTTGTAGGGTATATTATTATTTGTATTTGTAACAGCTAAAGGCCGTAGTTGAGCTCAGATCCCCTCATGCAAAATGCTGAACAAACACACACAGCAAGTCTGCGTCAGATACTAGGCTCATCTGATGTTCTGTCTTGTGTAATTCCCTGCCCATCTTTCTCAAGGTCCCTATTTCTCTGTCCTCTCTGGGGCTCGCAATACCCTCCTGGTTTAATGTCATCTGCTAGTGTAATTAACATGCTCTTTTCCAGATTGCTCCTTGATGGAGGGAATCAAAGGCAGTACTGTGGATCATGGGCTAACACTGCCTTCCTGAGGGAAACGCTACAGTTCAGCTGTCCTCCTGTCACCAGGTCATTGTTCAGTCCCTTTCCCGCTGGCTGGGAGCAGCATCCCATCATCATCATCATTATGCCCTCCACCCCTCTCAGGGTATGGGCCGCGAACAATATATTGCCAGAGGATTCTGTCCTGGGCCATTCACCAGGGAGCTGGTCTCTGAATTATCTATTGCTTGTGTTTCTATAGCGGGTAAATTTTTACGGGATGGGGTTGCTAGCCCCACGCCCAACCCTCCTCCTTTTTCATCCGGGCTTGGGACGGGCATTGGCAGAGTTAGCAGCATCCCAGCCACTGCAAATGCCCAGGCAGACTTAGAATGCTGCCAGAGGGTGCAGCGGGGCTGCAGGGGGGACAATGGGCATCTACTCGTCAGTCCCCCTAGCTCCTGAATAACTGAAGGAGCTCCTGGGGGGTTGAGGGGGAGGAATCTAACACCTCCCTTAAACATAATAGGCCCTTCTGTAGCTATTTAGAGCCTTAGTGTATAGTACAGACATTGTCTGTCTCCCAGGTGCTTTGGGAAGATTAGCAGGTAAACAAGTGTTGCTATTTCTCATTTTGCAAAACTGGGGCAATGGTTGCAGGAGAGAAAGGAAGTGACTTGCCCAGGGCCGGTGTCAGCACTGGGATTAGAACCCAAGAGTTCCTGGCTCCCGGGCCTGTGTTTGCAGGAAGAGGCCTCCTCTTATCCCCATGCGATTTCTTTTGCAGCCTTAGATCAGCTCAGCGCTTCATGTTCGCTGTGAGCCTTCCAAGGCCTCAGAGCTGGTCACCAGGTGCTAGGAAGGCCAGGGCAAGGATGGAAGGAGAAAGACTGACCAGCAGCCCACCCCACTGCAGATTCTTTAGACTCCAGCAGGCAGGACTAAGCTCCAGAACTGGCTGAGAATTTTCCATTGAAATGGTTTTTCAGTGGAAAAGGACACTTCACTAACTCTTTTGCTGTGAATCATTTAACAATTCACTTTCAATAACTTTTCCCAAGGGGAAAAATATGTCCAGCCAGCTCTGTTCCATTCAGAGCATGTTGTCCCTTTCACTCACCGGTAGCTGGAACATGGTTTGCATTGAACAGCCACCTTTTGCCAAGGAGCGAGATTTCAGTTTCACGGATTTGGAGACCAAACTGAGGCAGCAAAGTTTGCTCTCCGAATGTAGAATGTTGTTTGTGACCAGCACCTTCCTGACTGCTTCTGCTATGAACACATCCTTCTTGGCTGAGAAGGTCACATGTCTAACACGCACACGTGTGCCAGGCACCCCCTCTCTCATTCCCTTTCTCACCTGTAGCTTTTAAATTACCCCAGAGGTATGCGGAGCACATAACCAAAGACCAGCAACCTGATAGTAAAGTATTTATGAGAGCAGGTGAGGAATGCCCTTGAAGTGAGCGTATTGGCAGCTTGCAGAATACGCAGTCACTTCTGAACCAACCTCAGCAGCATTACTGTGTTTGTTCCCCTTTGGAGTAATGCACCCTGATGCAGAGTCAGCTCCGTATAATTTAAGTCCAATTTATACCCCACTTGAAGGAAATAAATGGTGCATAGACGTTGTGCTGGCCATTCTGCACAGGGGATGCTTTCTACTCCTTGACACCTATAGCCTGTTAGAGAGAGAATTTAACGTAAATGTAAAGGTGCATTTTTAAATGTCCTGGCGGATGGTCAGTCAAGCTGCAAATCATATCTGCTGTAGCTTCCACCCCTGGCCTGAGTATTAGAGGCAAATATAGTGAACAGGAGAAGAACATAGGCAGGTTTATGCATGCAAGGCAACACTGATAGAGTCACAATAGTTGGGCAGAAATTAAAATGGCTCTTTCAGAAGGCGGCCCTGCTTGTTTCATCATAAAGAAAAAGCTGATGTCACCACCTGAACTTTCGGTGCTTACTAAAGAGAAGCCGTCCTAGGCTTTGGGAATGGGACCCGGGCATGTCACTTCCTGGTCATTACTGGTTACAATTGTGCCTTAGATCGTTACTCAACAAAAGGCAGGTAGAGTGCAATCAGAGTTGCACCCCACCTCAGAGTGGCCGGAGGTGTGCATCACCTGGGCGCAGTGTTAGCAGGGGGTCAGAACTGAATGGGCCATGGAACCTGAGCTCCCCAGACAACTTAGTGTTTCTTTTTCAGCATCAGGGTAGCAGCCCCTAGGAGCCCCGTACTGGAAATGACTGAGCCCTGTGCACATTAGTACCCTTGCCAGCCCTAGTGCAGCTGCACTGGCACTGAAAAATATGTTCTAAATGTGCTTGTGTAGATGCAGGTGTGGGTGATGGTCTAACTGCGGGGTCAGCGTAGACAGCAGGGCTGCAAGAAGGGCCACCCATGCCTCAAACCCCTTCCCCACCCTGTCCTGTACGTGAGCCCGAGCCCCATCACCGTGCATGCTCATGTGTGAACTTTATCCTCTGTGTCTGACAGATACAAGTTACTTGTGACATTTAGTTGCAAAAGAGAGTGTTTGTGCTGTTTATAGAGCCCCAAAACATTGCAAGAATTCCTGGTTTTGGATGCCCGAGTTAAGGCGTATTAAATTGCTAAATTGGGGATTCAAAAATTGAAGCACCAGCATGACAGGCCACTTTGAAAATTCCAGCCATAATGTAGAAAGAGGGGTTTGTTTAAACCTCCTCTTCTTTAGTGGGTGATTCCTGCAATCCACGACTGTTACCAGGACATTATTTTGAATTCACAAGCAGTGGAATTACTATGCATGGCTTGATGTAAAACTTTGCACTGGCATTATTGCACAGCATTATAACCTCTACTGTATATGTTACATTAGTATATGCCTAATTTGCACAGCTGTAGAATGCCACAGTTTTCTGTGCACTAACTGCAAACTTGTGTTGCAGAATCAATGAGATACAGGACTGATCTTTGGGGGAGGTATTTGCAAGGGGATGAGCTCCAGGATGGCAGTTGATCAGAAGGCTGTGCCCTGGAAGGAAGGACTTGCTCAGAAGATTCTAGACATACTGGCGTAGTCATGGCTATTCTAGCTGTCTAATCTCATTAGCTGCCTAAAGTGCAGCTATTTTGATAGTTGCACAAATCTCTCTGCTTTAAGCTCATAAACTCTGAAATTAGATAACTCTATTTTTATTCGTGTGTGTGTGTGTAAGGACAGGACTGACTTCTCCCCATCATCACAGAGCAAATGAAATGCCCCTTTGCCCAGAGTTGGAGGATGATAAAAATAATGGCTGGCTCATATTAAATTCAGGTCATTCAACAAAGGCTTCATCCACAGCCTGTGAACTCTGCATCACAGGGGTTTCCTGTCATGACAGCAAAGAAGAAATGTTTCTCTTCATTTTCTAGGTTTCCCTTTTGTCCTGCACCAGGTGTACCCCATGAAGCTGGTCTAGTCCTGTGAATGAATAAATTGTTGAGAGAGTTTGAAGCCCAAAAGGCTTGAATAAAGTCAAGAACCAGTTGGCTTCTTTCTTGAATCAAATTCATACCTGTGGCCAGTAGGATCCCCCACCATAGCTCAGGGTCCCACCGGAGCTGTAAAAACAGAACAAAAATCCATTGCAGTGAGACTATTTGTGAAGTAAGGTACAGGACTGGACAACAAGGCGATTAAGAGGATTGGACTATGGGCCCAAAGTTTTTCTTTCCACTGCGACAAGCCTTCTGCAGCATAAGGATCTGTGTATGCTTCAAAACTATGAATGTCCTTGATCAGGTATTATTCAGGGACATGATTCAGCTTTTTTCTTCCGGCTAAATTGTGCCTTCACCTTTGCACACACAACATCTATTGAAGTGAATGAGGCATTGGCCCCTGTCAGTCATGTCTGGGAAACTGAAACCCTGAGGAATGCTTGATTGGCACATAGAACACGGTATTTCTCAAGTGCTATTTTATGTTGACTTCTATCCCAGTTTTTTCCCAATTGGAAAATGTACATGCACCCTTGTTTAATTCAAAACATGAAGTTTTTACAGGCTCAGGGACATTCTCCCCATATAATGTGCCTTTTTTGACAGCAGGTGTTGGTTAAACAGTTGAAAGGGTGAAGTTGGATGTTTTTATTCTTAAGACTAGCATCTAGAAACCATAAAGGATCTTTCTAGTGAGAGCAGCATGTTCCTTCCCACATTATCGTTTTTGTTCCCACTATTTCCCGTCCCCTGTAGCAATTAGAAAAGGGATCTTTTTTTATCCCTTGAGGCTACACAGAGGGACATTGCTTGTGTGTTTTCCTGATGCTATATACAGTATGTACCAGCGTTACTGTGAGAAATGTTTACCCTGTCTCCTTGGGGGCACTGGAGATAACATTGCAGCTTGTAACTTCTAGCAAGCAGAAACCAATGTTTAAAACTGTCCCTCCCAGACTTGGATGACCCATTGACTTCTGAATGGGAGTGTTTGCTAGCACTGTTACATGTAGCATATGTGCACCAATTTTTTTTTTTTTTAAAGGACAGAGGAAACTGTTAACCTACTCGCTTGTTAAAGCATGTGGTGCTAACAGTCTGTTGCAGCTGAGAAATTGTGATCATAGGACAGTCTGGTGCGAACAGTGTGTCCTAGTGAGTAGAGCGCTAGACTGGGCCCCAAAGACAGGAGTTCTATTCCCAGCGGCCTGGTTGGTGACCTTGGGCAAGTCATTTCACTGCACTGTGTCTGTTACCCCCTTCTGTAAAATGGGGATAATGGTACTGAAAAGTGCTATGTAAGAGGTGGGTATTAATGTCCTTGAGCACTTTGCCATAAACATGAAGGCAGGATTGGGTTCTTTTCATTAGTCCTGCAGCTTGTTGGAAAGAAGACAGAGTGGGCCAGATATCCATTTTTACATTTAGAAGAGATCAATATCTGGCTACACCCCCCCACCTCCATTCCCCAGAAAATCCCCCAACCAACCAACCTCGCTGTATGATTATCAATCCAGGGATGTAAGCAATATCTGTTTTGTATAAAAATGTCAGTGCATTATTTTGGCTGAGGGTAGGGGAAGGAACTCCTACCCTATAAGCTTTAGAAAACAAAAGGTAGAAAAGAAAAAAAACACACAAACCCCATAGGCTCTCACATTGTGTGTTTGTACTAACTGGAAGGTGACAGCATTCAGCACCTGTTTCACTGCCAAACTTTGAATGCTTCCCTAAGTGCCCTGATAAACACCACCCTGCAGGAGATTTCTGCTCCCAGAATTTATTTCAATAACTTTAGCTGAATTAAGACTCCCTCCCTCTTTGAAGACTGACAAAAGAAAAGGTCTGGTAAGTATAAAATATTTATTTATAATGCAAAATAGATTTGTTAAGTTTATTCATAATAAAAAAAACATGTTGGTGCAAAAGGCCAGGCACCTTGCACCTTTTTATACCAACAAAAGGGCACATATTCAACAGGTGGCATTTTTCAACTGCTGCATAGCAGCAAATAGAAGTCACTTCTCTAGAGTCCCTTGTGTCTGCAGTCAGTGACCAGTCCCTTCTCCCTGGAATCCGCACCTGGTGACCAAAGAGGCCAGCAGTCTCTTGTGCACACCTCTCACTGACTGGGTAGTGTCTCTTAGGATGCACGCTGCCTGATCACCAAGTTCCTCTGCATTACAGCCTGCTCTTTGCTCTTCTCCAGGAGCAAATCCCCTTGTTTCTGGGGGACAGGGTGCTCTTTTGTCGAGGAAGGTCTCTTCTCCTCTTCCTCCTCTTGGAGCTGCTCTTCGGCTGTGAAAGGGCTGCAGACCGTCTCCACCAGGCTAATAACCACCCCGAAAAAGGCCAGCACACTACCCAGCATATAGATCTTGACCATCTTCCCGCTGGGCTTCTGGCTGAGCATTTCTTTGGCAAAGGGAATCAGCTCGTGCATGGTCTCCATCTCCTGCGTAGAGGGGAAGGTCACAAATCCTGGAGAGAAAGGGGAGGCGGGGAAAGGAAGAGACCCATCAGCTACTATCTAGTGCTGCTTCCTTCTGCATTCAACAGGGCTGATCCCCAGGGAAAGCGGTGCTTGTCCAGTGTGCCCAGCCAGACCCGTGGCACATGCAGGAACAATGACCCCGGTCACTGCCCAGTGTCTGCTTCAGGCAAGTGCAGCGATGTCCATTACAGACACCTCCCCCCACAGTGACCCCTGCAGCCTTTCTCCAGCCCCTCCACACGGGCCCCGTTGCAAAGCTGAGTTTAAAGAGCCCCCAGGCCCGGCTCAAGAGTCAAGAGCCGGGTTAACAGGGGCCCAGATTTAAAAAAAGCCCCAAATATCGGGCCTGTCCCTCTAACATCCTCCCCCCTCTAGCAACCGCTGATCCCTGGGTCTGAAATCCCCCCACGACACGCCGCGGGTCCCGGGCCCCTTTTCTCAGCCCGCTCCCGCGGTACTTACGCGGCGCGCGCTCTGCTCCGCGGCCGGACACCGACGCGGGATCTTTGCTCCGGTCTCCGCTGTCGCTTGGCGGCCGCGGCTTCCCCAGGCCTGCCGGAGCCTTATATGGCCCCGGGGCCGGGCGGCTCCTCCCCGCCCGGGCCGGCTCCTCCTTGCTCGGGCGGGCTGGGGGCCAGCCGGGCTGTGCACGCCCCAAGAGCAGGCGTCCAGCCGGGTTCCTATTGGGCGGCCGCCCCCTGCCCGGGGGCTGGCTGCGGGGGGGCTGAAGGATCACGCCCCGATCACGCCGGCATCACTCAGCCTAATCCATCAACTGGACACGAGGAGCGGGAGGGGGCTGCCGGGCGGGCTTGGAGCACGGGAGTCACGTCGCGAACGCGTCCGCTCTCTCCAGTTCGGGGCAGTCGGGCCGGGCGGGACTGGTTGGCGTGTTTGTTTTATGCTGGGCGAGGGGGGTGCAGGGGTGGTCGCGTGCCTAGGGCTGGGGCAGCTGCAAAGTCCTAAACAGAACCCTCAACGGCTGCAAAAAGCATTGTGGTTCCCCTCCCTCCTCTTGGGGAAAGTCAGCAGCAGTGTGGCCTTAGAGGGGGGTTTCCAGCTTGGAAGGTAATTTCCGGAGGTCAGGGAGAGACCTGGTGTTTTCAGAGCAGTGTAATTTACAGCCGCAGTTCGCAGACTTTAGAACCGGGGACCCCTTTCCCACAGCAAGCCACAGAGTGCGACCCCCCCCCGTAAATTAAAAACACTCGGTTATGTATTTTAACATCATTAAAAATGCTGGAGGCAAAGCAGGTCTGGGGTGGAGGCTGGCAGCTCACGTCTCCCCTTGTAAGAACCTCGGGACCCCCAGAAGGGTCCTGAAGACCAGTTTGAGAACCCCTGATTTACAGTATGTACGCAGGAGCGTGGGGAATACGTTGATCTCTCTTTCTTTTTGGTACCTTATCATTGAAATTGCACAGCCTGGATACAGCAAAACACGGGCAGGAAAAAAGGCAGCAAAAACTAGCAGCTGAATACTGAGCAGGTTGAATGGTTAAATGGATTGTCTCAGAACAGGGACTAAATGCTGCATATAACGAAAACTTCCGTCAGGCTAGCTACCCCTTCTCAGAGTGGATTAACCACACCGAATCCTGATGGGAAAAAACCCTTTTGGCCAAATAGGAACCATCTCCACTGTAGTGTAGACATACACACTCTCTTTCTCTCTCTCTCTGCTGTATCCCACCCACCCTACTTGCTGAATATGGTTTCTTGCCTTCAGTTCTCCTAACCTGAAACCAAAAGACAGCCAGTTGCATTCAGTCTTTTCTGTTGAAATTAGTGTGAAAGTGAAGTACAGTATGTTATGTTCCTGGGAAGCATGACACTGTCTGTAGCACTTTGACATTTCCTCTGCTGCCTGCTCTGTAAGGGCATTGCATCAGCAGCGTAAAGCAGATTACATCACCCACAAGACCAGTGAATGGTGGTGAGCAATGTACAGAACGATTCCTTGTCTGTCCCTGCTCTGTGGACTGCTGGTCTGAATGCCTGCTAAAGCAGAGAGGAGACAGCGGGAGCTATACCTGCTGATTCCCCAGAGCTGCTTGGGAAATTTGGGCAGGATTCTCCTCTCAGATCCGTATGGTAGCGTTGAATGGGGATAGTCTATTCTCTCTTCCCATGTGTGGATCTGTCTGCCACGGAGAACAGCATCTCAGAGTCAAGACTGGCTGTGTGGTGCTAAGAGGGAAATTTTTGCTCTGTTGATTATAGTGGAAAGAGAAGTGAAGTTCCATTGAGAAAACAGTGTCATGTTCATGTCTAGCAGAGCCAGTGGGTGTGGATCCCACTTTGTAAACTGTGACTGTGTGTGTGCCCAAATGCAGCGGTACAGTGCAGGGCCACACCCTTGGCCCTGTTAAAGTTGTTCTGAACTACTCTGGCTGTACGAAGCAGCCCAAAAGGCAGAGTTAGCCAGTTGGGGGCTCCTCCTTCCCCTCCTCAGCCCTTCTGGTCTTGGGGCTGCTGGCAGCCAGTGCAACTTGGAGAAGCAGTGAGGATCCCTGAGACAACACTGTGGGACAAAGACTGTTCGGGGGGCGGGGGAGAAGAGCATAAAGGTGACTTGTCCCCCTACCTACACCCCTGACCTGCATCAGGCACTGAACAGCCAGTCTCAAGTATCTGGGTCCTGGTGTAAATATACAGTAGTTAATGTGTTCAGATAAGTGCTTGTTACTGAAATCTGGAACTCTATTTCTGGCCCAGAGTTTCATTCAGTATGTGAGCGAGGGTAATCAGTGAGTCACTCACATGCTTTCCCCCTCACATCCTGCACGTAGCAGAAGCAGTAGTTTTGTCACCATTGTAACATTCTCCTTCCCCTTCCAAGACCTGCGGGTGCTGCTTGCTGAGGACAAGTTACTATCAGTCAGGCAAAGGACCCTTGAAAGATTATGGTATTGAAACTGCTCTGTTATTTTATGCACAGATTCTCCAAGTGCATTTGAAACTGAATTGCTGGATTTTTTGCATAGGTTCCTAAAAAACCAGCTGGTTCTCTTTGGTCTCTGCGGTTACTCTTTTTCCGTTCTTTATCTTTTCCTCCAACTTGGCAACAAATTTTACAGCTGGTTACTATGTTTAAGGTATTATTCCTTCCTTCAGTATATTGAAAAGTGAGCATTACAGAGAAAAATGGAGAAGAGACAGCAAATAGAGAAAGTTCAGGGGCATTGTAATTATTACCAGATTGTTAACTGTTGTCCAGCCACTGTCTGACAGGACAGGATTGTACTGGCTCCTTAAGGAATAAAGTCTGATCTGAAAGGGAGAGCTTGTTATAGCTTTTTGTATCAGTTCCTTGAGGAAGTGTCTGTGCCTTTTGGGGTTTGTACAGTGCCAAGCACAGGGGTAGGCAACCTATGGCATGTGTGCCAAAGATGGCACGTGAGCTGATTTTCAGTGGCACTCACACTGCTCGGGTCCTGGCCACCAGTCCGGGGGGCTCTACATTTTAATTTAATTTTAAATGAAGCTTCTTAAACATTTTAAAAACCTTATTTACTGTACATACAACAATAGTTTAATTATATATTATAGACTTATAAAAAGAAACCTTCTACAAATGGTAAAATGTATTACTGGCACGGGAAACCTTAAATTAGAGTGAATAAATGAAGACCCAGCACATCACTTCCGAAAGGTTGCTGACCCCTGGCCTAGCACATTGTACGTGCAACAAGAAACTAATTAACTGTATTGGCAAACCCAAGAGTTCAAAAACTATGAGTCAGGCTCCCCAAAACCATGAGATTTTAAAAAACAACAATAAAACTAAAACAACAACAATAAAAACAAAACAAAAACCAACAAAACAACAATAAAATAAAAACCTCCATAAAACAACAACAATAAAACTAAAACAACAACATTAAAAACAACAAATCCTGTGAGCTGTCAACAATCCAGCAGTGCATCACATCCAGGAATTGCATCTGTTTAATGAAATGGCGTTTTACATCACATTAGTTAAGTCAATGCAACCTCATTGTGTGGACATTCTTAAATTGGATTAAGAGTAGCTAATGTTAATGATCTTAATGTTGAATTAAACTAATTTTAGCCACTCTTAATTTTATTTGAGTGTCCAACCAAAGACATTTATACAGGTTTAACTGAGGCCTTCCCAGCACAGGAAAGTCGCACCAACTTGAATCAGTTTGCAAACCCTTGTGTGGTTGCTCTTTTTTTGGCTCAAGTGGGTTATTTTTCTTTAAATGAAATGTGTTGCCAATCAGCTTATACTGGTGCAAACCCCTCTTATTTCAGAGCAGCTTCTTTTGGTTTATTTTAACAGTATTTGGTTTAAATTCACACCTTAGGTTAGGTTATACCAGTACCACTTTCCTGGATGGACAAGCCCTAAATCAGTTCAGGGCATTGCTACACTACAGCTACTACAGTACTCCGGTAGCGTAGCCGTGCTGTCATAATGCTGTAGTGTAGCGACTTCCTACATCGAAGGAAGGTATTTTTCTATAATTGTAGTTCATGAGTTAATCCACCTCTCCGAGAGGCAGTAGCCAGGGCAGTGGAAGAATTTTTACGTCAACCTAGTCATGTCTACAGTAGGGATTAGGTCAACCTAGCTACAGTGCTCAAGGTGCAAATATTTTCTCAGTCCTGAACAATGCATCTTAGACGGATCTAATTTCTAAGGGTAGACCAGACCTTTAAAAAACAGTTAAATCAGTGGAGTTTTGGTGTGCTTGAGGAGGAGTGTCATGCAGAGGGTTAATGTCTATGATTAATGTTAATGCCTGAAGATTAAAGCTGCTATGGGTGTGAAATTTAACAGGTGTTCATTAGGTGGAAGGAGGGAGACCATCAAAAGGAGTGAACAGCAAGGGGAGTTGGGAAGATGATTATTATGGACATAGGAGCAGTGTGAATTCTGAGCTCTGTAACATCCGAGGAGGATGGACTGATCTCCTCTCTTCTGTAAAGATTTGGGAATTGATGAGCAGCCATTCTGAAGGGAAAGATTTATCAAATAAGTATAACAAGGGGGAAATCCTAGTGCTAAAGGTCAGGAATAAAAGCTCTGAAACCAAGCAATGAGCAAAGAAAAACAGTAACTCTCTTTCTAGGCTGCCTTATTACCCTGTTGCAGATGGAGTTAAATAAATAGGAATCATGTACTTTTGAATTAATTTTTTTTCAAGCTAGCACTATCTGGGGGCCAGACACACTGACATAACAGTTACAGAGAATATAGATAAATCCATTTTAACTAAAGCGCAAGATGTATAATCAAAGCTAAAGTGTTTTCAAGGAAAATAAGGCTGAGAGCTAGCGGTAGTGCCCTAGGAAAAAGAATCCATGTACATTGGCCCCAGGAAAACAATTAATCTGAAACTAAATAAATGCAACCTAGGCCAGACTGTCTAATCCTGTTAGCAACGGGCAAGGAATGTTGGGGGTTGGAAGTTAGCTAAAATGTTGAAGATTTTGCTTAGTGGAATTGCACATAGCAAATGTGATAACAGGCAAGTGGTGATTTTCCATTAGACATTATCAGATATAGAATAGCAACAACAACAAAATATTGGTGTGCTTGAGACAGAACAAAATCCAGCCTTGCGTCTCAGAGCTATGTAGACTCTATAGTACCAGCAGGAAAAAAATACATCTTGGTCAGAAGAGTGAGCAGATGCATCTCAAAGATGTGTTGACTAAGAAGGGAAATGTTTTACATCTTCCAACTACCCACTCTTTTAAGAAATGTCTCTCATTGTTGTCCACAGGACAGGACAGCACAGAGTTCTATGCAAATAAGACTATTTTGTTACTCGGTCACGTGCACATAAACTTTCTGGCTTGTGTATAGGATGGGAGTCATAACAGCTAATCAGCTGATGGCCTTACTCATCTGCTATTAAGATTTCAGTTTTCATTTCAGTCAAATAAATAGTGCAATTCTGAGCCTGTAGTAAGGTGGCAGGAAAGGATTTGTCATGTGCAGATATTGTAGATTGATGTAGCTTGAAAGCAGAGCCAAGGACGCTAGGAAACTTCATCATTTCCTTCCCCTTTATCTAAGTTCTGATAAAGAACACAAGCACCATAGCATCTATATCTAGGCATCTGTGCTTCTTTATACAGTACACTCCATCGGAACATCTCAAAATCTTTACAAACGGTAATGAATGAAAGCTCACAACCTCTGATTATCCCCATTTTACAAATGTGGAAACTGAGGCTCAGAGAAGTGAAGGGGTAACAAACAAGAGAGGTCATTGCTAAATGAGGGGTAACAAAAGCAGAGAGGGGAAGTGACTTGACTAAAGCTACACACCAAGTCAGTGGCAGAGCTAGGAACAGAAGCGTCAAGGTGTGGCTGCACTGTGAGAAAAGATACAGGGCACAGCTGTGACTGGCTTGGGTCACCTGACTTGGGCTTATGGGGCTCAGGTTGCTTGGCTATAAAATGGTCATGTAGACGTTCAGACTCAGGGTTCTGAAACCCTCGAGAGGGCGCGTCTCAGAGCCTGGGCTCCAGCCTGAGCCTGAACACGTGTGCCGATATTGTATAGTCCCCATGACCCGAGCCCATGTGAGCTTCCCCAGGCTCAGATTCAATGCTGGAGTATATTTTAATCACAGAGTAGGCAGAGTCCAAGTCTGGTGTCCTACCCCATCTCTACCTCTGCATCTCCCTTATGAGTGCATGCCAAAACACATCAGACCTGTTCGGATCATCTAAGCATGCAATTTGCTCTCTCCCTTCTCCTGCCAAGGTTGGTCCTATCACCCTGTCGCTCCCACCCAGAGAGGAAAATGCCAGAGTCCTTATCCGTGACCTTTGAGATCAAAGACCTGTGTGGGGAGGAAAGTGTCCTTGTGTAATCTTTATTGCTGCAGTAAAGCCCACAGGTTCATTGTGTCGCTCATGCCTGCAGACACATCAGCAGGGATGGAGCATCAGGAACCTAGGCCTGGCTGCTGATCTGTTGTTTCATTAATGATCCTGAGTTGTAAAGTTATATTGACCATCAAGGCTTGTGCTGAGCTCCTTGCGTTGATCTTTAGTGACCCTTTATGTTTGTAAACATTCCACAGCTTGTAGTATAGCCCTAGTGATGTTGCTTTGGTATCATTAGTGGTCCAGCCGTCAGCACTGTTAAAGGGACAACAAGTATATAAATGTCATGAGCTTGTCTATGCCTGCAGACACACCTTATTGCACTGTGATTCTCTCAGGCTAGCACTGTGTCAGGCCTTGGATGGGAAACTTTCAGGGTGCTGGAGAAAGTGAAGGTGTTGGCCCCTATGTGCAGTAGCAAATGTTGGCGTGAACTATCAGATGGACACACCCTCAGTTTCTGCTCAGTTTAAGCGCTGGCTTAATTAAAAGTGTGATGTTGCATTGATTTAAACAGGAGCATCTTTGCGCTGAAGGCTCTTACATCCGTGAAAGCTAACCCAACACAAGCCAGGTTTAAACTCATGTAAGGGTGTCCGCCCACAAAGGTGCACCTTTTAACTAAATCGATACAGCCTCCTACCTTGAATTAAACTGGTACAGCTTTATCAACAAGACCAGAAAGAGACACATCGGGCTGGGACGTGTGTATTGGAAATCTGGCCCTGCTTTTTTAACAGTTGGAGGGAAATTCTCAAATATGATTCAGTTAAATACTTTTTTGCACAAGTCTCTTGCATCTCATTTCCAAGAGAAGCCCAGCCTAGTCGGACATAGGGAAATGCCCACTTTCTGCCAGATAGCAAAATTTCCCCAAATATTGCATAGCACTGTCTTCATCCTTGTATTGCTAAAGCAGAAGGGCCCATTGCCACATCTCCCAGTTCCACATGTCCCATATACGGGCAAGGGTCAGATGCATTTGGACTTTGTCTCTAATAAACACATGTTCAGGTAGGTAAACGATTTGATGGCTCCCCGCTTGGAGTAGAAGTTACATAATAAAAGCAATAGTGTCTGGAAAGTGTAGTTGCTGGGACTGGTAGGGAAGCCAGGTTGCAGGCGGAAGCACGTGCTCTGTGGTTCTGAGAGTGGTAACGGGTGCAAAAAAAATGAAGCAAACTACCTTTTGCATAGAGGGAAACAGAAATGTTTTACAGACAAGGCCCAGATTTCCAGAGTGGTTCCCCGAATTGCATATGTAAAGCCCACATTTGTGTGTACAAATCAGCATTTAGAAGTGGAAAACGGGTCATTGTCAGCCCTACCGCTGTTTGCAATTGCAATTAGGCTCCTGGTCTGTTTGGCAGGCAGAACTGGTCTCTGGATCCCCTCATTTGTTCTCTGTAACCCTCCTTGAAGTGCTGTGTTAGGCCAGCCGTTCCCTGTGGATGGGGAAAATCAGGACGTGGTTCTAAGGTGATGCTCATTAATGCCACGTCTGAGTTATTCAGTAGTGAAACTTCTGCCTCTTGCTTTCCTCAAAGACTGATCCTCAAACTACAGTGGATCAAAAAATACCACTTGAGTTTTCTTGGCAAACTTAGGAAAAATCAACAAACAAAACTAAAACCAACAGAAATTCAGTGAAGCTTTAAAGGAATTACATATTGACAATAAAAAAAATGGAAACAAGCAAAACTAAAAATGTTATCAGCAATTTTAACTGAAGAAACAAATCAATTTCTGATTTTGTCAAGAAACTGAAAATTTTCAAAGTGAAAATTTTCATTTTGGTCAAACCTCCATTTTTTGTCAAAGACAAAAAAAATTCAACAGAAAATTGTAACCAGCTCTACTCCATGCCCTTATCCACCATATCTGACTGGCTGTATATATGTTATGCTGCTACTGGACTGCGATGAAACATTTTGAACATAGATAATAAACTATTGACTATATACACCAGCTGTTTGAGAAAGGGAGAAAACTCACCTTTTTTCCTACAAAAAGTCTTTTAACGTTTTTTGTTTAAATTTAAAAATTTGAAAAAATCCACCCAGCTTTATTATACACACTGAAAACTAACTTGAATTGGTACTGAAAGTGACACATATGACAGACACATTTTAATTTGTTCCTTTAGCTACATGCTAGACAGAGTGTAGTGATTAGTATTTTGCTGACTGCCTACTTAATTTAAAATTGTCTATTTAATGTTAGAGAAGGTATCAGGAAACTTGGAAGGGTATGAAAATGGGGAAAAAAAGTGTGTCCAAAAAGTTACCTACACATTTTGAAATTGCTTTTAGGGGAAGGTTTGGGTATGGACCGGGGCAGAAATTGTTTAATCTGTGTCCCAAGATGAGCTGGTTAAAAAGGATATTTCAGGAAACATTTAAAAAGAAATGGAAATGTTTCATTTTGTTTAATTCTTTTAAAAAAGTTGAAAAATCTTAGTTTTTTGAAAATTGTAAAAAGTGGGGTTTTGATTTTAGATTTAACTAAAAATATTTTTGATTTTAGAACTTCAGTGGAAATTTTTCCAGTTGTTGTAGTCCCAAACTTGTTGATTTCTCTCTAGGGTGGTCTAACTATTATAACTTACCTGCATTTCAAAATAGTCCATTCCCAGCCATTTGGGCAATTCAGTTGCATGGATCAGTTGACTAATATCTAGTAATATGTTTTCCCATTGACCAGTTAGTTAAACAGTGGTTCCTTCTGAGCCATTGCTAACTGGGAAGGGTGGATCATTTCAGAGCTTGTCTTCCCAAAGCAATAAATAACCAGGCATCATATGCTTCCTGTTTAAGACTATTTATCTATATCTGACTCACACTGTATTCAAATCCCAAGCAAAGGCATTGGCCTACATAACCAGATGCAGCACAGCCCTCTGGAATGAACTCATGGATAGTGGAAAAGAGACGGCAAAATTAGAGGAGATCAAACATTTTCTGCCGAATCTTTTTTCCAATGGAAAATTGATTTTTTTGACAACAGGGATATTTTCACAGAAGTCATCCATTTTTGTTGAGATTTATTGGGTTTTCATTTGAAAACCAGGATCATCTGGCACTGAAAACCCAAGAAATGCCAAAGAAAATTGGACAAAAAATGAAAATTTTGGTTTTAATCCAAATTTTTTTCAGGGGAAAAAAAATAGTTTCCTGACCAGTTCTATTTAAAATGAGAAGAGAAACAGAGGGAAGTGGATTGGATGGGGAGGAACAGTGTTGTCGGAGGAGTGTTAGGTCCAGGATATGAGAAAGACAAGGCAGGTGAGGTAGTATCTTTATATAGAACCAACTCTGTTGGTGACAGAGCCAAGCGTTCAAGCTCTGATGTCTCTTTCACTAACAGCAGTTTGTCCAATAAAGAGTATCACCTCACCACCTTATCTCACTTCTCCCTAGTATTTAACACACGGGCCTGGTATTCCCCTTTACAGATGAGGCAGAGTTAAGTGACTTCTTCCACATTGCACACATCTCCGGTAGAGCAGGGAGTTGAACTCTTTTCTCCTGACTCCCAGGTTGGATCTCTCATCCCTGGGCCGTGCTACACCTCAAGCCCTAGTTCTGTTACAGTGGCAGTTGTTGTTCTACCTTCCTAAAATCAGGCTATTCCTCACTTTTGCTCCTGCTTCAGCCTGCAGAGCCTGACTAACCAGGTGCTTGTTTACTTCCTGTCTGTGTTCTCCTGGGGCAGAAGGTGGAGAGTGGGTAAAACATTTTGGATAGACTTTGAGCTGCTTTGTGGGTCTGTGTACATTTTTCTGCTCCACCCCGTCTGTGCCACTGAATTGCAACACTCTGCCTTTTATGGTAGGCTGGGATTTCGCATCCCCTTATCAGGCTGTGAATCACCATGGTATGTGGCATCTAATGCTCAGGATCCCCGGATGTAATGGGATGTAATGGGGAGAGCACACAGGACACGTGGACCCTTTTCAAGCTGTGCTATCCAAGCTGTCTAGGGTTCTGCCATTAAGGTGACCAGTCTGGCTTTGGAAGGGGCCATTAGAGGAAACCCCTGGGAAAATGAGTACAAGACTTAGCTTGCAAGCTCCTTGGGCAGGGACTGTCTTTTTGTTCTGTGTTTGTACCGCACTTAGCACAATGGGATTCGGGTGCTAGGATCACACAAATAATAATAACTTCTGTCGCAATTTACATGGGGGATTAAGGCCCAGATCCAGCTCCCACCAAAACAGATCAGAAGAGGCCCTAAGTACTCCACATCAGTGGTGCTCAGACATAGGTCTTTCTCTGGCATCAAAAAAGTTAATGAATTTATTTTCAGAACCTCCCTGTGATAGACTATCTGACACATTCTTTGGATGGGAAACTGAGGCAAAAGAAGATTCAATGACTTGCCCCAGGTCACGTGGGCAGTGTGTGGAAGAGGTAGGAGTTGAACCCACCTTTCTCAAGTACAGTGCCTTGACCACAAGACCACCTTTTGACATATGGGCTAGGTATTCAGAATGAGGGGCATTGAATTTTGTCACAGGCCTGGGCAGCTTGATGGTCTCTTGCCTGCAGCAGGACTGGCTCTACCATATGCAGTGGTTGTCTGGGGCACCGACAGATTTGGTGTCAGATCAGACCCAGACTTCCTCAAGGTTTGCAATGTTCAGCTCTAGGGTTTGGACCCATCTCTGATTTCTAAGCCTCTCTTTGGTCTGTTAGTGTTGGCCCTGAAGGATACGGTACAGCTTTTATTTAGGTACCAATGCTCTGAAGTCCCATCTTAGCTTGGCTGTGGGGGTCTTTATCACCAGGAGAGTCAGGGACCCAACTGGTACTTTGCACTGTTAGATCACTGTTATCATCCGGGGCCCGCTGACCGATGACATACGAGTGCAAAGTGGTGTTATTACCATGGGTGGATTTGCTTGGGAGGGTTTGGAGGTTGGCCCCACAACTAGGCGTTTACACCCGGGAGGGGGTGTTTAGTCCCTTGGTTTCAACGTGCTGTGAGCTGCTGGCTGCGGGGCGAGGCTTTTCTGGATTAAGATTCCAGAGGGGAAAATATGGTATTACACCATTATGAATCGGCCTGTGAACAGCCTGTCCAATGCAGGCACACCCAAGGCTGTTGCCTGCCCACACTGCATACCTGGCACACCTAAGTCTCTGAGCTAAAGTTTCAGATGTTGTAGCCTTAGGCGGCAGATTATTCTGAATCTTCATTGTTCTCTCTACATTAAGGGCCAGATCCTTAGTCTGAGCAAATGGGCATAGCCCCAGCAAAGCCAAGGGAGCTACGCCAGCATCCACCAGCTGAGGCTCTGGATCTAAGAGTCAAAGTAATTTTTTAAAAACCAGGGTTCCGGTGCAACAGCTTTAACAACTAGAGACCAGCTGTTTATTGGGGTGGTTGTTCCAGTGAGGTTAAGGACCTCATCTGAGTGCCATCGATATTCCTGGGGTTTGGATCTCGCCCTAAAAGGAGGGAGTAAGAAGAGAGAATTGCATGGCTCTGGGGAATTGGCAAACGAACACACAGTTTTCTGCCTCTCTGTGTCTGTTCAAATGCAGCACGCAGAGGCAGTGCCTGAAAGCCACTCCTCTATAAGCAGTAGGGTGGCCTCTTTTGTGCAATGAGTTGGTGGTCTCAGTCCAACTCTGAGTGAATTAGTATTCACGCAGCTCTGGGCAGTTTTATCAGAGCTGCTCAGATCTAAAAGAGGCCTTCGATGCTATCCCACACCCTTCATCAGCAATTTGAAAAGCAAAGGCTGGGATACTGGTATTGGTGTAAATCAGGAGTGACCCTGCCCATCTAAATCTGGTGTAAATGAGATCAGAATTGGATTCAAAACAGGGAAGGATGTGGTTGAGGGACTAGACTGGGCTTTGGGAGGTCTGGGTTCTAATCCTGGCAGGTTAGATGCTGAGTTCCTTTGGAAATCTGGCTACTTATTCAGGTGGCTAAATGGGAACTGTTTCAGAGTAGCAGTCGTGTTAGTCTGTATCCATAAAAATAACAGGTGTCAGAAGTACTCCTGTTCTTTTTTTAAATGGGAACTGAGATCCTTGTAAACATGGCCCTTAATTTCTCTGTGCCTCAACGCCTCATCTGTAAAATGGGACTGACAATGTTGATAATCCCCAAACTCTTGTTAGGATTTGTGCCCTCCAGGTAAACATCCAAGCCGCTCAGAATCATTCTGGATTATAATTATCTACATGAACATTAGCTGTGAAGCTGTTTCACTGTCCTCAGAGGTTCCTAAAGCTGAAGTGTATATTCATAGATCTGAGTCCACTTGCTGGTGAAGTGTAGGGTTTTCACGCATGTTACGGTGCAGAAGGACTGCTGTCTCAGGCTGTGCATGCTGTCTGGGGAGCGTGTAATGAGTTACACATAAATGGGTGTGTACGTCTGAAGATTCCTGAATCACCTCCCTTTATCATTGCTGCACCCACACCACAGGAACTTCCTTCCTCAGGTGAGGCTGTGTTTAAAAGCAGAGAGTGAAAGGAGGCAGCCCATCAAGACTCAAGTGAGAATTCATATCAGCTGCTCAGTAACGGGGAAAGAGGAAAGAAACGTCTAGCCCCTGAGCCAGGTATGTACAGCACCACACAGAAGACAGGGACAAGCAGCAAGCCCTGCCAGTGCAGTGTGTTACACAGGGAAAATGGCAGCACAGGGAGGGGATTCCTTGTCCAGATCGGAGGGCTGGCAGGTGTTTTCTGTAAGCACCGAGAACATTTATGTGATGAAGTTACACCAATGGAAAGTGTTTGTATAGTGCATGTACTTTGCTGCCCTTTTTAAACTTTGCAAAACCTGTAAAAGACTTTGAACCTCCAGCAGCGAGGGCAAGTTTTGAGCTGGAATAAAGCCTGAAAAGGAAGGGACAAAGGGTGGGACTGCAAACATAACTACACTGTAAGCAGGTGAAGAAGTGGCCTGGCTAGAATATATTCATTTATTAAAATGTGTCTACTTGCTGTGTATTTGGGACCTGATTTTCAGAGGTGCTGGGTACAAACAGCTCCCATTAAAGTCCATGAGACTCTGGGTTCTTGGCACTTCTGAAAAAGCAGGCTGCTAGACATGAAAGCAGAATCCTAGCAGAGTATAAAACAAAGATGCAAAAATACAACCAGTCACTTCACTGAAGCGCTTTTTACCCTTCGTTCATGAGCAGGTATTTATACTAAAAGCGGGGGCTTGTCCGTGTGTTTTAAATGTTATACACTCTGGACAATCCAAAGAGCTGATTCTCCTCTCTCACTTGTGCTTGTTGAACTCTGTTGAAGTCAAGGAAGTTATCTTTTCGTAAAACGTGAAGAGAGGGAGATAAAAGGATGGTGATTTGTGCTTTAGCGTGTTGTTTTCTGTACCATTTCATTCATGCTGCAAATTCTCTCTCAGGTGAGTCCTCAGAGGTATGGAATCTCCCCCCCGGGACATTATATGGACATGTCTCATTCTCCTGGGTAAGCTTTACCATCCTATCTGTGCCTCTAAAAGGGGCCTCGAGGAGATTCCACTTAATATCTGCCCTTTACTTTAGGAGTGGTTTTGCTGTGCTTTAGTGAAAGTGGCCAGGATATTTGGGTGGGGGATGGTCCACGTTGCCCTCAGCTCCTGTAAAACCAGTTGTTCAGTCAAGTGGATAGTAGATGCTACCTACATTTCCTGCAGAGGTAATTAGTACCTAGGGTGAGCCATGGGGTCCTCTGCGAGAAATTTATTTTAGTCTTTCACAAGCAGCTAGAACTTTAGTGTGCTTGCCTCTGAGAGTCACAAGATGCTGTTAGGTTATGAACTATGTATTTTCTGTTATTACTTGCATTACCTTGGCACAGGGGTGGGCAAACTACAGCCTGCGGGCCACATCTGGCCTGTGGGCCCTTCCTGACTGGCCCCTGAGCTCCCGGCCGGGGAGGCTGCTCCGGCCCCTTCCCCGCAGCCTCAGCGTGCCACACGGGCAACGCTCTGGTCTGCCACTACTGCCAGGTAGCGCTGCAGCGGCATGACTGGCTCCAGCGGGACCTGAGTTCCTGCCGCTCTGAGTGGCGTGGTAAGGGGGCGTGGCTGCAAGCTCCTGCGTGGCTGCAAGCTCCTGCGTGGTAGCGTCTCTCACCCTGGCGGGCCTGAGTGGTGTGGTAAGGGTGTTGGGACCAGGCCAGGGCCTTGGATAAGGGGCAGGGAGTCCCGGGAGTCTATCAGGGGATGGGGTGTGGATAGGGACGGGGCAGTCAGGAGACAGGGAGCAGGTGGGCTTGGGTAAGGGGTGGGGTTCTGTGGGGGTAGTTCGGGTGGGGGGGTCTCAGGAAGGGGCAGTCAGGAGACAAGGAGCAGGGCAGCTTAGATGGGAGAGTGCGGTCACAGGGGGTAGTTAGGGCCGGGGGGGGGATCTCCAGAGGGGGCAGTCACGGGACAGGGAACAGGGGAGGTTGGATGGGTTGAGGGTTCTGAAAGGATCGGATAGGGGGCGGGGCCAGGCTTCCCTACCCTACCCTACCCTACCCAGCCCTCCATACAATTTTTAACCTTGATGTGGCCCTTGGGCCAAAAAGTTTGCCCATGCCTGCCCTAGCACCTAGGAGCCCTGGTCATGGACCAAGAACCCCATGTTGCTAGGTGCTGTACAAACAAAAAGACAGTCAGGTCCCAAAGAGTTAGCAATAACAGGTGGATACAGCAAGAGCACAAGGAAACAATGAGACTCCATTGCTCAGCATGACAGGCAGTGGTCTCGGCACACCAGCAGCCTAACTAATGTCAAGTTTTTTGGAGACATCTTGGCAGTGGAGAGCTCTAAGGAGGGATTGTTACTAAGGACCAATTATTGAAAACCCATTTTCCTTATGTGCAACTCAGGAGAAAATGAGTTTGCTTTTCACCACTTTTGCTGTGTGTTTTCATCTTGCATTTACACTCAGCTTGGGCTCATGTAATTCGCCCATTCATTCCTCTCCTTTACCTTGGAGGATGCCAATTAGCCAGGCCAGTTACTGCCACCAGCAAGGTTGAGTTTTCTGGCATAGCATATAACATTATTAAAAGCTTGTTCTTGTGTTGTTTTAGCATTGCCACTGCTCCTGGATGCACAAGGCTCCTGTTCCTACGGTGCCTGCTACCCACCTGCCGGAGACCTTCTTGTAGGAAGAATCCATCACTTGAAAGCCTCGTCGACATGTGGCCTTGTGACGCCCGAGACCTACTGCACATCATATGAGGAAGTACGTTCAGTTCAGATAGCTCTGCAGTCACAGACATCACTTAGGAAGCTATCTATACTCCTGTTTCCTCCCCTCCCACAAGCGATGCTGCGTTCTGTCTAGCTTAGGTACTACTTACATGGTGTCTGAGCGTCTCAGAATCTATCCTGCCAGGCAGGGCACTGCTAATATCCCTGTTTTACAACTGGGGAGCTGAGGCACGGGGAGACTATGAGTTGCCCAAATTCACACAGAGACACCGGTAGAGCTGAAAGTTGAGCACAAGTCTCCCAAGTCCAAAGCCACTGTTTTAATCCTGACTCTAGGTAATTGCCATTGGAAAGTTCTGAGCATCTAAAAGGTGCTGGGAAAGAGACTTTTTATAACAGGGGGAAGCACAGTCCAGCTGGCACTAAGGCATCGTGAACTAGACAGTAGTTTATTTCATGGGTGCGTTAGAAATGGTACAGCGAGGCCAGTTCCCCAACCATCCGGACAAACGCTATAATAAACCCGAAACAACTCTAGCTGTCAGCACAGAATGTGATATTTCCCCACAATAAGCCAGTTAGCTGTGGGCATTTCTGTCCAGACTCTATTTCTGACAGTGATGTTACTGTGGAAGAGACAGCATGGGCTCACGTAACCGAGACCACTAAATTAAAGGAAGCAGGATGGGTGAGGTCTTGGGGATTCCAGGTTTTGCAAAGATTGCAAACTTTATTTTCATGAGATTTAATCCCCTGGTTTTAATAAATGAGCGGATAAATGTTCAAAAGCACAAATGAGGGTTAGGTGCCCAACTCTCCTTGGCTGTCAGTGGCATCTAACTGCTCTTGTGCCTTTGAAACCTCCCCCTGAATAAACAGTGTGTGCTTTTAGCTAAAGAGAAATCTGCCCTTTCTCCTAGGGAATAAGGAACTTCCAAAAGCTAAGCTAATTGGGCCCAGGTTGGTGATTTGCATATGGTAGATATAATGGGCTTAATCTCTCACTTAAACCAGTATAACAACATTGACTTACCTAGGAACGTGGTACGTTTTCCATTGCCTGCAGTTTTTAAGTCTTTCTGAAAGATATGCTGCAATTCAAACAGAAGTTATGGGCTCTATGCAGAGATTATTGGGTGAAATTCTGTTCAGACTAGGTGACCCCAGTGGCCATTTATGAATCTATTATTTCAATCCCTATGTTCCCTCATCCCATCTGGTTTAAAAGAGAGCAGAATCAGGCCCACCGTACAATAACAATAATCTGAACAATACAGTTCTCTGCTGTCTGTAACTGCAGCTCAGTCAGACTGAGTCAGCCCTAGGGCCCTATTCTGTGAAGCCTTGAGTGGCCTCAGCTCCTGCGGAAATGTGGAGATGGCCAGGATGCACCCAGCACCATGCAGAATCAAGCCCTTGGTTTGGGACAGTTGAGATGGAGGTACAGTTTAGAGGAAAGTCTATCTGTTTTGTGTGTGTGATTCTGGTTCCCTGGCATCTGCGCATGCTTGATCCTTTCCCTCACTGAAAGAATAGGCTTATTGTCATGTAAAATACACTCTGGCTTCTCTTTCCCAACTGGAGTGACCAGTGAGTGTTATGAATTATTCAGCTTTTACTAGAAGGACCACTCCCCATGCGCTCCTCATTCCCTAATCTTTCCCCTCTTGAAATGCCTCTACAGTCAGATCATCCTAAGCTAAGATAAATCTACGCAGTGAATTCCCCACTAGTACAAAAGCTTGTTTTATTTATTCCCATTTTATTCCCTTGCATGCTCTTGAGACAACTGTGCTACGTGACTTGTTCCATGCCCAATAGCTGCATATTTAGCATCCATTTTGCAGCCTCAGCAGTGGTCATGTAATGAGAGGTTACTTTCATTCTGTCTCCCGTGCTGCTCTCTCCCCTTTGCCTGCCTTCTGGCGAGTGTGTACTGTCTGATTTTGGTGCCAGTTTGAATTGTCTCAAAGTGCGCTCTTTTGCAATAACAGTTGGTCTCTTGATGCTGGCATCATCCCAATCCCCTGGTCCATGGTCTGCTTCCAGTGCTCTGAGTGCGATTCCCTCTAACCTTTATACTTCATACCCACTGGCTGCTAGTCAGGGCCTGAAAGAGTAAGAGGCCTCAGTCAAATCAGGTCCCCTAGTGAGAGAGAGTCCTTGCCCCAAATTGCTTGCTGTCTAAATAAACAGGATAGACAAAGCGTCACATAAAGGAAGTAGTACCTGAGACACAGAGAGTGTGATGTGTCTCAAGCCTGTGGTCACACAGTGAGCCAATGGCAGAGGTAGATGTTGAACTGACGCCTTTTCTGAGTTATAAGACAAATAGCAGGCAGGTACCTAACTCCCAGTGATTTTGAATGGGAGTTAGGTGCTTAGTTAGTGTCTTTTTTTTTTGTCTTTGAAAATCTCCCCCTTTATTGTGAGATCACCCATTCCTGAGAGCCGGGGGCAGTGCGGTTTGCACCTTGTTGCGTCCTTTGATATGAAAGCAGAGGCAAAGTTGGTGAGGTAGTGGGCTAGTGGTGCTCCTCTAGAAATCCGTGGAACTTTCCTGCATGATGATAGAGTACGTTAGGCATAAAAGCATAGCCAGGGGTTGGAAATAGCTGTGAGTTTGCTGCTTGCTCTGTGTTGGTTGGTTACTGCAGCACCCCAAGTTCGTTGCACATGGTTGCAAAAATCTTTTGAAATGCGCACAAAGTCTGATAGAAACAAATTACGCTTCACATTTGTGAGGGGCTGCTCGGGGTCTCAGCTTTCCATGGTGAGGCACTTAAGCTGTGAGGATTACAGGTGACCCTGCCATTCTAACTTTCTCAAGAGGTTTATCGTATGAAAGACCTTGAATATTAAAAGCTTGTTTGCATGAGGTCAAGGATAGTTCCTTCATTATCTCACTGGGCAGTCAGTGCATAACAGGCACAAAGAGTGAGAAGACATCTTTATCGTACTGAGATACGAAGTGATAACAGGACTGTGTATCATGGGGATAGCAGGTGAGGAGGTGTGAAGTGATATCTGTGATGAGATACACCTAATCCCCCAAATGCAGGGCGAGGGGACTGTAATACAGGGGAGAATCCTTGAATGACAAATGGGAGTTATACACTGGCAATCAGGTAAGGTGCTTCTGCACCTTGTCCATCAGTCTTTGGTTTATTCATAGCACCCATCATGTTTGTAGCTAAGCCCTGGGACATTTTGGCTACTGCCAAATAGATAGAAGAATATCAGTAAAAGGGAACGTACCAATGATCCCCAGCTGGTAGTCTTGTTGTTACCATCTGATGGCTGCTCAAGTATGCATATGAATTGAGTGTAGATCTCAGTTCAGTTTCTGTATCACAGAAAACCCCACCCCAGTTGGCCAACGACTGCATAGCCAAGGACTGTCTCACCCCACCAACTCACTTCCCAGACGCCACCAAACAGCCATCTGATGGCACTATAATCCTTGGACAAATTAGAACTAGCAACCTCATGGGGAAAGACTCGGTATCTCTTTCCCAGTCCCATGAGTCACTCGGCTCCTTTTCATTTGTGACCCAAAGCAGGATTAAACTCAGCTCTTCTCTGGGGACGGGCTAGTTCTAGGGCATTGCTTTGTAATGCCTGGGACATAGAAGGTGTCTCTGTTCATACGTGCAGTCTTCTTTCTATCCTTCTGATGGTAAAAGCCTAGCACTGTGGGATAGGGTTGCCAGAAAACATTGATATGGGAATTGCAGCAACTCACCTTTTCTTATTCTTCCACTGAGTCACACTGTGTTTGCTTCAGCCGTACAAAGGATACATCTCCACTTGTAGGGCTCACATAATGGGAAGACCCTTCCTGTTGGTTTTCCCTGTTCTCTGTTTAGGCTAACCTTAGCTGTGCTGAGCTGCAGAAATGCTAACCATTACATATGCTTCTAGACAGCCCAGCGCCCTGCTTTAGGAAAAAATTACAGCAGACTATCATACATCAGCTTAACAACAAACTTCTGCTTATGTGGATCAACAGCACTGTATGGTTCCTCCAGTCCAGATTGTTGTGCTAGCAGATTTTATATCGTGTCTTGCTGAGGGGACTGAACTGACTCTAAGCAAGCAAAACAGGTGCCTGCATGTTTGCTTTTCAGACAGGCTAATGAACTGAAAGTCACTTAACTAGACCCAGGCACTTCTTATAGCTATGAGATACCTGTCCAGCAGGTGCCCCTGGCAGCTTGCAGGGTATTTTACCTTTGATTCCAGTCATGCCATGTCTACCTGTTGTATGAATGAACTACCAGAAGTTCATTAAAAGGCCTTTGGCTTTGTTTAGCCAAGGATTGCTAACAGCTGCCTCAGGGAGTGAGGCAGGAGAATTAGGGGCATTTACTGATTATGGTAGAAATGAAAATGTATTGCAGTAAGAGACAAGTGATGAGCACCTTACTAGGGGCCTTGCTGGAGAGGTAGCATGGCCCTGTGGTTAGAGCACTAGCCTAGGGCCTGAGTTCAGGACCCTGCTCTACCACAGACTTCCTGTGAGACCTTGGGCACATCACTTAGCCTCTCTGTGCCTTACTTCCCAGTCCTGACTTACCTCACAGCGGTATTGATCAGATACTACAGTGATGGGCCCATGTAAATAGCTAAGATGGATAGACAGGGCCTCTCTCGTCAATATTTGAAACTTATTGCAAAGTATGTGAGGGTTACATACCCAGATCGTGGGGTGAATATGTCCTGCCACTTTAGTGTTTTGCGTATGCCTTTTCAATTATATCTAGATACTTTTTATAACCAAAGATGTGAGCCGCTGATGTTTATCATAGAGTAACTGTAGGAGCTACGCTCATTCTGTCTATTGAGACTTTTGCCTTGTTAGCATCCAGTGGCTGAGTGTTCCCTTGGTTAAAGTCTCATGAACAGATTTCTCCTTCTGTCTGTTTTATCTGTGCTTCCCTTTTAAATGGAAAGGATGCTCTTGGTTGGTTTTGATACCTGTTCTTACTTCATTTTCATTTATTTAATCCACCCTTAACTTGTTGGCAAGAACACTGTGGGAGACCATATCAGAAGCTTTGCTAAAGTCAAGATATATCACGTCCACAGCTTTCCCCTATCCACAGAGCCAGTTATCTCATCATAGAAGGCAACCATGTTGGAGTCAGGCATTCCTCTCCCCCCATTCCTTTTCACTCTTTGGGGGCTAGATAAAATCAAACCGGGCTCTAAATCATCCTTTCATCCTTGAACCCAGTGGAAGGAATCATTCCTGGGGTAAAGTGTTATTCCCTAGGAAGAAGGGTATCAGGTCTGGCCTGAGGTGGTTAGAAATTTAAGAACCACATGCCTTTTCTTGCTGCGAACAGGCTTCTTGCTGACCCCTGATACCACATGGGTGTTTGCTATTAGACATGTTTCTTGATTAGAAATGATTATGATAAACCTCCACCATGGAGCTGTGTGTTTACTGTTAGAAAGAAGGAAGGAAGTCATGCTAAAATATAGAGAGATGATTAAGCTCCCAGGAGGAGTATATAACCCATTTCTTGAAATGACTATGCTTTTGTCCTCGAGTGACATCTGGTTAAACTGCCAAACTCTCAATATGATAATTAATTAGACCCCAAATGAAATAGGTTCAGAGCAGCATAACACTCTTGTCACAGCAGCGGGAGCCACGGTCTTATTGGAATATTTATTAGGGGAAAGGCACAGTGTAATACCTTTAGACAAAACCGAAGAAAGGGCGGTTCTACTGGGAACAAGCAAAGCCCATTTCTTAATTTAAATGGTACCTTGTACTGAACTGTTGTCCAGCAGTGAAATCAACTTATCCACGAACTGTGTGGAGCACAAGAAGCAATAGTGCAAGCTTCCTGCACTATTCCAACGAGGTCACACTGTTGACTCATATCCAGCTTCTCATCCACCATAATCCCCAAGTCTTTTCTGCAGAACTGCTGCTTAGCCAGTCGGTCTCCAGTCTGTAGCGGTTCATGGGATTCTTCCATCCTAAGTGCAGGACTCTGCACTTGTCCTTGTTGAACCTCATCAGATTTCTTTTGGCCCAATCCTCCAATTTATCTAGGTCACTCTGGACTCTATCCCTATCCTCCAGCATATCTACCTCTCCCCCAGATTAGTGTCATCTGCAAACTTGTCCAGGGTACAATCCATCCCATCATGCAGATCATTAATGAAGATGTTGAACAAAACCAGCCCCAGGACAGACCCTTGGGACACTCTACTTGATAGTGGCTGCCGACTAGATATCAAGCCTCTGATCACTACCAATTGAGCACGACAATCTAGCCAACTTTCTATCTACCTTATAGTCCATTCATCCAATCCATACTTCCTCAACTTGTTGGCAAGAATACTGTGGAAGACCATATCAGAAGCTTTGCTAAAGTCAAGATATATCACATCTACAGCTTTCCCCTATCCACAGAGCCAGCTATCTCATCATAGAAGGCAACCATGTTATGATAAACATGATTATGTTCAGGCATTCCTCTCCTCCCATCCCTTTTCAGTCTTCGGGGGCTAGATAAAATCAAACTGGGATCTAAGTAATACGTGGTTTTGCTAAACCTGACCCTATCCTCCTTGCCTTATCCTCTGGTTCTGACTTGTAATGATGTGAAATGTAACGATTTGGGTTGAGTTTCACATTCAGCTGCCTACTTGAATCCTTGGAGCTGGAACGCGGACAGCATATTGGCCAATATTTCTTCAGTGCTTTTTGTTAAAAATCTTAGGGTATCTATGATTTGATGGGGTGCTTTCCGGGCATAATGAGATTATCCAGCGTGGCATAATTTATCCATATATTTGTTGTTAATTGGGAATTAAAATACGTTGACATAATATATTATGTAATCCAGCTTTATTGGCAGCTCTTGCCCTGACATGACTTATTCTGACTACTGCTGCTGTTCCTGACAGGCCTATATGTTAAAAAAAAAAAATATCTCTGCAGTCTTTCAGCTTCTTCCTAGATAAATCTCAGACTGGCAATAACTGTTCCCATAATAGACCTCGTGCAGGGCCCCAAGAGGGGAAGCTGCATTTTGGCAGCCGAACTCACATTGATGCCTCTAGAAGTGGAGTCGAAAACATGACCATAAAGTCAAGAGGAATCATGGGTCTCCATACTATGGTCAGAGGGCGGGGGGCAAAGGGGGGGCAGTTTTCCCTTTTTTGCTGAGAGATCACTAATTGGAGTTTAGATTGGTTTCTGCACCAGGAGGTTCTATTTTTAGGGGCTGTAAGCCAATATTGCATTGGCAGCTAGTACTGTTTAAAATATTTCTGGTCGGTCTGTCAGCTTAAAATTCTCTAAATAGTCTGATAACCTCTCCCCACCCCTACTCTGCAACATGAGGATAAGCAGCAGCTGGTTTACAAGGTCACCAGAGAATGGGACCAAAGAGGAGGTGAGCAAGGATTGCAACAGCTTAGTTTTGCCTCTGTCTGTAGGAGTTACTGCTTTGAACACCCTCACAAAGCACAAAAGCATATAAATACTTACACTCACTTCTAACGTGCAAACCAGCCACACACACGCACACACAAAATCTTTGATAGCTCCCACACAAACTCTGTGTTCTCACTTGAGTGCGTACAATCTGTCTACAGGTATCTACTCTCTCATCTCATGTCAGGGGCAAATTTTCCCTTGGTTTCCTTTCGTGAGCATAACTTGGGCCTACATTTGTATGCTCCCAATTCAGTTGCAGTAATGAATCTAAGAACCTGCCCAATTTTAGGTTAGAGATGCAACTTCTCAGGTTCAAAACCTCAATTCAACTTGTGCCTGCATCCACAAGCCTGGTTATGTCCCAACACTGCTTTGTGCTGAAGGTCTCATCTTTGAAATGTGATATTATTATTCACCTACCTGACATTGCTTTTGAGAGAGGTTAAATTAATTAATGTTTATAAAGCAGTTTGCATTTCTATAGCACTCTTTAGCCCAGGATCGCAAAGGATTATTATTGTTATATAGTCTAGAACCTACTTGTTATAATTCAGTAGCACATAGTGGTTGTAAATAAGATTGGGGCCTCCGGTGTTGGAGACTGTACATACACAAACCAGAAGACAGTTTCTGTCTCAGAGAGCTTGCAATCTCAGTAGACAGACAGAAAATTAGGAAGGTGAAGTGACTTGTCCAAGATCACACAGCAGGTCACTGGCAGAGCTTGGAACAGAATCTGTATCTCCTTCTTCCAGTCTAGTTCCCTATCTACTAGACCACATAGCATGGGAAGATGCATCCTAAATGACTCTATTTAAAGCCATGACAGTGCAGTGAAAGAGAAGTAGACAGAAAGAGAAGGCTTTTACTTGGTAAACCTCCTTTTAATCAACAGTTTTATTGTGATATCCGGTAATTCCCCCTGTCCTGGGGAACTTTGAGACACATAGTTTCTGCTTGCAGCCCAACTCTCTGTAATGGCAAAATGCTCTTCTTGTGCAATGCAAAAGTTACCCAATATGTCACCAGCCAGCGAAATGTGGTTTCGCTTCCAAAGTTAATTTTAGCTTTCCAAAAAAATAGTTTTTTAAAGAAAAGGCGAATGAGATTTCAACACTCCAGGCTGCTGCTTCATGTAATGATTATTTCAGTATCCAAGTGCGGACGTGTTCTGTCTGGCTGGGAGGCACGGGGCGTTCAGCCAAAGTGGGTTGACGTTGCTTTCGGCCAATGCTAACATCTGCTGGGATTGCGGCAGGCAGATCTTTCACACAGTAACAGAGTTATGTTGAGCAAAAACAGGTGGGATTTAAAGAGCTCCAGGTCACTGAAGCACCAAGGGAATGGGTAGGGGAGGCATTGCCAGTAAATTGAAACAGAAACTTTGCTTAGGAAATAGCTTCCCGATGATTCCTAAGCTGAGCGTCAGTGATTTCAGTGTGACCCAGACAGTTTTACCATGGCTTTATGTGGAGCTGTGTTTTAAAAAACAATTAAAGCTTGATTGCCAAAACCTGGCATTGTGTTTTAGCTGCTAGGAGCTACTTGTGTCTAAATCTGTGTGATACAGTCGTAACGGAGCCGAGTGCATAATTCTGAATGAATTTACCCTTCGTTTCCCCTTGGACTCTCCGTGATCACATCAGAAGTTTTCTCACGTTGAATATTGATTGGAAATGGTTCACTAATTTTTGCAGATAATCCCTGGTCTGTAGGTTCTTTGTGAGAAGTACATTATGAGTAATCAGAATCTGAAATTTGAATTATTTCATTGGACACATGATATTTCTCTGTTTCCTGATTGAGCGAGCGTAACTCTTACTACCAGGGAACTCTCATGGTTATGTATTTTAAGGTTGTTTTACTCTTGTTAATCATGTTTATTAGAGTAGTTCCTGCAGACCAATCAAGACACACACAAGTAGAGCAAACAATGGGTTGGTGGCAAATGGCGTGTCCAGTTCCACAACCCCTTTTGGGGTGGATTTCAGTAGGAGGAGATTGTCTAAATGGAAGAAAAGTGAAGGGAGAGGGGATGCCAGGGGGTAGGAGGGTAAAGAGCATAGGGGAGAAGAGGGTCAAGGATGGAGAGAGCTAAGGGGAAAAGATTGTGAGGGAGATGGGGGGGCGAGGGTTGGAGCAAACGGCCAATCAGTATCGAGCAGTGAGAGTTCGGTCAAAACTTCTCCTAAGGTCCTTGCTTTGGCTGCTTCGGGCAGCTGCTCCAACTGGCTGGCGTCTCTGGCTGGCTCCACTGTGAGTTTTCCCCCCAAGGTGTGGGGACAGGAGGGCAACAGCTGAGTCCTCGTTTACCCAGAGCATGGGGCAGCTCTCTGGTAGAGTTCTCGGTCAAGGGTTGCTGGGGACAAGGACATCTCTGGCTGAGCACCGTTTTACTCCCTCCTTCCAGGGCAGTCCCTGCTTTTGCTACTTCTGCAACTGCTCTAATTAGATGCACCTTTGTGTGTTGTTTTTCAATATTTGTAAAATATTTTTGTTTAAAATTGGCTGTTTCTACAAATATTCCTGCAAGTAAACGCCTGTGCTAGGATATTTGCATAAAGTGAACACAAAGATGGCTGAAGTGAATCCTTTTAAAAATAGGAATGAATATTAACAGAGCCGCCTTTTGCAATATCCACGTAGCTCTCTTATCCTAGTGGAATCCAGACCTACCTGGTGTTGGACTTTATTACAAATTAAAATCAAGCCACGGGCTATATTCAGATCGGGTGTAAGTGGTTGCAGCACCATTACTCTGAAGGTTAACTGTGTTCTGCAGAGCTGTGTCAGGTCTTAATTTGACCTCAGGTTTGTGAAACTTTGAGGCAAATCTGGGCCCGGTATTGAATAAATTTATAGCTGATTTATGGTTTTTCATTCAAAACTATGTTAGGCTTCATGTGCTTCCTGATAAATCCAGGCAGCGAATGACAGATTTGGGTAAGGATTTTCCTTTGAGTTTTGGCCTTTGTTTATACCTCAAATTTAGGGACAAGTGATATCCCTCTATGGGTTAGGAAGGAGAGGCAGGAAGGTTCCGTAGTTACGACACTAGCCTGGAACTTGCTCTGCTACAGCCCCCATTGCTAAGTCTCTCTGGGTCTAGTTCCCCACCGGTAAAAAGGGGATAATAGCATTGGCCTACCACAGTGAGGATCTAGAGGCAAAGATTCCAGGATGGTCAGTCAGTCTGCGTGGCACTCTGAAGCCTAGAATGTTTGTTGAGTCAGTGTGAAGCAGTGGACCAGCCGCAAGCATGGCCGAGAGCTCCCTAATGGAAGAGTCTCATTTTGCCTGTGTCATATCAGCTGTAATACCTGCCAGCCGCTGTCCCCTCCCCGCCGCCAGGCCTTGTACTCCTTGTTAAAACTGTTTCCCTCTGAGTTAATTTTATAGACCCTCCCCACCCCACCACCTGTCCATGATGCCATTTCTACATCAATCCTCATACCTCTCTTAATCAAGGCATTGATAGCATGCATATTACCACAGTATCTGAGCCCCATCTCAGCTGGGGTATCTGCCTACAACTGTATTACCCCCTCTGTAAAGTATTTCCTCCCGTGCAAACCAATTTACCGCATCGGCCCTGCTGCTACTCTGTCAAACCTTGTTATCCTATTTCCTGACCCTATCGCTCCCCTCCATCAAATTCTATTGCATAGATTTCCATATACACACGGCAAAGCCAAAAGGCTTTCCAAAAGTAACAGCCTTAGCTTTGCCCAATCACTCTTATCCTGCATATCTGTCTGCCCCCTTAAGTCCCGGTTTCTCTCCATCTCTAGAAACCAGCCTGTAATGGATCCTTTGTACATACCCCATGTTGCCTGAGTGCTGTGTCAGTTTGCTTCTTGAATTACACTCTCAAGGGATGAACTTTGATCTGCTTGACTTTCCACCCAGTAACCTTTCACCCACTAAGCTGTTTGCACTCTGCTCTGCTCACAGGGAGAGGGAGCAGGAAAGGCCGGGCTAAGATGTAGCATTTTAGATAATGGCCTTTCTGTTCACCCAAATAACAGCCCCACTGGATTATGTGGAAGAGGCTCGCTGACACTGAGAACGTATGTCTAGAGCTGGTAGAATTTTTTCAACAACAAGTTTTGTAGTCAAAAAATGGGGTTTTGTTGCAAATAAAAGTTTTGCCAAAAAAAAAAAAAGTTTTTGGCTAAAATATTTGGGATTTTGTCAAACCCAAAAAACTGGTTTTCACTTACTGAAAAATCTCCACATTTTTTTGTGGGAGAAAATACACAGGTTCTTGACCAGCTTGAGTGATACATATTCATCCCCAACATCACAACACCATCTAAACACCCTCTGTGCAGACCCTCAGGCTAAGGTTTATGTTCGCATTTGCCACATACCATACCCAGTGGTGTTCATTTGAATCTTGAATGTACTGTCTCCTGGGAATGAAATGTCAAAATAAACACACTGCACCCTCCTCCCACACGTGCTTCAAATCTGTCAAAACAAACTTAACATTTGAACAAATGCCATCTTTCAAATCAGCTTCAATAGGGGTCCCAGTGGTGCCGTGTAGATGACACGGCACCATGCAGAATAGGATTCTGGAGTTTGTGTGAGCCAAGGCTCAAGAGAGGGTTGCCGGTTTTGGTTGGATGTATTCCTGGAGGCATCATCATAGGGCATAATCTTTAAGTAAAGATTCATCTTTAATTCCTGGAGACTCCAGGACAACCCTGAAGGCTTGGTAACCCTAGCTCCAGAGTTTGCAGGACCAAACAGATCCACTACATCTGCTCGCCCACCGCGTGCTTCATTTCTGCGTTCCGTTCTGCAACATGCCCCTCCACAACCAGGTGGGTTGCTTGTTCATGGAACATGGGAAGCAGAGAGCAGGAATATGATTAGTTGCTTTAGATGTCCCGATTTTTACAGGGACAGTCTTGATATTTGGGGCTTTGTCTTATATCGGCGCCTATTACACTTGCTTTGTGGTCACCCTGAGTTCTGAGAATTCTGCTTTACACACTGCACGTTCCTAAGACCATCCAGTGCAACCGTCAGCTGTGGGCCAGGCCCAAAGGCGGCTTCTGTCACTGTGGAAAATCACCGACCAGCTTTGCAGTCTTTCCTTTGCACCGAAGAGCCCATGGCTAAACAGGGACACGTTGGGCTTCATTTCCTGGTGTGGTGCATCTGCATTGCTTGTGTAGCCGGGCCCTAAGTCCAGCTGAACCACTCCAGGGAGGATTGCTTGTGTCTAAGTGGTGATTCTCTGGTGACACAGAGCTGTGGTAGGGATTCGTCTGCTACTCTCCCTCCAGGCTGAAGGTGCGGCTGGAGGAAAGGAGAGTCTGGGACAGCCCAATGCCATGCTGATGACTGTTGGCATTTTGTGTAAGTCAGAGCAGCTTTTAGGCTCAGTGTGGAGGGAACAGCGCCCAAGGTCAGGGGAGAGTCAGGTGAGCTTTAACCATCAACCTCTCCAGGTACAAATTCCATAAAAAAGCTGACATGCCATGAGACAGAGTTGGCTAAATGTAACTCAGGCTACTACGGTTATAAACTCTTCGGGGCAGGGATTGTTGTGTGTGTGTCGGTCAGTGTGCGTGTGCATGTGTTTGTATTGTGCCAGAATTATGGGGCCCTGGTCCTTGATAACAGGAAAAATTGAGTCCCTTCCTCCCTCCTGACCTTGTGGGATTAACAGTCTAATTTCTGGGCTGAACTCTTGCGAACCTCTGACACTGCTACTCCAAAAATCAGGCCCAAGACGGGCTCCCAACGACAGCCCAAACCCCCCAAATTAGTAGCTGCTTTTGAAAACTTCGGCCCAAATCTCTCAGGTTGTTTACTAAGTGTGTGGAAAGCTGTCTTCTCGAGTGTGGCCATTTGTCCGAATCTTATGCCCCAGTTTTCAATCTTGGGTGTTTTGTTTGAGTCTCATGGTGCAATGCTGGAAAACCTTGTGTTTTTCCTTAACGATTTGGTAGTGGCCGTCAATCTGAGCAAAGAGATGGTGCTTATTCACAAATGTTTTCTTAGTCACTGATGTAATAGAACATATGGATTTATCTCTTGTCCTCCTGCCAGTGAGGTTATACGAATAGCCCATAGTGATCCAGAGATTTTGCAACAGAATTTAGTTTCCACTTGCTACAGAGTCTACGGGGCCAGGCCCATAGTCAGGATCTGATGTTTGTCTCCTTTTTTCTTTCAGTGGAGGATGAAATGCTGCCGATGCGACTCCCGAGTGCCTCATACTTACAACAGTCACCGGGTGGAGAATGTACTTTCCTCCAGAGGGGACATGCGCTGGTGGCAGTCCCAGAATGGTAGGCACCTGATTCTCTTCCAAGCTGCTAGGATCCCTCCCTGAAGCTGCAACTGTCTTTCACAGACACCTTATAGGTGTGATCTCTGATATCCTGCAGAGATATTGCTAGCATTGCTTGCTTTATAAACTATAGGCAGGTTATCACCATAATTACAAGTCTCCATTACAGATGCTTTAAAAGATTTCAGAGGAGAAACCCTGGCACATGGTCTGCTAGGACCATGTCTATAGCTCTCTATACAACTGATAGGAAAGAGAGGTGGGGAAACCTGCTTCAAGTTCCTGCTCTGGGCTATTGTCTGTTCTGGTGGGTCTCTGTGGCTTTCTACTACTTAGGGTGGCCAGATGTCCCAATTTTATAGGGACCAGCCTGATCTTTGGGGTCTTTTTCTTATATGGGCTTCTATTACCCCCCACTCCCTGTCCTAATTTTTCACACTTGCTGTCTGGTCACCCTACCACTACTCTGAAATTCCATCCTGCACCTGAGAAATCTTCCCAACAAAATGTTAATCCAAACTGATACATTTCTACAAGTTTCTTGTTTGACAAATTGGCATCTTCTGATAAAAAAAAAGAATGGATCAGAAAATCTCTGACCAGTTCTAATCATAACAGTGAAACTCCTCACCCTCACCTCTGTATAAATAATCCCACTGAAATCCATGGATCTTTGTTGATTTACACCAGCTGAGGATCTGGCTCCATGAAGGTCAGCTCTGGTTGTGGATTTTGGTTGGTATTTGGACCTGAACATTCTCAAAGTGGGAATCCTTTGTTTGCTGAACAAACCCTTTGTTTGCTGATATAAACAGAACAAGAGCCATTTAGAAAGCACCAGCTTTTCCCCAGAAGGATGTCAGTGGATTTCCAAGAGGCCCCAGTGGCTAATAATGATGGAAATGACAGGGTGAGGACGTGTGGATTCAGCAAACAGGGTTTTGGTTTTGTCAGGTTACAAGCAAAGAGAAAAACTATTGACCTGGCTCTGATGGGTAAAGGTTTTGTTTTTCTAAACTCCCTGAGGTCTGCAGCTCTGAAAACTGCCCTTTTGTGTCTCCTCAGACGTGAACCAGGTCTCCTTGCAGCTGGATCTCGACAAAAAGTTCCAGCTCAGCAGCATCTTGCTGGACTTCAGGGTATGTGAGCAGCTTGTACTTTGGTTACTGGGTTATAAACTGAGCTGGAAGGGGCCCATGGGCCCTTGCAAGCAGAGGAGAATGTAAACCTACAGCCCCCTCCAGGCTTCAGATGAGACAAACAGGCAAACAAATGTGCACCACGGCACTAATATATATTCTCCTCCTCCCAGAGCTCAGTTTATTAGTGCTTTAAAAAGTGCATTTGGAAACTGAGTGTGAAAACACACAGATGCGCGCACACACACCTCTCTCTCCTTCCTTCCACTGTATTTGTATGATTGGGGTTGTTTGAGTCGTCCGGAAAGAATTGGCTGTTTTCTACAGGTGATTCGGTGATCTGTGCATCCCTATTGGTTCCTGACCAGGTCAGTCAACCAGCCAGGAGGGGAGGCCATGAGCACAGGGAGAGGGGTTGAGTTGGAACAGGCTAAAGAGGAGGCTCTGGCTAGTGGCAGAGGATAGAGAGGGAGCTGGTCTACATGGGGCAGGCTTTGTAGAAGGAAGTAGGGCTGTGTGTGTGTGTGGGGGGTAAGTTCTGTTGTGGGGAGGGAAGGGGAAATGCATGGAGAATCGGGACACCTCACATAGGAGAGGGGTCTGAGAAATTAAAAATGGGCTTCTTGCTCTTTGTGTGCTCAGCACTTCTGCGATCTCATCCCCACTCTCTCTCCTCCAGGCACCTCTGCCTGCAGGGATGCTGATCGAGCGCTCCATTGACTTTGGCGAGACCTGGACTGTCTATCAGTACCTGGCCTCTGACTGCGCCGCCGTCTTCCCACGGATCTCCCAAGGCTCCCCCCAGAGCTGGCAGGACGTGCGCTGTCAGGAACTGCGGACCCACCAGGGGCACCCTCTGCACGGGGGGAAGGTAGGATGTCTGCGATACCCATTGTTTTAGGCCCACATGGAGAGCCAGGTTAACAACCTCCCATGACCCAGAAGGCCATAAAATAGGGCAGACCATAGCCACGCTCATCCTGTCTATGGAGAAGCTTCCCATGTAGACTAGGGCCCTCAGCATGTGATGCTCTGTCTTGGTCCAAGCAACAAGCTTTCGGGAGCAGAGCCTGCTGGGAAGTGTAGATTCTCTGGGCTGCACCTTCATAGTCAACGTTCGTACAGCATGGGCTGATTATGGAAACCTCTGGTTGCTCATGGCCCATGGACTGGAGTTGGCCACCCCTGCATTTCATAGATTCATAGGTCAGAAGAGGCCACCATGATCAGCTTGTCAGAGCGCCAAAATAGTACCGGCCATAGATTTTTTGCCCAGTAATTCCTGCTGTGGAGAGAATTGTTCCTCCCCACTGGGTTAAGAGGAAAGCTGGAAGATTTGAAAAGGGCAGGAGAAGCTGGGGAGGGACACAATGCCCACTGCAGGCTGTTGAACAAAGTGCAGCTCTGTGATTAACAAACCAAAGAGGTCAGCTCCACTCTCTACATCTTCTTCAGACATTAATAGAACACGGGAATGTTGTTGCCCTATTTACATGCGTCGGGAGTCTAGTCAAGTGGTTCAACTTTCTTATTGTGCAGACACGGAGCAAACTCAGAGCCGTGTGGCCATCTATTGTTCCAACACCTCGCTTCCCCATTTTTGCCTTCTCAACTCTCCAATAGCCCCCTCTCCTTCCCAGTAGCCTTCTCTGCCCATAGTCTATAGTTTGACATTGGCATCACCCAGACGCAGCGAGAAGAGAACCTTCTTCTGGTGTTCTGCAGGGTGGTGACACTGGTTAGTGAGCATAAGGAGTGTGCTGTGGGAAGACTCGTGCTCCTTCAAGCGTAGAGGCACCTACTGACTTGTGGACAGCGCGGCATTTTGGTGGAGTTGTTGCTGATTCCTCAGCAATGTTAACCTGTCTTCAGCATGGTACCCGGGAACTGCTACTCTCCGGAAGAGGCAGCTCCAGATTAGGCATTTCATTCTTTAGATGGTTGGGAGGTGAAAAGAGAGACACTTTTTCCCCCCTTTAACCATCTTAATTCTTGCTCTGTGTTCTCCTCAGGTCAAATTCAACCCCCTTGACATGGCGTCCGGCATCACCACATCTCGCAGCCAAAGCATCAGTAGTATGCATATTTCCTCATTTATGCCTGGGGGAGATGGGGCGGGGGGGGAGGGCTGCCCCAGGGTTACTTGCACATCTTCCAGCTACAGATTTGCAAAGGAGAAGATGGTAGGCACTAAGCACCAGGTGGAGGGTGCTGGACTGTGGAGACGAGTCAGCCTTTGCAAAGCCATGAATGATGTGGCACTGCGAGATGCTTTGTTTCTGAAGCAGCTTTTAATGGTAGTAGTAGGTGCCGTGCAGGCCCCTCTAAACAATGAACCCGCCGAGCAGGGACAGCCCACACAGCTGCGGTCTTACTTCCCCTCCCTCCCCGGCAATGTCCCACCGATGTGCTGCAGACCTGCCATAGAGAGAGATGTACATCCCGTGGCTAGGAGAAGACTTCACTCTCCTCTGCTCCTTGATCTCTGTCCTGATGCTGTCAACAAAGGGGCCCAGCTAATGCCAGACATGACTAATTCTCTATGAATCATGCGCTTCCCTCTCTGCTGACCTGTGCCTTCATCACTACTTCTTCCTCATTTGTCCTTTCTCCCATACAGTCCTGGGAGAATTCACCAACCTGAGAGTTAACTTCACCCAGCTACCTCGCCTCCCGCAGCAGGGCTATCGCTCACCAAGTGCCTTCTATGCTGTGACCGAAATGCAAGTGCAGGGAAGCTGCTTCTGCCATGGGCACGCAGACCGCTGTACTTCCTCCAGTGCCCCGTCCAGAGACCCCAATGCCATGACGCAGGTGAGAGCACAAGGGAAAACCTGGAGACAAGTGCTTGGATGTGTCAGTTCTCAGTATCATCTCCGAGTTCTAGATTTAACACCAGGTTCCTGTCCCTGTCCTGGGCTCCTGTCCCTCCACTGGTACTAGGGACTGTCAGCTGTGTTTCAGCAGCACAATCAGCCCTTCGGAGGGAGGGAGCACTGCATATTGCTTAACACAGGCCCCATGCCAATTGAGGGACAGTGCTGATCCATTTTGCCTGAGCTAGGAGGATGGGTGGAACGATACAGGAGCCAAGGAGAACAGAGCCCTTTTGCTCAGGTCTGGCACTCCTATTGGCTCAATTCTGCAAGGGCAAAGCACACTGTGTGTAATGTGTTAACGCACAAAGAGGAAGGTGGAAATGTCTACGAAGTGGTACTTGTTGATTGCTCACTTGGGGCAGGTCTGTGCTATGAAATTAAGTGGCCCTAAGTTACATTGACTTACAGCCACTGCAGTAATGAATCTGCTTTTGCATGTCCACACCATGCTCCTTGCATCAGCAGTGCGCGTCCTCACCAGGAGCGCTTGCACCGATTTCACTGTTGTTGTGGGACAGCTTCTGAAAGGCAGCAAGTCGATGTAAACAACACAGTGTCTACACTGACACTGCATTGACCTAACGATGTCGACTTAAGCGCTATGCCTCTCGTGTAGGTGGAGTTGAGTCGGGAGTGGGCGAGTTACATTGGGGCGGGAGTGACATTTTAGGGTCGGCACTTACAGAAGGAGGTTGACGTAAGCTGCCTTACATCGACCTAACTGTGTAACGTAGACTAGGGCTCAAGCTGCTCATTGCAGCAGTAAAGTGAGGGTGTAACTGCACCTTCTGCCACTGCGAGCCTTCCTTTTCTCTGGCTCTAGGAGACCCATCTGACTCTATTTCATACCTAAATGACATTCACCAATACAGGCAGCTGTGTACTAGTCCCACGTCAGTAGATACCTTGTGTAGTTGCTGGGAATTCATGTTAACAGCACCAGGCTGTATCTACAAGTATTTCCTAGAAGCAGGTTGTCCCCAAGCTGCTTCGGTCCTCACAGACTGATGGGAAGAAGAGGTGAGTCTAGCTGGGGAATGAGCAGTGAGGCCAGAAGGAGGTAGGGGTGCGTGTGTGTGTGCGCGCGCGTGTGTGTGTGTGTGTGTGTGTGTGTGTGTGTGACAGTTAGGTAACAGATTGGCTGCAAATAGGGTGTGAAGTTTTGTCTTGGTTCCAGGTTCACGGACACTGTGTGTGTCAGCACAACACCGCCGGCCCACATTGTGATCGCTGCGCAGCTTTCTACAATGACCAGCCTTGGAGACCCGCTGAGGACCGCAACCCCAATGAATGCCAGAGTATGTCTGTCCGTTCTCCAGCCATTCTGTCCTCTCTCCCTCTCTTACCTTCACCAAACCCTTCAGATGCGTTGAAATCTGTCTGACGTCACTCTGAGGCTATGGCTGGACAATGAATTTAATTACCTTTATTTTTTTATTATTTCCCATCATTATCTGAAAATGGGTGGCTCTCACCATTAGACCTGACCCAAAGTGAATGGGTTTTTTCTCTCCCATGCTGTCTATGCTCAGCTTGGAAAAGCACGGCAAGTTCTTGTGGCTAGAGCTAATTTGAATGCTGAGAATTTTCTGAATCTTCTTAAGAAGCTAATTGCACTGCAATAATTAGAGAGGGGCAAAAATCTGAATCCATTCATCCAAACAACTTGGAGGTTTAGAATAATAATAGACCATCTCATATAAACAACCAGGAGTTCCAGTGACACTTTCCAGACTAACAGATTTATTTGGGCATAAGCTTTCGTGGGTAAAACCCCGCTTCTTCAGATGCATGGTTTAGGGTTAGGGTGATGCATCTGAAGAACTGGGTTTATTTTTTTGCCCATGAAAGCTTATACCCAAATAAATCTGTTAGTCTTCAAGATGCCACTGGACTCCTTGTTGTTTTTGTGAATACAGACTTACATGGCTCCCCTCTGATACTTGACACCATCCCAATATGGCTTTTGAAAAACCAGTCCCAGAAATATCTGCTCCTGTTATTTAGTTTATATGATGCTGTATTAGGATTGCAGTAGTGCATAGAAGAACCAGTCAGGATCAGGGCCCTAACATGCTGGACAGCCTTTCCCACAGACTTAGTCCCTACCTCAAGGAGCTTACAGTCTCAACAACAGCCTCCCTTGAAGACACAACCTGGTAATGCCAGCTTCAGAATGCTATGCTATAGTTAAGAGCTATTGTGAACGTGATGCACGAGGATAGGGTGCCATCTAGTGCTGCGCTGGAAGAACTCCAGCTGCTGGTGGTTTCTGAATGATCGGCGTTTAAACAGGGCTTGCCTTGCTTTCCAGGGTGCAATTGCAATGGTCACTCGGAGACGTGCCATTTTGACCCAGCTGCCTACGAAGCCAGCGGTGGGGTGAGTGGAGGGGTGTGTGAGGACTGTCAGCACAACACAGCAGGGAGGAACTGCGAACACTGCAAGGCCTACTTTTTCCGCAACCAGCGGGAAGATGTCACGCACCCGGAAGCCTGTCTGCGTAAGTGGCAATTCCCTGGGCGCTGGCCATGTCCTTGGGGAGACCTGCCCTTTGCACTCCCAGCGACTTCTCAGTGGTCCCCTGGTTGCAGTTGCTTATATAACGTGTGTGTTTTCCAGCTTGCGAGTGTGACCCGGACGGCACGGTGCTCGGGTCCAGCTGCGACCCTCTGAACGGACGCTGTGTTTGCAAGGAGAACGTACAAGGGGACCGCTGCCATCTCTGCAAGCCTGGATTCACCCAGCTCACCAATGCCAACCCCCTGGGATGTCACAGTGAGTGAGCGCAGAAGCTATCACCACCTTCTGGAAGGTGCTTTAGTCAGACACACGTTACTGGGCTCAATATAGGGAATTCTCTGGCCTGGGTTATGCTGGAGGCCAGACTGTGGGATCAAAGGATCCTTTCTGGCCTTGAAATGAACAAATCTAGGAAAGCAGCTGCCCGCATTGGCTTCAGGAGAAGGTGGGGTTTTTAAGGTGTTGAGGGGACCATACTTGTCTTGGTAAAATCAGAATCACCCTGAGCTTTCTGTCAGTGCTTGAACCTGGAGTGGAAGCCTCTTCATGGTGCATCCCTGCTGCTTGCTTCCAGGGGCATAACAGAAAGATGAGTCCAACCCAGCCCTTTTGCATGGCTTCCCAGGGAGCTTTGAACGGGATCTGTTTCCAAGCCAGCCTTGGTGTGGGGTTTGCAGAACAAAGCCCTGGCCAGCAAAGGTTTTCCAAACCCAACCCCTGCAGTGGCTGTGTCCCAGTCTTGAGATTTTCAGCTTGGCAAGAAGCAGGACCCTCTGGAACCAGATGAGAAAACCTGTTCTGATGAGCCATGCCGGCTCATGGTTCGGGGCTGGGGGGTGTCGTGCACTCACACCCTTGCGTGCTCATTCGAACAGAGCCAGGACCTCCAGATCCACGTTCGCCCATGACTAGACCTGGGCAACTCACTGGATTCTGCAAACGCCTCTGAAGCTGATAAAGGCAGTGCAGTGCTGTGGCAAGGTGGCGTCTGCGCTACAGCAGGTGGCAGTGTGGGCTCAGGTTCAGTCATTGGCACGGAGAACAAGATCAGCAAAAGACTGGATGGAATGATCTCAGTGCATTTATCCTGCACTGGACAGGGCTGGAGGAGGGGAGAACAGGGATTCCTGGGTCATAGAGACTTTGGAGTCAGAACCTCAATGTCATGGTCCACTGTGTGGCTGGACACTACTGGATTAAACCAGATAAGTAGCACCCTGTATCACCAGGCTCTGGCACAGGGGAGGTGGTATAGAAGCTACCTCCTTTTGTCTCTGAATATTGGGGGAAAGGCCTGCAGAGACCTTGTCCCTGGTCTGCCGTCCTGTGGTCCCCTGAACTCACCCCCCTCTTGCACTCTCCCGGCATGCTCATTTCCCCTTTAAAGCAGACATCCCTTCAGGAATCTGGCCCGTCCAGCAGCTAGACTCATCCCCTGGCTTGGAGGGGTCATCGCCCAGTTCTAATGACAGCGCTGGCTGAACAAGTCTCCTTGCCTTTCAGAATGTGCCTGCAACATCCTGGGGACACGCCAGGACGCACCCTGCGACGACGAGACAGGGAGGTGCTTCTGCCTGCCCAACGTGGTGGGAGCCAATTGCGATCAGTGCTCTGCCAATCACTGGAAGATCGCCAGCGGCCAAGGCTGCCAGCCATGCAACTGCGACCCTCGCAACTCCTTGAGCCCGCAGTGTAACCAGGTACGGACCCCAGATTTCATCCTGGGGAGCCAGCGTGGCAGCAGCGTGTGCAGATCCTGGGCATGGACAGGCATTGTGCTACAGGGCACCATTTGCAACCCTTGGGGCCATTGTATCTCATGTCATGCTGCCAGTGAGCATGTTGTGCTCTGGCTGCTCTTTTGGTAGCTGCTAAAGCCCCGTGTCAAACCACACCTAGACCATTAGTGACTATGGCTCTGTAACAGCACAATTAGTCTGGTGCTGTGGGTGGGATGATGAGCCAGGATACTAGGTTAGAACTTGAAAGACCGGAGTTCAGTTCCCTGCTGTGCCACCGATATCTTGCATGTCCTTGAGCAAGTCACTTAATCTCCCTGTGCTGCAGTTCTCCATCTGTAAAATAAGGATTACGGCACTCTCAGAGGTGTTGTGAGGATGAATACATTAACAGTTGCGAGGCACTCCAATATTGCAGTAATGGGGACCATATAAATACCATATATAGACAAGTGGAGAGCAAGAATATTAATTAGAACTGGCTGAAATGTTATGAATTTCAAAATGTTGATGAACTTTCTATGGAAAAAAATTAGGAAAAACATTCAGCACATTTTCTGCAGTTTCCTCTCTTTCCCCACTGTTTTCCAATCAACTCTAAAAATAATCCTATTAATGCTGCTGGCGCTGCTCTTAGCTTGAATGGCTCTTTCTGAGGAGGGAACTGAGCTGGCTGGTGTATTAGAACAGCTGAAGATGTCACAAGCAGCAGCTTAAGCAGGGCCCCTGCTGTGTGCTGTGTCGACACAGTATTGTGCCATCAAGTGAGCAGAGTTGTGAGCGCTTATTAGATGGGCTCATCTTGCCACTTTTCTATGGAACCGTCCTCTCCCCTTTAGGGAAGGGCTGCATCATGTGTCCCTAAAGCATCCTCCAATTGTCTGTCATCCATCATGCCCTTGATACAGTGCAGCAAGACAAACCAATGATTACAAAGACAAGGCTAAACCATTTTAAAGGTTTGCTGTTTAGCAAAGAAATTCTAGTAGGCGCTCTTAAGACATGGGAAAAAGGGGACTAATTATCCTCATTAGTCAATGAGAGGAGAACAAGGAAAATTCAGGTTATGTATTAGTAGATGGGTCCCAAAATCAAACAACTGGGGCCACGCTTTGGTGGGATTCAGGATTCAAACCCAGATTCAGGTTTTGTGGTTGATTCCTCTATCTTACGTAGAACCGAAACTTGAGGTCTGAACATCTCGAACCTGGGGCTGTTTGAAATCTGGAATCAACATTATTTGTTTAGTATTTGTGTTGCAGACATACCTAGGGGCTAGCTCAGACTGGTGTCTCGTTGTGCTAGGAGGTGCACAGACATGTAATAAGACACAGGCCCTGCCTGGAAGAGCTTAAAATCAAAACAGAGGATACTGACAAAAGGAGGGTTATTGTTCCCATTTTACAGATGGGGAACTGAGGCACAGGGAGGCTAAGTGCAGGGATCACAGCAATTTTGTGGCAGAGCAAGGATTTGAGCCCATGTGTCTTGAGTCACAATTCAATCTCAGCCCTAGGTTATATTTTTACATTAGAACCGTCCATGAGAATTGGGCGTCAGTGATTCTTTTCCCCTGTAAAGGAAAGAGGGTCTTCCTCACCAAGGACTGTATATTGGAGTTTGGCTTTGGGATGGCTCATTGCAGATTGATGCTAGTCCTTGTATGGGGCAGGCTAAGAGGCAGCCTGCTCCTGCAAATCCATCTGCTTTTAAAGCAGAGCAGGCAGGTTATTTTGCCCTTAATTAAAGTCCCTTTGCTGGGGGAGTGGAACATGCAGTGAATTCAGTAACAGACACTGGCTGCAGGGGTCTGCCAGCTGATACTAGCATCGGAAAGGGGCCTTGTTGAGTTGGGCATGCACAGTGGAGACTGCGGGAAATGAAATTCAGTGTTCCCGCATCCCCCTGGGCACTGCAGGGGTCTGAGATACTGAGGGTGATTCAGAGACTGAGGGGCCCCTAGAATGGTTCAAGCTGCGGTCACCAGTCAGAGCAGTGTGGGGAGATGTGTCTAAGGACTCCCATCTCCCTCCTTAAAGTCAGCTGATGATCTCTCCCCACCCCGCCCTCACATACTGTCAATGTGAGATATGGTCGTATCCCTGCATTTGCATTGTCTACATTCTGTCAGGGCATCATCTTCCGATGGCAGAAACATCAAATCCTGTGCTACAGTCTTTGTTTCTCGCCCTTGGCCTAGTAAAGATCCTGAGCCGAAGAGTCAGAGCAGAAGGGCTTGGATAATGGAGAGAGAGCTCTTTGGTCTCCATGGTGCAGGAGATGCAGAGGGGAGGAAAACGCTCGTCACAGCTAGCACGGGACTTGGGCCAACATTTTAAAACATAGGTGATGTGGGCTGTCAAAAGTGCTCTAGCCAACAGGGGCTGCAAGGATTCAGGCCCCTGTGCGCTGAGCTGGGAGTGTGATGCCAAACTCCAGGAGACCTACTCCCACTAGCTTGAGGAGACTTTCTCCCCCGGGAAAGAATGGGATGGCCATTGCTGGGGACTCTGCACACTGGTCCTGCTACCAAGGGGACATGGCTAAGAGGAGTAATGATTTGCTGGTTCAAGAACAAGCAAGGGAGGGCTTTCCCCACTTCTCCCTGCAGACAAACTTCAAAGCTCTTTCCCCACTGATGTGCCTCTCTTGGTGCAGTTCACAGGGCAGTGTCAGTGCCGGGAAGGCTTTGCAGGGCGTACCTGCTCTGCTGCCCAGCTGCAGGTTTGTCCAGATGGGTCCTACGGCGACGTCAGGACAGGCTGCAGAGGTCCGTACAATCAGGTTTTCTCCCTCTTTTTCAGCACCGGGGAATTGTTTCTAAAAATGTCTCCTGGCCCTTATCCTTGCTGCTTTTCTTAGACGAGACCATTCCCCTCTGGACCAGCCCCCCTGTGTCTCTCTGTTCTTCTTCCCATTCCTCCGTGTGTCTAGTACTGCCTCCTGCTGGGTCCTTTGCTACCACCCTCCCTGCGAGAGCCTTCCCTGCCGCACCCTGGGGCTCAGCACTCTGATCCCTTTCCACCGATGGTCCGTGCAGGGGAAGTGGGAGACAGTGGGGATCTGATTTAGCAGCACGGCTTTGCCTGTGCCAGGCTTTCACCTTCCCTCTCCACCCAACAGAGTGTGACTGCAATCTTCAGGGTACAGAGCAATGTGACAAGACCACAGGCAGCTGTCTCTGCCGCCCTGGTTTTACCGGGCCTCGCTGCAACCAGTGCCAGCGGGGTTACTGCAGCAACTACCCCCACTGCGAGACCTGCCACCCCTGCTTCCAGGCCTACGACAGCGACATTCGCCGGTTCGGCCTGCGCCAAGCCAGCCTAAGAAATTCCACCTCATGGCTGCAGCTGGGAACGGGGGATGCTGGCTTCAGTACCCGCATCTTGGAAGCGGAAGGCAATGTTCAGCGGATACAGGGGATCCTCAGCAACCCCCTCGTGACGCAGCAGGGCCTGGATCAGGTGTCCAGCATGCTCACTGCAATCAGGTAAAGGATTCCTCCTCACTTGTACGGATGATCCGTTCACAGCGCCCAGAACCATTTGAGCGAAAGGAAGAACTCCCTGGGCTGGCTGCAGTAGTAGGCTCTTATCCTGTGTTGACCTGATACTAGAGAGGGGCTCAACATACTGACTTAGCATGTTACACATTTAATCCCACGAACATTTTTGCCTGTTCTTCAGTTTAAAGTAGGTCTGCTTGGCTCAGTGATCACACAATGTGGAGATCCTGCCATATGTGCTCATCCTGCCAACCTATCTGTCATCCTAATCCACAGCCAGGGTAGAACAGACTGTGAGCCCCTCATTGCCATTGTTTGCACAGGGTATCCTAGTGGAGTTATGGCCCCAAATGATTAGATCAGGCCTGCACAACTCGGAAAGCAGCGAGGGCCATGTTACTGCAAAAAAACCCAGCTGTCTGCCAAATAGCCCCGCCCTCACCTCACCCCCATCTGCTTCCCCCCATCCCCCCACTTGGCTTGCCCCAACCCTACTTACCCCCCGTGGGCCGCACAGTGAGCCCATGCGGGCCGCATGTGGCCCCTGGGCCGCATGTTGTGCAGGCCTGGATTAGACAGACAGAAAATCCTTCCCCTGCTTAAGCCTCTGTTTCCCCTCACGCCTTTTGTCTGGTATCTATTTGGATGCTAAAGTTTTGGGGCAGGAATTCTCAGCTCTCTCTTGCTATGTGCGTACAGCACAATGGGGCCCTGATCTCAGCTGGGCTCTCTACGTGTAATACAAACAAGACCGACAGATGGTGCTCTCTAATATGGTTCATTTTATTTTCTCCTTTCTTGATTTCAGACGGCAGGTCCAGGGCATAAATCCCGACCTACCTTTTGTGATTGACGCCTTCTCTCTAGCCAATGATCTTGAAGCCCTGGACAAGAGCCTGCTTTTCATTAATGGGCAGTACCTGATTAAGAAGACCCAGTTTGAAGCCAGCCGTTCAGGTAGGCAGTTTTGGCTCAGTGCAGTTTTACTCTGCCACCTGTGGTGACAGCCCTTCTGGCTACTTTTCCACCAGTCGGATGGGCAAGGAGCACGTCTGTCTCCATGGGCAATTTAGGATCTGCAAATAGTTATGCAGGTTACAGGTGCTCTTTCCTCCGAACTTCTAAGCTTTCATCATCAATTTTACACCTACAGCTGGTAGAATTTGTCTCCAAAGGTTAGGCATCAGAAAGGTGAGCCACAGGCAGAGTTGCTGCTAGTATCCCAGCAGCCCAGCTGGTTTCCCTCTCGGACAGTACAAACTTTCTTCTGGATGTTCCAGAGGCACCGCTCCTCCTAAAACACAGCCTGAGCTTAATTAAAAAAAGGAAATAAAAGCCCCTCTGAGAATCTGTCACCAGGACTGGAAGGGAGCTGAACCAATGAAGCTGTTGCACAGATGGAAAAGGTGATGGGGTAGAAGAGAGAGCCAAGTGGTTGTCAGACTCTGTTGGGAAGAGCTAATTAAGCCTTGTGATGATGATATTGGTGGATTGCCTCCACATCCCTGCTACAGCTAGTTCCCTAAAGATTTCTTATTTTTTCTTATTGTTTTCTGCTTTCCCTCACTGACTCATTGCAAAGTGTGCTTCTGTTTGGATTTGCTGGCAAAGCACTGATCTGAAGCGCTGGAGAATGACCTCTGAGCTTATGGTAGATTCTATCTTTCTTCTGTACAGTTCTGTCTGCTTCTCTCAATCTCTGGCTGTCTGAGCAAGGGTTAGGCCTGGATTGCTCCCACTGAGGGATGGGGTATAGGCGTGTCTGTGGTTCTGCTGAGCAGTAGAGAGGAAGCAGGACTCCCTTGCCATGATTTCAAAGGGATCTTCCACTCAGCAAGCTAGCTTGACGGATTGGTGGGGTTAGATGGAGAACGTGAGAATCTTAGTAGTTTCAGCAGGAAACCAAGAAAGGCCTGGCGGTTTGTAGCGAGCTTCCCTTTGAGGTATTGGGTTCGGCTGAAATCTAGAATCCCACCCAGAATCCTCTGCATTTTTCAACCCAAGGTTTTACCCGTGGTTTGTTTTACTTTAAAGTGAGTTCGTTCTTTCATTGCCCTATAGGGGTGACTCCTCTCCTTCCATCTGTGGGTCCATATCCTTGGTCCCCGTATGGCCACTTTACACTGCTCTGCTCCAGCAAAGGAGAATAACCACAGAGGGGTACGAAGTCCCTGGAGCCACGCCTGTGCCACGCCTTCCTCTGGCTCCCAGTGGAGGGTTTCTGGCTAGGGGAACATGGGAATGGCATCACATGATCCCCTGCGATCTGGACATTCCCTCTTAGAGCAGCCCCCTCATGGACTACTCCTGGCCCTGTCAGTCCAAGGATTGGCATGGGAAAGCCATAGACGTGCCGTAAGGCCGCCTTTGCCACCTGCTTCTGGTCTGCACTGAGGGTGGCTGGAAAGAGACCTGTATGTATTTTGTTCTGGTTTTGTTTACAGCCATTAGCTCAAAGACAGACTTAGACACACAAAGGAGGCTGCAGTTCTCAGTGAAGCAATCGATAAAAGGACTGTTAATCTCTATCCTTGTGACTAACCGCTCTCGCAGCTTCCCCCGCCCCGCATTCTGCAGCAGGTTAAAATCAGTCCCATAGTTTAGGTTGCACTGCTGCATGGATGAGTCATGAAGCCATTCACGTTGTATGTGTTTTTTATTCCTGCAGGAACCTTCGCGACTGTCAGCTCGGCCTACCAGAGCTCCACCAATGCCAGCTACCGCATAACGGACACTTCTAGCCTGCTGGCTCAATCCAGGGAGAACCGGAGAATGGCTGAGGGGCTGGAGAGCAGCTTTACAGACCCCACCTCCAGGTTGGAGGCCCTCCAGGGCAAGATGACCTCCTCCCCCAACTTGACACCAACTATAAATAAGGTGAAGCAGACCTGGATCCTGTCGCAGGCTGAAAAGAGGTGGTCAAAGCATTTCTGACGAAGGATATGTCGACATGTAGCCAGAGGCGTGACGGCAGCGCGTGTGTACAAACCAAGGCTAGTTTTGATCTCACTAGATCGAGGACCAATAGCATTGAAGCCATGTCAGCCCAGGCAGTTCAAGCCTATCCAGAACCCTAGGTATATACTTAAGTGGCGAGTTGCGAGGTCACAACGTCGTTGCTGTTGGTATTTGAGCTAGCTAAATCAAAGCTAGCTGGAGCATGTCTACACGTGCTGGAATCGTACCTCTGCTTGCAGTGCAGGCCTATGTTTTGTCTAGGAGACACTCTGATTTTTAAGACACGACTGCACTGCACAGAGGGTGGAAGTCCCAGCTTGCACTACTCCACCTTGACCTAGGCAGCCTAGCCTGGTTTGCTGGGATCTCTGGCATCCATAGGATGCATCCTTCTGCCTTGTTTTATGTGCTGAAGGGGTGCGGTCTTGGGGCTCTTGGCAGGTGCTATTCAGCTGTGCCAAGGTTGAGCATTGCTTGCCTGGGAACAGCAGATATCAAGGCACTGGATGGTCTCCCCACTAGTGAAACTTTCCCCCAGCGGTTCTCACTGCATTAAGTCCCCAAGAGCTGATTTCTGCTCAAGGTCTCCTTCTGTTTTTCCTCCCCACACTGCTCTGCTATTGCCATGGATACACATTTCAGCATCTCCTCATGTATGTTGCTGTGGAGACCATCACTCATTCATCTTGCTGCTTTTCACAGCGTCCGAGTCACCCCCATGTGAAATATCCTGGTCTGTGACAGGAAGGGGGTAAATGCCAGTCCCTGCACCAGTTCTGAACCCTCATGGGCTGCTCCTCTTGGCCTCCTCACTGAATAGACCCCAGTGATAATGTTAGAAGGCAATGTGCAATCCCAAACTGTTGCTAGTCATGCAGAAGTACCACTTAGGACTTCTCAGCCTATAACCATCTATACAAGCAAACCCTGTAGGGTACAGGATATTTGTGAGCATCACATACAACTTGGAGACCAGGTGTGCCCTGGCCCTTTGAAATATATTAGCTTATTTCTAGATACCCTTGTGTGGAGCTTCTTCTGTTGCTCACAGATCCGATAACTGGAGCACAGGAATCTATACCATTTTTTCCTTGCCTCTGACAGTTGCCAAATAGTGAGTGCATACCTGCCTCCAAAAATATAGACTCCATCCTACTGTACCCAGGTATCCTGTCCCTGGTTTACACACAGCTATCTATGCATACCCTCCACTGCTCTATATAAACTCTTCCCCACACAATGCATTTGCTCTATATTGCAAGACGTACCTTTCACTACGCTCCCTGAACTGTTCTTGTGTGGTTTCCTGTTACACTCCTGCACTACGCTCATATGTAGCCATGTCTGCATGTACTCTACTCTAAGCCCAGGCTGAATCCTACACCAGAAATAGTCCTAAAAGAATTGTGCACCCGTGGATATGCATTATCATCCGCTCTCTTATGTCTGTACTGGAAGGTTCATCTCTGCTGTGGACTTTGTGTCATTGATGGTGAAGTAGCACTAATACCATCTGAGCTGTCTCACCAGCATGCAGCTTCTCTCTGTGTTTAGATTTGCAGCGGTATCAGATCCAAGGCCTGTACCCCTGGGCACTGCGACGGGGAGCTGTGTCCGCAGGACAGCACGACAGAGTGCAGAACGGGCCTCAGCTGCCGGGGGATCATTCCGCTGTCAAGTGGCGCAGTCAGAACTGCCGAGAAAACCACCAGAGAGATCCATGGCTTAAACACTCAGCTCCAGCAGACCATGCAGATGGTAGGTACAGGGAATGAGTAGCCCTGGGGTGTCTGCTTCCACAGGTAACGGCAAGGAGGGGCTGATTAGCATCCACACTGTGTCTTCGCCTGCTCCCATGATACATTGCAATGGGAATGTTGCCTTCATTAAGCAGAGAGGGGAATGGCAGGCATGTTTATGCAGGCAGGGCTCAAATAACTCACCCAAAACTGAATTTCCTGGGTGGCTTGGAAATGTTAGTAGAATGTCTTTTAAAAAAAAAAAGATCATTTTTGTGCTGACTCTGCATATCCTGGCTCCCTCTGAGAGCGGAAGTCGAAGGTCTGAAATACTCAGGGAATAGCTCTTCTCGGGGTATTTCCAGCACTCAGGGAGGGTCACCAGGGAGCTTGTTCTCACTGAATTTTCAGAGCAGCAATGCAAGATGGAGAGGAGGTTTCTCAAGCCTTTCGATGCTGCTTTGATACTACCATCTCTCTGCACCATCATTAGTTAGAACGCAGCATATACACATAAGCCACCTTAGCCCCTTCATACAGACTTTCATTTGAGTATCTCAGAGCACTTTGCACTTTTGCTAAGAGCAGAATTTTCCAAGGAGACTAGTGACTTAGAAGCCCAAGTCCTATTGAAAGTCTGTTTTGAAAATCCTGCCTTAAATCTTTGTCCCTCAAGCCTCTCCTCCCATCTGATGACAATGAGGCAAATGAGGCACGGAGTGATGGAGTGACTTGACCAAGGTCAGCCAGGTAGTTGGTGGCAGAGTCCAGACATGGCTGGTGAGTTTTCTACACTCTCTTGTGCCAAGTAGAAATTGAATTAACTGGGGGCATTGTTGTTGTCAGATCAGGGCAGCAGAAACAGCTGCAAATCAAATCCAAAGCAATGCACGACGTCTTGGGGACCAAGTGAGTGTAACCAGGACCCAGATAGAAGGAGACGTCCGACGCATCCAGCAATTCATCCAGCAAGTCCGCAACTTCCTGTCAGGTAAATCCAACAGTCCACATGCATGCGAGGACAGGACACTGAGGGGAAAGCTCTAAGGGACTCCTTAACTAAGCCCATGTTTGTCCCTTTGTGGATGAAAAATCTTAGCCACAAGAGCGGGGAGAACAGGTCAGGGAATGACTCCTCCAATCTGACTTACTCCTGTTCACCTGGATAAGGGCTTGTGGCTGGTTACACTGGGTGTGCCAGTTCTGAGTACAATGAGGGAAGCCTTTAAAGATCTGGTCTTGTATTCTCTGTTTAGTCTTTAAATCTCATGAGAGGAATTCTTGGTTGCATTGAGAGATGGAATCATAGCAAAAGAGTTACAAAATCACTCGGCCATTGGGATTCCCTCCAGCTCTAGCTCCCTAGATGTGTTTTCTGAAGAGCATAGGAAATAATAACTACAGCAGTGTGAAACCCAAAGGTTTGTGTCAGGGTACAAATATTTGCTTTGGTTTTGATCCATGTACGTTGAACGCCTCCAAGGTTTGCTTTGTATCTAGAGCTCAGATGAAGCCCAAAATTCAGTTAAAATGGCACGGATTCACATATAGCGCAGTCATGGCCATGGATCCCAAATTTAATTACCTTAACTGGGATCTGTGATAATGTGGTCCCCACGTTAACGCAGTACCGTGCATGGATCCCAAACCCTGCATTCTAGCGAGGGTCCGGTGCATTTGAATTGCAGTCCGAGTTTCAATGAGACCTGAGAACAAACAAGTTCTGATTGGCGTTGGGTCTTTTTGCGAACTGTTCTCTTAGTTCTGATAATATCTCGCAATTCCTAATATCATCCTTGCATCAGTTCACACTGCACAGTCTAGGGAATCAGATGTGGTTAATATTCTTAATCTAACACTGTTAAACCTATACAACCATTTTTTAAGGGAGTATTGCTTTTGCTTTGCCTAAGAGTGTAAATGTCACTAATGCACCATGAGCCCCAGAGAGCAGACTTGCATTCAAAAATGGACTAACTCTGATATAAGTTGAATGTGTCAGCTCTGGTATTTGACTATATCTAGCTAGGTTTGGGCCTTCAGCAGCTGAAACTCAAATTAGTTCTGCCCTAGGGAGTGAAAGTACAGTCTGACCATGACCAACATCTTCAGAGTGAAGCTTTGATTGTGCCATTCACACAGAACTAGATAAACTACTGGTATCGTAACCCTGGTGACCGCCATTGAGTTACACCAGGGACAGACTTAGTCCATTGCCTTAATGGCCTCCAAATGCCATCTGTGAAATTACCGTAAGTGGCAGTAGGGAGGGCAGACATTGCTAGACCTTGGCCTTCTGTATGGTAGAACTTAATGAGAAATCTGGCCACGCTTCCCGCAGCTGTTCAGGAATCACACTCCTTTTCCAAGGTGGAAAAAACACAGTTAAAAAGAAATCAGCTGAATTTAGCAGAGGTGAAAAGTGCTGGATTGACAGCCCCGGGGCACCAAGCACTCCGTCTGCAGAGTAGGTACAGTCCTGCGGCAGCAGGGAGAGACTGCTTCACGTGCTTTCCACTGCCATTGTACATCTATTCTAGCATCTGAGAGCCAAGTACATTCTCCTTCACCTCGATGCTGAGGTAGCCTTTGAGAGCCCTCAGTGAGCATCAGTTATGATGGTGGCCTTTGCACAGCACTCAGCCCTAAACTAGCTTTCCAGCAGGACTTTCTGACCTGAAATAAACTCAAGTAAATCTTCTCTGGCGCAGATTATTAACCAGGCTAAAGAATGTATTGTGCCCCACAACCAGTGGGATGACCTATAATTCATAAGCAGATGTTAATAACGGATCAACCTCATGAGCATTAGCTGAATAAGAAAATCAGGTCATTCAGCACTGTCTGGTATTACAGCGATTGCCAAGCCCCAGCTAATCACTAACCTAACATTCTCTGGGATGTGCACATCTCTTCTCTCTCAGATCTGTTGCCTTCACTGGTGATCTGGGAGAAAGCTTGTCTGGAATACATGTGCGACTCAGTCTGTTGCTAGTGTCAGACTGTGCTCCCCATTTAGCTTCACAGCTTTCTTTGTCAAATCAAAGCTATTGGCTTTATACTGTGGCTGGAAGCTTGGCTGAAATGTTTTGCAGTGTCCTCAGTTAAATCTGGACTAATTCTTATTTTATTCCAGGCAATGGGTCAAGTTTGTGCCCAGTGTTAGCTGGTGTAGTGACCTGCACTGATTGGTGCAAAGCTGAATTGTCTCGCTGCTCCACTGATCTGACTTCCCTGAGCTCAGAGGTTTCAGAATCACCTCCTGAATTTTGTCACATAGTTGAAACCCTGCCTGCATGGCAGGATCCACAAAGCCTGACTTACAGCTGGGACACACAGAACATCTTGTCTGCATAGCGAGTGGCTCTGGCAGAAGTACTGCCTGGGGTCCCGTCGGAGGGACTGTAAAACAGGGGATACGCTAATGGACTAAGATAGCGGTAATCTGGCCGCCTGTTGGCAGACACACACAACTCTGAATGGGGAGGTAGCGGGAGCTAGAGGAACGGGTACAAGGCTGGGAATTCAAACACCTGAATCTGGTTTTTGCAGTCACCTGCTGCATTGCCTCCCGCCCTGGATTTCTGGCTCCCTGGGTGGTGCTCCCAGACCTGCCCACACTCTATTCTTGCAGCTCTTCCTGACTTTGTTTGTAAACACTCTAGACCCAGCCACCGATGCTGCCACCATCCAGGAGGTCAGTGACTATGTGCTCTCACTCCGTCTCCCAACTGACACGGCTGCCGTCCTGAGGAAAATGACTGAGATCCGAAACCTGGCTACTAAGCTGCAGTGTCCTGAAAGCATCCTCACCCAAACAGCTGGTGATATTGCGAAGGCCAAGAGGCTTCAGCAAGAGGCTGAACAGGCAAGGTAAGCTGGGCTTTAAGATAATGGGATGAGAGTCTATGGGCCTGACCCAGAATCCACAGAAATGGATGGAAGTGGCCCTATATTTGCAGTCCTCAAGTCCCTCCAGAAGAGAGACACTCCCATTTCAATCCTGCTGCTCGCTGTTCATGTGGCCTTCCAGCAACTCCCACTCTGATTCCCCTTCTTTGTGCCTGAGTCACGTTGCACAGCATGGTAAGGATAATGCTGCCAGAATTACCAAAACCAAATTGCATTTGACTGCTGGCCAGCTCCTTAGCTAGTATAAATCTGCATTGACTTCAGTGGATGATTTATATTCAGTGCTGATTTATATTCTACCCCATAGCTTGTGTCTGTACAGTATCTAGGAGAAATGGGACTCCAGTCCTGACTGGTGCGTCTAGCTGATATTGCAATGCAAATAATAAACCCTACTGCTATTAACAATAGTCTGACATCCCTTCATTACAGATACGGGGATGGGGAGATCTTTCCTTGACCAGTAGGAGCCTTTTTTGCTTCTTTTCAGCTCCTATGAGGAGATTTGATAGAGCTGAATAGGGATTTCCAGGGACTCAGTAATGAGATCCCCATTATAATCACTCAGTTACTAAGGGAGAGGACGAGAGCATTAAATGGCATATTTACTATCCTGATGAAGGTTGGGAAGCCTGTCCCTTTAAAAAAAACCAGAGCGTTCTTGTAGAGCTGGAATAGGTTTATCTTATGACAACCCTGTCGTAGCAATATTCTGGAGAGAAGGTTAATGGGATAAGAGTGTAAACCCACTGAGAGCATCTGACACCCGCTGAGCGTGATGAGTTAGGGGAGTTTGGCTTTGCATGCAGAAATCCCAGGGGAAAGTAAAAAGTCTCACTTCAAACTGGCCGCCGGAGTAACTGTCATAAAGCTTTAAGCAACTGGGCACTTTCTTCCCCCTTAAATAATTGGTCTTTCTCCACTTTACCAGTTATTAGCAGTAGTTGTGCTTCTAAAAGAGGCTTTGGTTTCTTTTCCATCCTGCCTCCTGACCCTAGGGGTAGGAAGTACAGTTACAGCTTCTCTTCTTGGAAGGCAGCATGGTCAAGTGGTTGCAGCAGTAAGGCTTCAGGACTTCTGGCTTTTCACATCTTCTCTTGGCAAGATGTTCCACTTGTCCTGCTTATTTCCCCTCTGCTGCTTTTTAACTTTTGAGCCATAAAGCAATAGCTCATCATGTGTTGTCAGTATAATTACATTAGGAAGATCATGATAAATTTTTCATTTCATCATGCTTCCCTATTGCATTTTCCCAGGAACCGAGCAAATGCTGTAGAGGGCAACGTGGAAGAAGTGGTGGAGAATTTAAGACAAGCAAACACAGTGCTCCAGGAAGCCCAGGATACTATCAGTGGCTCCAGCTATTCCCTTCAGCTCATTCAACTCCGCATTGATGAGGTGAGTGATGTATGCTGCATTCCTAGCATTATAATGCTCCTTGGCCTGCTCGTTGCTCCTTTGAAACTCTCATGGAACTCCCTGCAAAGTGCCTTGCCACGGGGGGTAAGTTACTAATCACATCCTTGACCCCGCCTATTTTCATCCTACCCTGCTGATGCAATGATGCCCCACCAATGTGGCAAAGAGGCTGGATTCTAGCAAAACTGGCTTGCTGTAAAAGTCGGACAGTTTTTCTCTTTGTGTTCTCCTTGTGCCCTACCCCATTTGCCTGCTTGTCCACCTTGTCACTCTGTGAGCTAGGAACTGTGTTTGTTCTGTCGAGCTGAACAGAGCCTATTACAGTGGGACCCTGGTTTGGGGGTTGTACTCACTACTGAGTCTGTATTACAGACCAATAATAAATGCTAAGAGTGCCTGAGAGGATGATATATCATTAGTGATGTTCTGGGAGGAGCTTATCTTTAAAATACCAAACACCTTTGGCTTTTAGATCCAGGCTGTCCTTGGTCCAATGGAGAAGAGTATGAGAGACATTACTGATCAGCTGGACAGCTTCACAGAGAGAATCAGCCAATTGCGGCACAAGGTGGAGCAGAATCGGTTGCAGGCCACAGATGCTCAACAGAGAGCAAAAGAAGCCAGTGAGCAAGCGAGGAGCGCTCAGCAGGTACAAGAGAGGTCTCGTAGGAACCTAAGGATGACTCTGCCCATAATCCTTCACTAGCTTCTTATTCTCATGCAGGCGCAAAGGCACATAAGTACAGAACATATTTGAATGGTGCAGGGAAAGTGAATTACTCTGTTTTTAGGAACATAGGAATTGCCAGACTGGTTCTGACCTGAGGTCCATCCAGTCTACTTATCTCAGCTCTGCCAATGGCCAGCACCCAGTGGCTTAGAGGAGGTGTTAGAACCCTGCAGTAGTAGAATTAGGATAATTTGCCCCCATGTTAGGGCTCATCCTGGTCTAACAATTAGTTTGATTTAAGCCCTGAAGCACGAGGTTTAATATCCCTGCCAAAAATTGTTAGCATTAACTATTATGACTTTGCATATTCTTGTTATCCCTAGAAATATCCAATCCCTTTTTGAATCTAGCTAATTTTGTGGCCTCAATGACTTCCCAAGGCAATGAGTCCCACAATTTAATTACACATGTGAAAGGAATTTTGCTTGATCAGTTTTGAATGTCCCCATCTTCTTGTGTTATGAAACAGAGGGAACAGAAGTTCCTGATCCCTCTCTCTCTCTCCTCTAAACCATTCATTATTTGATATGCTATTATCTTGTCCCTCTTTATCTCCTTTCTATAGTGAACAATGCCAATCTTTTCAACCTTTCTTATATGAGAGTTTTCCAGGCCCTTGATTATTCTTATTGCTCTTCTTTGAACACCTATTTCTGCAACATTCCTTTTGAGATGGGGTGACAAGTACTCCACATGTTAATCCAGATGATGCTGAATTATTGGGTTCTGTAAAGGCATTGGAAACCAGTATGTACATTTATTATGGTCTTTAATATCTCTATAATAGTAATAATGGCCATTTATAACACAAAGCTCCAATACAGTGTCTAGAGGTCATTCACCATTTGGACCTCATTTATTTGCTTGAATTCACCTTCACTGCTCATTCTCTTTCCCACAGGGATTTGAACAGGTAAAACAAAAATATGCTGAGCTGAAGAGGCGGATGGGACAGAGTCTGAGACCAGGAGAGCAGGGCAGCAGGATCCGAAGAATTGACAGGGAGGCAAAAGCACTCTTTGAAGAAACCTGGGCTATGATGCTAAGGATGGAAAGTAAGTAAATTTGTGCAGGCTTGTCAGAGCATGATTCCAAGTGGAGAAGAGGGGCTGCTGCCTCTCATGGGTGAGGGAATGGAACTAGAAGAGGAAGAGAGGAATGAGAGGGAGTGGTGTGGAACTGGATGGCTGAAGCCCTGTCTATATTAGGTTCTACATTCCCCTTCCTCTCCACTGATCCAAAGCCCTGGTGTTGGTGTAAACCAGCAGGGTGAATCACTCCTATATAAACCCTTTTTGGCCCCAGGAATGTAATGTAATTACACGACTACAGATTCCCTTAATCTAGCCAAGCCCTGAATGAGTGATTTGGAGATGCAAGAAACATCCTCCTGAGTAAAGAAAAGAACTTGGAGGACAAATGTATAGCCATGAAACCGAGACAACTGGTTAAACTTAGCTCTGAATACAAAGGTGGTTTGTGGTTTTCAGGACTAAGGGATTGATTAATGTGCCCACCATTTGTCACATCTCTTCACTGAACCTCGCAGCATTTTGCTCAGCTAGATAATTTTGCAGTGCAACATTATGGGGTTGAGTAATAGAACCAAGCTGAATTTTGGCCCTGCTGTGTAATTTCAGTACCTTTCCCCTTCATGCCAGCAGTATGGGCATTTTGTGAGAGGTGTGCATGGGGAACTGAGCCTCTTGTGGCCCATGCAGGGATTGGAGCTTGTAGCTGGAGAGCAAAAGCCAATGTGCCAACTCCAGTGTGCCACTCAACCTCCTATGGACTAGCTTCAATAACCTGCCTCTCTATTTCATGTTTTGTAGACAGATGCTCCATGCATTCATTTCCATCACCAGTTCTCATGTGTAGGGGCCTCATTCAGTATGCTGTGAGTGCCAGCCAGGGTGCAGATTCAGTCTCTTGGCCAGGAGGCTTGAGCCTTTCACATGGGTGGAGAATAGCACTGAGCTCCAGTAGATATCAAGCCAGAGCTTTGGTCCTGTTTTCAGAGAGAAATCAAGGGCTCTAGTGATCATTCATCAAAGGTGCCTCTCCAGGGCAGGGATCTGATGGGATGCTGCTGCTTATTGTTGGTGTCAGGCACTTCATGCTGCTTATAGATTGCTGAGTTCAGCAACGAGTCTGGAGTGGCTTTATTGGAAAGAAACATTGACTGATGTTATGGGGTGCCCTGGCCATTGGGGGAGTGGCTTTATGAGACACTCACTGACTGCATTGGGCATGGCCTAGCATATTTGACCATTCTGACTTAGATTTTCAGAAAAGTGATGAAGGCCTTAAGGCCTAATATTTTTCTGGAGTATCTTCCCCTAATCCCACCTGCCTCTCTCCTCAGGTATAGAAATGGAAATTCAGAAAAGCAACAGTGCATTAATCATCAAGTCAGCCAGACTTGCAGGCCTGGAGGAGCAGGTGGAAGAGATCACCAATCACATCCGTAGACGAACTACATACTACAGCAGTTGCTAATTAGTGAGCTACTGGGGTTCTAACTTGCCATGTAATTGCAGGGGCTGCTTTCTGTTTGACTGGTGTAGTTAGTCTCAGCTCATGCCTGGTAGAATTTCCTTGTTCTCACAACCTGTGTCTTTATTAATAGACCTACTCTACCTTTAGAAAATAGAGTGTAGAGCCCACAAGAACAAACAGCTCTGGAAAGGATAGATCTTATTAGGAAAGGGGGAAGATTAATCTAATGTCAGTAACTATTAAAGCCTTTTGGAAGGAATGATTTCTGCATGATGTTTACTAACTGGCTATTCATTTTAGCATCTGCCTTTCACATTGTGAATTAGTCTCACTGCTGGCCTTTTTAAAAAAACCTTTTCTAGTATATTACTTTGATTCCTTTCATGCAAGGAATCAGAGGGCCACAGCTAAATTTAAGAGCTGGAGTGAATAATGGAACAAACACTAAGCCATATTTACAGAACGGTAAGAGCACTGATAGTATTTAGTTCCCCCATAGACTATCTCGTTTGACTTTTGTTCCCTACAGTCTTCTGTTTGCAAAGTATTGCTTGTTAGCACCTACTTATTTTCAATGTTGCATATGTAATGGGAAGTTTCCTCAGAAGATTCAAGAGATGACTTCCCTGTTTAACACCTGGATACTTTACAAAATAAATCAGCTTTATTAAGGACTGTGTTTATTACACAATTACAGACATGGAAGCAGGGAATTCAGCCCTCACTTTGATTATCAGACACGTGGATAATGGTAGCAGGTTCTCTTTTCACAGCTTAAAAGGAAAACTGCACACTGAGAGGCCATTCACACTGGACTTCAACATGCTGGAGCTCAGGAGTAAGAAATAATCTTAGAGCAAATTAGACTAAAAACTGCTGGGCTACCTAAAACACCATCATATGGTTTTGCTTTAAAAATTATACTGTGCAGCACATTTATTACACATTGATCAACTACACAGTATATACAAAGAACCAAGGTACAGCCTTGTGTGATGATGCATGCATCATAGACATGGAAGGTGCTAGCAGAAGCCTTGTACCCATACACCTCCCTTCTCTAAAGCAACTGCTCCATGTTCTAGGGAGCCAGATAGTCAGCAAGGTTGTTACTCTGAAGGATTACTTAGGTGTAAAAGGTGTGCCGCTCTCCAACACAGCCACACTCCTGAGAAAAGGGGCTCCCTGTCTGCTTCTGCCAGGATTCAGTCTCCTCTTGCTTGTGCTACTGCTGTCTGGCTGTGAAGCGCAGAAATGAGTAAATCAGCCCTTCTGGAAAAGGAGAGAGTTTAAAGTCACTATGGGAATTGTTCCAGGGGACAGGTCATCCAGTACACATTCCTTTAACAAACAGTACTAGGGCCATCTTTGTTCCATTACTCTGGATCTTAAAGATTAATAAGTGATGGATCAACTGAAATAGACTAACAGCTTGATAACCTACAGATGTGCATACAGCCACAATGCTCATGTCTGTATCCTCTATTAACCCTTTATATAAAATTGGAACCCTAATATAATGCAAGACTGACTTCAACATCTCAATTTGGGACAAGTGAGCTAACATTCTCACCTTTGTTTAGGAAATATTTTCCTTCATGCAATGTCTAATAGTAATACTGTAGCACTTAGAGTAGTGCAAATGGCTGCTTATCTAATCCATAATTCATCTCATCTGCAGTCCTGAAAGCCACTTCTACATGCAGAGACATTCTTGTGCCTCTGGTAGGGGATCTCTTGCTAATCAAGAGCAGAGCTTTGGAGGGCAGAGCAGGCTTCCTGTGGTGTGGGGCTACTGTGCCTCAGATCTGACTTTAGCTGGAATCCACCCAAGATGGGAAAGTAGTTCAGATTCCATGGCCCAATCAGCCCTCAAGGTCTGCTGCAAATGCCAAAGGAGCCACTTAGTGCAGACTGTGCTAGTGGTGTGTGTGAGAGAGGGACATTTGCCTCCTCTGAGCTGGACTGACTCCCTCATTTTATATAGGCTACCACAGCAGTCATGTGACAACAGCTCATGGTCACAACAGACGTGGGCTGAAGGCTCCTTATCCCATCACAGACCTGTCCAGAGTGTGGTTGCTCTGATTTAACTTCCACCAGTTGTTTAGAGTTAAGAATGGCAGGGGTATGTGCTACCTCTTCTACAGAATATAACCCAGAGGGGCCCTATTCTCAGGCATCAGGATGTGAGAAACTCCTATGGAAACCAATCTCAGCCCTGGATTCGGACTTGGTCTAAACAGAAGTTGAAAGATGCTTCAGTTAAACTCTTGCTGCCATGACATCCATCAGCCATGATTATAGTCAAACTTATTCCACCCAGAGAACTCTATAATCTGGATGTTTTACTTCATCATTTTGTTCTTGTGACAGAGTCTTGTAGCACCTTATAGACTAACAGATCTTAGGGATCATGAGCTTTCGTGGGCCAAGACCCACTTCATCAGATGAATGTAATTTTGCTCTTGGTGCACTTACCATTAAAGACATGTTGGCTCAAATGGATGATGTGCCCATCACATGACCAAACACACACCAGTTTGCCCAGTGCCACGGTATGAGTTGTTACTGGTTTTCATGGGTACAATAACCTCTGATTTGAAGTGACTGGTTTGGGGCAGGAGGGGTGGAAGGGTTGAGAGAAAAATGCAACAAGTGAGGAGCAAAATCTAGGCACATTCTACTGAGCAGAAATAACTATTTTTTAATATAATCAGTGGGCCAGCTACTCAGATTAAATGTGATTAATGCCAATTGAGGAGCAGGACCAGTGTTTGTAGCAACTGCAGAAAAAACCATAGGTCCTTACAAATTATGAAAAGGCACCAGACTGAGGAGGCTGGTGCTTGAAGCCCTCTGGTACATCGGCCAGGTGACATGTCAGAGCTTGCAATGCAACTCACCCTGATACCCAAGCTCCTCCTCCAATGGAGCAAGAGGGGGTTTGGCTGGCTACACCTATACAGCCCCTCTGCCAATTTCCATCTGCCTGTTTCCCCTCCCCTACACCTGGTACTTGGAGCTGAATGTGTCCATCATGTTTCCACAAAGCCCAGTGCCACTTGGTTGCAGGGACTGTGTGAAGATAAACCTGGCTCAGTATTTAGAGAAGGTGGCTACTTACTGGTTTTTGGCAGCTTTTTTAAGTAGTGCCGACTCTGAACAGAAGATGGTCTTCACCTTCTCGTGCCCCTCAGAGGCTGAACTGCAACCGCAAGACATTGTCGTTGGAGGGCTCTGATTGTCTGGCAGGATCAAGCACTTGTCGACTGGGAGTGACCCATTAACCAAGTGATCTAGTGACTTGCTCTGTGTCATCCAGGTGTTTTGGTCAAGCTGGCTGGGAGGAATTTGACATGCTAACATGGGGATTAGCATCTTCTTGTCTTGAGTGGGTGTCTCCTGACTGGTGACCATAGGGCTGTTGAGTCTGGATACCTCTGACACTTGTATGACAGGGAGATTGACATCAGCCTGTGCCTGGACGTTCATGTGGAGTTTCTTCATGTGGCGCACAACAGCTGCGGCATTGAAGGCTTGCTGAGGAAGAGGAGACAAAGCCACCATCACCATGACTATCTCCCAAGCTGCTGAGCTACCTGGATGCTGCAGTGTGAATGGAGGATCTCTGCTGAATAGGGATTTACTGCAGTTGCATTGCCCAGTGCTGTGCTGCTCTAATGGTGGGCCAAGTTAAACTCTGGCATAAGCAAATATAGGGGAGAATTTCACCCACCCCCTTTTTGACAAAGCAGCTGACTGGTCAGAGCTGCAAGATTTAGCTCAAAACTGAACCCTATTTTTGAACAAAGTAAAACACCATGGAAGCATCTGTTCTTGCAGCATTGCCAACCTCACTAGCATAGCAGATAGGGGAAGGACAGGTATGGGGGTAAGACAAGAAACCTGGGTTCAGTTCCCACAGGCAACTCAGTTGCTTGGTGCCTCAGTTTCTCCCCTGTGTAATATGGGACTGATTCTTCCTCATCCTAGCCTTGGTCTAGATTTTAAGATCTGTGTGGGATTGTGTTAGTATCAAGTTCAGCACTGTGGAGGGGCTCTAATTTCAACTGAGACCTCTTGGTCCTACCATAAATATAAATAATGGTCATGCAAGAGGTCCAAACAGATTTCTGGGGGAAAGGGTCCAATTTGTGGGTGCTTATTCATGGTCTTGAAAGTGTGCTCCTGGCTAAATGGCAACAACTAGCATTTGCTTTGGAAATGGTTCTAGAGAGCCCAATGGAAGCCACTTACCCTCCATTTGCTCTTTGCAAAGTTCTTCTGGATCTGAGCACTGACAGATGGATATATGTCCCGGTGAAGGGCTGTATTTCCATTAATCCTGCAGAGGGGGAGAGAAGAAACAGGCTTGTTGACAGATGGCATTTGAGAGGCATTCCCTATTCTGGAGGCAGCTAACTGCTTTGTACATTCAATCAAGAGTAATTAAACCCAAAGGGAAACACAGCAACAAAAAAATACAAACACATACTTCAGAGCTGAGAAAAATATCAGGGGGATTGTTTCCCCTTCCTAAGATGAGTCATGCACAAATAGCCACTTTCTTCACAAACAAAATAAGACAGAACAGTCCACGTCAGATTGCAAAGAAAATAGTAACATCACCATTTGTAGATACAGATTGCACTCTAGTACTAAATGTTGGGACCAACAATGGTAGGTATACGGCCACAAGGTGGGAGACATGTTACTCTCACCAAGAATGCCTCAGGGCTCTCTCACAGGTGAATCTCTCATTTGGATCCTTCTCCAGTAAGTGACAGATGAAATCCTTGGCTGTTTGTGGGGAACAGAAATAGAATCATGTTTTAGGACTTACAGGAAGGAATCAAAGCAGACATAGCAAATGCTGGCAGATAAAACAAGCTGCTTAAGCACTGAATATTCCATGTCTAAACGTGCAGTATTGGAACACTGTCCCAAAGGTAAACTGGACATGTGCTCAGAGGAGATATGTTGCTTAGGGGGCCATGTTAACTGAAGATGGGTCAAGTTTTGTTGCTAAAAATGTATGGATTGTCAGAGTGGATCAGACCTGTGGCCTACCCAGTGCAATTTCCCCATCTCCACATCTGGTACTGGCCAGGGTCAGAAGAAGGTGCATAAACACTCTTATTAGGGCTGGGAAGCAAAGAAAATAACACTGTGGAAAATATCAATTCTCCTTTACTTGTACTCCCTTGTAGATTTCAGCCCATCCAGGATCAGGAGAGTTCTGGATTGCAGATATATGCCTGAGATGGGGCAGGGTGCTAATGACTTGTTTCCCAGTGGGAGAGATTTACCTGACTCAGAGATATCATCCCAAAATGGAGACTCAAACTCATAGTAGCCTTCTTTAATCTTTTCAAAGAGTTTGGATTCTGTCTCTTCGTAGAAGGGAGGGTATCCACACAGCCTGGACAGAACAGGAAGAAGTTGATTAGCTCCTCTTCAGGCACACAAGCTTTTTTTAAACTCTACCAGGGACATGGTGTGTCCCCCAGGGATAAGTGAATAATAGGGGATGTGTATGTAGCTTCACCATGTTTCTGAATAGCTACAGCCAGACCAAGGTTAAAAGCTTCAGTGCAGCAATGTTGGGACAAAGCCGCAGCTGGTATGCAGGTAATGGGATGTAGCTGAACCTAGAAAGCACAGGGGGGATGCTGAATGATAGTGAGGGTACTGAAGGAATAGTGCATGGCATGGGCTCTATATTGAATTGGACTACAGTCTATTACACTGAATCTTCACTGCCTTTCACCTTGTGAACAGGGGCTCTGAAGCTGGTGGTGTCACACCTATTTTGCACAAGCATATGTGGGATCACAAAGGGCCACACCACTGAAGAATTCTGAGCATCTGTCAAAAAAGCAAGGGTGCTGTTGGCTTGTACTCACAAGATATAGGTAATGACTCCTATAGACCAGCAATCTACTGCCTTGCTATATGGTTTCTGTGCTAGGACCTCTGGAGCTACAGAAAAAGAACAAATCAAAGTTATAGGCAATTGTCATAACCCTAAAGTAGCTGAGAATTCCTTCTTACCTGTAAAGGGTTAAAAAGCTAAAGAGAACCTGGTTGGCATCTGACCAAAGGGACCAATGGGGACCAAAGATGCTTTCAAATCTTGGGGAGGGAAAGTTTTTGTTCTCTGTGCCTGTGTCTTGTTTGCTTTGGGAATTTCAAAAGAGCCAGACAGCTTTTCTTCTCTCCATCTTCTAGTCTATATCTGTTCTAAACAGCAACAGTAATTAGCCAGACAAGGTGTACTAGGTTATATTTGTTTTTCAATTGTGGACTTCTCAGGTTTTAGGAAGATATCCCCGTGTTCTCTAATTTTGAAACTCAGCAGAGGGGGATTTCTCTGTGGTGTGGGCTTTTCTTTGATTCTTTTTGTGACTGTAAGGGCTTTTCCACTGATTTTATAAAGGTACATTGTTTCTTTTTTCCTTTAATTAAAATCTTTAAGAATTGGCTGCTTTTTTCCATTGTGTAGATCCAGGGTTTTTGGATTGAGCTCACCTTTAAGAATTGGTGAGGGGTTTATCTCAAGCCTTTCCCAGAAAGGGGGTGTGTAGGCTGGAGGGGATTTTGGGAGAATAGGGGGTTCCAAGTGGCCCTGTCCCTAATTCTTTGTGTACGCTTGGTGGAGGCAGCATACCTATCCCTCCAGGTACAGAAGCAGCTTGTGCCTGGGAAAGTTTTAACCTAAGCTGGTAAGGTAAGAATAGGAGTTTTCTTCTCTCATGCAGGTCCCCACATCTGTACCCTGGAGTTCAGAGTCAGGAAGGAACCCTGAGAGCAATATAAACCATTTCAGGATAGCAAATGGCTTGACATCAAAAAATTGGCTTCTCATAGACCTGGTTTGTGAGACTTTCATACCAGAGAGGGAGTTAGTGACTGTTGTGTGTACAAACAGTTCTGTGTATTTGCCACCCACCAAATCCCAAGCAGCAGCAAGGCGACTAACTCCGATTTTAAGACCAGAAAGAACATTGATCTTGTCTGATCTGCATAACACAAGGCAGAGAACCTCCTTCAGTAATGTGTGCATCAAGCCTATAACCTGGTTGAGCAATCACTCCCCTTTTTTAGGGAAGAGTGTTGATTTATAGACTTGATGTGATCAAGAATCCACCATGTAAATTCTCAATGATTATTACCCTCACTGTTAAATTTGCACCTTATAGTCTGCATTTGTCTAGCTTCAGCTTCCAACCTTTGGATCTCAGTTCCTGTGTGTTCCAAGGAGCCAGGTTCTCAGTTTACCTTTTAGAACTGGTTGCTCTTCCACAGAACTTTATAGCTTCAAAATGCTGTCTGGACATGAATTAGCTCTAACACCCCTGGTGAGATATGGGCCATAATTTATTTTGTGATTTTCAATGTGTGGAGGGGCCCAGAGCCTAGAGTGGGCTCAGTATGGTTACATTTTAGACATAAGTAAATACATTTTACAAATGGGCAACATACAAAGGAAGGCTGAATGACTTGCACAAGGCTAGGGTGCAATTTGGAGAGGGTTAAACATGCTGGAGTTCTCAAGCCATTAGGTGAAGTGGTCTCAGACATGTTCTGCTAACCAGACAAGAGAATCCCCAAAATTACTACTTAGAGGCCAAATCCTGAAATCCTTACTCAAGCAAAAACTGCCATTGATTTCAATTATAAAAAATGTATTGACTAACCAAGATTAGGTTGTAAAATTTAAACAAAATTATATGGCACAACTTCTCTTAAGCCTTCTGAGATTTGGGCATCCTTAAAAACCATGTCCCTAATCAGATTCTTCTGCAGCCTACACAGTGTATTTATTAGCATGTTACTAATATGCATAACCATGTTATTTCTTTGCTTTCTTCTGGAAAGTGCCTGGGCTTGTGTCATGTAGGTAAGTGAGAGTCCATCCTTGCCCCCTTGCTCACCAACATATCCTGGAGTCCCACATGCCGTGGACATGATGCCATTCTGCTCCATTTTAGACAAGCCGAAGTCTGTGATCATGATTTTGGAGTTTTCTTCAGGAGTCAGGTAAAGCAGGTTTTCAGGCTGTCAGTAGGAAATGGTCAGAATTTAAATGCTGCTCTGACAATCAGAGGGGCACTACAATCAAGTGATAGGTTCATTTGTGCTTCTGTTCATGCACAAAAAAATAATGGTAGCCAGAGATATAATGGTGACTTTGCTCTAAAAACCACATCACTAAAATGATGAATACATTCCTAGGTTCTTCCCCCCATGCCTGTTGTCTGCTCTATCAACTGGTTTCCTCTTATATTGACCTTTTATTGGGTTTGTTTAAGGTAGGAAGGATGCTCTAGTGGGTAGGGCACCAGGCTGGGACTTGAGACCCAAGTTAATTGCCTAGCTCTGACTGCCATACAGCCTGAGACACCCTGGGCAAGTCATTCCATCTACCCTGTGCTTCATTTCCCTCTGTGTAAGGGTGAGTAATACCTCCCTATTGCTCAGGGCTGCTGAAGATCAAAACCCATCAGTGAGAGCAAGGCATTCAGGTACTGCAGAGCATCAGATAAGCACCATTCTAGAACTTAGACTGTCAACTCCCTGGGGCAGGAGTGGTCTTACACTGCATGTGTGGGGCCCCTGGACCCTATCATAGTACAAATAACTTTACTTCAGTATTGGACCAGGTTTGACAATCCAAAAAGAGTTCTGTATTTTGCTACTGATGATGCTTCTATGGGGAAACCAGATAACCTTGAATTCTGTTATGAGCTGAAGTGACATTTTCTAAAGAATCTAGGCCAGAATAGGCCCATGTCTATTCTCACCAGCAATGACTCCAGGTATGGACATGCTGTTATGAACCCATATGCTTGTACATGTAGTTCCTACTGCTGGCACCAGGGGACACTTGTATAAACAATGGGTTGTGTCACTGAGCTCTCTTTAGAGGCCCCTATGGCAAGAGAGCCATTGGAGTTCATTGATTTGTCAACAGTTCACTTGCAGTTTCACAAAGCTGATTTCTAGGCCAGCAGAATGAACAATCTGACTCAGACTAAAACCTCTAGAAAGTCACTGCACAGAATACAGAAAGGTTCTGATTCCAGGCAGTGGCTCTGGGGAATTCAGGAGTCAGGTTAACACTCACTGAGCATGACTTGATGGATGCAATTGTGTTTGATGCAACCTGCTACAGTTACCACCATATGGAGTTGCCTCTGCACCTTACATAGGAGCCTTTTGTGCTTTTGGTGATGAATGTCCAAGGGTCAGTCCTTGGAGGTGATCTGTTGGGTGGTGATAGTGACAATAGCATGATCTTAAAAAGCTGGTGAGCATTAGTAGAATTTCACTGTGTGCTTTAGTGAACTCTGCAGTGCTGCATTGCAGACATTGTTAATGTCACAGGACAACGCAGTTTCTGAAGAGTACAGTGTCTACATACCTTTAAGTCTCGGTGAACTATTCCATTCTCATGGAGATATTTCACTGCTGCCAGGACCTGTTGGATCACTATACTTGCATCTTTCTCAGTATAAACTCCTCGTTCCAAAATTCGGTCAAATAACTCCCCTCCAGACACCCTGAAGGGAAAATAGTACACACCACCAGCTAGAGTATGGATATTAAAAACTAAAAAAAGAAGAGCAGGAAATTTTACTTGATCTAGATATGAAAAAAACTAGATCACTCCTCACTATGGTATCTGGGCTTTCCTTGCTCAAGTGCCAATGGATGCCTAAACATTCTGTTGGGTGTATGAGCGCCACACTGGTTCAGCAGGGGTTAATCCTACACTGGGCCAGGAAGCCACACCCCCTCAGCTCTGCTGGGCATTCTCCAGCTGGAGCACTGATATAAAAGGGAGCAACTCAGCTCAGGTGGGACTGACTGCCAAAGGGACAGGACATGTGTTGCAGAGGGACTGCCAGTACTTCAGGGCATGGAGACCCACCCAGATGACTACCCATGACCCCCAGACATCCTACACCACAGGGGGAGGAGACTGAGAATCCCATGACAACAGGCCATGAAGGAACAGGTAAGCAAGCAACTCAGGGAAACTTGAGAATCAGTCACAAAGCCAGGGCTTAGCTCTGAGTGTTTCAGCAGGATCTCTTCCAAACTGGTGGTGGGCAACCCTGCCACAGCCAGGGCCCTGGGTTGGGACCCAGCGGTGTGGGGAGGGCCCAGGTCTTCCTACCCTGGCTGCCACCCACCCCAAGGTGGCCAACCCCTCCAACCACACAGCCCTGACTAAGGGCAGCTATATAGACTCTGGCCATTAGGCCACACAGCCCAGTGTAGGAGGACCACCTTGATGATGCCCAAACATTAGGCCCCATTGCTTCAAGACTAGGAGTGGTCACTCAAACTCAGCTGCAGGGAGGGTATACCAGCCCCATGACACACAAAGCAAGGTTTGGGGTTGCCCTGAAAGCTATTGCCTTAATGCAGCCAATTTCTGTGACAAGCATTTGAAATCCTCCCTAAATAATTCACTAGTACAATTTGCATGGAGCCATGTACAACTGGCAAATTTAGTAAGCCCAAATTGCCTTGGATTGTGATGCTGCTACCTGATTGTCTGAACCCCAAGGGCTTGGAGGGGTTTCCCTTCTTACTTTCAGCCTTATGTGCTGAGCTGTCTCCAGTCTCCATCACGTGATGTGATTTATTGAGAGTTAATCTGAGTAAAACAATCCTCCTTTGAGGAATCCACACAATCCCCCAGTCACAGCAGGGACACCTTCAGCTGTTCCTTACAGCTAGCTGCTTTTGCTGCTGACCCATTTGCCCATTTTCCCTTTCACAGGCCCAGTACATAGCAGAGCTTTAATTAGAAACTTGCCTATTCTGGTCCTGCTAAATTGTGACAAGTTAGATGCTGATCAGAGTTTAGAAACACTCATATAAAAGGCCCACACAATGAAGTGTCTAGGGTAGTTGCATCAAACCCTGTTCAGTCCATTGATGAACAACATGTCAGAAGGGATATTTTTGTGCATTTGACCTTCAGATTAAGTGCTGCATGGGGCTGCTGAAATGGATACTCAGCACGAGGAAAACGTTATTTCTGTGCTACTACTTACAGCTGCATGACCAGGTAAAAGTGGGTTGCACTTTCGTAAATGTCTTCCAGAGTCACAATGTTTTCATGCTTTATTCTGCAATCAGCAAAGACAAACTGGTTACAAACCTATTTGAGGAGAATCACTGAAGGGTAGGACTGAAAGGGACCTCAATAGGTCTAGTCCAGTTCCCTGTACTCAAGACAGGACTATGTAATAACTAGACCATTCTTGACATATTTGTCTAGCCTGTCCTTAAAACCTCCAAGCAGATTCCACAACTTCCCTAGGCAAATTGTTCCAGTGCTTACCTATCCTGACAAGACGTTTTTGCTAATGCCCAACCTAAACCTCCTTTGCTGCAATTTAAGCCTATTGCTTCTTGCCCCATCTTTAGATAGAAATGAACATTTTTTCACCCTCCTCCTCGTAAACACTTATGTACTTCAAAGTTTAGGATGCATTGTCAAGCTGAACATTATGCATAAATCTTCCTCTTGTTTCACACCAGTTTCTCTGGGCAAAATTCCACTCACTTCCAAGAGTAAAAACGAGGGGTCCTTGTGGCACCTTAGACTAAAAAAGTATTTTGGCATAAGCTTTTGTGGGCTAAAACCAACTTCAGATGCATGGAGTAGAAAATACAGTAGGAAGATATTATATACACATACATATACACAGAGAATATGAAAAGATGGGTGTTGCCATTCCAACTCTAATGAAACTAATCAATGAACATGGGCTATTATCAGAAGGAGAAAGTTTAGTGATAATTAGGATGGCCCATTTCAAACAGTTGACAAGAAGGTGAGTAACAGTAGAGGGAAAATTAGCATGAGGAAATAGTTTTCAGTTTGTATAATGACCCATCCACTCCCAGTCTTTATTCAACCCTAATTTAATCATGTCCAGTTTGCAGCAACCACTCATGTTCTGTGTATACACACATCTTCCACTCCATGCATCTGACGAAGTGGGTTTTAGCCCATGAAAGCTTATGCCCTAATGAATGTGTTAGTCTAAGGTGCTGTAAGTACTCTGTTCTTTTTGCTGATAAAGACTAACACAGCTACCACTCAAACCTCTTTCCAAAAGCGTGACTCCTGATATACACAGGAGAGAGGAAGGAGAATCAGGGCTTGTATGCATGAACCAATTTGTGGCAAGCTGGGGTGTGAACTGACCCTGCATTAGCCTGCTGAAGACTGATTGTCCACTTGGACCTGGCTGACACATGAACCATTTGTTGGTGCCTGTTTCAAAGAGGTCTCTGGCTTTTCTGGCTGATGCCTTCCTGCCCTACATTGTGTTGCCATTTACATCAGTGCAAAGTGGGTGTTAAACACAGTCAAAACAAAATGGAAGCACTACACTCCTTTGGCAAGCAAGGACAAATTTTGTTATTTTTAAGACAGTGTTGAAAATCTAATTTTCCTGTCACTCTCCATGCTGTTTGGTTTTAGTCTTTTTCCAGCTCTCCTGTAGAACTGTTGGGCTTGGCAAGGGGCATATGTAAATAAACTTCACAAATCTCTTTTCAGGGAATTTAAATAATTATCTGCTTTTCATCTCATCCACCTTTAATGAGATGAAAATTTGTGCAGCAGCAGCAGCAAATGGCCCTTACACCTAGGAAGAGTGATGGTTTTAGTCCTAAAGCTGCAGGTCATGGAATGTAGTGTGCTCTGCTTCACATTCAAAATTATACTCACTTCTTCAGCACGGCTATTTCATTCTCCAGGCTGCTGTCCTGGATGACCGGAGACTTCTTGATGCACTTTAGAGCAAAGAGCTTCCCAGTGGTCCTTTGCTTCACTAGGAAAACTTCTGAAAAAGCACCTCTTTGGAGAGAGCACAAATGAGGGACAAATGTGTTTCAAAAGATGGCAAAGTTGTGAGCTGGAAGCAAATACATTTGGAGAAGGAGCTGAAGTAAAAAGCAGGCAAGTAATCAAATAATGATTAAAGCTTCCACTATAAGGGGATGGCATTTGTAATTAGCCCCCACAGTTCTAGGATACCAGTATTCTGATATATATATGGCTTCAAAATCCTATTGATTTCATGTTGCTATTTGAAAATGTACAATTTAAGACTGTGCAGGTCTCAGCAATATTTGGGAGATAAGAACCTCAGATGGATTAAAACCAAAGAAAATATTTGAATGAATGGTGCTAACCAAGACTGTAGAGTTTCACTTCAACTTATAGTACTCAATATATTTATTATAATGTATATAAAATGAGCAGTACCTACAGACACCTAACAAAATCTTTTCTGAAAGGGGCAGAGTGCCTAATATAGTTAAGTTAAACCTGAAAAACATCTGGATGTGAGAGCCTAGATTTGGGCTGCTAGACAGTGTTCTCATTCAGGATCATGGTTTGACCAATATATAGAGAACCCACGTCAGTTCTAGGGTGTGAAGGTCCCCAGGGCCTGGTCAGTCACTGAAAAGTTAGTGAGTGGAGAAAGGGGTGAACAAACAGAACATCTAGCATGGAACCTTCCTGACCGATGGATAAAAGGGAGAGAGATTAAATACAGAATCACAATAGCAACGTTCAGGAGACCACCACACCAGTAAAGACAATCAAGTAGCTACTTATGTACATGCCAGCCCATGAGACTACTCTGGTAGTGTCAGATTAGGAGTCCATCTTAGCAGGAAAGGCAGATGATAGCACAGGCATCCAGTGATTACTATCTGAACAGGAGGAACAATAAAATGCCATGTAATTGAATCTCAGAGCCTTTGCACCGTAATCTGTTGGGACCCACACTAAGGATTTCCCCATGCTAATGCGATCCCAGGTAGGAGAACATACTGGCAACTGTCTAATGAAGCACAGGACCAAAGACCTGTCTACTCATTACCATTAAAGATCCCCCTCTTTCCGCCAAGGCAGGGGTATTCATGGAATCCCAGCCAAATTCTAATGTGAGTGATTTATTATATTCTGCTTCCTCAGCATCCCTCTATTTCAATCAAGGAAGATACTAGCTTTCCCCCAACTGTGTCAATGACATTCCAGAGCTGAACTGAATGGTTGTGTCCTGCCCCAGAGGTGGCTGTATGTCAGTTAAGAGAGAGCTTTACTTTGCTTATTGCTTGATAAACAGTTTGGGTGCTTTATGCATTAATCAAAGTTCTGCCAATCAAATGTGAAATAGCTGGATAAATCCAGTTCACTACATAACATTTCCTTCTGGCATCTGACGACTTCGGCCCTGGCTTCTCACAACCAGCTTAGAATTGTATGCTCTGAATTAAAATGCAATGGATGAGTATATATCACATCCCTCATAGCAAAGTGCAACTCAGTACAACGACGGGTGAATATTTATAACATTGCCAAAGCCTACAATCTTGTTAAAGGTTTTTGCTTAGGCAGCTCAACCTGTCAGGTGATAGTGCCACTGCACCAAGCTCCTCAAGTAATCCTCATCACCTGCACAGCAGCTTAACTGATGGTGTTGACAATTGCTAGTAGAGCTGTGAGCATTTAAGGGAGCTAGAGAGCTAGGAGCAAAATGGTTTGAGAGGCAGTGGGATCCAACAGGGATCCAGTGGCACTCAGGAAACCTGGGGTCTGTCACCAACTCTCTGACCATGAGCAAGTCTCCTCCTGTCTATCTTGGGTATTTAAACTATAAATTCTTCAGGGCAGAGAGTGTCTTACCATGTGCCCAGCACAATGGGGCCAGGTTCTCAGCTGGGACCTAAAGATAGGGTGACCAGACAGCAAGTGTGAAAAATGGGGACAGGGGATTGTGGGGGATAACAGGAGCCTATATAAGAAAAAGAGCCAAAAATCAGGACTGTCCCTATAATATTGGGACATCTGGTCACCCTACCTATAGATGCTACTGTCATGAAAACTAGCAAGAACAGAAAACATGCCACTCATATCCCACTCATAGTGCCCAGTATGTTGTGAGATAGCTTGGCTAAGCACAGAGTGGTACCCATCTGGCATATAGCTGGTTTATTTTGTATTCAGTTGCTAGCCCCTGGCAGCAACTCCTAGCACAAGAGGAGTGAGACAAAAGCAGCTCCAGGCATGACTTGCCTGCAGTAGGGAGAAAGATTCCCTGAGCCATGCTACCCATGGTCCTGCCCATGAGTCTTAGCCCATGACATGTCCTTTCTGTCCTTCCCCACACATGGGTGACTGCTGCCTTAGCCTGGAGAGGTGCAGATCATAGAATAGTCAGCAGCAGGGGAAGAGCTCAGTGAGTTGGAGCAGGATCAGCCTGTGATTTACTTGAAGCAGAGTGAATCCTGAGATGTTGAGGTTCACACTGTTTTCTTCTCCTTCCATTTCATGTCTCTCCTGCACTATGGGTCCAGCAGGATATGAAGGCAGAAGACAAAAATAGTGCAAGGGTCTGATTCTCAAATCAGACCATCCCTGATTTAAGCTACCTTGGTGCTCTCTGTATTCTGGACAGGCCCTTTCAGATCTGGGAGCAGGGATGGTCCAAGAGACTTTCTAGTCACTCTGGAAGCAGAAATAAGGGAAAGTTTATGAAGCAGCCAGTCCCCAGCAAGTCTAGGGAGTTAAAAGTTAAGGATACAACCTCTGTCTTTTCACACTGAATGAACTGAGGATTAACTGGCACTAATGTGTGAGCATCTTACACTGAAGAGTCTTGTCATATCTTAGCAAGCTGTTATGGGGAAGGGAACCTTTTATCTTGATATTGTAACCATCACAATGTTGTTCTCAGTTTGCACTCCCTGGACATCCCCTCTAGAAGGGAGCAGCTGGGGGCAGAAAACTCCCCAAAGCCACATGCCCTATCAAGATGGACATCCAACAGAAGATTTCCAAGGGAACAATTCACCCTCAAGACTAAGTTCAGCACTGATGCCAGCAGGTGAGAGCCCATTGACTTCAATTAGCACAGTGCCCAAAGCTCAGTTTGGTCCCCTCTTTCTGCAGATCTATAGAAGGAATTATTTGCTCATCCTTGTCTTGCCTTCATCTCCCTGTGCTCCTGATTACCAATCTTTAATTCACTGAACACCCTAATATTCAGAGTCAGATTTTCATGTGCTCAGCACCCAGAATGGGAGCCCTATTTTTCCCCAAGAGAACTCCACTTCTCTTTATAGGCACCTAAATAAGGACCGGGGTTTCCAGAGTTCTCAGCACCTCCCATTGGGACACTTTTAGGCTCTCTCTCCATGTTCTCTGTTTCATAGATGCATAGACAAACTGGTCCCTCATACTCACATCTGTCCACCCTGCTTGTCCCCTCACCAGGAGGGGGACATTGAGAATGAAATCCTGACAAACTGCATTTGCAATTACTTATCCCTTCCCCATGAACAATTTGAAATAAGTGATCAAAACACAGGTGGGTTTTTGGTACCTATTCTACCTGATAGGACAATCTCCCTTATAAAGCCACTTAAATGGCTTAATCTACTTTGGTTTTCCATTGCACTTGGAATCCTTGGAACTTTCAAGGATACTGGTGCCTCCATTTATTTCAGTTCTTTTTTTAACCAAGCTCTGTATTTATTGTAGTCAACTCTCTCCAGTGCTAATGAATGCTGCCCTACTGAAACACCCACTACATATGGCACCAATCCTCATTTCTAATACCATCTTGGTTTGTAATGCAATGTAGGAAATGAACAACCTACAGATCAGATGCTAGAGCATCTGTTCCACATTTCATTCCTAAACAAATAATTATGCCTTGTAGCAGAGTGATTACCTGCTCCCAGCCAGGAGGGCTTAAAAAAGCCCAGGAAAGGCTTGTGGCTGGGAGCATGCCAGCTCCCAGGCTGATTGGGAGGGCAGGCTCAGCTGGGTGGCCACACCCCAGACTAGCAGGCCCTTATAAAAAAGGCTGAGGCACAGGGGCCTAGAACACAGTGTCTTTTCTGGCTACAGAGGCAGACAGGCCTGGTTGTTGGGGAGCCTGACAGGATACCCGGAGTGGAGCAGGGCTGGGGGGAAGCAAGAGGAGCTGGGGAGCTCTGGCCTGGAAACCTCCAGGCTGCAGGGCCTAGAAGACAGCCCCAAAAGTGGTTTTGGGATTGCAGGGGGCAGCCCATGAGTAGACAGAGGCAGCAGGCCAACCCTCCTTGCCAGTGAGTGGCAATTACTCTGCAGTCTGCCCCAGAGAATGGGGTAAGTTATGACTGGCAGTTGCTTAGACTGAGGCCAGGTGGGGATAAGGGGTGGGGGTTCCCCAGGGATGGGAGACCTGAGACTGTGGGGGTATTGCAGGGGCACAGCACCCTAGGGGAGAGGGCACCAGGGTCCAGGGAGGGACATGGGGCCACTGCAAGCAGGACTACAGCCTGCAGAGGGCACTCCAGACCCTGGAAAGAGCTAATTCTGCAGGCAATACCACAGGGTGAGTCACCTCTATACTACATGCCCCCATATTAAAAATTAATGGATCAACAAATTGGCTAGAAGAGAACAAAGTTTTCCTTGAGCCTCAGTCCTCAAGGACAGTGCTGCTGGAAAATTTAACTCAGTGGCTCTCAACCTTTCCAGGTAACTGTACCCCATTCAGAAGTCTAGTTGGTCTTGCATCCTCCCCCCCCACCCACAAATTTCACCTCACTTAAACTACATGCCTACAAAGAACCCCACAAAATACAAAGGTGTCACAGCATATTACTGAGAAATCATTGATTCTCATTTTTCCCATATAGTTATAAAATAAATCAACTAGAATATAAATATTGTACTTACATTTCAGTGTATAAAGCACTATAAACAAGCCACTGTTTATATGACATCTTAGTTTGTACTAACTTTGCTAGTGCTTTTTATGCAGCCTGTTGCAAAGCTAGGCAAGCCTAGGTGAGTTGATGCATCCCCTTGTCACAGGGCCAGTACACCCCATCACCCAGGAAGTGGGGCAAGGGCATGGTTGCCTCATGGTTAAGTAAATATGGCTGCATTCAGCCTCAAGGCTGAATAGCACAGAGGCTGCAGGGCTCCCCCATGTAGCAGGGAAACACAGCCCAGTGGCCAGAGGCTCTATAAGAAGGGTTTGGTGGGCTGACCCCAAAAGGAGGGGAGCTAGGTAAGGGAACCCAGCATCTCCTGGCTTCACCAGATCCCAGCCCAGATAGTAACAATGAGGTTCACCTCCAAGTCACAAGATAAACACCAACTGCATCAGGGATACTGGCTAGTTCTTCTCTGGGCTGCTTCCGCCAATGACTCTTGCAGTCAAAGTTACAGTATCTTCAGGGTCTTAGGACACCAGCAATTTCCCTACAGCATCCATAGGTGCCTGGGTGCCCAGCTGGGCCTCAGCATCTCCAGTTCTCTCAGTCCAGGTTCGTAGCTATGCCTTACCTAGAGCCCGTAAAGAATATTTTTCTTCCCCAGCAGCAAACTTGAATTGTGCTAGGCTGTTCCCTTTTATACTGCAACAGCAGTTGGCACATGCTCAGCAGGGTCAAGGGGGCAGGGCTTCTACTGCTAAGGGTGCTGTTTAACCCCTTCCGCTCCAGTGTTGAGCTAGTACATCCCTGGAAGACTTTTGCATTTCCACACGTTCTCCTGGCTGAGAACCACGGATTTAACTCATTTCTGGGGCTGACCATGGCAAAATGCAGTTCACAGCACCAGCTTAACTCTGGAGACAATGCTGAATTTATGGAAGCTCAATTGCAGGTTCCTAGGTCACAGGAAAGCGTCATCTGACAGAATTACTTGCTCTGAAAAGCAATTCAATTCGCACTCCATGGCCTTAAAGTTTTACCACAGGAGAGAACTAGTCAAGCTGTTAACTTCCAAAGATGTAACATACAACACGGAACAGGTCAGCGGTAAAGTAGATGGAATATGGTGGGGAGAGGAGAGAAAAAAGCACATTTCCAAGCAACTAAAATAAAAATTAGACTCATATATATTTGAGGTCTGCTTAGAAGCCTGTATTGTGAATGGAAAATGCATCTAACTGCTTCAGAGCTCTGGGAAATTTCCATTCAAAATCCTAATTCAATAAAACTCTTCCCATGTTATTATTGTATTATAGTATCAAAGGGTCCCAGTCAAGGAATCAGGGCTGTATTGCACGGAGCTGTCATTTAAAAAAGTGTTTGTATGGTGTCTGTGTCACAGAGAATGTACAAACTGAGTGACGACAGGCAGACAAGACAACCTAATGTGACAGAAAGGATAAGGGAAGAGGTAAAACAGCATCTTTTCTGCTCACCAAGGATTAATCATGAGCACTGGCCAAATCACTTCTTAGTGGAACGAGAGGTTGGAGCTGAGATTTTCCCATGTATCCCCGATCCAGGTGGTTATTTAGAATCAGGGCAGTCACAACATTTGGATGTAGACTTGTTGCTGGGGTCCAGTGTGGCTGTCAGTTCCAGGGGATTTTTAGGGGAACCAGGCCCTCAGATTTTAAACCATCACAGTGTGAATGATAAACTGCACTTATTTATTTGAATATTTCCAGAGAGCTGCTGGAGGGACATTAATGAAGTGAGGGAACATGCCCTTCTCACCAGAGCTGCTTTGCATTCATTGCAGCCCTTCTCGTCCCTCCTAACATTGCCCTGTAGTAACATGGTGGTGTCTGCAGACTGGAACATAAACCAAGTGAATTATTCTCTGTATCTGGGTCATTCTCCTCATTAGGCATCTGGTAAAACTGAGCAGTGGGCTTTCTTATTCTCTCTGCATCCTGCCTGGACTACTTGCAGGCTGTCTACAGCTACAGACATGTCATTTAGCTACCTCTTCTGATTCCACCCACCTGCCCCTATCTCCCCCCAGTGTACGATTCCAGAAGATGTGTTTGTTCAGGGTACCAGCAGATGGATGGTTAAGGCAGAGTTGCTGCTCTTCATCCAAATGCAGAGGTGGAATTATTTGTTATGGGACTTGCTGCTTCTGTTTCTACTGCACAGTGCAATGCAGCCAGAGTCTGGGGACCTGAGCTACATATTTGCTGTTTACGTTCCCTGCCCCCCTCTTCACCCAGGGCATTGGAAGAGCAGAGGGATCAGAAGGGGAAGAAGATGATGTGGGGAATCCTGTAATATTGCAATGGAGGGCTGAGCTGGGGGACTGGGTTGCATGCTCGTGTTAGAGTGACCAGACAGCAAATGTGAAAAATCAGGATTGCAGGGTAGGGGGTAATAGGAGCCTATATAAGAAAAAGACCCCCAAACCAGGACTGTCCCTGTAAAATCTGGACATCTCACCACCCTGCTCCTTGTAGAGATACGTTGTAGGATTGAACTGGGAAGCAGAGGACAGGTGAAAAACAGGAATCAAGTAAGGCAGCTGCACAGCTCTGAGCCCAGAAAGGAGACAGGAAAATAGGAGGGCACCCAAGACTAATTTAGGATATTCTAGAAATCTCCAGAGTCTGTTTTCTTGACACTTTCAGATCCCCTAAAGGGAGCAACTGCACTGTGTACAAAAGCTATTGCAGACAGGACCAAACTGCTTTTAGTATCATTTCCGAAGCCGTGGGTGAGCCTCTGAACATGTCAGACATCTTGTCTGTGGCTGGCTGAGCCGGTGGATATCAGCGTGAGCAAACTTACGTGGCACATTTGTAAATTTAAGAGAAAGCGACTAAGCAGTTATGTCGTTACAGCTGCTTGTCTCCCAAACAACTCATTATTCACAGAGCTAGTCCAGCTTTGGAGGGATAATTGGGGAGCGAGGCAACATCCTGATTGGACTGGAGGTAGGGGAAGGGACACTCACTGTGCAAAGTTGGAGTCTCAGACATTGAGGAAGAATTAAATAGGATGGAGCATTTGAAGTAGAAACCTTTTGCTCACTCAACCTTGTAATCATAATCAAGCAACTGATGCTGATGCTGAGCAGGTTCGGGGGCTCTTGGAAAACAAAGTGCTTTTGTTGGTCAAATAGAATGAAAGAATTACGGGAGGTGGGGTGGTTAGGAAAAGAGATCCCTTTTTCTCAGTGTAATTCCGCAGCTTGTGGTGGCTTTTCTGAAGTGTGAGCACGATGACACAGGTGTCATCAAAGTGATTTAAGTTTCCACGCACCTCACTGGGTATTTAACCAATTCCTCAGGGAGGTGAGCAAGTGGTATTGCCCCCATTTTAAAGATGCAGGATCCAGGGCACAGAGACATGGGCTGGATTTGATCAGTGGGTATCCCATTGTCTTTCCTGTTGCAGTGGTTCCACTTTAATTAACCACTGATTGAGTCAAAGGAAGGGGTAACAACAGAAAGTCCACTGTAGTATAGTGGCTAGAGTGAATACCTAGAATAGTAGAAACCGTGGTTCAATCCTTCCCTTGACCAGCTTAGAACCATATGTATGCTTAGCCTTTGCTATTGAAACCCACTCACTTTAATTAACTATTGATTGGGCCCAAGTAAGTGCTTAGAAGTGTAAAACCTTTGTTAACATGGTGGTTTGGGAGCTTACCTAAGACATCAAATATATGAGTTCTATTCCCCTTTGTGCCTACTGAAATGAAGGGTTTTGGAAAAATATTTGCCACTCAGGGACACTTTTATTAAAGTCCAAATCACAAAAGAGTTAAAAAAGTCATGTGGTCATATGACTACATGATGGTCATAAGACTATAGCTGACATATAGAAATTAATGGGAGATGAAGAGACAGTGAAGCCTTGGGAGGGGAGAAGGAAACTCTTTGAGATGCAGTTGAGAGGCAGGGATAGAAAAGGTGTAAATAAATTTCAGATGTTTGGAGGAGATTGCCACACCCACCCTAGTGTCACGTAAAGATGTTATTTTCCAAAGATTATCCAAACCCTCCATTATTAAATAAACAGTTTTATTCTTCATGTGGTGGGGCTAGAACAGGCCAGAGCAGCTGCGCAGGCTAGCAGCCAATCAGGAAGGGCCTATGGGGAGCCAATCAGGGCCAAGCAAGAGGTGGCCAATCAGGACCAGGCTACACCCTATATATAGGCTGCCTAACACAGGTGCAGCCAGTCTCATTCTGATTAACAAAGAAGGAGTGGTTCTTGAGATAAGGAAGTAGTTCCTTAGACAGAACAGTACTGGGCAGGCTCTGGGGAGCAAGGAAGAGCTCTGGCCCATTACCTGCCAGGCTATGGCCCTGACTGGAAGGGCTGAGAAGGTGCAAGGGACCAGAGAGGAAATGGTCCAGGGAATGTAGTCCCAAAGGGGAGAGAAGAAAGGCAGAGAGGCTGCCACTAGAGAATAATTGGGCCAGGACCCAGAGTAGTGGGCCTTGGGCCCTCCTTTTCCCCCTTGTACTGTATCTGGCTGTGGAGGAATGGCTGAGACAGATTGCAACCAGCCCTTGAGTGAAGGGACCAGACTTTGGGATTGTTGCTCACTGTGGCAGGAGCAAGCTGAGGGGACTTGTTACTTTCTCACCTGTCCTGGAATGGGGGTGAGACTGAACTAGGAGGCATTGCTGGAGGGCAGTGTCCTGAAGTGGAGACTTCTGAGCAGGGAGTAACATGGGTCTGGCAACAAGCTGAGCAGAAGATGGGAGAGAGCCCACCAGCAGAAGGTGCTCTGTGACTGACAGAGCTAATTTCTGGACTTGCCAGAAGGAGGTGCTGTGGTGGTGAGTCAACCTTTTAAAATTAACTTTATTAAAGTGTATCTCTTTCTTAAGTAACTTATACTTTACTCTTCAACCACATGTTCTAGCTAGTAAAAGCCTTGCTTCCAATTTGGGGGAGGCCAAAGATTAGCCATGGTACTTGGGTACTTACGATCCTAGTGCCTCCATGAAGATAAATGTTTTTCGGATGTTGTTGGTCGGTTTCTTCCAGGAATGGGTGTCATCCACTTCCTTGTGGCCCATTTTCTCCAGAGCTAAAGTGGGGAATTCTGCCAGAAAGAAGCGAAGAGCACTGGCTGAGTGGTCAGATTCATAACATGGAAAGCAGGAGCTAGTGGGGTGTAAAACTTACACCTCTGCATAGTATCCTGCAATGTGCCCATTTGTATGGATTCTCCTTTGGAGGTTTTTGAACATTTTCCTTTTGGTCTGTCAAAGTTAAGATTCAAGGAAGTCAATTTTTTATCAACAAAATAAACTGTCGGTGCAAATCATGTGACTCCTGGGCAGAATGATGAAATAGTTTTACCTACAATTGACAGTTCAAAAATGCAAGTACAAATTGTATCCCTTTAAAATGAAAACTGTTCTGAGAATTTGACACAATCACTCTCCTCAAATTACTGGTTCACCTCACTCACAGCAACTAACAAGATGAGACTTCAGGTTCTATTGATCTTAAATATCAAATTGCATCAGATTCCAAATGTGCATTACAGCTAATATTAGACATCTTGGCTAAGAATCTAGAACTCATATGGTGGGACTTGTCATTTGGGGATATTCATTTAATGACAAATGTGAGAGTGGCAATTACAAATATTTATATTTTGCTGAATATATAATGCTAAAGCTGTGATTATGCTGCTGGGTGGCTGCTAATGCTAACCTATTAAGGCACCCTGGACATAATGGATTAAAGTTACATGCAACTGAAGATGCAGGCAGTTATATTCAAGCAATTAAGCAGCCCTAATATTAAAATAGGCTAAAGAGCTGGTGTTGACTCAAAGGAAATTTACTAAAGATTTTGCTGATCTAGCTAATATGCACTGTATCTCTCTCCTTTTGTTCATTTTTATTAGTAGGTACATTTGCATGGAAACTGAACTGTTAGGACTTTGGATTGAACCCCCTTTCCTTACTGTTTATGCCTTATGTGGAGATACAAGTTTGTGACATCACAATGGTGGCTAGAGAGAATTGTGATGTTACAGACAGAGGCAGGGTTTTGGTCTTAATTTTGCTTCTGATGGAAGATGCCAGGTTCACTGAGCAGGAGGCTGGTAGTCTGGTACTTATACACAACCCAGGCCCAGCACAGGCAGCAGGTGTCATAGAACTCAGTCTATTCTCATTCCACACAACCAGCCCAGCAAACAAGCTCTCCTTAAATTGAACATCTACTCCTGGCTGTCTCCCTTTGTTTTCTTTCCATGCTCCTTGGTGAATAAGCAGCTGCTTTAGGACTTGCCACCCAAGACTTCTACTCTAGTGTTTCAAGCTCTGTCTTAACTTGTGATCTCTTCATTATGGTGGCTGCCTCTACATTTGCATGCAAAGTGCAAGGCCTGGGGCTGTGAGCATGAGTTTAGATGACAATTGTTGTAAACTTAGAGCTGTGATTCTCAACTTATTTACCATTGTGGGCTGCTTCTGCAGATCTTATGTGGGCCTCATTCTCAGACTATATATAATACTTGTATATCCTGAGGATGTCACATGGACTGCAGCTGTGTGCTGATTGATTTGCAAGCAGCCCATGGGCTGTGGGTTGAGAACCACAGGTTTAGAGGGATGACAACTGCAGCACCTCATCTTGGTTTTCCTCATCTAATTTAATGAGCTGCAAGAGAGATCCAACTTGTCACAGGGAAAGTCAGTTAGGTCTCTAACTTGACTATGATCCCCTCTTTTCTGTTGCTACTCAGTGTTGGGAAGGCAGCATTGCCTACTAGTTAGAGCAGACTTTGGGTCAGCAGCTCTTGGGTTCTAATCCCAGTTCTACCACAGACTTGCAGGATGGCTGAGTAGGCACCTATACCATTTTTACATTAGGGGCCTAGATTTAGGCTAGCTAGCAAACACTTGAACAGGAGGTGTGGGCACTTAGCATATTGGAAAATCAGGCCTAATTTCGGTGGCAACCTGAAAATTTGGCCTGAACCAATCCCTCACTTGATTTTTCCCAGCTCACAGGACTGGGACTCAGGAAACCTAGTTCTTATCAAGGCTCAGCCACTGACTTGCTGAGAGAGTCACTTCTCCCTGTGCCTCTAGCCTTCCACCCTTTGTCTGCCCTTGTCTATTTAGACAGTAAGATCTTCAGGGCAGAGACTTCGTATAGTGCTGCCATAATACAAATAAATAATACCACTACTTACTGGAGCTTAGTGACATGCAATGAGAACTGGTTAATGTTTGTGAAAGGTCTGGAAACATCTACCATGGGTCTTAAGATCAAATCTAACAGTCCAGAGGGAAATGTATTAGAAAGTGATCAATGAGGCTCTTAGCTGAGTTGAGATTTTTAGAACCAACCTCAATGACTGGATAATGTAGGAGGCTCCCCCATGCCAAGTGTACTAAGGAAATGCATTGAAAAGTCTCTAACAGAATCCAATTGTATGCTGAAAGCACTACTTTTAAGACACTCCATTTCCCACTACTCACCATCAGCCACATAATTCCATAAAAGCCTTTAAGACATGGCTGAATCTTTTGGAGACAAAATGGAGTCTCTTCTTAAAGAAAACAAGTGTACTGAAGAGACAGAGCACTAAAGCAAAAAAGCTGGAAAGCTGTCTCATGACAGGTTAGATTTTTGATTCCTGCCAAGCTGATTTTTCACCTTAACAGAGCTACAATGATGTTCAGATCCCTAACATGAGAATTCAACTTCATTGAAAGAGAAATTGACCCAGTTGCAAAAGAATGACAGCTGTAGTAGTAAATTCTAAAGGCCAAATCACTTAGTTTTTATCCACTTTAAAGATTCTGATGCCAACATGACAGTTGGCAATGCAAGTCCTGTGGACAGCAGCCCTATTTTGTTTAATTTGTGCTGATGAGTTCTTAGTGTGGAGCCATTAGTGCAAAACATTGAATATATTTAATTCATAAGCAGGTTTTCATTCAAGACTGTTCTTTCAACACTTTCACCTCTGCTCTCTGAAAAATCACTCAAATGGATTTTAAGCATGAATGCTTAAAGGTTGACTGAAAGTGAGTTTCATATGATGTATACAAATGTAAAAGTTGCAAAACCTGAATAAATCTGATGGAGGTCATTGCTTTGTATCTGGGAGGAGGAAGTTAGTCAAAATGATTCTGAATTATTGGTCCAGTTCTAGCCTTTAGATTAGCCACCAGCAGCACAGGCTTCCTTGAGACCTGACCCTCCTGATATGACTCCTCTAGTCCCCAGAGGGACCCATCCCCAGTCCCATCCAATCATTGTGCTGCACAGGTGCCAATGGTTCCAGCTATACTGGTGATCTGTGATGCCCCCACCTGTCCATGAGGAAATAGACTAACTGGCCACTGCTTTTAAATAAGGAATTGTATGTTCTTATATTCTTATTAGCCAGATCATATGATTAGCTTTTCCTTCTACCGCCTTTATTTTTATGGGGCAGGTACCTTTTGCCTGTCTGCCTGTGGAGAGGAAGGATGATGTGCTTTAGGGATGAGTTGGGACAGGGACTCAGATCCAGGTTCCATTTCATGCTTTGCTGCAGGCCACCCTGTGAGACTGAACAAATCACTTCTCATCCCAGTTCTCCTACCTGCCAGAGGGAGGGAGAGCAGTGACATAGGAGGCATTACTTTTAGATAAAAACACTGAATGTTTGAGGTGCCAGGATGCAGATGGGACAAAGTACCCATCTGCCTCACTCATGGCAGAACATACACTTTAAAAATCCTTCCTCCCCTGCCAGACACTAAGGAACTAGTCTTACAAAGATATTGCATACAACACAGAAGCAATGCAAAAATCCCTGGACTACTGACCTGCAATGCACCATCTTTCCTGTTACCTTGTCCTCCACCCTTCCCTCAGTGGTCTGTTTAGGATTAGGGCAAATTGCAAGTGCATAGTGTGGTGTGGGACAGGCTTTGTTTTACTTACTTCAGTCAGTGCTTAGCTCAAACCCTGACCTTTCCTGAGACCACTACCACAATACAAATAAATACTTGTTAAGTTTTTTCCATGGGCAAACAAAATATGCCAGTAAGCTGGGCAGGCGGATTTTGTGGTTGGTTTTTGGCATATTTTTCTAACAATTTTGCATGTGTTCTATACATGTAATGCACACTTCAATTCCTTCTGTCAATCTCTTCTTGACACTCTATTAGTATGTGTATTATCTCTTTTGTTTCCTGTGTATCTGCCATCCACAGCAATGGAAAACACACAGGGAAGAAAACATGAGCAGAATAGACTCAATGAAGTGCTCAGAAAATGCATTCCTAAAATCCTAGATGTTAGAGTGAGGACTTCTATGTTCATCTTTTCAGTACCCCTTTGGCAATACAAGAATAGGCTTTCTTTTTATTTTCAGTATTTGAGTTTGCATAATAAAATGGAAATACTCATTAAGTAGTTACTGCTTGTAAAGCCTTTTGAAGTGCTAAGTATTTTCATTTAGCTACCACACAACAATGAATTAACCATGCAGGACTGTAAATGATCCCTTTTGCTACTCCATGCTGACAAGTGTCTGTGGTGTAAATGAGTAATTTCAATGGTTATGCCTGCTCTTTTGCTCTTTCAGAGACTAGAGCAATAAAAGGGACTGCTTTGTTCGGTGTGATCCAGGGAATGATGCATTACTGCTTGGAATTTAACGTGTTATGGTTTTGCTTAAATATTTCCCTGAGAAATTGGTTCAGCTTTCATATCACACAGGAGCAGATCATCTGCATGCATTCTTTTGAATTTCCTTAGCAAAACTGCTGTAATACTTGGCTCATAATCTTGCAACAACAATGTATGAGCGGGGGGAAAATGAAGAGGTGGTTTTATCTTTAGAACAAGTATATACAAAAAGGAATGGTGTGGGAATACGTCAAAAGGATTTTCTGTAAAATGCAAGAAGTGTTCTGCATGTAAATGAACAGACAGACAGTGTTAGACATGTTTAGGGAAGAGCATAATGAGGAAATGAACAGGGGAGACCCAGTTAGGCATGAAAACCAAACCTACATTAAACATCTTGTATTCATCCAATTATGCTACTGATACCAAAGCAGTGAATTCATTAGGAGTCAGGGATGAAAGTCTGTTCAATCACATTTTCCAGGTAAACAGATGACTTCAAAAGTAAAACTGCACCACCCATATTATGAGGTCACATGTGTAACATGAGATGTGAGAAATATTACGTTAGCCACTTCTGCAAAGCTATACTCCACTCCTTTGCTTTTATTATGTTATAGCGATCTTAAAACAGAAAATACTACACAGAACCTAAAGTCCTCTGCACAGAACAGGCAAGGAAGGCAAATGGGTAACAATGTTTTGCTTACCCAACTGATCACAGACGAAGCAGCTCCTGTTCTGACTCTGTTCCACTCCTACAGGTCTGCAGGGATTAGAGACTGGTAGGGTGCTAGCAATAAACTGAGATTAAAGGGGAGGAATGCAAGAGATTTCTTTCATGAGATGGTAACCAGGCAGCTCTTAAAGGGGAGTAAATTGACTATCAGATACGCTTGTCTGTAGATGTGTGCCTCAGCCTCGCTTTCCCCCAACCCCCTCCCTCTAGCAATGACAGTAATACCTGGCACCTTTATCTGAAGATCACCAAACACTTTACAGACAAGGCTTTACCATGCCTCATCCCCCACCTGTGAGCTAGGGATTGGATTTCATTGGTTTTGATAGCAGCAATGCCCTTTCTCAAGGAAAGCACTTCAAATTACTCTGCATTCTATGCAAGTGTTTTGATATGCTTTTTCTCAAATACTCCACTTCTTGGTACACAAATTGCTAGACTTTTGTATTATGTTAGAAATGTTTAGAGAGGTAGTGGGACCTAATGGACAGCACTGTACTGGGATTCAGGGGACCTCTGTTCTGTTGCTGGCTCTGCCACTGGTCTGCTGGGTAAATTTGGACAAGCCTCTCTGCACCTCAGTTTCCCCATCTGTAAAACTGGGATAGTGCTTAACTCCTTATAGTGCACAGAGGTCTGTGGCTGTAAGTGCTATTAAAGGAGCTAGGTGGTATTATCAGGCACTCTTGGCTCCTTTTAAACCAGCCAATGTTTGTCTAGTTCTCAACAGTACTGTGTGTTTAGCTTCTGTATAGTAAAAAAATTAGCTGCTGTTTGTGTTTTAAGATAGCTTAGAATATTTTGGGATGGCTATAAAAATAGTATTGGCTGAACTGCCAGCTCAGTTATACCCTCAAAGATAATGGGCTTGCATGAACAGAGTATGAATCAGTGCAGAATTGGATCTGATATCAGGAATAAAGCAGAAGTCATACATGATAATCAATTATTTTTCTTGCTTCACTATTTAGTTGACAGATGAATAGGGAGACCTCAGTTTAGTATTCTGCATTTCACCTGCAAAGACTATTGGCATTCTAGTAGCAGAATCAAGACTCCATTGTGCTGCATGCTGCAAACACACATTAAGTTACAGACCCTGCCCTAAAAAGTTTAACAATCTTCCTCTTGCATTCTTCTGTCTGCTTTTCTGGCCCCCACAACGTCACTTGTTTTGCACATGCACGCACACACAGAATGCCACTAAGTTATACTGTCCTGCCTCCATTTACACACCATTTGCTTTGCCACTAAGTCTGGGAGGAAAGAGACCCACATTTACCCAGGGTCATGTGGCAGGTCAGTGGGCAAAGGGAAATAAAATCCAAGTCTCCTGGCTCCCAATCTCAACCCATGCCAAGACTAGCCCACACTTCTCCCAGCATCAGAAGAGGTCAGTTTCTTTCAATGAAGAATTGGCCCTCAGTCTGTGTATGACACGAGACCATGAATTCCATTGCTCTGGAAACACATTGCAACATTTTTCCCACACTACAGAGCAAATATTTCATCAGCAGAAATTTTCATGTTAAAAAAATATTTTGTATTATAAAAAACACCCTTCCTAGCTCATAGCTCTGGACTATATAAATGCTGGAGGATTCTCATTGGGTAGGACTTGGTCTCAGAAATGTGCATTCCATTCTGAAATAAATGGCACTTCAGCCCATAACTTTACCTCAAGTGATAATAACGAGATGAGATTTCATAACAGATCTCCAGCCTGCCAGGGCACAGAGGCTATCTACATTAGTCCCCTAAACGTGAGTATATGCTCCCCTCTAGTGGCAGATGTTCACCAAGTTCTGATAAGATACATCTTCAGTTAAGTCAAGCACCAGGCTGCTTGGTTGTTTTTAAATTGGTCTAGATTCACTTATTCTATGAACATCTGGCCCAAATGTACACTTCCTGATCATGCAGAACTCCTGCTGAAACAATCACCAGTTTTCATATTCTGTTCCTATCCATCTTCCTTTTAAGGAAAAAGATTACTTGTATTTTTTCATAATTATTAATGGTCATTTGTCTTTGCATTCACTGCTCAGCTTTTCACAATTCCCCTTCTGGTCTTACTTTGAAATGTTTATGCTTTTAGTAGTTTAAAATTATTTCCATAAAGAAATAAAGCAGAACTTACCTAGAAATTGAATAGCAAAGGAATTAGTCTTTCTACTTAAAATACTGGATTGGGATTCAAAATGTGGACTAATTTCCCACTTTGCTATAAACTGCCTTGTGCCCTTGGGCAAGTCACTTATGTCTGGGCCTCAGTTTCCCACCTGTAAAATGCTTCCTTTTTCTTTAGATCACAAGTTCTTTGAGGCAGAGACTCTCACTAGGTGTATGTACAGTACCTCATACAATAGGATACCAGTCCTGTCTGGGCCCTCAAAGAGCTACTATCTTATAAATGATGAATAAGCAGCCTGCAGCATACATAAGACTTGTACAAAAGGGGAGCATAGTCTAGCATAGGGTTCAGTTTGTCTTTGCCCTGGAACTATTGCAGTCAGTCTGGGCACTTCACTTTAATTGTACTGCATTTTTCCTGCACAGATGGATAAATTGTGCATGACACTGCACAATGCTTTAGTCCCAGTCCTACATTGGCCAACAAAATGCCCCATTGAGGGAACAGTTCTGTAAGCCAAGACCCTGATTAAGTAGGGGACAAGCTGGGTGAAAGGGAATGCTTAACTGTAGACAAACTTGACTAAGAGGCTCAAATCTCAGTGAGCACCATGCAAAATGCCTTAAGGAAGCTGGTTGGGGCAACTCAGAAGAAATTGGACAAAGCAGGAAGGTCTTATCAGGAGCAACTCTTTATAACTGTAATTCAAAGCAAGCTACCATATGCCACAGGAAACATAGCTCCCCAGCTTGGGTTTCAGCTCTCCACCTCTCTGGCTTGGAGAAGCAGCTTCTCCTTTTCTCACTAGGGTGATAAGTTCCTCCTTTTGGCTAAATCTAGAACAACTTACCTTGCTTGTTGGGGAGTTGGTACTGATTCTATCCTGTCAGACTGAAGGCAGCAGTGCCTCATGCCAGGGCATTAAGGCAGCCAGCATTTTGGTTAATTTCATGGCAGTAAATTGTTTTAAAAAAGTTTACTACTCAGAATGACTTGATTTGCTTTGTGAACATGGCTTAAAAGTAAACATGAAAAATCAACACTACTTGCACTGTGATCTTTGGCTTTTTCATGGTATTTACTGTATTCAGAATGGGAAACAATGCAAAGACCATGATAGCTTTAGAAAGAGTAGGAATATACTGACTGACTCTGATGGCTATTTCTAGCAATCAAGCAAAGAAACCAGCAGAATGGCTCTATTTAGATGAAGTAGACAAGAGCCATGGAGTTGCTCTGCACCATCTGGGTTCAGAGTTTGGCCTTCAGAGGAGTATTGAAAACATCAATAATCCAAAGGGGGCAAAAGGAATAAAAGCTTCCCCACATGCTTTCTTGTGAAAGTAATTTATAAGCTGGTGCATCTTAACCCTGAACCTTAGAATTCTGGGAAAATAGGTTATTCAGGGCTGTTCATTGAGTGGTAAATGTTTTTGAATAAAACTAGCAGTTAAAAGAAAAGCAGTGCTTCTGCAGAGGTATGATTTAGAATGAGTGGCCATACTAGGTCAAACCAGTGCTTTATACTCCAGTATCATAGGTGTGCATAGCACACTTCATTAGGGTGTGCACCCAGGGAATTTTTATTTTAAAGGTACACCCTGCATTGAAAGCCACTTTTTTTAAGATTAGGATGTGCCTGTGCACACCTAGGTCTGGTATCCTGTCTTCTCTGGCCAATGCCAGATGTTTCAGAGGGGATGAACAAAACAGGGCAATTTATCAAGTGATCCATCCCCTTGTTTCTAGGAGACTGAAGTTTAGGAACACCCAGAGCTGGGAATTGCATCCCTGACCATCTTGGCTAATAGCTATTGATGGATCTATCTTACACAAACTTGTCTAACTCTTTTTTTGAACCCTGTTAAACTTTGAGCCTTTGCAACATCCCCTGGCAATGAGTTCCACAGATTGACTGCATTGTGTGAAGTGCTTCCTTATGTATGTGTTAAACCTGCTGCCCATTTATTTCATTGGGTGACCCCCTAATTCTTATGTGAAGGAGTAAATAGCACTTCCCTATTTACTTTCTGCTCACAGGTCATAATTTTATAGACCTCTATCATCCCCCTTGCTGATATCTGAGATGAACAATCAAAATCTTTCATCAGAGGTAGCCATGTTAATCTGGATTTGCAGAAGTGACAATCCTGTGGCACCTTAAAGACTAACTAAAATATTGAAGCATAAGCTTTTGTGGGCTAATACCCACTTCATCAGATGCATGCAGTCTTTTTAGCCTCATCATATGGAAGCTGTTCCAGACCCCTGGGGATTTTTGTTGCCCTTCTCTGTACTCTTCCTAATTTTAATATCTATTTTGAAATGAGCTGACCAGAACTGCATGCAGTATTCAAAGTGAGTGTACCATAGATTTATATATAAGCATTAGGATATTTTCTGACTAATTCTCTTCCTTACTTAATAGTATTTGACATTCTCTTCACTTTTTTGACTGCTGTTCACACTGAGCAGCTGTTTTCAGATAACTTTTTACAATGACACCCCTCAAAGATCTTGGAAACAGCTAATTTAGACTTCCTTTTGTATGGATAGCTGGAATTATTTTGTAGTATGCATCACTACACTTATCAACATTGAATTTCATCTGCCATTTTGAAGCCATCACGCAGTTCTGTGAAATCGCTTTGTCAGGCTTTGCAGACAGCTTTGGACCCTATCTTGTGATTTTGTATCATCTGCACACTTTGCCAGCTCACTGTTTACCCCTTTTTCCAGTTAACTGAAGAAATTAGGGCTATCTCATTGGAGAAGGGTTGTAGCCTTCAGCATATTCCTCAACAAACATTAGGAAGAACAATAAATGGTTGTGGATGGGTAAGAACATACAGGGGAGATTGGGAAGGGAAGCAGTCTATTATGCTCTCAAATTCTGAGAAGGGTGAACTCCAATGCCCTGCAGGCAGAAGCTGCTCCTAATGTTCAGCACTTACTGGACTATGTCAATTACACCAGCTGAAGAGTTCCCTACACTTCAGCTAAGAACAGGAGCAGCTCCTGCAAAGACAACAGATCTGTGCTGATTTACACCAGATGAGGGTCTCAGGAAACATTTCCATGGATCTTAAGAGGAGGAAAGAAAAAAAACACCTTCTAAATGTTGCCAGGGAGACAAGCAATGGGGCAGCAAGATTTTTTTCTCAGGGTGCAGAAGGAAGAATTGAAATGAAGCTAGACATCTCCAGAGTACAGTCCTGGCACCATTACCCCTTAATTGCTTTAATAAAAGCTAAACTCAGTTTCCAGGTGTCAGGAAAATAAGTGGTTCAGTCCAACCCCTCAGCAGTTGCTAAGCATCTGCATTTACCATTGGAGCCAGTGAGATGGTCAGGAGGTTGGCATCTCCTAGGAGTTGACCCAGTAATGTAATGCTTTGCATGTCCACAGTTCCCATGTTAGTGGATCTTGGAGTACTTTACTGTCACCAGTTTATTGACCCCGATGAAGTATCACTTATTTCTATTGCATTATTTCTATGGCATCATGGGAACCATGAAGGGCAAACATATCAAATACAAGAAATTCACCACAAACAGCTTTATAGATGGTAATTTATAGTGGGCTCCGAAGTTGTGTGCATACATGGAATCACAACTACTGCATACTCAAATGAAGTTAGACACAGGTGGTAATTTCACATGAACTGTGACCACAGCTGTAAGCCCAAATTATATTTGGGCTTCAAATGAGACAGACAATTGTGAGCACAGTTTTTATGGCTGTATTTGCATGCCTAAACTTCTGCATATCAGGTCCAGACCCTAATAGAAAATTTGCACTAGTCATTTCAAGTGACTAAGTGGTGAAGTGCCCAAATGCAGAATTTGTGGATCATATTAAATTCCCAAGTTGGAACACTGAATCCCTATCAACAGGCACTCCATTAATGAGACTGAAGAAACAAGGTTTTATAGATGGCTTTGACAATCCTCTATCAACCATATTTAAAGCTTTGTAATTTTGCAATGAGACACCACTCCAAAATTTTCTTACAGCTGACTGCTTTTCTAATCATCAGAATACAGAATTGTTTTTAATTAGGCCAAAGCTCTTCACAGCTTTGGTTATTATCAATATGTATGATGAATACAGTAATTTGTTAGTGAGGAACCTCAGTGGAATTCTTATTTTGTTGTCAGTTTCTCCTGGAAGCCAATCTGAATTTGAATTAGCAAAATGTATAATTGGATGGCAGCATCAGCTAACAAGAAATATCACCACTGATAAAGCATCTGCTCTCTTTATTAAGAGGATTTCTACTAGGAACAGGCAAAGCCATATGGAAAACAAATAGAGCCTCTCCCTCAAACCCACACTGAATCTTTGCCAGAACTTGAATGAACAAAGTCCCACAGGAACTAAGGATAATCCCAAACAGTTCCACCCCCGCTCCATGTGCTAGGTAATGTCTTTGACTTGTGTTCTCTTACAACTAGAGTAGTGTGGACATAAAAAAAAAAAATCAAACCCTACAGTTCCCACACAGTCCTTGGAGAGGCTGAAAACACACAGCACATGACAGGCTTTAGTCATGTTCTTCATTGCACAACTGGAAGATACTCCATCTCCACACTGAGAAGAACCTATAGAGAACAGAAACAACCCCCACAACTTTGAGGTTCAAAAGACTGGTTAATGGCCTAATTTTCTCTAACTTCAGACTCTCTGTACTTTTTACACTTGTGTGTTGTAGACAGAAATAGAAATACTGAAGGAGACACAACTCTCTGCCCCACTGTACACAGCTTGTGTGGCTTTGTGTAATAGGAAAAACCATTTCTTCCCACATCTCAGGATCTATACAACACTCTGAAAATTCAGAGTTGGGTCTGAATGCCATAGCTGGGTCCCATCTTTAAGGGCAATGCTTTAGGCTGAGGCAGACAGTATGGACACAATCTTAAGTAAGTACAAAGAAATATGGATGCATTACAGGCGCAGGTCAAGGGTTTCCATCTTCTGTAAAGAGCGATGAAGATGTGATTTGGAAAGGAGACAGTGCACAATGACAGGTAACTGAGGATTCCTGTTCCAGTCACAGGCCCCTGAGAGGCTAATAACAGCACTACTGAGGGAATCTTGCATATTAGGGAAAAATGTCATGCCAATCATTCTGAAATTGGGCACTGGTATGAATTACTTTCCTGGCCTTATGGTGTTCCCCCTCACGCACAAGCAACTTTTATTCCTGTACTTGCAGCAAGATAGCGCTTACTCTAAACAATACAATTGGTTGTGTTGGGGAAGGTGCTTTCCTTAAATAAAATAGCTGGTGAAAGTTACTAGTTTGATAGCCTTGAAGACTACCGTCCTTGTTTATTCACAGCACCAGGTCCAATCCCTGGACACACTAACCCTTGCCAGTGCCTGCAAACTTGACCTGGAGGGTTCTGTGCAGTGCTCAGTCTCTAAAGGTTTATCTACATTAAGGAGTTATGTAGATGGAAGCTTTCACACCCAGGTGCCTTACCCTGACCTCAAAATGGGTTAAGTCACATCTGTGTTGCACATTACACTGGATATTACACATTACATGGATGTGTAATATACAGCTGCAAAAATCTCTAATGTAGAAAAATCCTAAATTTCAATATTCAGAGACCAATAGAAATAGCAGCCAGGGTACAAGGCAGCAGGTCAGGTAGTTTCTGGGGGATTGCTGACCTGGAGCTAAAGGAGGGTATGTTAAGCAGGAAAACCCTAAGTAAGCAATTTGGAATATTGGATGTGCCAATATCCCATTTAGAAGCCACCAGGACCAGAGTTTTCCACTTTAGCTGAGAAACATTCACTGTTAGGATGGAAGACCAACAAAATTATTGTCAAGTGTGTTTACCAAAGAGTGCTGCTACTCAGTCAGTGATCAGCTGGTGCTGTGATAGGATTACCAATGACAGAGTGAACATCCAGCTAGACTGTCTTAAGGACCTAGCTAGATATCAATCCCTTGGGTCATGCTTAATCTGCAAGGAGGGTACATGGCTTTGGGATTTGCCTTAAAGATGTGCTGCCAAACAGCAGCCTGAATAACAAGAGCATGTAATGTCCCTGCTAAGATGAAGGCATCTTGAATCAGTGTGGAAACAGTGCCCTTAACATCAGGCTGGGGGTTGCTTTAGTGCTAACACAATAGAAGAATCAAACATTGTTGCCCACCCTCATTTTTAATGAGTTACAGAACATTTGGAGTCATGCACAGTGAGAATCTCCACTTTCATACAAACAGGATGTTTCTAGCCCTTCTGTTTGCAGCAAGAAGATTGTGGCCACCCAAATGCTCAAACAGAAGGGAAATAAAAAACCACAAATTTTATTTTTTAAAGCTCAGCACTTTTGGAAGCCTTACTCTGAAACAAGTAATTCTTCCTGCAGTACTCTACTGTATGTACACATCTACCAACCAGCACACCCTGCTGGGCTGATGAGTCAATGGGATCAAGGCATAACTGAGCTGCAGTTAATGATCATTATTGAGCTGTAATACTACAGAAACCCCCAGCATGGTGCCAGCAGAGAGCAGTGTAGTACAACCAATGAAAGCATCATTTTGAGGCAAAACTTTTTTAAAATAGGGATCTTTAAAAGCAGTACATATGGGATTTCTAAGGAGTTGGCAGAGGGATTTAAATGTCTGGATCAATTCCTGTGAGCCCAATTAAATTGTATTGTCCTTGCAGAATAAATGTGTTTCCTAAGTGGTTGGCTTTTTCTAATTGTGAAAATTACATAGCAAATATACATATCCTTATTCTCAATCAGTGAACTGGTTTGTAAATAGGAATGTGGTGTTACTAGCCCCATGCTTTAGAGGGACTAAAAGGCTTCATTATATAGTGTGATCAGACCCTCAGCTGGTGTGCATCCATGCTGATTTTCTCAAGCTCAGTATCTGTCCCTGTAACAGCACCTTGAAAATTAATCCTTCCTGCAGAACTAAGGCAGGGCAGTAGGTTTTACTGTACACATTTTACACATGAGGAAATTGAAGCAGAGTTGCAAATGCAAAATGCCAGGATCTGGTTGAGTTGTGTTCAAATTCAGGGCCCCAAAAATGCATCTACAAGCAATAATACACAAGACCTTGAAAGAAGAGGAGAATCCATATATGGAAAACTGCAGGACGTGCAGTTATATCTTGTATTGGACCAACTTCTGTTTGAGAGATGAGCTTTCAAGTTTATACTGAGCTCTTCAGGTCTTGGAAAAGTCCTGTGTGTGTCAGCTAAATACAAGGTGGAAAAGATTGTCTAGCATAAGTAGGTATGTAAGTCATATAAGAGACCATTCAAGGTGAAGGGGCCTGTTAACGTCTTTAATCTTAAGACAGCAAAGGGGAGGGTTAATGGTAAATAAGCCATAAATCCAATGTTAAAACCAGGATTTTTAGTGTTTAGTGAAGTTATGAATTCAAGCTCCCAGGCTCATCTTTTGAAACAGTTGTGCATGTTCCCTTTGAGGATGACTGATAAGCCACTCAGAGTGGTTATGTGAAAAAATTTCGCTCATGGGGAGATGGTGCTTTTGTCTTGCATTGATTTCCTGTGAGTTCATTAGAGTAGTGATTGTCTGGTTTCACCTATGTTATTGGGTCATTTAGTGCACTGGATGAGGTACACCCTGTTGGATCTTGGAAGATATTGTGGAGGGTATTGATCACCATAGTAGTGGAGATGTCTGCAGGTTTTGCATCTATTCTAACAAGGTATGGCACTGAGTACGTGGGTCCTGGTCTATGGGGAGCTTGCTTCTGAAGCTGAGCTTGGTGAGATTGGGAACAGTTTGAAGCCCAGAAAAGGGGTTTCAGGAGAGATTTCTTGGAGACTCTATGGGCCCCATCAAATACAAGAAAAGCGAAGACATTGAGCTCAATATTCTAGGTAGCCACTGGTCATGGCTACTTTTCCCATAACATGTCTCACTATCTTTCTCACCTCAGTCTGCTCTTTTCTAGTTCTTTGGGTTGTGACTGGATTCAGCTAATACCCTATCCCAAAAAAGAGTTGGATGAACCTTCAATGAAATCATCCTACACAACAAAATGTGCTGTTCATCTTACATGCCTTAGCTCCTGATATGTTCAACTGAGTATTGTTCCAGGGAGGTGCATGTGGGGGAGAGGAAGGCAATTTTCACCAAAATAGACTATCCTTCCAATTTCTAAAACCCAAAGCAACTTCAGTGAGGCCCATAACAGGTGTGCAATCTACTAGTACCTGATTTTTAATGATATATTAAGAAAAGTCATTTAATCTTTCATAGCTTCCTGACCTACACATTCAGCTTAGTTCCCTTCTGGAATTGTTCCTGAGTGAACTATTAATCTTTAATGAACTTTATCAATTCCAGATCTTTGAATATTTATACATTTGGCAGACAATAGGGAGCAGAATATGTATTCTCTCTGGTTTAATAGTTGGTCTTGCTTGGCTGTCTAATAAGGCAAGCTTTCTCAGCTTAGTGAGATGCAGCCAGACTGGGAGGCTGCTTAGGAACAGTTTAAATTCTGGAACCAGCCATTACACTTGTACAAATTTATGAATATGCCATAGGCAGAAAGCTTCTCAAATGTCAGTGTTTGTTTTCTACAAGTTTGATCCAACTTCTACAAGTTATTTTGTAGCCATATAAATAAAACCTACCCGAATAATCTTCTAACCAATTTTGGAATGCAAGATTAGTACAATAAACTTGTTTATAGAAGTGGAACTTGTATGTAAGCTATTTTATGATGGCCTTTCCCTAGGGGACTTGAGATTTCACTCCTAAAATATAGGAGACACAATTAGGGCTCTGTTCTTGCTGTAGAACAATAGTATGTGAGCAGATGATCCTAGAGAATAGACCTTAGGTTAGAGGTAATGGTGTTTACTCTTGGCCATAACCCTGAAGGGGATGGTGTAGGAGTTAGTGTATTTCAAGGTGGCAAGAAACTCCATTTTTCAAAATTTTTAAATTAGCACGTTCATTGGAGCAATGAGCATGATCAGGATAAGTAGACACACTATGAGCAGCCTTCAAATATTGCACTGTGAAATTAAGGGAGGTTAATAATTATAGTGGCACTGAGGTGCAAGGCAATTAGTCACTGCTACTAAGAATTGTGTAGATGTGTGTAAGTATCAGGAAAGTGAAAACTCAAATCTTTTCTACTGAATGTAAGTAGAATTTGGTAACAGAACAGACAAGAGGGTGGTTTTACGTTAATAGAAAAGAGCCTTTCCCACTGATGGAGATTCAAAAAAATTTGACGTGATGTCTGACTTGATCCACAAGTGCAATGATGTTCAATGTCAAGGATGGACAGCATTGTTAACCACATCAGCTTGAAAAAATTCCTGTCATGGTGATTCAGGCAAATGGAACAGTGGCATTTTTCAGAGTTGTCATTTGAGTGACTTGAGAGTGATTTTTATAACACTTAAACTAGCAAGACTTCTTGTATAAATTTGAAATTTTGACATACTGTGCTAACAAGCTACTGGACTAATCCCTTACAGTTCAGTGTTAAACAGTGTTGCATCATTAGCATCTCAACCAATGATCTTTAACTAGTTCACTTGTGTTCTGCAGGCTTATTGGTTAACAGGCTATAAAAGTTGCTGAGGAATTTTCACACATTTTAAATGGGCATATGTCATAGTTTTGACAGTTAACATGCAACCTGCCAAAGACTGATTTTTGCATTGTGCTGAGAATCTACATATCTAACTGTACTCAATGAGAGCTGCAGATACTCAGCGCTTCTAAAACCAAGGTCACAGAAGCGTGGGATAAAACCTAATTTTTACTATTTGAAAATGAGATTTGTGTTGTAGACATTAAATATTGCAGTGCTGTATATGTTCAGTCTACCCTGCTGGATTGGGCTCTGATGTGGCTTTCATCTTGTTTGGTAGATATCAAAATGCACAAGTGACATGCATTAAATTTAAATATGCCTATTAAGCTTGACACCTTCTCCAGGGTTTAGATGTGTAATATGCAGATTAAAATACACATTTACAAGGTATCAGTTACTTTACTACAAAGTTATTGGCATGCATCCCTTTCCAATTTGACTATTTCAGTGTTGAGGTATATTTACGGAAACATTGGTACTTAGATGGAAGGAGACTAACTTTTTCTCTACTCACACTGGAAGTATATGGCTCAAGTGGGATTCAAATCAGATCTCCTGAGTTGTGATTAAAGCACGAGACCATCCTTCCTCTTATTGCCTGGGTATACTTTTGTACCCTGTGTCTTCACTCTCATGGGGAATTTACTTTCATTTTTTTTGTTCGGAGATACTTGACATGAATTGCGCTGTGTGTAGAGAAACAATTGCAGTATTAAAAACAAAGCTGAATAAACCTTCAGCTTGAAAGCTGCTACCTTGCCCATTTTTCTCATGGATGTACTTTGAGATACTTTCTGGTAACGGTCTCCTCCTGGTTGCACACTTCAAACCTGTCTGGACCTTCTTGTTGGTCAGGATAATCACCAGGGGGCTGATGGCTGGGTAGCAGCCATCAAGGAACATCAGTCATCAATAAGGGTCAGTGAGAGCAGGTACACACAGAGGGTATAGATCCAGAAGAGGCTGTCTCTCCCAAAGCAGAGAAGGTACACCACTAACAGGGCCACCACAGCTTTGGCTGCCTGGATCTCTGCATGCTTGGTGTGCAGCCCCAGCTGATGTTTTGCCTGCTTCCCATGCTGATAGAACATGGAGAGAAGGTAGCAGCTGGAAAGAGTCATGGTTCCCACGAAGAACAAGTCCTGAATGACAGACACAGCCCCAGTTCCTAAGTACAAAAGGCAGCTGGGAAACACCATGCAGCGGAAGTCGTACACCACTGTGTGGCCTTCGATGGAGTTTGCAGCAGCCTGGGAGGAGGAATAAGCCAGGTGGGTGCTGCAGACAAAGAGGTTGAAGCAGCATAAAGAAATGATAATTGAGGAGAGTTTTCAGCAGGTTCTCAAGTGCAACCATCTGCAAGGAGAGGGGACAATGAGGATACACTGGAAACAGCCCAGCAGGGAGGTGATGCAGATGGTCATGGCTCTGCCCACACAGTAAATATGGACGGTAATTTTGCAGACCAGATCATTGTATGTGTTCTGAAGACTAAAGGTTTTGAGGGTGATGGGGATCCCCTGGGTCAGGATAACCAGAAGGCTGGAGAATGCAAGCTTGCTCAGGAGAATTTCAGAGGGTGTGACTTTTCCATGGCACATTAACATGTGGGTGAAAGCATAGAGGATGACTAGGTTCCCTGGAATCCCCACCATATCCAATAAAACGAAGCCAACCACATCGATAATGAACCAGGCTCCCATAACTGATCCTGCAAATGGATGAGGCTAACTAGATCTGTATATTCTGCAAAGGAAGAACATTGTGCATTAGAAATGGTATGTGCATTAGGAACCAGGGAATTTCAAGTCATATAAGGTACTTGCAAAGTGTGTGCCTTTAATGCCCTGTAACATTTGGTCCAGTATAAGAGAACAACTTACTAATGCTACCAGTTAGTGAAGTCACTCCTTTAGCTTAGGCATTAAAGGTTGTGTTGTGGAACTGAAGGTTCTGAATTCAAACCCTGATTCTGATCTTCAGAGGTGTCATTACATATAGAGTTAGGACAGATTTTGACCTTAAGATCCTCATCAAATGGGCTCCAGTATCACTAGCCATCTCTGAGAGCACCAAGGACCATCTTGCAAAAGCAAACATACATTGCTCAGTCACAAGCTTGTGCTCCTGTGATGGCTGTTCAACACACTAAGTAGAAAAAGGTTAGTGATCTGAGGCTTTTAGTGAACAGGTGTTGGTATTGTGACCAGCAAAAATGAATAGCACTCTAAAAACCTATATATAGATAGCAATCAGTACAGTGTTTAGCACTGATCAGTTTATGTAACTAACATAAGTACCTTTTATATAGTACTTCACAAGCTAAATTCACATAACATCCCTAAAAGAGGCAGGTAAACATTATTGTCCTTTAAGATATGGGGAACTGAAGCAGAGGAATGAAATGACTTATCCCTAGCTATAAGGGAGTCTGGTATAGAGGCAGGCAAACTTTCCTCCAGACTATGCTGAATCATACAGACAAGAATTTGTGTACGAAGGAGTGTTCATTCAAGCTGATAGCAAGATTGTACATCTGCCAAAGACTTAGCATCCATGTAAGCCCTCTCTCCAAAACTAAACATTTTCAGAATTGGGTGATCAATTAGATTCTGTAAGATCTGAAAACATGTAAGACGATGTCTGAAATTGATTTATGGATTAAGATGTGGTGTCTGAGTAAGGTTAAGTTCCAGAGTTGATATGAGAACAATGCCCTTTCTGTTAAAATCATCGCAATGAAAGCCTGCTTTCTGTTCTGTTTCACACAGATATAAAAACTGTAATCAGAAAAAACAAGCCCCCAGCTTGTTCCAGTGCTCCAGTCCAGTTTCAACATGAACTGTTAATAATCTGCCTGTGTGCTTATATCCAGCACTGTCAATTTAGAAAAAGTTAATTCCAGAGATGGCATAACTACAGCATGCAGAGTACACCAGCTGCTGTGGGTGGTGATTCCCAGGGGCAATAGGTTTTGTAACAGTGATTTTTAGTTAATGCAACAGATTGCAAAAAAAACAGAATTTGTGAAAAAATGGCATTTGAAAGATGCTTCAAAAGTTCATTTCGGTCACTGGACATTGAGAAGCAATACCTTGCAGCACACTGAGGGTACTGAGCATCTCAAATGATATGCCAGGGGTGGTGGTTTCTATCCAGAAATATTTGATTGCTCTTTCTCCATAAAGATCTATTTAGGACCTTATCTGGAGACTCCTGCTACTTGAATTGTGAAATTACTTTGTTACAAGAGGGTAAGGGGAGCTGTCCCCAGATTGTCCAGTTACTAATTTATTCTTTGCCATGGCTTTACCAACAGAGCCCAGGTTCCTTTCCATTGAAGTGAACTTTATAAATTAACTGCTTTACCTCATTCCTTTATAATATTTTACCATTATTGGAAAGGTAATACACATCTTAATTGCTGTATCTGTTTTGGAACTTGCAGGAAGTGCAGACCTGGTTAGCTTATTTTTGAAAAGTGGTGTTACCATGTCACAAGAAAGTGGATATACTTTTTTCTTAGGTCTGCTTTTAAAAGCACTTTTGATTGGGCTTATTTCCTCACCTTGTGTTAGTCAGTAAGAAGCGAGGGTACTTACCACCCAAACATGATCAGGCCTTGATTTTTCTAAGAATAAGCCAATAAAATATTTCCTATGTAAAAACATGATTCAAAATGGTCAATGCCCTTTGAATTAAAACAGACACTGAAATCAAAGCTGGGGCAAGTTACCAGTCAAGCACCGTTTTTAATGAAAAAGGCAATATTGAAAATTGTTCTACAGTACCTGGGTCTCTAGGAAATTATTCCAGACTTGTTGTTGCAGCCTTGTCCCTTCTCAGGAGTTCTAGCAATGAGACTGAAGCTGGAAACAGGTTGCTTTGTGTACTTTCCCACCCACTACTGGCATGTAACTCAGCTGGGACATGACGTGCCTGAGATTAATCCCATATGTTCTATGAGACATGCATGGGCTGTGGGATGCCCACTATGGGATTGCAGAAGTCTGCTCTTCAAGCATCATAATATGGTCAGACAGTCTAAATTATAATATGAAAACATCAAACACCCCATGTAAATCTTCAGCATACTGGCCAAAGCCCAAGCAGAAGTGAGGAGAGATGCAGTGTTTGGCCGTTCAAGCAATAGATCCCTAGATCTTAGTCTTTATATAGGTACTTTTAATTCCATGCCTTTGTGCTCTTGCTTATACATAAACAATTCTGTTACCAGCATAGACTGGCGTGGTGAGAATCAGAGGTATAGATATTTCAAGATGCCCCCTCATACTGAGTGGAACTATAAAACATAGCACAGAACAGCAAGGATAATGAATGACACGATGTTTTCCAACGGGAACAGAAAAGGAGATTCTGCAAGCCATCATGGGCATGGAAATCTTGTTTAAACTCCTAATAGATGTTAGTCAAAGGGCTAGCTGGAGAAGTGGTAGAATTAGAAGGGATAGCACCTAAAAACCAATCTTCCTATAATCCTTCCAACAAGTGGCTTTTGATGTTACACACAAATAATTCAAACCAGCCTGAGACATAGACTCTTAGGTTCCACGTTAGGTATAAAGAGAGATTATGCTATGAAAGAATGGAAAGTAATGCCTAATTTTCCTATCTTAATCATAGCTGTTAATATCCATAGTGTCTCAGCATTAATGCATTGTGTTGTCTTACAGGAGATCCATGTTTAAATCTTCTGATGTGGCCTTTAGATTCCTAGGTGAGAAGGTGCTGAGGCACATACTACTTCAGTGTGCTGACTCAAAGTAGTTTTCTCCTTGCTTTCAGCATTTTATCTGAGCTTGCTTGTCTATTGCTTCCATATGGTATGACTTGGAGGACATGTGTGTTTCCTGGGGACTCCTCTGTATGTGGGATGCAGCTGTGAATTTCTGTTGGGATAAGCAGCTCTTTCCCGGTCCTTGTTTGTGCAATGAAAGTAACAGTAAATGATTAACTCTATTAGCAAGAGGACTCTGCAACAGATTTTGCATGTTCTCCTTAACATTGGTCCATTAGATTCTGTGGGCTAAGTGGCAATCCCTAATTTTTAAAAAATGCATAGGGATTATGTAATTAGCTTTTAATAAAGTACTGCTAATTAAGCTGTTCTATTGTAAATTTACTCTAGAGCTTATTTAGGTCTGTAAATCTAGACAATCTCTTCTGATGTAACTGTTTTCAGAGGCCCATCTTCCTGGAGCATGCCCTTACATGCAAGAGACACTTCTTTCATAAGAACAGTAAAAGCTTGCAGAGTTTGTCTTGCTTTCGCAAAATACCTTTAATATGAATCAGTGCATTTAAGACTCACAGAAGATTGGTGAAAGTCTCCAAGCTGTTCAATGAGAGTTTCATTTAGAATTATTCAAAATGATCGTTGCTGGAGAAATTGTAATGTTTAAATGTCCAAACTCTTGTGCAATATGACAAAGTAGTTGTCAGTGTGTGCATTTTCCTCCATCAGAAATCCATACCACAGTCTGCCCTGAAACACTAGGGATAGTGAATATGGGAAAGCTGTTTTTTTCTCTAGTACTCCTAAAGCTCAGGCATCTCAAAATACTTTATAAAGTAGGGCATTAAAGATGTGTGGCCAGAGATTATGTAATGAATCGGGTGGTGTTCTCCAGTCACAAGGAATGTCAGTTACGTGGCAGGATTTTCAAGTATTTTTAAGTGCCCTGAGGAACCATTAACTTGCACCTGGTCACTAATCCAACAGAAAAGGGGTGAGCATTATCCATGTTAGGTCAGCTTTGAAGTAAAAATTTATACATGTAAATTATCGTTGCATCTTCTATTTGGTATAAATGGAAAGCCAAAGGCTGTCTCCCCTCAATAGTTGCATGCCCAATCATAACTAAGAACTGATCAAAACTTTTTCCCATGACTTGTTTGGTCAACCTTTTATCAGGAAAAAGGTTGATGCATCTGTTTCTTATACAAGACTTCTTTATGATATTTTATTTAAAAAATACTCAAGATTTCCCATGGATGTAATTGGTAGTTGTGAGCAATCTCTTGTATGTCATCTTTGAGGCTTGTTATATCCTTGGGGGCAGTAGTGTTAGGAAGAAATCACTTGACACAGCTGTGAACCTTAAAAGTAACCATTTATTTCCTCACACTGAACTAACCAAAACTGGCTGGGCTATCACATAATCTAATCTAACTCAGTTGCCATAGCAACAACAAGGTGCTATTACCATAACAACCAAATAAAACACTTGTAGATGGGAGACAGGACCACATCTTTGTGCTGAGGAGAGCCATGTTATGGGGGATAACTTGACAAGACAAGATGGAGGCTTGAGGGTCAGTATGGCCCCTCAGTGCCTCCCTGCATTGGTATATTGAGGTTTATGGGTCTGATCCTACCTCTGGGCCTGATTCTTTACCTCAGATGGAAAAGGCTTATTACATTTGGAGGCACCACATAGGGACTTAATCAGGGATGTCATTAAAAATGGCACTGGCATGATACTAATGTCTGTCACATGGTGCTTAGAGTACTCAGATGGTGCCCTGAATCTGAACGCAGCTGACTTGGGTTTGTGCCTAGACTGTTCCAACTTGAGGGACATCTGACAGCAGATTTCATTTACATTCCGCACCTGCAACATAGGTGAAGTGTATTTGACCAGTGGTCCAAGACACCATCCCATTCCACTTCTGGGTTGATAAGCTGCTCACATCTGAAACCACTGCATTACTCCTTTGAAAGTAACTTATTTCCCAAGTTGGTAATTCATGCTCAAAGTGAATGCTAATAGTAAGTAGCAGCCAATTAGGAACCTAAAAGGGCCTTTCATTTGCTTTAGAGAAATTAAGTACTAATTATGGAGGTTTAAGTAGATGCAGTCTCCAGGGGCTAATTACAACTCCATAATAAAGCAGAACTTCATGTTGTGCGTCTTGGGAGGGAGAAGCTCATGAAATCGGAATGTTGTCTGCACTAGGGTAAGAAGTGAGGAATGAGGAGCTTAAAGAAATAGTTGAACTTACTTCATGAAAGCTTCCCCATTGCCTTAGAGCAGCAGAGCTGGGGAAGCATCTCTGTGGATAGGAAGGTGTAAATATCACCCCCCCAGGAAAGGACAATTCAGGTCAGTCAATGCTGTATTCCTAACACAGGCTCATGTGAACTACATGAAATGTGGCTCTGGGCAGCACTCTCACTAGCTGTATGTGAAAGCCCAAGCAGGAGGGCCAGAGAGGAACTGTTGCATGAGCTCCATTAAGCCAGTGAGGGGCAGAATCCAAAACATTTGGGAGGATAATGTACTTGAGGCACAACTCTGAGCAACTGGTGGTCTACAGGGTACACCACCCCAGCAGTAGCCACAGAAGGGGAAAGGTTGAGTGGAGTTGGAAGGAAGATGGTGCAGCCTTTGAAAGGATGCAGCTTTCTGTCTTTGCCCCTCAACTTGGCCAGCAAGTGCTGGGCACAGGATCTATCCCATGTCTCACTCCCTATGCCAGTTGGGAGTATCTAAAGGGAAGGGGTTGTGCTTTGTACCAGACCCTGGCCTAAGAGCCAGGTTAAAGCTACCATTCTAAAGAGGAGATTGTTCCCCCCAACCCCAGGCCCGAAAATAGCAAACTATTGGTGGTTTCTCTGCAGTCACTACTCAGAGCACAGTAATTTCCATGTGGTCCATTGTTTGACCAGAGCTCAATAATCTATCACTGAGGTGGTGAATAACATGTTGACTCAGCTCATCATTGTCCTCTGGTGCACATGGGCCAGGATATACATTGCTGCTTTTATGTAACAGCATTGTTTCACAAGTCATGTCTCCTTAGGCTTCACTGGGGCTTACAATGTCACAGCATGTGTATAACCCAGCAGGCGGCAATGCAGTGATTAAATGCATTTTGCCTATGGTATTTTGAAAATAGGCTAGATCATGGGAGTGAATTCTAGTCACAAACATGCTGTCTTATCTTCACTCCAGTACATGCAAAAGCATATCCACAGGATTCTACTCTGAACTGCTGACCTCATTCTCAATGTTTTTGTCAGTGGCCGTGATGATAAACAGGAATCGGAGCATATCAAGAACAAAACCCTATCTGGCCTAACTGAAGCAGAGAGGGATCTGTCCATATTACATTGTCAACAGACAAAACAACCCACTCACACATTGCAGCAGGAGACAGAACAGGCTTCAGTTTCTGCTGGGTTCTTCATGCTTCATTCAGCAGTTCTGAAAGCTTGTCAGTTGCCTGAAGTGAAACTGAATGGGAACAGCGAGGAGAACCAAGTGCTATTTGTGTATCTTCAGAGGCAATTTTAAGCTTCAGGTGATGCTCTGTCCAAAACTGGTAACTTTTTTCTTAATAGTCTCCATTATCAGGAATCTTTTTTGACACAGGATTAAATGTTGGAACTTATGTAAAAATTTAGACCAGTGTCTCTTTCCATTTCCAATCCATGATTGAGGTCAACTGCCATTCTGCTCACTTTAAAAAGGAGTACTTGTGGCACCTTAGAGACTAACAAATTTGTTGACTAAGGTGCCACAAGTAAATTTGTTAGTCTCTAAGGTGCCACAAGTACTCCTAGTCTATATCCATAGAAAGAACTCAGCTGCTACTCTGAAACCTGTCACTATGATCACTTGGAACAAATTCATAAAGTATACCTGCATACTGTACACACAACATTGCAAACCTTTTTCAGTCTCCTTTTTCTCACTTGGAATCACTTACCATTGCTTCTGTGATAAAATGTAAAGTTAAATCAGGCACACTAATATTTTATTTGTCAACATCACTCACTAAAGCCTTCTGGTTTGCTAGCATGTCTTCCTGCAACTTATCCAGACTGTATAAAATATAACATTGTATCAAGTGCAATCTGTTTATAATATAATCCAATGGATTGGTGCACCATCAGGAAGTAATATACTGGCAATATGGGATATAATGGATAACCTCAAATCCTAAAAATTAGATGGAAAAGATTTGAAAGGGTCCTTTGAGCCACCTCCATAGTATGGGCAAAGGTTAAAGCCATGCAGGTTTCTTGAAACAAAGATGGATGATTTTGGTAAACTTTTACACAGCCTACATAATGGTCTGAAGTGGCTAACTTGAGGCTGGTATCAAATTATGCATCTCCAAAACTGTTGCAAATTTTCCCCCAATTTTCCTCAGATTCCTTCAATAGGTAAAAGATGAATGCTTGAGCACCTGTTTCAAAGCTCGTGAATTGTTAATTTGCTACCAGCCTCAAATTAGCCAATCTATGAAAGAGTTGTACATCTCAGTGTTGCACATCTTTCTCTACAATTACTCAGTTTGTTTCAATAAGTAAGATTAAATCTCAAAACTGTGTTCAAAGCTTGTGAACTGGCCCTGAATCCAGTTGCAAGATGCATTTATCACAACTAGTCAGTGTGATTTCTTAGCAGTTTGGCATACCCATGACCTTCCTACCAGTAAGATTGCTTGGTCTGTTGCTCCCCCACATGGATGCATGTGAAATTTCTACCTAGTCATCATTCTGAAAGGAGTTCTCTCTGAGAAGTGAGCCTAACCCACATGTCTCTTTGAATATGAAGTTTACAGAAGAATATTTCAGTCCAGAGACAGTCAGCTTCTACAATTCAGCAGGAAAACTACAAATCAGCAGTCTGATCTCTAGTATAATAGACCACAGAATGTCCCTAACATAATTCCTGTAGAACTAGAACATCTCAAACTGATCCAATATTGATTTAAAGTCTGCAGTGACGGAGAATCCACCATGACCCTGGATAAATTGTTCCAGTGGTAATTTACACGTTATTCCTACACTGTAATTATTTTTACATTTATGTAGTCTTGGAAGGGTTAGATTTTTTTAATTGGTAAGTGCTGGAAAACATGATTTCATGACAAACAGCTATTTCCATTGATTACTGAAATGTACAGATAGGCAAAGTAAGAAATGCTGTTTGTGAACTTGGTTTAAGAATACTTGGTATCTTGACGTGCAATGGTGACAATTTTGTGTTAATAGTTACAAAGCTTTGTTTTTGAATCTCAACATCTACTGCCATTAAATTGCCCTACTGCATCTATTTGATCCCACCCATAATTTATGGCTACTGTGAATTTAAATTGATAAAAATCAGGGGAAAGTTTAAAAATAACCAATATTATACATCTAAAGTGTAAAAAAGTAATTCTTCCAAGCCAAAGTATATGGCATCCTACATTCCAAGGGAGCCTAAAGTATCTTTATGCACCACATACACTAACATCACAGAAGCACCTTGCTTCTGAAATACAGCCATCTCTGGGGCATGTCATAGCAGCTTAGAATGCACAGCAATACTGCAAAAGTTTAGGAAGGGAAGTGAATAATTTAAGTTAAACTGAGTAGGGAATTTAAAAGGATGTAGAAAATATTTAGCCAACTTAGAATTTTGGTAGGACCTGGGGCTAAAACCATTCTCACTTGTGAGATCAGGGAAAGGGCTTTGTTTTTTAGCTTTTGTTTGTTTTGTTGACTCAAGTAAACAAGTCCTTGATTTTAAATCAGCTCAGGAAGACTTCTATCATTCAGTGTAAGTAGCCAAAACATACCAGTAGGTGGTGAGACAACTCACCCCATGAGTTGCTTTTTTCAGTGGCTTGCTGAAAACTAGAAGATGCATGACAAAAGGTTTCATAAGCAGCTATGGAGTCCATCAATCAGCATGTGAGATTGTAATTACAGGCAGAACTGTTTCAGCAGATTGCACATTGGTACGCTAGACTTGAAGCTCTGGGAACACTATCACTGCATCTAGTTGACCATCAGCTCTTGAGTCCTTCACTTTATTTGGCTCCCAGAGGAGCCAAGAACATAAACATATCTTCCAAGGTAGCATCACACAATTCATTGCTCAGTTTTGGAGGTCAGATAATTCTTTGTCTCCATTGTATTAGAGACAAGGTTAGTGAGGTAATACCTTTTGTTGGACCAACTTTCATTGGTCACTAACCTTCTCTGTCTATCTAATACTGTATCCTGAGACCAACAGGCATACATCAATACTGCATATCTATAGTTACTGATGTAAGAAATAATTCAGAATCTCTTCTCTATCTATTTGGGAATTGTTACTCATGGGCAGTTAATATCTGCTTGAGCTTAAGGAGTGCATCCCTGTCTGTTGAAATTCTTTTCACCATACTGTTTAAATGGAATGTCGTTACCCTTAAGAGCAGTGAATCAACTTTAGACAAAGCTATAGTTACTTATATCATCCTTAAATCAACACCTTACTTTGCTGCAGTAAGCTTCCTTCCTATAAAAATTGACAACATAAAGACAGATAACTGTACATGTTAAGGTGACCTGACAGTCCCTTAAATTACATTGTGTAAGTGGATAATGGAGACTGACATTTCAAATATTTCTTTCCCTTTCAAAATGCAGGCTTTGTAAGCTGCTTAGAAAATATGAATAGAATAACTGAATGTGGGCAGGAGAAATTATAAAAGCAGCTGCTGTATGTCACTGGGATTTCTATATCCACAAAAGCAAAATATCAAACTTAATGTTGGCTAGAGAATATAAACCACAATGTAAAAGAGCATTGCAGTACAATGGAAAGAGTTCATTTAAATGATGGATTTCAGCAGTTATTTATATACTTAAAGGACACTGAGGGTAAGTTGCTTTTCATTGTGGCTAAAGATGCTGTGACAGATAAGATCCACTTAGAACTTAATGGTGGTATTTGTGTTGCCCATGAACTCACAGCAACACTGACAACAGAATGCAGATTGTTCGATTTTCTAACAGCATAGGATCCTGTCACTTGAGCTCAAGGGAGAATTTCCATTGGCTTTCAGCAGTATAAAGCTACTGCAACACAGCTGATTACTTAGAGGACAATAGTACTCCACCAGCCAATACATAAATCTATTTAGATGCAGTTTAACTGTCAGGTTCATGTGGCATTCCCAAGATTTCAGTTCCATTTTCACATCAGCGTAACAAATCCATAGTGTATCTAAACTTTTCTATTGTTGCTTTGCTGCACAAACCATGGGCATATGAGGCTGCAGGTTGGCAGTGAATCCTGTTCTGCTGCTGAAAGAATGGACCCCTTGGTCCTGTGCTTAAGGAGAATCCCTGTGACACAGCTGAATTCTGAATGTAGAGGTCATAGAGGTCACAAAGCTCACAAAAGCTACATGCTTTTGGAATCTAGAACTCTCAGGTGTACAAAGGTGGCTTGACTCAGTCAACTAGGCAGAAAAAATAGGCAGATGCTCCCACTGATGAAGTGGGCATGGAGATATTTCAGAACCAGTTTTCCACCCAGTTTTCTAAAGTTTACTGAACTTCCTTTTGGCAAGACTAGCAGTAAACAATTTATACTGACTTCAATTTACAAATATAAAATAAAAACAAGTTAGGGTGGTTCACAGAAGTTTATAAATCCATACTCCTTCCTGCAACTTTTCATGATCAAAGCCTGAGTTACGACAAGGCCTGCTAATGGCATTGCCAAGTGCTGTAACTTCTGAGTAGCTAAGATTTATATGGATAGGTTTCCTAGGAGGCTACCTCCTCCTCCTAAAAGCTGCATGTCAACAGTGATATGCCAAATTCTGTCTTATTCTGATTTATTATTTGAGTCATCTGTTGCCACTGAATTGCACCCAGAATAAAATCCATTTACTTATATTGCAAAACATGGGAGTTGTTTTCAAGTGTCCATTCCAAGAAGGTTGGCAGTGGGGAAGAGGGACTATATGCAGAGCCTCCTTAAGGGGCAAGATACAAAGAGGGACTCTGATGCCACCTTAGAGGGAGAAAAATCAGAAGCTGCTGCATTATTTACAGTCAAGGAGTTGCTTAGGATTCTGATATTTGTGGATAGAATAATAAGCCAGGGATTTACCAGATTCACAGCACATCACTGCTAGTATTCTCAATATGAAGAGCTCTCAAAGTTGAAAAATAGTGTTTTTTCTGTAATAAAGTCACTTTCTAAGTTTTTGAATTCCACAAATGGCAACAGATTCATATTACTTACACAGCTAAAAGCAAAACAAGGCAGAAACCACAATGTCTTACCTGGATTTGTTCTAAAATCATGCAGAAGTACAAATTTTGTCCAAGGCTGAACCAAACAATAACTTCACTTGGGTTCAACCAACCTCTAGCCAAGCTTAATTGAAAGGTTCACGAAACTCGGCAAACTGGGTCTAAATATTTGTGCAAGTCACGTGGTTTTAATGTGAACATTTCACACTGCTCCAACTTATTTGTATAACTCAAGCTTCTCCTTTGGGGGTATATTGTGAAAATAGATCTTGACAGAGAATCAGATTATTGTAACGGGAGATAGGTATGGGGTTCAGGGCTCAAAGCAGAAGAATCTGGTTGGGTTTCTTGGGCAAAGGTAGTATAGAATAGAAGAGAGGCCTCAAAGGTTAGCTTGATATAAACTGAATTTTAGAGGATACTTTGTATGTTGAAATGAAAGGTGAATGTTACACAATCATGAATAAGCAAGAACAGAATGACAAACTGAAAACTCTAACATTTCAGACTCTACCTTTACTTGGGAGCGTCTCATTTCATATTACTTGTCTATCCTTGTTATATAGTTAAAATTAATCCATAACCCGCAAAAAACTCACAGCCAATATAATCCAAACAAATGTTCAGGTGCATTTCACATTGACAAGGAAGATGGCAGGCTGGCTACTTACTGGGTAAGCAAATGAAGATCAGCTCCTACAGATGAAATTTCCACATCCCAATAGGCTGAAATCTCTCTCCCTATCACATTATTAGTTTATTCTCTGGCTCCAATGCTTCCCATTATTTTTTTCTAAGTTTTTTTTTTATCCAACAGAACCCCTTTCATCACCTCTGCTTAAATTGACTTATTTTTTTCATCAGCTGCAGTGAGTTGTAGAATTTCAGATTCTAATAGTTCATTACATACAATTTGCCTGTTCATAAAGCTGAGATTGGATAAGGCATTAGTCATACTTAACATACAAACTTGGGCAGATGCATCATTTAGGCAAAAATATTTTCACCTGTCACTGATTGGTTAGCCTTGCTAGAAGTAGTGTACATCAGATAATGAAACTTCATATGAAAGTTTTTTAATATGTTCTTAAGGGAATGACACATGAAATGGCATGTCACTAATCAAAGCACTCTAATGGGATGGAGTTCAGGCTGTCTAGGGTGTCAAAGTGAATATAATTGTGGTATGCTTTGTGGTTATTGCTGAATTATAATGGTATACCAAATGACAGCTTGTGCTGTGATCAGTGTTCAGGCCAGATACAAAAATCCATTTGCAGTGGATGGAATGACTTTCATTTCAGTGAGGTTTGAGTCAGACCCTAAGCTTTTAAATAAATTAAACAGGATCAGACTAGGTCAATACTTGAATCAAAGACCTTCAAAGGGATGTTTAATTGCAAGAGGAAGTGCTCTGTGTACACTAGATGGTGGTCTATCCTCTTCAGTACTAGATCTAGAACCTTGCAAGCTGTTAAAGAGCACGGTTTCTGAAGACAACATCCTTCAGGTGACACATCCATGAAAGATTTATGGATACTGTATATTAGCTGGAGTTCAGCCAGGGCATTGACTCAGTTCTGGTAGGTAGAAGATAGTTGCCTATCTTCTAGCCCAGTTAGGGTACTCACATAAGATATAGGAGGCCTCATCCCACTTCCATTGGGTCAGAGAGGGTCTGAGAATGACTTAGCAGTTTAGAAGTTTGAGAACCCGTCTAGAGGCTGTGAGACCCAGGGCCCACTCCCATGGCTTTCATTATGTAGCCACAGAGGAACACTTTCCACATGGGACACTGGGAGTCCCACATGAGACTAAGCTGGAGCTCAGTGGCTAACACACATGAAATTTCTTCTCCACCAATGAAAGGGGGGAATTGAACATGAATCTCCCAATGCTGCAGGCAAGTGATTCAGCCAATGGCTGAAAGGTATCACATAGGTGCCTCTGAACTGTTTTGCTTGGACTGAGATGGGATCTAACTCATTCCCTGAAGTGGCTTATGCACCTGGGACACAGACTCCAAGAGATGAGCTTCCATTGGTGGATAGCTAAACAGAACTAGGTGCCTCCCTGCAGTCAGCCTATCTCTGAGGGACAGGGTTTAGCAACCCTCTTCCTCTCCCCCCTGCTGTACCTGGTGTCTCCCATTGGCTAGCTTAGGTGGCTAACATTGTTAGGCATTTCTCCCCGTTTGTCATACAGAGTCTAGGCATGGAACATGGCTTTGTGGATGGTAGCATTGTTCCTGTCATTTTTCTGGGCACCTGAAAGGTAGGTGGTGTGACAAGCATTGTAAATGCTGAGTACCTCCCCTTTGTGAGTGCTAGGAAAGTCTAAATGTTAGACTTGGTGGAATAAAATGGTAATTAGGTGTTTAAATACTGCTTGTGAATCTAGTGCTGAGTCACCTCTTTCAGTCCATTATCTTCTCCCCTCCAGTTCTCTTACTATTTAGCCTGTTCAGTTCTATGTCAGAACAGTGCTTTGGAGACATAAACATGTTCAGCACTTTGTGACATATTAGTCAGCACACAAGCTTTTTCCTCTTTAATTGCTTTTAATAATTCTTCTAATGGAGAAGCTTTGATTGGATTCTTCACTCAGAGGGTTAATGAGGTATTTCTAAAGTTACAAAATGGGTTTTTTGGACTCAATTCCTTTTTCTTGATTCCCAACTATAATACTCAGTTCTAGAAAGCTCTTGTTTGAGAATTGACTGGAGGTAATTATTCCAGACAATTAAGAGCACTAAGCAAAGTAATTTAATTTTCTTTCCCTCCCGTTCCTCTCAGAAATGAGTCTGTGTATCACACTATCAATAAACCCCCTTTTTAAAAGATTAAGTTAATGAAGTATTCTATTAAATTAGGAGTGCCAAGAATCAAGTGAAATCCAGTAAAAATATCTAGCAGAGTAATGAAGTCACCCAGTGAATGAATGGCGCTTTGTTCCAAAAGCTTTCCTGTATTCTGCATACTTAACAAGGGGAGAAGCAGAGACAAAGTACAAAGACATAAACCCACTGAGCCAAATTCATCCTGTTGAAATCAGTGTTGCTCCAATAGGCCTGTGCCTGGCTACTGCTAAGAGGGTACACAAGATGTAAACTCAGCAGGGCTAAAACAACTCTATTCAAGTCACTGGGGCTGCACCTGTGACATTTGGCTAATATTGTTTAACAAAGAAGCCTGCATGTGCATGGAGAAAAGAGCACAAAAGGAGCCAGAGCTTTGAAATGTTAAAGTAAGAGTCATTTATATTTTAATAGCTGATTCTAGTTTCCCCTAACCTTTTTTGGGGCAAGGGGGAGGAAGCAAAGGGGTAGAGCATGAACAGAAATATGTGTAGTTATAAGTAGCAATGGGCCAGGCTCAAGTTTTGTGTGGCTCAGGAATTTACCTTATCTTCTAGAAACCCTTGAGTCTGATCAAACAGGGTTTGAAATTCTAACAATGTTTGTTGTTTGCAGAATTTCAGTATTTTTTTCTACCAATTCCTGCTAGTCAGGGAGCCAGGTTTGACCCATTGTAACAGAGAAAGGACACTCTTGGATCCAGGCCTTATTTTCCTAATGTTCAGGGTTTTGGGAATTAAGGGCCAGCTTTTTTAAAAGCATCTAGGGGCCAAGTGGTAACTTCAAATGGGAGTTAAACCTATTTAAGACATAAGCCTCTGATTCAGTGCTGCTTTTGTTCGTAAGACTTGCAAAGAGTGGCAGGCAACTCCCAGCTCTTTGGAGCTCCTACCCACTCAGGGATCATCTACTAGAGCTTTTGTCTAGAAAATAGTAGTGCTCCAGTTTTAGGTGCCCATAGTCTAGGCACACAGCCACTTATTGGGACAGCTTCAGTTAATATCCACTAGTGATAGAACTTGAGTATCTCCTGGTTCTCTCTGCTCACATTGCATACCACAAACCATTTTATGGGGCAGATTAAGGAAATGTCATATGAGCCATTCCCATGGTTTTCTGCCAGAGCTCCTTCAAGCCAGTACAGCTATTCCTTTGCTCTGAAACGGTTAATTACGCCATAGGAAGTGTCTATTCCTGATCTAATCTTTGCTACCTCAAGGAAACCCATGAGGTTAGTGTTTTGCTCAGTGTGGTTGAGCAATTCTGTTCATTGATTCATTAATGCACTATGGAATAATGAAGGTGAATTAACCATCCATGTAGTGTGTTTTGAAAAAAATAACATAAGCAAGTAAAGAGATGGGCTGCTGAGAATAGAGCATAAATGTCTGGTGCTAATTTGAAAACTTCTGGACTTCTTGCTTTAGTAGGGATTTAGTTCTAGTTGGGAAAAACTTGCAGGTTTTTCTACTGTAAAAAAAGTTTATGAAAACAAGTTTTGCTTTGTTTGCATTCTTCAGATCATTTTTTTTGTTTGTCAGATATTTATCCAAGTTCTGGTTTGTTTTTGGTTTTTCACTTTTAATGAAAACCTGAGAACATGGAAAACAGGTCCTGTGGAAACTTCTATTTTGACAAAAAGCCATTTGCCACTGGAAAGTCCTTTGATAAAAAATTGACTAGCCCCCAACAGTAGAACCTCCTGCTCACATTCAGTGCTGGTGAGAAGATTTTCCCAGCCTCAAACCCCCAGTGGTGGCTTTGGGTCCAAATCAGATGCCAAGCTTAAAGGAACTTTTTGTGGTGGTTGCCAGATTTGGTTCCTGTGAAGTTCAAGATGGCAGTAATCTCACAATGACCCAGCTTCCACTTTTCAAGGAGATTCTGGACTTGTGGGCCAAATCTCCCTTGTTGTCCCCACCTCTAGTCAACCAACATTTCCCCTTTCTCCTGTTGGCTTCACAGAATTGCCTCTGCCTTTCATGTGGCTTTCTGACTATTCAATTTCTCTCAACATATCCACAAGGCCTTTGCCTTGTCCACTTTTTTCATCCCTGCTGCCTATAGTGATTGTAGTTGATTTGTATAAATAACAGTTCTTTCCGTAAGCTCTGTCTACTTGTCTGACTGTCCTTAAACTGTGAGGTCCTCAGACAAGTGACCATGCCTTCTCATATGTCTGGAAAGTGCTTAGCATGTTATGGCCCTACTGCAAACCAGTAAATAGCATAAGAAAGTTGAAGCAGCTTTCAAGATTTGGATGTCACTCATGCCAGGCTAGGGCATGAGGGTAAGCCTTGAGCCCAAACTTAATCCATATCTGGATTAAAGTTCTCTGACCGGATCAGAGCAGTCTGAACCGAAACACTGGATCATGTTGGGGGAAAATGTGGATTCAGATCAGAACCTTGTAGGGTAGTCCCTTTTCTCCATATAAAAGCAAATGGAGCCACAGAAGCTGCAGGGCAAAGCATGCTGCTGAGATAGACAAATCTTACATGATTACAAAGTCTTGGCTGAACTCACTATTGAATGAGTAGATAGTAAAAATGAGGGATTTGTCATAGCTAGACTTTCAGAAGACCACAAAACACATTAAAAATTTTTAATTATTTGAGCTCAGAAAGGGGACAGGCTCACAGCTTGCACATTAATTTTAAAACAAACTGCTTTGGCTTTGCTTTTGAGAGTCTGGAAGCCAGTGTCAGTTTAGGGAACATTTATAATCTGACACGTCTCGTTCCTCCAGAGCAGCAATAGATCTTAGACAATTGTAAATGTGGTTTCTCAAGGGCAGGTCAAGCAAAGTCCAAATGATCTTGGAACACTTTCCCACCTCATGCTCAGTTGCAGCACAACCTACAGGTGGGTAGCAAACTACTAATACAGAAATCAGATCCCTGCTCAGCAGCTGGTGAGAGCACTGGGAAAGCCAGCACTGGGAGGCAACATGGTGAAATGAATAGCATGGCCAATTGACTAGCTGGAGTCTTGGACTGCATTCCTGTCACTACCCCAGCCCTCCTTGTTATGATTGAGGGACTTCTGAGAGTTTCCTCACCTGCAAAAACGGGGTAATTGTTCCTAATCACCTTTGTAAGCATTTTGGCATGATTCAAAACCCACTGAAGTCAAAGGAAGGACTCCAACTGACTTCAGTGGGTTTTGGATCAAGCTGTCTGAGACTTATGAATTGTAACTACTCAATGTTACTTATTGTTGAAATTCTGCTTCCTTAGTCTGAGTTATGCTCATTATTCCTGTGAAGAGAACCAAATCTAAAAACCTCTAGCATTACATGTTTTTAAATATTCCATTACATTCTGTATGTATTCACAGAACACATGATCCAGATAGTGCACACTAAACAGAATCCATTAAATAGTTTTACCACTCAGTTAAACAGCACAATTTTTAGAAATGGAGTTAATTTTCCCCAACTACTATATCCTCCCTTCAATGTTCAGTTCTGCTTAGTCTTAGCCATATAAGAACTTCCTACCTATGTCTTTGTAAATTTTCTACCATACGTTCATTATTTTTCCTTTGCAGAGGAGGCTAATTCCATACACACACTTTAGCAAGCTGTCAGTGTTCAGCTTGAGACCAATGCAGAGGAGGATAAAACATCTTCTCTCTGAATTAGAGTAGATACAGAGATGTTAGACTTAATTGTTAGTGTTGTCTCCCATGAGTAAAGGTGGTGGGATCAGGCCCTTGAGTAATAGAATGTTTGCACTAGAGTAACTCAGGTTACAGATTAGCCTAGAGTGAAGTGGCAAGATACTCATTCATGCTGGTGTGGGCATTCCACAAACATTATTTCCAAGGCTCAAACATTCATGCTTTACCTCAGGGTGGAAACTGAAGGGAAGTTCCTCCATTCCTTTGGCATGGATTTCTGATGGTACTGTTTTATTGGGAGCTATTTGAAATAGTGGCTAGAACATAATGGATGCAAGTCATAACTTAATTTTTTTTTCCCAATTAGCATCTCTATTGATGTTTTGAATTAAGGAGTGCTGTGCCATGCATAATTGCATCCACACAGTCTACTCCACAATGCACTCTGTGCACTGCATAAAAATTCCACTAGATGGCAGCTGAAACATTTGTTTCTATTTTATAATGAACTTTAAATATAAGGCTGCATGTTTTGTTTAGAAGGAAAAACCATTGAAAGCTACTGCTTTTTCTTTTACCACCAAAGATCAAAGTGATGTTGATCAGACTGAAATTCCATTTCTTTGGAGGCCAGATAAGCTTCTGTGCAATATAGACTTGGGAAAAAAATAGTTGTAGCCCCAATAATTGATAAGTGGCCTTACTCATACAAGTGGCCTTTATTTTTGCAAGTGATCGTTGTGATTAATAGGGCTACTTGTATGAGTAGAGATTGAAGGATCATACCTACATTTTCTAACTATTGGAAAAGTAGATTGCAGGTGTCCTGACTCCCACTATAGTGCCTGGGTCGCACTGTCTCAATACAGAGAGTCCCTGCAATAAACTTTGTGGGCAGGCTCCTGCTCTCACACAGGCCCAGTGAATAGTCTGGGTAGGTGTAGGGGTGAGTTCTGCCTTTATGGAATAAGTTGGGGTTTAAGCTAGTAATCAGATACAATGGGTGCATGAAAAAGGTGGAGGTGGTAGTAGTATGAGCATATTTTCATTAAGTTACCTGAACAATGTAACACATCACCTGCCTAGCTTCTGTCAATCTGCAGCATTCTGTGGGCACTCTGGCAAAAGGAAGCCTTAAGGAAGGATTTGAATGAGGCTGAATGAGTGGTTGTGTGGATTTCTTCCAGGGAGTTTGTGCTATTCAAGTCGGGTACTGCTAAGAGGGTGTAAAGGGGCAAAATTGAACCTTAATTAACTTGGGGCTTTTTATTGTGGTGGTTGAGCCTTCGTGGCAGCCAGAAATCTGATCTCTTTGATCCAGAAGTGGTAATTTATTGGTTAATGATTCATCCAGGCACTATCAGTTACACTGGAAAGGAGCATTGTGATCTCATCAGTCTGAGTAAAAATGACATGAAGGATTTTATCAAGTGAAAGGGGAGCTGATGGATTCTGATCTTTACTAAGTCAGGGTAATATTGATTCAAACCAATATATTATCTTCTCCATTAATATTGCACCAGCTGTAGCACAGACACTGCAGTATTGTTAGTGTTTTTTACATGAATTGCCTTTCTGTGCAGCACCACTTCAATGAGGAGTGAAGCACTGGAACATTAGCTGGTTTCTTATGGACATGTTAGTATGCTCTCCCTCTCATTGTAATAAGAAACAGGCAAAATGAACAGTTATATTCATGACTTTTCCTATAAGGAGAAATCCTACAATGCAGGATAAAGATTTTTTTGTTTGAGATATTCCCTCATGGGCAGATCTTATCAAAGGGGACACAGTAAGGAGCATCTTGTATGGGGAATATCATGATTCCACCTGTGGTGTTCCTGCAAACTCCAACACATTTTAAGATATCTCAAGAACAAGATACTGGAGGAGATGTAGTATGTCACCTTGTGTTAATTGTGCATTATAAATGGATCCCACTGAGTAAAAATTGTTGGCACAAGTAATATCAGCGGATCCTGAAAGTATAAGCAACAACACAGCTTCTTAAATGCAAAAGAGAAGCACTCATTCCTAATAGTGGATGAGAAGCTGGATATGAGTCAGTGTGACCTTGTCAGGAAGGCTAATGGCATTTTGGGCTGCATAAAGTAGAAGCATTACCAGCAGATCAAGGAATGTGATCATTCCCCTCTACTTGGCATTGGTGAGGCCTCATCTGGGGGTACTGTGTCCAGTTTTGGGCCCAACTCCACCAGAAGGACATGGAAAAATCAGATCAGCAGAGGGCAACAAAAAAATGGGGCTGGAGCACGAGATTTGAGGGAACTGGGATTGTTTAGTCTGCAGAAGAGAAGACTGAGGGGTGATTAGATAGCTGCTTTCAACTACCTGAAAGGAGGTTCTAAAGAGGATGGATCTAGATTGTTCTCAATGGTACCAGATGACAGAACAAGGAGTAATGGCCTCAAGTTGCAGTGAGGGAGGTTTAGGTTGGATATTGGGGAAAATCTTCTTCACTAGAAGGTGGTAAAGCACTACAATGGAATGGGGGGGGGGTGGATTCTCCTTCCTTAGAGGTTAAGTCAGGCTTGATAAGTCCTTGCTGGGATGATTTAGTTAGTTGGCCATGCTTTGAGCAGGGGGTCAGGCCACATGACCACCTGAGGTCCCTTCCAAACCTGATTGTCTGATTCTAAGTGCTCATTCATAGAGGATAAGTTCAGAGAATGGGGACCCTCTGAATTGGATGAACTAAGTTCCAATGCCTAACGAAACTGGAGTCTGCAATGGACACTGGGTAAGAGTTCAGAGGAGATTGGATCAGGCACTATCTGAACTTGCAGGAGCCACAAATCTCACAGAACAGGATCTCCCCTGATATTTTGGATCCTCAGCTACTGGTCCAGGAAGGACCCCAGAACCGCAAAGAATACAATGATGGAGAAATGACAATGGGGTGGCAGCAACTGCACCTAGAGCTATCGGAGTGGCTGCATTTTATAAATCTGAGTCAGTCAAAATATAATTCTCCATTTTCAAAAAATCATAAAAGGTTCTGATTTCATTTTGGAGACCATTCAGTGGTTACAGAAAGCCATTTGTTTAATCTGAAATAGTTCATCTACCCTTATTGTTTTTATTACTATCACTTCTGAAGCTTCTATCACATAATAGCTATCTATCCATCTGTCTAACTGTGTTTCAAGTTTTCCCCAATTATGCCCATTCAGAGCTGTAGGCCATAACATTTCAGACTCTTAACAAAATATATACCTAGGCATCAGCAGCACAAGCAAGAGACATGAGAACTGAGGGGAGTACATAGTTGCCTAACTCTGATAACAGAAAACTTGTTGTTACCTGCTGTATGCAATAGAGGTCTCTTTTGCCCTTGAGACATGCTCCCGTTAGAGTTAATGGGAATTCTGTACACTGAGGCAAATAGATCTCTAAGACCCCAGTTTTCAGAAACTCCTGCACAGGCTTTTCCCCTCAAGCCTCCAGACATTGACTTCAGTGGGGCTTTGAGAGAGTGCAAGGTTCCCTTTTCGTGGATATCATTGCAGAAGTGGGGCTTGCATGTCAATCGGGGGAGGCCCTGGTTCAGGAATGCCTTTAAAAACATGCTTAACTTAAAGCACATGCTGAAGTGTCTCACTGACTTCCCAAAGAGGATTTTTCCTCAATTAGGGCCAGAGCATACATTATATGACCAAAGTTCTTCCCTTCTGCTACTGTCCATCTTTTTAATTTGAAGGTCATTCCTGTGCATTTAGCTGAAGCTTGTGTTAATGACTGATGCATTTTTCCTGCTATCTAACATCCTTTCTAGCACCAACGTTATTAATGTGTCAACAAAGTTCTCCTCATTCATCAGCAGATGGTGATAGTGGAGGCACTTCTGATTTTAAAAATCAGATCTACCTTCCATAAAGAAAGTAAAGATTAATCTTAGGCCAACAATGCCTCAAAGTCAACACCTGTCTCCAAAAGGCATTAATAAGATGACAACCAAATAAGGCTAATGCAGAAGACCTTGATTTGTGTTGACAGAAGGCAGAGAATCACTATGCCATGTTTTTTGTTTTATCAGGAATTAGGCTGCTTTGTGCACAGCATAGCACAGCCCTTGAATTGCAAATGCTGACAGAGAAGCCTTCAATGTAGAAGATGCATAAATGGAATCAAATATAGCTGAAAGATCAAGGGCGTGGGCTATCTTTTGAAACCACCTGAGTCTGAGAAATTAAACTTTAGAATCTATAGAGAGATCCCATCCCCAGGCTGTCAAACAGGTTCAACATTTTCCCCAGAATCAGGGCTGGATTTGTGGGTAGGCAACTTAAAACCAGTACCCCAAGCCTGGCACCTGTTAGTTACAAAATGGGAAACTGAATGTTTGAAGTAAAATTGGAATACCTGAAACAAAGGTAAACTTTATGCAGATTGATTTTTCACTAACCTCCTAGAATATTCTGGACTCCATAGAAATCTCATGGAACTTTCCAGAGTTCCTGAGAGCTACATTCTCCTCAGCTCTCCTAGAATGTTGTCAGCCATGCCCTCGGTTGTATACAAGGGGCAGGGCATTGCCAGTCAGCTTTGTGACAGGAATAAATCATGAATGCAAATTTTGCATTAAAGTTGTGAAATGGGCTGCAAATGCAATAAAGTGTTCATATGTTTAACAAATGCAGAGTGGGGGGAGTGTAATGAAGACAATCCTGGCCTGAGGCACCATTTGATCTAGAGCTGGCCCTGCCCAGAAGAGTGTGTTTCAGTGGTGGATGGAGTAATCCCTAGCACAGGAGTCGGCAGCCTTTCAGAAGTGGTGTGTGGCATCTTCATTTATTCACTCTAAGGTTTCACATGCCGGTAATACGTTCTAATGTTTTTAAAAGGTCTCTTTGTAGAAATCTATACATACCTTATTTACTTTAATATATAACTATTGTATTTAAAATGTTTAAGCTTCATTTAAAATTAAATTTAAATGCAGAGCCCCCTTGGACCAGTGGCCAGGACCCAGGCAGTGAGTGCCACTGAATATCAGCTTACATGCTGCCTTCAGCACCCAGCCATAGGCTGCCTACCCCTGCCCTAGCACTTTTTAAGGTCACCTGAGACAGCGAGTTCTACACCTACAATGTCTTAGCTCTGTTGCCCTATTAATACATCTTCAGTTAGAACAACTGAAGGGAAATTTTAAAAAAATGAGAACAGCTGACTGAAAAGAATTCTTGGAGACAATTCAATTTTCATTCACCCTATACCTAGTCAAAATCCTAGAGACTTCACTGGGAATTTGTCTCAGTAAGGACTAAATGAAATTTATATAAGGACTTCAGGCTATCTTCCTCTGAGTTTGTTTACAGTAAATGGGCCACATCCATAGCTTGGAACTCTCCGTAGCTCGACTAAATGTTTCTGAACTTCCAAGAGTCCACCCATACCTACAAATGCACTGTTTCTGGATTTTCTTAACATGGGCACAAAGGTAAGGCGAGATGTTGTACTATAGACCTGGTCTACCCTAGAGCAGTGGCCTCAATGCTCCCATCCATCACTGAAATGTCTTGTGCAAACAGCCTCCTGGATTCTGTTTGTGTTCTTGCTGTCATTGCTGTGGAAGGTAATGGCCTGAGATCATTCACACAATTAGTTTTAATATAACAGCATCATCTAAGCTAATCACAGGTGTAACTTCATTTGCAGAGCTTACATATCCTGAAATGTCATTGCTCCGTGTTACTGGGAACAAAAAGCTCTCCATATCTTAAGGACCAGGATGGATGTATTCCTGTCTTGTCTCCACTGGAGGTCAGTGCTACATTGTTTACTATTGTCTTTTAGAACAAAGGAATTGGAAGTCTGACATTTTAAGGATGAATGTTTATTTTCAAAGATTTTATCAGTTTCAAGTATAAAAATCTCCAATTTACCCCAAATCCCTAGGTATAAAGGTTATCCTTAAACATTTCTGTTGCTCTAGGTGACATTACCTCAGATTGATTTATTTGGAGACCAATAGAAATGCTAAGAATATGCACTAGGCGCCTTTGCCATAGCTTAACAAATGTCAGCGAAGTGCAGCCACACAGTTTGATACCACCATTGCCAGTAAGGAACCAAAAAGTTCAAATCTCTCTCTAATGTGCCTAAAAGGTCATCAGAATTGGGCTGTTTCAGACGGGGCCGGGTGGAGTGAATTCCAGCAAGACAAGGCCCTGTCAGCAGAGCCTGCCATTCCCAATTTAAATGGGGCTCCAACTCAAACACCCCACTGATCCCAGTTGTGCAACTCCTAGCACATGCTAGGAATTCCCTACATTAAATATAAGGAACATGGCAAATATTGAGATAACATGGCCTAACATCAACAGGAAGGCAAGTTTGGAAAGTGTGTGTGTGTATATACATGTATGTATGGATTAAGCACAAATACTGTAACAGCGATGTAGCCTAAACTGGTCTATACTATAATCCTGTTAACCTACTCTAAGTATCCATAACTCCTTGTATACACTAAAGTAAACATTTGAAATAAGCAGATAAATCAAAATACATTCTTTCAGTGTCATAGCAGAAACTAGGAAGTACTTTCACGGATCAGTACTTGAAATGTAAGTATCCAAAACACACAATCCCTCCCCAAAAGTTGAAAAACTAAAACTAATGGGTAAACTTCAATAATGCGTAAAATATGTAACCTGTAATATATTACCAGCTAAAATGTAACTTAAAGCACACCTTCTGAGTAAAGTAAATGTAACATCACTTCATGAAACTACTCTTCAAAAGTCAGCATCATATCAAACCTTTTTCCATGCCATATTAACAAACCTAACTAGCATTGGTTATTTGGTCTCTTAAATATATTGCATAGTGAACCAAAGTGGGGTCAGGTACTTAACTATACAATTTATCAACAGTCTCCTCCTGCTTAAACTTACTAATAAGAAAATTATGCATAGAACAGATGCTGTTGTCAGTTACATCAAGTAAATGTGGAGTGACTTCATTAGTCAGGACTTGCACCAGATTTACCCTAGTGTCAACTGAGAGCAGAATGTGGCCCAGCATATGTAGAGTGTGTAGGGAATGAACTTCTTGCAGATGATTAAGCACTTAATTGATTCCAAAGGACAGGACGTGTGTTTGTCATTATTATCTAATGAACGCTCTCTATTTCAGCTAAATGATTCCCAGCATCCCTGGTAATTCTAGTGCCCTGTTTATTAGCTCTTTTGATTTGAGATGCTTTATTATAGTTCAGTAATTTTAATAAGTTTTGGTCTTCCTTCTTGGTCATATAAGGAATCACACTGACTGCAGTGCGCACCCACTTGTAATGGGTCTTTTTACCTGACTCGGGGCTTCCCCCTTTGCTATGAAAAAACTAAACAGACAATTTAGAGCATCGGGAAATGCACTGTTCTCACAGGAACAGGGCTCTGGGCTGAATTTTTACCATTGAGTTGTTTCTGAGTAGAGATCAGGTAGTCCAGTGCACTGTTATGAGCATCATGTTTGTCTATGGCACTGTATGAATGAATTGGTACATATAACTGTTTTGTGCTCACTCGTGCATGGCTCTATCCTAGTAGGTGCTGAGCACTTGGGCTCCTTGACTTCAGTGGAACTATTTGTATGTTTCAGGTTTAACATGTGTTGAAGTGATTTGCTCCATGAGTACCAGAACACTCAGAGCTGGGGTGTGAAACTTTCTTACAAAGGGTGAGAGTTTTAGCCAAATTTGTGGCTTCCCACTGAATGTCAGATTGTTTTGCCATGTGTCCAATAACCAGTTTAGAGAATGTGTAAGATACAAATCCATGAGAGCAAGAATACCAGCAATGTTTGCCCTCCTTATTCCATCGTTACTTCACATGCTCCAGGAGAGTGTACTGATTTGTGGCCTCGAACCTGCAAATCCTAGTGCAGGGCACAGAAAGTTTAGTCTGTAGCGTGCCAGCAGTAGTCTGTGGAGCTCGTGCCTCGGTGCATGTAAGATTTAAATAGTAAGCATACACTTTTGCACTGGCTAGAAGTGGTCTTCCCCTCAAGGCATACTCACTGCCTTGCTCTCACAAGGTAAAGGGGTAGACTGTGGATAGAGAATGTGTGAGGAATTTCCCATTGACTTTGATAATGGGGCCAGGATTTTACCTTGCTCTTAGTATGATCCTCCTGCTGCTAATGAGTTGCTTGGTCACGTGTGTTAGGGTTGCTCCAGTTTAACTGAATAGATTTTTAAAGTGATCTACCTTATCAGTGCAACACTCTAATATCGAGTTGGTAATTGACCAATGAAAACTAAAACCAATTTAAGACACACTTAAACCAGCTTAACTGTTGCTATTAGGGGCCTGGACTGGTGTAAACACTTGGATTTAAAATTGTTTTACTTAACCCATGCAACTTTTCACACTCTAGACAAAGCCTTAGCAGTGGATCTTATTAATGCATTATTCTCAATGCTCATCTCCAGGATAAGCAGTCTCATTAATACAGAACTGGGATCAACTTTGTCATTTATTTATACACACAATACTCCACCCAGGCTGTGCAGCACCCCTTCTCATATGGTTATCAGATGGAGGGGGCTAGATTCCACAGAGGTGAATAGAAGACCGACTGCCCCACTCCTCTTAATGAAAACTTTAGTATGGCAAAGAATTTTAGGAAAACTTTTCATTATGCTCAGTGGATAATTTTCTGAACCTAAATACATTATCTTGAATTGCTGAAGAAATGCAGGAACCTTAGTCTAATCCTGAACTATGTAGATTAGATAAATGCATTAAAAGGAGACACGATTGGAATAAGAATGTGTTTGCCTTTTGAGTTCTCTAACTTCTAGGCTCAAGGAACAGTCATACAGCAGTTCTGCAAGCACAGTGCTCCTTTACTGACCTTTAGAGTTACATGCTGAATCCTGAGGGTGGGTGACATCTGTTCCAGACATCTTACCATAAAGATTTAAAGTACAATAGAGAGGATATTCTGTTCTTGGTTACATATTTTAGCAACAGGGGGAATGAAGGCTCTTTGGATGAAAACAATTACCCTCCAAGCAGGAACACCCAAAATTATTGGTCTTCTAATGGAAAGCCTGCTTCAAGGATGGGAAATATATTGGCACGAAGGTGCTTCATGCTTTAAGTATCACTAAACATGGTTCTTATATATATTCACAATGAAACTTTCCTGGTCAAATATAGTTCCTATGTTCCAAAGATGAAAGGGTGGGCTAGGAAGAGGAGGGGAAAGATGTTCAATAGCTTCAAGCAATTGGAGCAAATTGTTTCATTCTCCGGAACTGAGTTTACAACCATGTAACATTCTAACTGGTGCATTACTATATATAACACTGTCTTAATGGGACTGAACCCTAAAAAAACATGAAATGCTACCTATCTAGCCCCTGTTGCCATGGTATTTTAGTGCTTTACAATCATTAATGGAAAGGTAGTGAAATACTACTCCCTTTTACATGTGGGGAGCTGAGGCACAGGGTAGATTAATGGACTCAAGAAAAGTTACGTAGCAAGTCTGGAAGAGACAGGATTTGAACCAGAACCCTTGAGTGCAACACAGTGCTTACTTTCTAGACAGCCACCTTCCTTACCCTATTTCCTCTATTGTGACTAAAGTATCTAACATTTAATTTGCATGTAGGTATGGGGTATGCACATTCAGACAGATTTGAAATGGAGTTCTGTTGTCTTGCCAGTTACTGGACATGTGTACTTCATTTCTCAGTGCCTTAGTTTTCCTATTTGCAAGATGGGTGTATTGATAACTTCCCCACATGTGCTGGGCAAGGTTTTGGCCTAGTGATTTTGAAGACCTCCATTTCTAGATACCCATACTGAGACACCTGAAAAGAGCGCTCTCTGAAAAATGAGACTCTTTGAGCACTCAGCCTGAGACACCGTATCACTGGTCACTTTTGAAAATGTTGGTCTTTGACTCTTAATTGTTGCAAAGCTCCAGGGTATCTCTGAAGAGCCAAGTACTATTTACCTAACTGTTCTCTATTTACCAGTCACTCTGAGAAACCATGTAAATCCCCTGAACACACAACTATACAGAGAAGGGTATAGAGAATTTTTGCTGTGGCTTAATGTTCAATAAAATATACCTCCTATTCACCACTAACCTTCAATAAGAACATATGCTATTACAGTTAATTGATCATTTCCATGGAGCAGAAGGTTATCAGCATTCTCATTTCTTCACATTTTTCTGAATCTTTAGAAGAGTAACATATATCAAGAGATTTGTACAGTTTGATTTCTTTTCTTCCATTTAAAACGGTCTCGCCATCTACACTGCATTTATTTGAAGGAAATACAAAGTAAGTTCTAACATCAGCTCCTTTCTAATCTGCACCATTATCAAACAAATCACATTTTGCCACTTAAGTCAAACTTATCAAGGTCAGCTTGTTCTCATACATGACTTCTTTAAAATAGAAGGCATAGATGTCATTAAAATCATGTTCTGTCTCTGAAACATGTTTAAGCTGAAGACTCTGCATGGGCTTCAGTAAAGAGAATTCTTTCCATCAGGTATGAACTGAACTTTCCATCAGGTAATGAGAACAGAAGAGGGTAGAACTGGTGATATCTTCACTCTGTGTTGTAATGGTATAATGCAGTATTCATCAGGAATAAGGATACTCTAGTCTGGCCCTTTTAAAATACATCGTGATGGTAAATGTAAATTGTGCCTGCAACTGTTCGATTTCTTGATTTAGAACTAAGACTGTACAAGATTTGTGCAGTAAAACTGGAAAACTTGCAACATACACACATTATTTTGCTTGAGTATATATAATAGTTTGGAGTGAGCTTCCAACATGGAGGAGTCTATTGCTGAAACCACCAGTTACCTTCCACAGATATCTTATCCATAGTATTGAAATGTGCATCAAATTATAGAGATTTTGAAATATACCCTCAGTGTGATAAGAGGTGACTCGCTTTCCTGCATACAAGTATTTTACTGCATCCATTTACAAATATTTGTGAGAGCAAGCAAGTGCAGAATTTGACTTTGGATTGAAATTATGTAAAATTCCCTCTTCCTTCCCCTTTTCTTGCACTCCCTTTAAAAATGATCCTTAAATATTTGCCTTCATGCCCTGGAGTTCTAGGAAGGAAAATGCAATAATGTGACTGTTTTCCCAAGAAAGCAATTAAGAAACTGGGTTAATAAGAAATCAAGTTGTTTGTAAATTGTTACTATTTAAAATGTGCTCTGGGGAAATTACAATCAAATAGGACATTGGATTTCATGCAGACCTTTGCTAACTGATCAGCTCCACCTATGATGTAAATCAGATCAATTAAAAGTTATCTAGAGTGACACATTTTAATTTGCCATGTTTAGCCAGAAAGATTTTGTAATCTAACAATTAGCAGTGTCAAGGAGAATATGCTTTGTTTGCTAAGATGCATCGTGTTTGCTTGTGGTTTTATCTTACTAGATTAAAAAGCAAAATCAGTGAGAAGGTATATAATGGAGGTGGGTGGGTCACTACACTGGGTGGTCACTCAATGGGTATGATTGAGTACAAGTAGCCAAATTTGTTTACAATGAGGGCTTGTCAACACTGGATTTGCACCTATTATAGCCATTGGTAGCCAGCCAGCAGGGTAGCTTCACCAGTCAAAGCACCATGTGTACACAAAGACATTATTTGCACTGGTGAAATTTACCCCTTCCTGAAACCAAGATGTTTCACTGGTGAAAACCACAGATTTTAGCAAGTGGGTTTGAAAGGCTAAAATGGCAGAGATTAGCCACTGAAGGCTAAAAGGCACAAATTTTTGGTATAGACAGTCCTCAGTGCAGGCCTAATTCTCTTCTTGCTTACACTATTTTCACAAGACTGTAATTTCATGGAGGAGTTCCTGATTTACTCCCTGTACTGGAAAAGAGAAAATATCTCAATGTGATGTTTGAGGGATCTCTGGGTGTGATGTGACATATTAAAAACAGTGGGGTCTGCTTTATTTACACTTACTGTTTTGTTCTGGGACATATTCCTCCCTGTTTACCTCTGGTATATAAGTTGCAGTCTTTTGTGTGAACACTGAATACCAATTGAGTGCAAATGAGGCCTGTGTTGGAGTTTCTGGGTCCAGTCCCTGCTGAGGCTTTGTAACAGTTACTATCACTAGAGAGGGACGTGGCAAACTTAACCAGTGCGTTACCAACTTCGCTGTATTGATAACTCTACAATATTTGGTGCTTTCCTTAACCCTTTTCTGTAGACACGAGATTATAGTCTGGAAATTTAACATTGATTTAAAAATAGATTTAATTTTTAGTCATGGTTGTGGAGAATAATTTCAATGTGCCCCTAGAGGCTCACATTTGTTTAAAATTGTGAAACTTTTTAAAGCCAGTTGAATGGTTTCAGGGGTGCGTGAATCTTGATTTTTGAACAGTTGGGCTTGGCGGTAAGTGCTATTGACTGCTGTACTTGTTCTTTAGATAAGCTCATGGAAATATGTACTTGCAGCCTGTAAAGGAAAAACCCAAACATCCGAGTGGTGCAGAACATAAATAACAAAAGGTGTCTGGGCTGTGATGTTAGACTAGATTGAAGGAAGTCAGGGCAGAATTGGGACAAAATGGTGTTTGAAGTAGAGTAATTACGTAGGTGGAAGATAGCTAGAAAACAAGTTGACTTAAAATTTGTATTGTTAGTACAGCATGAGGTACGTGTATATACAGAGATAGCTATGGTACAGTGTGGTGTGTGTGTGTGTGTGTGTAGTGTGTGCACAGAGTTGTTAATCCTAATATATAAAAGGTTCATGAAGCCACTTGTTTTATATATGAAAGTCTCTTACACACACAGTATTTTGTTGATTTGTGTATTGCCAGGATGCATTCCTTTCTCATTGCTCCCTTCTATAATTATTACAATTTGTTTCCTTTGAAATCTCCATAAAGCTTGACAAACACTGAAGTTACGGTGAGCTACACAAAGGCATCATTTGCATACTAAACACGCATTATCATTGACTAAACTCGCATCTACCACTGTGAATGTCATCAGAGGTGAATTTCACTGTTTTATTACTAGGGTATGGTGACAGGTGCACAAAGGGCTAAAAACTGCTGCAAGCTTCCTCCCAAGTCTTGTCTACATTCATTTTACTCCTCGTCTCCTGTTACCTGTCTTGATCCCTTGATCAATCCAGCCAAGCACACGAGTTGCTCCCAGGCTGATTTCTTTCCACCCCAAGAAGTGATTCTTAAAATTAGATTTTCAATGTATTCATTGTTGAAAATTTCAGATTCCTCTTCGGCTCCCAGAAAAGCTGCTGGTTTAGAGCATTGACTTCATCTCAGTATCTAATTCTTTTGTTCAGTAGTTACAGCAGGGGAGTAGGGGACTGGTTCTGTGTTGTGATAAATATCCTGTATGTGGGTCTGGTGGCATAAAGGAGCCTCAAAAGAGCAGAAAGTTCGCTGAGGGAACATAATTCAATAGTTAAGCTAGTTTGGGTCTCTGTAGACCTGGGTTCAAGTTATTGCTCTGCCAGACTTCCTGTATGATGGTGGGCAAGGCATTTACTCTGTTTCCTATCAGCAAAATGGGGATATTTTTCTACTTGACCAGGAGTGTTGTGAAGATAAATATATTAGCTTACTATGGTAATCCAGGCCACATGAATACCATATCTAGACAAATAGATACTGTGTAAACCAGTTATACGTTTACTTCAGAGCAAGCTTATGGTCTCCCAAAGGCAGGAAGTGGGTATGGCTGGAATGCTCTGTTTCTGTTGAACTTTGGGACTCAGGGAAGAGCTAAAGTACAATCCGTATTTAAAATGATCCTGACTGTGGGATTTTCAAAGTGGCACCGAAATCCATCACCCCATTTCCATCAGGGGCAGTGGTCTGTCACCTGTTGAGGTAGAAATGAGATGAGGAATAGAGCATTTTTAGAACTTGAATCTCTTCTCTTTTGAATACTAAACACTGCCTTGATTTCCCCATGTGTCCAGAAAGCTTTATATTGGTCTGTTGGTGGCAGCAACAGGAGAAACCTTGAAGGCTTTAAGTTAAATATGATTGCAGTTTACAGCTGGGTAAAGTGAGGATGATTGGGTTGTCTTTCAGCAAGCAGTGAATCTGAAACTCAGTTGCTGGCTGTTCTTAAATTTCAGGTAGAGGACTCCTAGTTTTCAGTGCTCTAAATACACCAGTTGGCATTACTTGGCACAAAACTCACAACTAAAAATCTCAACAATGGGGTACTGAGACAACCACTGTCTTCTCACTCACACCTTGTGCTCCCCATGTCTGTCAGTCTGTCTCCACTTCTCTTTTATACTTAGTCCCTGTTCTGACATCCTTTTTTATCATATGTACGTTGTGTTTGGCATCATGGGGCTCTGATCACTGACTTGGGTATGACCACAAGATCAATAATACATTTGGGAGGAGGGATAGCTCAGTGGTTTGAGCATTGGCCTGGTAAACCCAGGTTTGAGTTCAGTTCTTGAGGGGGGCCATTTAGGGATCTGGGGCAAAAAATCTGTCAGACAGTACTTGGTCCTGCTAGTGTAGGCAGGGGGCTGGACTCAATGACCTCTCAAGGTCCTTCCAGTTGTATGAGATAGGCATATGTTAATGACCTCTTACACCAGTATTATATGGAAGGAACTCGAGGATAAACAATAGACATAGGCTTTGCCTACAGTGAGGGTCCTTTGCAAGTTGCTGGCGTAGATGCACCCTAAGGACCCCTACTATAAAGAGTCAAGGCTGCTCTTTGCACCACTCCAGGTTGCTCTGGTTTGAAGCAGGGGCTGGTTCCACCAGTGCAAGTGATGGCGTTGTCCGTGAATGCTAGGGGGTTTGCACTGGTGTAGTGACACCCATGGATGGTGTCTGCGGCCTGAAATCAGGGCCATTCCCCACTGCAGCCAAAGCCATAGGCCCTGGTGTTGAACCAGGGTATTTCCACTGACTCATGGGGATTCACCCTGTATTAATAGGGGAATTGTGGCCCAGGGACTTGGTCAAGTGATTTGTCCAAGGTCAGCTACTAAATCAGGTGCCAGGCAGAGCAGAACTAGGGTGACCAGATGTCCCAATTTTATAGGCACAGTCCAGATATTTGGGGCTTTGTCTTATATAGGCACTTATTACCCCTGTAACTTGTCCCTGTTTCTCACATTTGCTATCTGGTCACCCTAAGCAGAACCCAGGACTCCTGAATCCCTGCACAGACATTTTCTCTCTTCTGGTTGTGTACAGAATTATTCAAATCGTGTATATTTACAGCAAAGTTTTCGGGAGCAGCTAGTCATTTGGTATACAGTGTTTGACACCTGAAGGGGGCCTGATTCAAAACCACTAGTCACTTTTGAAAATCTTAGCCAAAATAATGAAGAAATCTTCCCAGCAACCCAAGATGCTGCTATTTTGGCCCTTCGAAGCAGTTATTGAGTTTCATACACCTTTTTTCCCATCCATTTCAAGATGTCACTTTTGGGGGGAGAAGTAAAATGCCTGTCATATTTCATATTTGTAAGTAATTGTTTGACTCCAAAAAGCCAGGAAGATACAGAGGCAGTTTAATTCAGATTAATTCCTAACTATTCTTTCATGCTGGTTTGAGGAAAGATGTTGACAATGTAATTATCATAGCATTTTGTGTTTCAATGCTTCCAGCTTCTTCCTTGAGGGAATTGAAGCAGTTGGCAGAATGTAAGAGACAAGATGGCAAACAGGTGCAGAATGACTGAGCCAAAACATGTGAGACTCCTAAAGAAATGGAGAGTGGAAATACCTATTCAGGGGCACAAGTACCCTGATTTGCTCCATTCTGAGCACACACCAAAGGGCAGAGACAGTAAACTTTTTGGGGTTGTAGGACATTACAATGGTTTAAAATAGCATTTCACAGTAGGGGACACAGACCAAAAGTGCTTATTCAATCTCCAGAAGTTCCAGAATCTCTAAAGCAGAAGATGCTTTTAGGAATCACACTGCTGTGGGGGTTTGAACTTGTCACGTACGGTAGGGCCTGTGATGCCATGGTGTGGTTCCATCGCTGTACCGCCTTCTCTGAGGACAGCCACTGCCAGAGTCAAAAAAGAAGAAAGGAGTATCACAAAGAAAACAAAGGTCCCATGGTTGGACTCAGCATTGTGAAAAAGCATTATTTCAGAGTAATTAGCTTCCATATGTGGAAAGGTACAAAGAAGCATATCCTGTGAGGTCAGTGGGAACTGCCAGTATCTGGTCCCTTGGAAAATTGGGGTATTGGTAGGAATCTGAAACCTGTTTGCTTTCTGTCCTTTGCCTGGGTTTAAACATGACTGAACTCAGAAGATGTTTGAAACCATATCCAAATTTCATTAACTGCCCCTGTAATAAGCTGAACTAAAACCCTGGGTTCAAACACTCCAAATTACTTTGTTCAATGGGAAAGGAATAAAAATGCTCTAAAATCTTGTGTCAAATTATTTAGGGAGACCTTGGGACAGAGTACAAAAATGAAGGGAGTCAGTGTGATCCAGTGGACAGAGCATTGGAGAAGAGGCCACGTGTCCCAGGCTCTATTGCTGGCTTCACTACTTGCTTGCTATGTGACCTTGGGCAAATCGCCTCTTTCCTCTGCACCTCAGTTTATCCATTTGTAAAATGATTCTTCTCTCCTTAGACTTTGGGACCTTTGAAGTGCCGTATAACAACTTTCTCACACAATGCACCCTTTGCCTGGAACTCATTCCTGCAATGTATCATTGTGGTTTAGAGCCTAGCAGGGATTGAACATGCATCTCCAGAATCAACAGTAGAGGGTTTAAAAAAAAAAAAAAAAAAAAACACCCAAGGAGACAGTATACTGCCCTAGAAGAAACATTTGGTCAGATCCAGTATCAGCATTTCCTGTGTACCTAACAATTACCATGATTACTGCCAGCTTAGCCTTTTCCTCTGTTTTCCATTGTAAACTGAACATAAATTCAATGATGCTTTGGGTGGGGGAGGGGGGAGCCATAAGAGGGAGGAGCAGAATTGAATGAACTTTAAATTTGTTTTATAAGTAGCTGCAACAAGCTAGGTGATTTGCACAGAAATTGGTCGATTGTGCTCTCATTCAGTTTTCTAGCGAATGCTTCTACCGTCTGCCACATATGATTTGTTTCTTCAGCAAGAGATTTCCCAGAGGTATGTGAGCATGTGTAGCTACATTTCATCCCCTTAGTTAATTCTAAGAGAGGATACGGTAAGGCCAAGTGTCTCTGCATTCAGAAAATAAGAACACATGATAAAACCTCACTATCAATTCAGAAACATTTAATAACCTCAGACTTCACCAATCAGAATAATTAAAGAGGCTGTTCTTTAAATATTCATGGCATCCAGATGCCATGTTTGGCTTTTTTGGCCAGTTTATCCAATGGTTCCTGCTAATCTGTGCAAGGCAAAAGTGTTCTCTAGTGTGGTTCATTTGCATTGAAAAACACTAAATTTGTAAGTAAATTGGAAAGCTTTTAAGTGATGAGGGAACATCAGTGGCTTGACAAAGCTCTCCTTTGTTTTTAAAGCATAATGTTCCAGAAAGATGTTCTCCCTTCCTTTGAATGATACTGCAATATGAACATAGCCCTGTAATTTTTCAGTAAACCAAAGCTATTAAGAGTCCAGGGGAAAAAACAAAGCAGGTAATATTGTCTGTAATATCTTTATGGGGAAATTGACTTTAAATAGCCTAAGCTGTGTAAAGAGTTGAGCTTCACTGCCAGGATGGAGCAAATGAGTATGGATAAATATAAATGGCTCCAAAGTGGCAAATGAATGAGGCAATTGGCCTACCAGGCAAGGCACTGGACCTGAATTCTAGGCCTGACTCAGACAATGGCTGATACATGAAGCCATTTCTTGTTACAGTTCTATGTGTAACTATGAAACTTATCATCTTTGTGCTTTGAGGTCTAGAGAAATTGCTACATAACAGCAGGTCTTATTATTGTTAATGACCCCTGAATAGAACTGTGGAGGTTGTTGCAGCTAGGAGTCTAAAGGAAGACTATGGAGTAATTGTCAGAGGGAGAATTTCTTCCCTGTCTGCTCCCCATGCCAGCTCCTGAGCATGAGGATTGGGGACAGAATTTGGGACCCTGATGGTGCAAACCTTAGCTTGCTGTTGAAGGATGGGAATTCTCACAAGTCAGTGCTCACCAATGGGAGAAATGGCTCACTGATGGGGGTAAATTCCCAAGGCTCCATTGAAGTCTGTGGCTAACTTGATTTACAGCAGATGAGGATCTGTCCCAGGGCAATTCATTTTGTTGTGGTAGGCTTTTAATCATGATCACTCAGTTTCTGCTTCATCCTCAAATTGACAAAGTAGTGAGGCTCTTTGTTTCCTGGCTTGATACAATATCTGGCTCCATGGACATTTCTTGGAAATCTTAGTCTCTAGTTTATTAATGATGGTATTTTCTGCATCTCCTCAACTCTTCTCACTCTCCCCTTTTCAAATGAAATGTAGCAGAGGATCTTATTTCAATGCAAATCTATTGATAATTGCAGTTTAAAAATCTTCACAACCTTCAGCTGAACAATGAAAGAATAGCTGTGAATTACTAGCTATTTCACTTACCTTGGAAATAGCTCTTGCATTGTGATATTCTAATATTTTTGTGGGTTGTCTTTTGTTTAATACATGTGCCTCCCATTATTTCTATTATAGTCTATCCTGCTGAGAGCAGTGTGGATAGTCACTTTTTTGGTGGTCTTTTTTTGGAGACTAAAGTGTGTAAAAACTGCATATACACATACAGCAGGTCTTGTTCCCCACTGCATTAGTTGAATTTTTTGCCAGTATAACTAGTGATTGCAGTGGAAATAGACAGGCATAAAATTGGAGCAATGCCAGGCAGTTCAAGCACAAGAGGCCTGAATCACCATCACTGAACTTGTTTACACCTCGGCTAAGTAGGCCAGATTCTCAGCTGTTGAGAATCTATATAGTCCAAATTTATACCAGCTGAAGAGTTGGCCTAGTGTATTCCAAGTAAGTACAGAACACCATCAGATCAAGGGGGGTCACATTTCACACTGAACTCTTTGCTCTGATGTGAAGGATGATAAAAGTTGCAAGTCAGTGGAGAATTAGACACAGGGAGAGTTTTGCCATTGAGTTCAGTGAGGGCAGGATTTCTCCCAGTGTAAGTTTGGAAAGCCTGAAACATCCTGTAGAGCTGTGAGTACCATTATCATATTTTGGGTGGAATATTAAATTCCTTAAATGTTTAGACATCAGAGGCTAGGCTGATCCTGGAGGCCGGGGGAGAAGGCCCAGGAAGAGATCCCTTGCATAACAAAGAAATAATGGCAAGAGTTGAAGCCACTTACATGCAAGTTTCTAAACCCATGCTGCCACAATTTTTGTATTTTTCCACAATTTGTGTTAATGCCTTCTCCTTCCCATGGCAATGGCAAAGCGTGCCATATAGCAAGCAAGCACTGTAACTGATGGTTGCAATTTACTTACCATAGCAAAGGCATGGTAAATCGAGATGGATACGTTTCCACCCGTCTGAACTGGCAATTTATCACCCTGATGCTTAATGGATTGAGCATCTGCTAAAAGTGGATAACTTGAATGTGAAGCTTCGCTTTCTGATCTGAGGGATTTATGATGTCACATTGCAGACTGTCATGGGGGGGTGGGGGAGTCCCATTCCCACCCCCCCACTTCCTGGGATTCACAGTGATTCTTAGCCAGCCAGTAGATCAGAAGGTTTATTTGAGATGCCAGGCACACAATCCCACTTAGAGCTGTCAGTACAAACAGGGGGGCAGGGAGATGAGACCCCAAATCCAGGCTCCCTCCACTTTCCCAGCCAGCATCTAACCCCTTTTCAAAAAACTCCGTCTGCCTGCCTACCCTTTGTTCCCTTGCCAGCCCCAAGGTGTCAACTCCCCTACAGCTCCAGGGTTCCAGGTCAGAGTAGCTTAGCCTCAAGTTATGTCCACCCTTCCTCCTACTTGTCACACAGACATAAACTATAACATCATATTATGCTAAGTCTGTCATACTCAGGTATGTGATGACACACAATGACTAGCTAACATTTAAAGGGAGCAAGTGTGTTTGGCATGGAATATCCACTGTTAATTCATATAGTGATTATCAGATGAAGTCAACACTGATACCAGTTGGCATCCTGGTAAACAGAGCAACTGGCCAGATACCAGCTGTTGGGGATGGAAGAGTGATACTTGTGCCAACTGTATGCATGGCACTAGAATGCCCACTCTTGACAGGTGACTCCACTTGGGTCCATGTGAACAGCTTCTGAATTGAGGAACTGAAAGGAGAGCAACAGACACAAATAGGGTGAGTGCTCAGCCCTGGAGTCTGTAAAAGCCCAGCTCTGCTGCAGATAGGGAGTGCCTTTTTACATAGTTACCCAATTTCCCCCTCTTCTTGAACCAGTGAAACTTTTGCAAGGGAGAGTGAAATGTTCTTTCATCAGAATGATGCTGTTGAACTGGCAGGGGAGACAGCTGGCCAGGGAAAAGGAGGATGTGGGGGGGAAGGCAGCTGCCCATTTAGAGTAGACTTTTCCTGGCAAACCCAGGGGCTTTAGGAGCCATCCTGATATCAATGGAAGCTTTGCCATTGACTTCTATGGGGACATGTCACCCACAATGTACAGCCTTTCAGAGCTAGCTACAAAAGAAATCCCTTTCATGAAAATTGATGTTGGGGAGGGGGGAAATCATCCCTACACAATTTTTTGCAGGAAGTGATTCTCCCAAATACTGAATTTTTCTGAGAACACCATTAATGGAACTCTTCCACACTGTGGTGAAAAGAGCTAATACAATTCTTGGATGCATAAGCAGGGGAATCTTGAGTAGGAGTAGACATTTGACCTTGGTATTTGGCACTAGTGCAATTGCTTCTGGAATAGTGTATCCAGTTTTGGTGTCGTCAATTCAAGAAATATGTTGGAAAACTGGAGTTCAGAGAAGAGCCACAAGAATGATGAAAGGATTGGAAAACATGCCTTGCAAGGATAGACTCAAGAAGTTCAATCTATTTAGCTGAACAAAGAAGGATAAGGGGTGACTTGATCAGCCTACAGTACCTAAACAGGGAAGAAATAATTAATGGGTGCAATCAAGTGGAGAAAGGTATAACATGAACAAATGGCTGGAAATTGAAGCTAGACATATTCAGACTGGAAACAAGACATACATGTTCAATAGCGAGAGTAATTGACTATTGGAACAACTTACCGAGGGCTGTGGTGGACTCAATCACTTAACTTTTAAGTCAAGATAGGATGTTTTTCTAAACCATGTGCTCTACAAATTATTTTGGGGAAGTTCTCTTGCTAGACAGGAGGTCAGACTAGATCATAATGGTCCCTTCTGGATTTTCAATCTATGAAGCTGTGAAACATCCAGAGAAATATCACTTGCTCATCAGAAAGAGAAATCTTTTTGTTCAGAAACAGGCAACATGTATTTTTCAGATACTATCTGACATACATGAGCACAAGGAGACATTATTCTTAGCAGGACATGGTAGAGAGAGGAACATCAAAGACTAATGACCGGAATGACACATGGGGTAAAACTAATAAGCAGATGAAGAGGCACTCACCCTCTTTCACAGCTTGCCAGAATAGCAAAGATGTCTGATCTCCATCTACATGGTAGGACCACTGCCTGTAAGTGCATACAGAGAGATGAATTATTAACTTAAGTGGCTGGGTCATCTAAAATCCTGGAGTTTAAAATGGTATCCTTGTTAATATGCTTTTTTAGCTATCTAGAATATGCAGACTGCTTTGAGAGTGACAGAGGAGGTGGCACACTGGGGAGAATTGTACCCACACAATTCCAAAGCCTCTGGTTTGAAGTTGCAGCTGGTACAGTATATTTTATCGCTATTATATTACATATAATTCAGGCAAAGGACAAACATCACGGTGTCAATGATTCAATTGTTTTTCTCAGCTGAAGGAGGAGTGTTAGACCATATTGTGTTTTGATACTGCCTCAATTTAAGCCTTAAATAAAATTGGTAGTCTATGCTTTGTGAAATTGGAGAAGCCATGGTAGATTCCTGGGAGAATTGAGCAGCTTGGTTTAGGCTTGAGTGAAGTTTCTCCACAAGGGAGCCACCAGTCACAATTACACTGCTGCCTTCTCATAATATGATTTATTTAGATGTTGCCTTATAAATTAGTTCCCTGTAATTGCTTCTCCTTCTCACTGTAAATCAGGGTTTCCAGTTTTCTGGAGAGCAGGGAACATGATCCTACACTGCAGTAATTAGTCCAATTAGAAGGAAGGCAGATGTGGGAAACCAATTACTTTCAGAGAGATGTCTGCTCCTATGTATTCCAGTTGCTAGTCAATTGAAATTTAAAAGTAACCTGAAACATTGTTTTATTCATAAACCCAATCCAACATTCAGGTTCCCTGTATGTTTTGAGAAGCCAGTTCCAAGGATTTTTGTGGTTGAGTTTGGCTTTCCTCTGGCTTAGAGGGTGTAAATCAGGAGTAACTCCATTGACATGACAACAGTGGATAATTTGTGTAAAGGAGAGCAGAATCAGGCCCTTTGTTTTCACTAACGTTGTTCTCCCTGCACTGAGTGAAATGAGCTTCTGCCATAAGAACCAATACATTTCTCAAGGAAATATCCCGCAGTGGTGTGAATAGTATGGCCTTTTTCTCTGCAGTGAATTTCACCTAAAGCCTTGCCTTAGGCTACACCTAGATCAAACAGACCAAACCAAAATGAACATACTTCTCCAGCTCTGTAAGCATTTCCCAAAGCCTTAAGTTCAGTTTCTCCGCAAGTCATTCAATTGTGACCAAATGTAAACCCATCAGCAGAAAGATGAGATGGGAGACTTCAAGCAACAGGGCACAAAGTTGCCCTGGCCCAGGTCCATCAAGAGCTCATCCTAACAAAGCAAACAAAATAATTTTCAGATGTGAGCGTTCCCAGTTAGCCAGTTTATTACTCTCTAATCAGGTTCAACATGCTGTGCTCATTGTAGAATAGCAAAAAATAGAATCTATCTCTCCATGCTGGGTATCACCAGGAAAAAAGGTACTGCCTAGGGTGTGAAACTGGATACATTTATAATCCTATATGGCAAATGTCCTTGTCAAACTGGTTTTATTTTAACCAGGGTGGTGGTGATGAAAGGGACAGCTTTTCTTCATAGTAATGTGGAAGATGTCCTTTTAACTGGAAATCCGTATTCATGACAGCCCCACACCTGCTAGGCACTGTGGTGGACTTGATTGATGTCACTCTTATAATGGCCCAGTGTAGCTTCAGGGATTGACTTGATTTGTCAGCTCTGCCATCATGAGGTCACTTCCTCCTGAAAAGCAAGATTAAGTAGCTGACAAATTTAATCATTGGGCCAGATTGTGCTCTTTGCTTCATGGGTGTAAATCCAGAGTCACTCCACTTGCTTCAGTCATGTTCCTCCAGGTTTTATACTGAATGTCCAGTTCACCCATCCACAGTTGGGCTTTCCACTTCTGGGAGAGTAGAGAGCCTATAATCTATCTCCTTGATAATAGACACTTAATAGAATCATTTGAATGGAGCTGCAGTGGAGGACACAGGCAAGGGGATCATGAAGTGTCTGCTATACTCCCAGCCAGGAATTTGCCAATGTGGCATGTTAGTGTATGTTACACATCTAGCTTACTTCTCCTGTTAGGTGGACAGCAGACTGCACGATTGCACCCAGCCATTGGATCCCACCTACTGTGCCTGAGCAGCATACAGACTGTCACTTGGTCCAACCTGTCAGGCATGCTCCCATGGTGCAGATTGCCTGTCTCCCATCCCTTCTTGGGAAGTAGAGCCCGTGATCCAGTGGCTCTAAGCCCCAAGACAAGGGCTGAACCCCCAACTCTCGCCAGCAGCTTGTGTGCCCTCCCCAAAGGTTCACCTGCACGGGCACTCTGGTTTATAATTTGATCCTTTGGGGGCCAGGTGCTACTTGAGGCATGTGCAGGCTTTGCAAAGGCATTTAACCAGACCCACTTCTAGAAAAGCACAATATTAAAGAGCTAGACAAAAACAAGGAACAGCTGCAGACTGTTCCCTCCCTCCATGCCCTCACCATGCCTGGGAGCCATCTAAGTTTTGGTCAGGGTTTCCAGGCCTTTTCCTACCCCACTTCTGCTCAGTCTTCTCTTCCTTGGAATGGTCATCTTTGCTATGGTGCATCTCTCTTAAAAGCAGATTTTAGCACGTTGCTTCTTCCTGTCCTTCCCCTGGGGTTTTTCAATTTTCCAATATTATATGGGTTGCTGGGCATAGAAATTTGTTTAAATTTCTGTTAGTATGCTATTTTTATTACTATATATTGGGCTTAACTGTGGTCTGTCACATTGCTTTTGCACCAGAATAAGTTCATTTGTTCAATCTAAGTTACTCCTGAGCTATTCCAATATAGAGTATCAGGCCATTTGTTTCTACTTTAGAATAGTATATGAAGTTACCTGCTCATCTCTGGGACTGTAGAGCAATCAGACTGCAGCCAACATCCACAATCATATTTGATTAAGGTTATTTTGAAAATATTTTATTCTCAAACATTTCTTAGAGGCAGCAGGTTGTGTGCATTGGCAAATAATGGTCCTTTTCCCATTTATGCACCCCTTGTGCTGCTCCAGTTTGGAGACAGGATTTATTTTACAAAGAATGCACTTTGTTTAGTATACAAAAGTAATCAATAAAACAAGTGTAACAAATGGAGAGAAGCAAATGCTCAGCATTTTCCCCTGTAATTAATTTAACAATGCAGTACTCACAATGCTAGTTACTGTGTCTCATGGAGAGAGGCACATTCAGAGGAGAAACAAACAATGAATTTTTATAATTTTGAGCAAAACACAGAACTGGAATGGCTTGTTCTGTAGCTGTTTGTTACTCTCCATTAAAATACCTGCAGAGGAGTTTTGCACTGAACTTTGCCCATCTATTTTCTCCTATCTAGTGCACATGAGACAAGCCTTCTCCTAATTGGGCCATTAAAAGAGGTGCTGAAATGTTACTAATTGTCAAAGATAATTAAGTGTAGCAACATGTCACAGGTAAATTAATGACACTCCAGGTGTTTAGAGCAAATTGCTTTTATGTGGATGTAAAACAATTCCTATTGAATCTGCAAGTTGGTTTGGTTTTTTCTTTATAGCATGAAATTATGCACCAGCCTTTTGTACTGATGACATTTATGGGGCCACCTCCATCAAACAGCACATACTATAAAGCCTGAATTTTTGAGGTGCTGAAGACTCAACTACCAATGAATTCAGTGGGAGCTGTGGATTTTTGGCGACTTTGAAAACCAGGTTATAGATCACTTGGCTGCAGAAGTTCACTGGCAAGTCTTGGTTGGATGCAGAGAAATACAACCTTTTGTTTTCCTTATTGCACCCTATGCTGCCACTTGTGCAATAAGTAAGGGAGTCAAAAGAAAACGCCTTTTGCCTGTACATTTCTAACAGCAACAACTGGCACTGAAGAAAATCAGTGCATCAAACTTACTGGCTCAGCTTTTCAAAAATGTCCTCAAAACCCCACCTTAACTCTCCCATGCACTTGTGCATACATACCAATACTGCCTTGCCCAACTACACAGTGGCATATGTAAGAGGGGGCTTTTTATGAACACTGACAAACATGGCAATTTCCTGCAAATCCTTGCAAGGCTTTGTGTTGTGGACTGGGACTATGTATAATTTATTTGTGGGGAGGTGTGACTAAGATTGCAAACCCATGCAGTATGTTTTGGGGTCCAGGTTTTTAAATGAGTGGTTGTATGATTGTATTCTCCTCTGGGGGAAGCTCCTCCAGGAGATTAAGAGCAGGTGGTGGTTTAGGCAAATCAGCCAACATTTAACCCATTCAGAGGTACCACTCCCTGCATATACTAATTAGAACTCATTTTTCCAGAGACCCAGGGCTGGTCTTCACTAGGAGGAGGGGTCCACTGAAGATAGGCAACTTCAGCTACATGAATAACATATCTGAAGTTGGCATATCTTCAGCCAACTTACTGACATCCTCATGACGGCAGTGGTTGGCGGCATGCTCCCCCATCAACTCCAGCTTGCGCCTTGCGGCAAGCTGCGGTTCTGGAGTCAATGGAGGCACCGTTGGTGATTTTCTTGCATCTTGTTAAGATGCGAGAAATCGATCGCCAAAAGATGGTTTGCTATCCGGCAAGTAGTGAAGACCTACCCCCAAGTCAGTGAAAGGACTTTTGGATAGTCTGGCTTTCAACAGATATAGGGCCTTCTTTCTGACCCAGCAAGTGGACAGGGCCGTCCGTCTGGAAGGGGCCTAATCCTTGTGAAAGGGTTGAAAGAATGTGACCTGCTAAGAACTCATAAGACTCTGGATGGGTGGTCTCTGGAAAACTTATCAGTATGTGTGTAGGCTCTCTTATTGTTTCTAACATGTCTTCTCTGCAATGCCTTCACCTTAAGAATAAACATGCTTGCTGATAGAGAGCTGTTGAGTAACCTGACTGGGGAAAATTTACAGCTGTTCATAGCCTTTGCAGAAAAAGTAAAGCTGAGATGCTGGCCTCTTAAATGATCTGGCTTGATGTTACATGACAGTGTAAACAGGGAACCCGTGCAGCCTGGAAAAAAGCCCAGTTAGGAGGGAGCGAAATGCATGTTTTTACCCAAGAGCAGTAACAGTTGAGGACCCTGAAGCCTAGAGCGGCTGCCCTCAAGGGACCACAGAGGGGAATAAGTGTCGTCGTTTCCCTGGACTGTGATAGACATAGCACAAGTGCAGTTGCTTATGGCTGCAACTCTTGTATTGCCCTCTGTCATTTACCCTACCTATTCTTTGAAGCCCATGTTAGTTTCCACCCTAATTGTAACTGCTGCTCTTTTCGATCAGTTGTCTTATGGCAGTTTTTAAAATAAAGAAAAAGAGAGGCTTGTTACAAGCATCTTGTTAAACACTAGGTGTAAGGAGAGAGATGCTTTCGGAGAAGCTCACAGATAAATCTTTATCTCAGGAGGAGTGTTTCATATCATGTTTGTGGAAGAAGCAACTGAAGTGGTGCCTTTAATGGAGATGTCATCTTCCTTCTACGTTGGCCTTGCCTTTCACTCTCTGGTTTGTCAGGTCTCTATGCTGTGAAACAGACTGACCTTACTTAATTTCTTTTGCCATTTCCTTTCAGGATCCTTTTTAAAAATGCCTGTGTACAGCACCTAGCGCAGTAGGGCCTGATCCATTACTGGATGCTACTGCAATACAAATCATCTTTGAAAATGTACATGTAATAAGTGTGTGAGAAGTATAGACTGGGTCAGACAACGAAATAAGTTTATTGAGGAATATTTGTGACAAGTTGCTGAGATGAATAATACCTCCAATAAATGACTTGACTGACTCAAGTACAGAGTAATGTAATAAAGAGGTCTGGTTCACATTTGCAGAGAGAGTTAGAGGGTTCTTGTTCTAATCAAACCGTTTCAGTCATCCCTGAATGTAAGTGTGTAGCCAATTGTCTGTCTGTCTAGCTGAAAGACGATATTGTGAGGAGAGGAACTGAACAGTGACTGCACTCATTTCATTTTGGTGGTTTACTCACATTGGGTCAAGTTCATCCTGGTACCAGCTCAACACCCAGGTGCCCGTGAGTCTCATTTAAGCCTATGGGTCAGTTTTACCAATTCTATAAGCGTGCAATCACAACACTCCTTCCAGGCTATAAAATGGACCAAATTCTGCTTCCATTTTCATTTGTGTAAAGCTAGAGCAACTACTTGCTGTTGCACCAGGTTCACACCCAGATAGCAGGGAGCAGAATTTGGCCATATATGTTGAGCACACAGTATTTGTTCCCATGTCTTGTAGATTGACTACATCATGCCAAGGACTATCAACATTTTCCTAGGTATAAAAGCCAGTCCTTCTGGATGGCTGCCTATAGTAATAACAATCTGTCTTTGCCAAAATGTTTGACTTTTAAAGCTGAAGATGTAAAAATATATCCTTTAAAGATAGTTACATAAAGGGAGGGTGGTAGACCCTCATTTGTTGTAAATTATCATAACTTTTGATTTCATAGGTGGTGAATCCCTAACTTCTTCAAACCTCTGACCCTTTTTAACTTTCCTTACAATGATTATCAATTGAACAGGATTTCAGAATGGACTGTCCTATTCTGAGTTCAGGATGTTTCAGAGGCAGATATAAAACCTCCATGATGCATGAAAAGGATCTGTGGCAGTCATCTTCCGTTAATTGCATTCAGGTGCAGCGTTATACATAATAGCTGGACTGGTTGATTGGCTTGATTAGATCTAGGCAGATTACTAAGTCTGGCAGTGTGAAAACTTTCCAGCACATTAGCAAAATAATCACACTGTTCTTTTCTATCACCTTTAGTTACTCTCATTCGCATTATGACTGGAAGATTCCCTGTTATGTACATTTCTATTGACTAATACATGGTAGCAGTGAGGAAGTCAGATGTTGTTTTACTGGTTTATTATATTCCTTCATGGTTTATTTCAAGATTTTTATTTTCCAAATGATTAGGCAGCTCTGGAGGAGAGAAATGACTCACTGATTAAATTTATTACATTAATTCACCTTGTATTTTTTAAGTAGGAATGCCTTTTTCTAAAGATGCTGGGTAGTTCATTAGTAATCCAAACTAAAATATTTTCAGAAATGTTGGAGTTCAATTGTTTGACTTTCATTTCAGATGTTGCCATACTCCCTGTACATTTACACCTTGTATGCCTGGCTCATGGATCGGGGAACATGTAGACCGTTTGTCACCATTTCTGCTTCTTGCAAACTTCAGATTACCCACAAGAATTGGATTTTTGTTTACTTATAGTATGAAAGTAGTTGTGGACATGAGTGGAGCAGGTACTTTAGGCCAGAGTTGCAAAAGTGCTTAATTCACAAGCAGGACTGGATCACAGTACAACTGTGTGCGTGTTGCTTGCTTCTGAGCTCCTTTTAAAATCTGTCCATCACTATCATAATGGGAGCTGCTGGGTGAGGGTCAAAACATTCTGGTTTAAAAAGAAAAAACACTCAATTTAAATGGAAAAACTTCCAGAGGATTGGAGGTTGGTAAATAAACTAGAAAATTACTACAAAAACTTAAGGGCAGAGAAGAGGTTGTTTTGAAAACAGTCTATTTTCAGACCACCACAAATGTTGGTACTAAGACCAACACCCACAACATTTCATAGTTATGCAGGCCTACTGGCATATCAGGGGACATTGCTGATTCATAGTGCTCTGTTGGATTGCTTTGACTTTTAAGTGCACTACAAGTGTGCTTGGCTCTTCACAGATCAACTTGAAATGCTAATAATTTGCAGTATGTCTAGAGAAAAAGACAACAAATGGCTAGTTTTGCAAGCTCGACTCAGCAGGAGACCATCTTAGTAAACATACCTTAGGATGCGCTTGGCTTTAACATTTTTGCACAGAAGCCTCTCTCCTACCACAATAAGTTACCACTAACTCCCTTTACTGTCATTGGGCTTCACATATATCCTGTCTCCTAATTTACATTAGTGTAAACTTCAAATCAAAAGGTCAGATTTTCTTGTAAGTTCCTGTCCTCTTGCATTGCTCTACTCCAGTAGTGCAGAGACATGAAGAAGGCAGGTTTGGCCTTCTCCAAGTAGGCAAATGATTTAAATCCTGAGCTGATGTAAATCTAGCAAACCCTACTTAGAGCTGACTAAACTGATCCAGTTTGATTCTGAAAAATGAGGAAATGTCAGGTCACATTGAACTGAATCTGAAATTTTGCATAATTTCTTTAATGAATTGAAAAAATCTCTGGCCTGTTCCAGAGTAGGGTTTTGAAGGTAGGTCTCCCACATGGAAGGCCTACCCACTGGTCTAGTGATTAACAGAAGAGGGAAGAGGTTGACAGCATCAGCATAACCACCACCTGCCCCAGACATTTTCTCAATGGCCAAAAGTATTTGTCAATTAAAGTGTCCAAAAACTGTTGTCCAGCTCTAGCCCTGTTTCTTCACCACTCAGCAATGGGGTAGCAGGTTTGTCAAGGACATGGCTGGAGCACACTGCCCACTGGCAGTTCTCAGCTGGGGACACTTTGAGTGTTGGCAGCTAGAGTAGGATAGAGCCCCTAAAAGACTGCTCTGATGTATACTAGGGTGAAAGATGGCTATATTCAACTTTGGGGCAGCATTACCAGTCACTTCCTGGTTTAATTTGGGTGCAGAAAGTACCCTGAGGGGTTCTTTAAAAATACCAAAAACAACCAAACATTTTATGAAAAACGTGCCCCATTTTTTCAACATCTTTCACCAGAGGGCTGGTCTCATCATTTTTTCTGACCCAGCCAAAACAGAGATCTTGTAAGTTCCTGTGATGTTCTTGGACCCCAAAGACCTGATGTTCAGGGCATTTTTTGAGACACATCAGGAGGGCCAGCCCACAACATTTTGGCACCTGAGGCGGGGAGCTCAAATGACACCTCCATGCCCCCTCACTTGGGCCAGAACTTTGAAAGGTCTCTTGTGCCCTCCTTCCTCCAGCCCAGCACTCCATCTCTGGGCATCTAGAGCAGAGAGAATACATATGCACCAGCAGCAGACCCAATTTTCTACACTTTGGGTCTAGTGATGCCCCCCACCCCACAGTCTGGCATCTGAGGTGACCACCTCAGTTCGCTTCAAGTTAAGGCCAGCCCTGAGCATCCATGCTTTTAAGGCTCTAATATCCATATAGAGTCCTAACAAGTTTAATGCAGTCTCCATCCCTGCTTTGTTTTGAGGTTGGCAGTCATTAATTCATACAGATTTTTTTGGTGTCAGTTCAACAAGGCCATTAATGAGAAGGGCAAGCAGCTGCTATGAGTGTCTCTGCATGTGAAGAGTGATTTCAGGGATTGCAAACCATATCACTGCAATTTGTCCTGTGTTTTGCAAATGGCATATTCTCCTCACTTAAGCCCATTTGCTGTCATTTGGTTTCCCTTTGATCCTAGCATTTTTATATGTTGCCTTTCAGTGGGAGCTCAGCTGCAGCATTTTCACTTGATAACTCAAACACAGCAGCCTTGTTGCAGCTTTGAGTAGCATGACCCTTCTTGTGAAGTACGTACCATTTAAGACTGAATTTGTGATTCAGCAGCTCTGGCTGACCTGCAGCTTCTGTCTTCTTTCATACTCCAGTATACAAGGGGCACAGAGCGAGGTTGGCTTGGCACATATATCAGCGAGCATCAGACCTTTACAAGGGAAGAATATAAATTGTTTCAATGTATGTCAAGAGCAAGTCCTTGTGTGCCTGTGTACTGTAGCATGAAGGTAGGCGGTTGGGAGGCTGGAGAAAGCTTTAGGCAGAAGCCCTGTTAAATCATCGAGAGAAAATATCTTGGGGGATAATGATGCTTTGCCTTTAGGAGGAAGGATGGTATAGTGGTTAGACATGTGAACTTGAAGCACATGAGTAGTTCTGTTGACTGCAGTGGGGCCACTGATTTAAGTTAGGTAAGTGCTTACTACCTTCTGAACTGGGGCCTTAGGTCTTGACTGCACAAATAGACTTAGCTTTATTCCTTAGTTCCATTGATATCCATGCATGTGTGTTGGCAAGATTGGGCATTCATGACCTAAAATCCCCATTGACCTTATAGGCTTGACCTTTGAGCCAACACAATGGACAATCTGTTCTTACCCCTTCAGTACAGAAGAGCTTCTGGTTTCAGGGTGCTGTAATCAACCCAGCAGCTGTATCTTCACATCCAGAAACATGGTCCAATGGCTCCCCCTGGTTTATAATACTGCAGTTATAGAGACCCCAAAGGGATGTAACTGTCACATCCCCATAATTAGCACCCTTTGTTTCATCTCTGTTAGATGCCCTCCCTGCAAAGGGGCTTGTGATGTTGTGTGTGCATGTATCTGGGGGTGTGTGAGAAACTCTAATGATCTATTAAAATATTATGATTTTTTTCCCCTTGCAAACTGGAAGCAGTGCTCAGTACCTCCCTGATATCTAGTGCAGCTGGGTTTAACTGGCACTTGTAAGGTTGTCCTCCAGGTGCTGCATCAGATCTTTTGAGTGTCAGTAATTGTGTACAGTTGAGACTGTCTGTCTGCAATTAAGCTCAATCAGTCTGTCAATCAAACCTATATTTCTAGAGGGCTTTTCATCCAAGCCTTCCCCATTGTTCAGGAGCTCTGTGAAGAGTTAACAGCATGCACAGTGTAACATTCCATTTAGAGATGAACTCAAAGAAAAGGCTATCAGTTTATCCCAGGAAAAGGGAAAGGAATTTGAGGGGTTATAGTAGAATGAAACTGTTTTTACTGTAATGAACTTGAATGCAGCAATAAACTAATAGTTAAATGGATGAGAACCTGGCCTATCGTCTAACTGGGTGTGGTTGGAAGCATTCTTCCTGCTCCTATATTTATTAAGATCTGATTATGTTTTACGTGGAGTCTATGTGGCTTAGGACCAGATCCTCAGTTGGTGTAAATTGGCATAGCTCCATTTACTTCAGTGCAGCTACACCAGCTTATGCTAACTGAGGATGTGGCCATAATGTGCAACTGCTCAGTGGTTGAATCCCATCAATGAAAGGGAGGCCTAGTTGTTTCAAGTCCTCTATCAGAATACTTGTCTGCTGCTTGTAAATTTAATCACAATATGGAATGTAGTACTGAAAAGCACTGTTAATTTAACAGGGATCCATAGTTTGAAAAAATCTAATGATTGAATGGCAGAAAATGCTGAGGAGGACACTATTTCTAATCCCTGATCCTTCTAACATGTAACCTTCCTCTGAAGGATCTGGTTTTTCAAACTGTTCTTTATTGGCTTTGTCCTCCCACTTGTTTGGCTAATATTCTGCAGACAGAAGAATTGGATCTGGGATGTCAGTTATCAAAGCTTCAATAAAATACACTCAAGGTCAAAAGTCTTGTTTCCCCATCCCCAGCCTTCCTCCAGGAGATGCAGTGACAGATGTTTGTGGTTGGATTCCACCAAGTAGCAGCAGGAGCTAGTACCAAAGTCAATGGTCTGCTATGCACTTGAATTTTAATTAAGTGATCTCCTTAATGAGCCTGAAAACACATGTGCTGGGGGATGTTTCTTTGTGGGTGTAGGCTGGGTAAACTAAAAGGGCTCTTCCCTGGCTTGTTTAAAGTAACTGCACTAAGCAGCAACACTGATAGCAGAGAACAGATCATCTAAAGGCTGGGCAAACTCCTTGAGCCAATGGTTTCTGATTTAACAGAGTTGCTCATGTCTGATTTTGTTCAGAGGGAAGCCAGTTTGACACAGCAGCAACAGGTATGAATGCTGTAACAATACTAGTAACTCAACCCTATTACTGATGTACAAATAGTGACACTAAGAACGTCAGTATAGCCATGTAACCTATTTAGTCTGGTATCCTATCTGGTACCAGCCACTGTCAGAAGATTCTTTAGTGGGAATGAACAGAGGGCAATTTCAGGTGATCATCCCCTGTTCTCCAGTCCCAGCCTCTGGCATTGAGGTCAGTGTGAACTCTGTAAAAGAACAATGGGAGAATCAGGTCCCAGAAGGATAACTGGACATTCCCAAGTCAGAACACTGGCTTATCAGACACAAGAATGCTAAGAGTGAAATCGTGGACCCCACTGAAGTCCCTGGGAACTCTGCTGGTTTCTTCAGTGGGATCAGTATTTCATCCCAGGGCTTCAGTGCTTAAGCCACTGCTTTGAATCTGAATGCTGCCTGCAAGCTTTTTCCTGTTTAAATGAACGAGGTCAAGTTGCAATAGGTCTGTGTATATGAAATCCATAGGCAGGCAACTTAGGGCTCTTTTCTCTTGTCTTCAGAGCCACATTAATGTGAGCAGCCAGCCATGTGCTCTTTGATAATGATCTTGCATTGATATTTGATCTTCAATCTATATTAAAGGAGCTTTATTAACTACACAGGTAAATTGACAGTCAACCATAAGGATGCATGTCTCCATTGGTTTGTCAGCTGTCCCATTACAGTCATGGCTTTATCATAGGGAAAGCCATTTACTAGTGTCTATCTTCATGTGTGGGAAGAACAAACTGATGTGTGATGATATGGATAATACTGTGATTATTCCCTGGCTATTGCTGTTTAACTGAGTGCCTTTCATCCATCCGTCTCAAAGGAAGGCCAGTATCCTTATCTCCATTTTATACATGGAAAGCTGAGACTTTGGTGCAGGGGGAGGGGGCTGAAGTGACTGGCCCAGGAATAGAATTGCTGGGAATACAACCAAGGTTTCTAGTCCTGACTCCTAGTACAGTATCCTGCCCACTGGAACTCACTGCTTCCTCACATAGGCAGATAACTTCATTATCACATGTTAAGTCACTGGCAGCTCTACATCTTTAATTTGCTTATGTTTCGGTCTGCACATCTATATTGGGTGGGATGTGCAATGTTTCTGCCCTCCCCCAATGCCCTGCAGATGGCAAGGGATTTGCAGGAGGCCAGATGTCTGTATGAATAGGGTGGGGCCCTCTGTCTTCTGTTGGCTCCAGATTCCCCTGTAGCTTCTCCTAGATTTCCTGATGGTGCAGTTCCACCATGATTGTGCTCCCAGGGTTTTCCCAGGCTGCACTGAGTCTTGGAAAGCTTTTCTTAGGGGCTGGTGGCAGAGACAATAGATATCCCCACAGCTGTCGGCCTCCCTGGCCATGAACATAGATAACCCTGTGATGGTTGATCCACAGAGTTGGGAGAAGGTTAGGTATATTCAGGATAAATGCATTAGACTGGGGTGCTCCCATATTATGGGAAGGGGGGAAAAAGCAAGTAAGAGACGGAGTATATTGGTTCTAAGTGCTCTTAAACTTCAGACCTATTTTGAACTTGCTTTATCTAAAAGAAACCTTGAATTCATAATACTTAATGAATAAAGCGATGTAGAAAATCAGTATGAAAACACATAGGAAAATGTATAGCTTGAAAATATGTTGCAAGCAATGTGATTGAGAGCTGTTGTGACTTTAATGTAATTAGCATTAGTGGGAGATTGAGGTTTTTTGAGCTGTCCCAGGACAGGGTAGAAGTTTTGCTTAGCAGCCAGCCTTCTTGCAAGTGATTCAGGGATCCTGGAGCATTGTCACCTGTGTAACTGAACTCATGGTTATGTTACCGTAGTAATGGATGTTTGCTTGCTGAACAGCAAAACCCTTGCAGTGTTCAGGATTTGTAAGGAGTCATCTCCAAGCAGGTGTTTGAATGCTTTTAAAATCACAGGGAAAAAAAATTAGGTAAAGAGCAGAGACATAATGCAGAACAATACGTTCTTGGAAACCAACACTTAATCTAGCAATGCAAATAAGTCCCAATGGTGGAGGGACATTATTTGTGTTTGTTTAAAAATTGCTGAACTTTTTTTGTTTTGAGCATACATCTCAGAGAAAGGAGGGCTATGACAAGGCAATTACAATTGGTGAATGATTAGTGGTAGATGAGACATTTTTATGTGTCAAATATGTTTAACTACATTAACCTTTGTGGAATTTACACTGACATCATAAGACATATTTCACACAGCCTGAAAAATCTGAAACTTACTTCAACTTAAATCTTATTTACATTCATTTTATTACAAAATAAATGGGCCTAAAATTTTAAGTGTTGCCAGATTCTGAAAGTGCTGCTGCATGGAAATCAATGGAAGCAAGTGTTGTGTGTAGATTGCGAAGGGGAAAACTTTTAGAAAATGCACAGCATTGTGCACCAAAGAAAGTCACATTCCAGTTTCTCTAGTATGTGCCACTGTGGCAGATGACAGATCACTGAAAGAAACAGGGTTACATAATTTCCTGTTAGTGTCATTTCAGCTGTCAAGAAAGCAGCTTGTGGTCTTCTGTAGGCTTTTTAATCTTTACATTTTAGTGGACTGCAAATACACTTTCAAAATCATTTTTAGACTCTCAAAACAAAAAACAAAAAAACCAGGCAATTAAGATGCTTCATTCAGTGCTCCTCTCATTGTCAGTTTCCCTGTGTGCTTGATATTTGTTTGCTTATCCAGTTTTCCTTGGAGTGTGTCCTTCTTTTGAGCCAGTGTAGTAGTTCCTCTGGTTGCTGATTCAGCTCCATGTCTCTTGTGCTTCACTCCACTGAAATCTGATTAGGTATGAGACAGACTCCGGTGGAATGAAGGACAACAGAATTCATGGATCATTCTTAACTCACTCTGAAAACTGGGGCAAACACATCATATTGTTAAGAAGAAACAGCAGGTGCAGTTAGGATGTTCAGCTGACATACATGAACATAATGAGGCATAAATTTACAACCAGTTCCTGTGTAGGTTGCTATGATTTGAGCTCAGTGATTTCCCATTCCACCAGTCTGGTGTTTTTCCAGCATATAACCATTGGGTATAACTTGTAATATTAAACCCTGCAACAACTTACCAAGGGATGTGGTAGATTTTCAGTCGCTTGAAGATCTTTGAAGACAAGATGCCTTTTTAAAAGATTTTCTAGCTCAGACAAGTCAGGGCCCTGATGCAGGTATCAGTAAAAGTCTCTGTCCAGGATTATGCAAGATGTCAGACTAGATGATTGTAATGGTTCTTTTGATCTTAAAATGTATGAATCTCTAAAACCAGCAATGTGCTCAGGTGTATTTTGTTCTGTACATTCACCCTTGTTATAAGGTGATTATCAGCAGGAAAAACCACTAAATTCCTAATGCCAAATCTTTCCTTTTAATCTTGATAGGGGGAAAAAATCATTTGTAAACAGCCTCATAGAGGAGTTGAAGCCTGATTACTTGACATCTGTCAACTACAAATGGATAGCATAGAAAGAAGCATGTCTTGTTAAGAGGTTGATATACTATCAGCCTTCCACAGTTTTTTTTGTTACCTTAGAACAGCTGTGAAATGTATTACTTATATTAGAAGTGCTCAAAGGTCACAATCAGGACTGAGATTCCCTTTGTGTTAGTGTTATACAAACCCATTGGAAGACAGGTATCCTGCCCTGAAAAGCTTAGAATCTACATTGAAAAAAAATCAGGGTGTTAGAAGGGTCATTTTGATTAAGTTGAAGAAAGGTCTGTGCCTCTACAATTAAGGTATTTCAAAGACTTTCAGAGAAGAATTGATCACAAAGGGACATTTTTTGGTCTCTTAGAGTGATCTGATTCTTCTTGCAGAATTAATATTGGAAGCTTTAATACAATACAGATAAATTAGCACTTTCACCCAAGGGACTAAACACTTCAGGGTTGGGGGGGAAGATCTCCTGTACATTGTATTAACCCTCAGACCATCTGGATGAGAGATCGGTGGTATTTCCATTTCCCAGATTGAGAAAGAGGTGCAAGTCACTTACCCAAGGTCACAAAAGCAAGTGGGTGGCAGAAGTAGGTATCAAGCCTAGAACTCCCATCTCCCCATTCCAACAACAGAAAAATGACTCCTTTGAAGGCGCATACAATGACATTATGGCTAAACTTTCAAAGTTGCCAAAGAGAATTAGATGCCTGATGGCCATTTAAAAATAAAGCAGCTCCTAGACAGCACTGAAAAATCTTGGCCTAGAGCTTTCTTAGTGTGGGGTTCAGCAATAAATAAGATGGAATGTGAAGATTTAACCTGGAGATTAACTGAAATGTTTTGTCAGGTTGGGGAAAAACAAACTGGCAGAGATTGTTGTTCCCACACCTATGAAATCTCACAGATGCTGATACAGGGATTTAAAGAGCAAACTGCTTGGGGGCTTTTTTAATACTAAACTGCTGTCAGGTTAAAGCCTCTCCCTTGGGTCTGTCAAGACATGCTAAAAGCTTTCAGGTAAGTCCCATGCAAGGTGGCCTAAACAGGAACTTATCGGCTGAAATTCCTCCATGCAATCCTGACTTGTTTGAACTGTCTTTGCATTAGGCATGTTCTGGCAGGCTTTGGTACAGCAAACACAACTTTCAGAGTATTAACACTTGGTGGGGATGGGTGTCTGGAACTAGCAAAAACAAATTCTTAAGTGTCTTGCTCCAATGCTTCCTTCAGGAACAGTTGAGAAGATAAAAGTGAAGGTGGTTATGGAAACTTGCTTTTCAAAAAATAGTAATATAAAACTTAATTTACCTGCTCTAGGGGATCACTTCCAACAGATCTTAAACAACCTTTAATATACTTTAAATTGGCTATTGTAGCATTTAAAAAAACCTTTGCAGACACCACCTCTGGGTTTTTTCTGGTCCCTGGAAAAAACATTTTGAGATGTAAAATTTAGGTTGACCTCTGTCTATGCACCTACCCTAGGGAACAGCAAAGATCTATTGCCTGCTTATAAGTGGGTCTTTAAAGGTCAGACAAGACTGCGGCATACCTTGGGTGAACTTGAGTGAATGTTTCTCTAGTTGGTTGCCCAGAGGGGCATGGAGAGAAGAACATAGGGTCTGAACCAATGCCCATTGACTTTCTGTTACTTTCATAGAGCTTCAGATCAGCCCCACTGAAAAGTTCAGAGTTTCCCAGGAGATTCTGTATGTTCTGAGGTGTCAGTAACAGAGGCCCCACTTTGGGGACATACTTAAGCATGTAGATGTCAGTGAAACCTAAGCATGTGCTTAAATTTGAGTGCTAAATTGCTTTTATGAACTAGGGTCCCAGTGAGGCTCATGTTCTGAAGTGCTAACCATCTGCAACTCTCTACAAATGTTCAGAGATCATTCTGGAACACTGGCACTACTAATGTACATTCCCTTGCTTGCCTGAACTCAGTCTACTGCCTGCAGTGAATTGCTGCTTCTCAGCTGCCTCCCCTGCAGTGCCTTTTCATGGTACACTGAGTACACTTACACCAATCTAGCCTCTGAAAGGAAGGAAATAGCTGCTGGTAGTTTTAAAGGAAAGATTCCTTACTGAATTTTGAATTATTTGCACCAACACATGAATAACTTAGATTGTGCTAACCCATGATGTCATTTGAGTTATTGCTGGAAGCGCTCTGATTTTAAAGAAATGATCGAAAGCAATTCAGAGCTCAAGACCCAAAGCTTTTCAAAGCCTTTGAAAAGCTCTGCCTGCTTTCCTCTCTATGCTGGTGTATAGCATCCAGTAGCTCTGGTAGGAATAAGATACATAGATCCAGGGGAAAAGTGACTCTGAAATGTATGGTCCATTGACTCAATAAAATCAAACAGCAAACCCCATAGTTGAAGAAATGATCTGGATTACACTATTTCAGTATCAATGGTAATACATAGCATTTTTTAACTTTAAAGTATGTTGCAAACATCATCAAATGAAGATTGGTTTTCTCTGAGAAATTGATAATACTGGTATTCTTGAGGGCTAGTATTTTCATAAATCTTTGACTTTTTTCAAGCTAATATTATACCATGACATCTCTAGTACTATAAGGAAATACTTTTTAAAAAATGCTTTAATTAAAAATATACATCTTTAAATATTCTTAATAAAAATAAGGGGGAAAAGCAACCCATTTGAGAATTTGAAGCTAAAACTGTATACATGGTAGTTCAGCCTATAGACCAAATTTGGCATTAATTTGCACTGGTATGACTCCGTTGACTTTAATTGAGTTACACTGCCCAAAGGTCAAATGCTACTGCACATCTTTCCTAACTTCTGGGAACTAATTTGATTACTGGTGATCTATATATCAATTGCTGTTATGTATAATCTAGTTGTCATATCTGACTTAAAACATCCATTATAAATATTTAAAAACTGACATGCGACAACAATTTGTCAAACAGCAAAATAGCAACTTTTGTGCTGTTCGGAATAGCTAAATAAGAAGTATTCCTGGTATGGGCTTGCAACCAGTTTCCTTCTCAGTAAAGTACCCTCTAAAACTCTATGTAGGAAAAATGACACCCTCTCCACTCAACTCACAATTTACAACAGTTTTATGATACATCAGAACACATTGTAGCACTGTTCACTCACCTGCCCTTTGATAAACTAGGTAGTGTCAGTCTTGAAACAGCTTTACTTAACTTTAAACCAAAATAAAACACTGATGATTAAGAGAAAAGCAAAATAAAATGGTGAATGAATAAATTTTTTAAAAAATTCACTCTAATCTTCCTCTTCCTGTTCTTCTTCTTCTTCTTCTTCTTCTTCTTCTTGGAAATAGCACTCCAGAGAAAGTGAAACAAACAAGAAAATTAAGTCCTTTAAGCCTGTGCTATGCCTTCAGTTATTTCATCCATCTATATAGACTAAAAGAAAGGAAGAGGTTTGGAGAGGTTTTGGTAGGGGGGAAAGAAGTAAGAGGAAGTACAGATATAAATGTTTTCTTAATAATTAAAAAGCAACAGAGGACACTTTGTTTACTAAAGTATTAGAGATGGAGCAGAAAAGTTCTGCCCATTTTAAGGTGGTGTCTCTCAGATTCAGACTTTATTTACACTACTGTAAAAGAGGGCTCTGGTTACCTGTCAGACCCAGCCAATGAAGAAGGGAACTGTTACCTGACTCCACCTCAGAATCCTCAGCCTCCAGGGCATTAATGCAGCTCTCGCTATCTGACAGCAGACACCTCCCTTCTTCCCCTCCCAGTTCAGAGAGCCAAACCAACTTTACAGTCACTCTTTAATCAAATCTTTTGAAAGACTAAAGCAAGCCCTGTGAATCCAACCCTCCTAATGCTCACGGAAGGTGGGTCTTTGATTCCAGTCAAGCCTGAGTTCTGATGTGAGCAGAGTTAGAGATTTCCTAACCTCGTAAATGGGTCTCTGATCCATTTATTGATTGCACCTTGTACAATGTACATGACTGACTTGTGTGGCAGGCATTGATTACCCCTCTGCTTGGGCTCCCTCACAGAACCCATCTCAGCTTCAGTCACCAACCAGCGTTCAGTTCTAGGATTGGGGCTGTAGATTAATCTTTCCAAAAGACTAGTTAACCCACAAAGAATGAACATGCTGTGGCACCATGGCACCTGCTTTAGAGAGCTTGGACGAAGTGAAGCTTTGAAGTCGAGAGTGTTTCGATGCATGGCATGGCAATGTGCAAATGTTAATTCCAGTGCAAATGGAAATCTGTTTAGAGAACTTGTCTGGCACAATTTTTGTTTTGATGCAAGTCTGCTAAGCTCATCTGCAAGACCCCTACCATGTGCACATTTAAGTCCTTAAAGTCTCCCCTCTGTCTTACTATTTACAGTGAATCTAATTCATTCATGTATAAACTCCCAGTTGTTCCTCTTATTCTAGTAACCTCTCTTCTTGTCATTAGCTTGTGGGCCCCTAGTCAGAGGAGCTATCTTTCTTGAGCATTTGTAAACTACGTAGAGCCAGATTTTCCAAAAAGCACAGGATCAGGTTTTCAGGTGGTGGTATCCACAAATCAGGGACAGATTTTTGGAGGAGTTACTCACAATTAGGCATTGTAATGAGGGCAAGATTTTCAAAGGTGCCCTGCAGTCAGGAGCTCACATTGCAACACTTAAGGCCACGTTTTCAAAAGAGCTCAGCATCTAACAAAATGAGCTGCTTTGTAAATCTGGCCATTTGTTTCGGTGCCCAAATGGGAACTGAGCTGTTGAGGCCTAAGTGGATACTACCAGAAATGTATAAAATCAATATGTAATTGAATGTTCTTGGAGGCAGGGACCAAGTCATCTCTATGGAAATTTTATAGCAAATTTTGGGCCATACTGCTATGTAAATATCCATAATGGTGAGATTACATTCCCATCCAAGGACAATTGCCCTGCTGATACGAGAGTCACCTGCAGGCCAAGCTTCTAATGCTCACATGTTACCACTGGAAAAACATACTGGAAGCAGGTTCACTTCTGGATTTTTAAGTCCATTTGTCTAAATTAGGCAAATCAGCTGAATAAATGCATGTTCCCCATAAACAGGTATGGATAATTCAGAAGGATCTATGGCCTGTGTTATACAGGAGATCAATTTAGAGGATCACTATGGTCTCTTCTGGCTTTATCTATAAATCTAAGTTATTTCAGTGCATGTCACCTTTCTCTTGTCCTCTGACTGTGGTTTGTTTGGAATTTATCCATTATTCAAAATTATTCACCAAATTCTTCCCATCAGTTATTCTTAGTCTTTAGTTTTGCTCAGTGTGAGTATTGAATATTTAAGATATAAATAGTTTTGGGCGCACAGGTCATGTTTCTCTTTCCTGATTGCATGAATATAATTCTCAGCATCAGGATATTCAGAATGATCACCCATGATTAAAATTCAGAAAGTAGATGTGCAACATTTAAAATGTGCAATGTATATGAACATTCTTACAAGTAAATGCATCAGCTGAAATATTCATGACAAATGAAAAAGGAGGGGTATAAATGCTCTCTATGAATGCAATTACAAAATTTAATATTTGCAGAAGGTTTTTTGCAATATTCACCCAGCTGGAGTTTTCCCAGACTTTGTCGTGTCCAGCTTTAACTGACGTTAAGTATTGAAGTTTCCATGTCTCTTGTGAGATTTTCACTGTCTAGACTCTCACTATTATGGCGGTTTTATTGATATTCATCCTCAGTTTTCCATTGCTCTCTTCTATACTTGTTACAGCTGTCTGAACCAATAAAGGGCAAATTCCCCACTGAATTAAACCATTGCGTGGGGTGTAAGTCGGCACAGAATTTCGTTCTTGGATACAAAATTAGATCCCTGTTTTATTACTGTAAAATAAATGTTGCCATTTACCAGAACCACTGCCAAATACTGACAATTTGGTGATGAGTTAAGAAAAAATAAACACAGTATAACCCCAATACTTTTAAGCATCAGTCCTGTAAAGCTTCCAATGCACGTAGTTTAAGTGGAATGAGCTGCCAACACATCACAAAATTGCTGGGCTCACAAAATTTTCTGATAGATGTATGTCAGAAGAGAAGAAGTTCTTCGGTTCTGTCTCCCAGGCACATTCCACAATTCACCTGGGGAATAGAAAACCTGTGTGGTCTGGAAGGCTTGTCAGTTTTGACCTCTAAATTTGTCCAGTAAATGGAATCAAATTATTTACTTCTGCAGGCTTGAGACATCAAACATAACAGCAGAAAGCTCAGGGCCACATCTTCTGAAATTGCCCACTGTAAATCCAGTCCACAAGCAGGTGGAGAGTAATTACTTGAGGCTTTTCCCCCCTGTCCCTTCAAATTTATTTATGCTTAGTGAAAAACTATGCTATAAAGTAGCTGACTATTCAGGAACAAGAATATAGCTGGGGCCATCACACTTTGCATTCTTAATGTGTCCTGTCTCAGGAAAATAAACCGTAAATGGATGCTTTAGTTTCATTTTTTTGTTCACACAGTGTACGTCTTTACTGTTCTGCAATGTAATCAAGTCGTATTTACCCTACCCCCCCCCCATGCACAAAGGGAGAATTGTGTAGCCCTCTTAAATGTGAAAGAATGGAGAAGCCTTATTTGGCCATAGGCTGTCTACCTCTTTGTCCTCTACATTCTAGTACATTTTCCTAAAACTGTAGCTGCTGTGAGAACATGCTTTTGTAGGGCTGGCATGCATGGTATCGTGCTTGTGCAGAATCCATTGCTGAGAGCACACCAAGTTATCCCTGACGCAAAATTATCATGAGCGTGTCGACCGCTCGAACCTTCAGAACATTTCCCTGCATGCTTGTGTTTTCTATGAAAATAGGCATGTGCTGAATCCCAATGCAACGAGGGAGAGAGAATTACAAACTGAAGGGCAAAGGCTTGGCGATAGGATGTTCTCTGCACCACCCAGGCATAAATAAATTCACAAATAAGTGAAGGGCAATAACCAGACAGCAGAAATAATAGTAAAATAAGGTAACATTATAGATAAGGCTGTCTGGAGTGTTTCAAATGATTGGATGTAAGTGGGATTCTTTCCAAGTAATTAAATGATAGTATACTATTAATATTAGGCTGGGGTTTTCAAACGATCCAAAAGAAATCTTTATCTTCATTTCTATTGTCCTGGATTCTAAAGTGCTTCAAAGCCTTAAATAACGGATACACAAGGATCACTCCATCTGCCACTGAAATGTAGCTACCTTTTGGGGAGCAATGTGGCAAATCTACCAATGCTCTCTAGCTATTTAGGACTGTCTCCATTGGAAACTGCAGGGGGAAATTAGTGTCAAAATACAACTCTTCACACTAAATTTTTCTAGGACTTGAGTTCTGATACCTTCACTCATATAATAAAAGAAATCATATTTACTATAAATAGCCAGGATCTTAGTTTTACTCTTCATACAAAAGATCTGTGTAGAAGTCAGTGAACTGCTATATATTTTTCTAAAATGCTTCCCCCATACTTGCTCATCTGAAAAATTCATAGAAAACCCTCTCAGATCATAAATTTCCTTTTACTATCCTTGCCCCATCCTGAGGCTCCAGAGAAGTTTACTTTCTCCCTCACGTCCGCATTTAAAAACTGTCAACTCCCAGATATTTGCTAACAGAGCTGGTTCTGCAGCTTAGAAATGAAGAATCTTGCTCCTCTGTGCTAACATGGTGGGGAATCGGATTTAACATCGTCGTCATCTTTGACAATCTTTGCATCTTTATGAAAGTCCACTGTAAGTCACATCACAGAAGGAGAGAGCTATCCAATATTGTAATCCTGACTTTTGAAGTTGATGCTACATTGGGGCAATCAAATCTTTGGTTTGTGTATCCAGTTGGGCATATCAGAGCTCTAGCTGTAAGATTTAGATATTCACATTTAAAATCTAGGCCTATTGTATGTATTACTCAAACAGTGTGAAATTTTCGATAGACTAATCACCAGCATGAAAACTGATTCAGAATACTGAGGGTAAAAGTATCAGGCAGTGGTTTATTATGTATGCAAAAAAATCACTTCTGTTTTTTTAAATGGTTCCAGACCAGTTCATCTCAGCTTGGAATGCTGGTCTGACAATGTACTTTATACAAATCCCTTAATTTATCTGTAACATTTACTCTAAGGCTTGTGCCTAGATTCTGCACTTTTAAAGCTAACAGGAACTCTGTGTTGATGGGGAGGCTAGTACCCTATAACAGTGAACATATTGTGACTCTTGTGCCTTGCTTCCCAGTGTCAGCTATTCTCTGAACTACTCTTAGGCCTTCTTGACATACAAAATTGCCCCACTTGAGTTGAACAGGTGCAAAATTCTGTGTGGATGCAACTTAAGTTTGGGATTTTCAGCTTTTCATCCCCCCGTTATCTCAGTTGCCAAATGATAAAATGGGGAAAGGATAATTCTAGGGGGCCATTTCCCTTTACTCTTTGATTTTTTGGCAATAAAATTATTGGAAGAGTGCAATATTCCATCAAAAGGCTTGGGTTTTTGGGAGCAGTGGTGGTAGTGATACTTCGTTAGAGATTTTGAGTCAAAAAGGTTGACTTGCTCCCTTATTACCTTTTTGTAAGGCGTCATTCATCTAAGAGGCTACTGAAAGGGGCAGCAAGCTATAACCTGCACATTTTGCACCATTCCTTCTAGGTGTCATGTCCTTGTTTCAACAGAGCCTTCTGGGTTTGTTAAATGATGCCGGTGACGCATCATATTAGCAGTATATTTCCCACCAATGTATATAGAATGGCAAACCAAAACTAAGTTAATAGCATGCCTGGGGGATGGTGAGACACTTGAAAAGGATCTTTTTTGCTTTTGCAGTAAAGTGGAAAATTGAAAACTTTGCTGTTCGCTCCACAATGTTAAGTCTGGCTGCCACAGGTTCCAAGCACATCCTACAAAGCATGAAATACCAGCTAGCTGATTCAAGACCTGCTAAAGGGTATTCGCAGTTGCTTCCTGGTTTAATAAATAGAAGGGATGGTCTTTTTCTATATGTATAGAAACAACTGAAAACTAATGTTTCTGTGACCCATACCTGTGAAAAAGATCAGTGTTAAATGGGCACAACTGAAAATGACACGTGAATAAATTAAAAATTGAAAGCCTAAAATTGCTTCTGCCTTGTCCGCATCCAACAAGTGTAATCCTCTGACTTTACCAGTATTGCTAAAGCAATACAGCCCTGCTAGCAGCGTTGCAGTTATACCAACAAAAACATGCTTATAGCTAATTCCAGTAAGGGAAGGAGGTATAAGCTATACTGGGATAAGGCAGCTTTATACAGGTATAACTGCATCCAAACTAGTAGGAGTTGTACCATAGTAAATATTTTGATTTAAAAATTGCACCCTTAGCCCACTTCATTGTGCCGAACAAGTCCAGTGGGTAGACGAAAGTTCTAAGCCTAGAGTCAGCCTGCTCTACAATCGCAAACCACCTTCAGGGGCAGGAGGCAATATGGATAGCCATTGTGTTGACTGGTTAAGGAGCTCAGAAGGGACTGTCATGAAGGAAAGAATCTTCAAGCAAAACAATTATGAATCAGTTGTATCTTAATTGTAGGACAGTGCCCCGGGCTCAAAGTGCTGGGCCTTTTCCTTTTCTGTAATTGAAGATAAGTCAGATTGCTTGTATTTTCTGTCTTTGTAAGAAGATAATTGAAGTTCATGATAATGCTCCAATTGCCCTTTTAGGACAGTACTGTCATGTACTGCGGTGTTTAAGACTGCAGCTGAATAAAATGATTAAAATGCAAACTTCACTGTTGGTCTGGTAGCTCTTTCTGGCTTTCTCACTCCTGTAATAACAATCACAGTGCATAGCTCAGCACTATGAGCAACCCTACAAAAACAAATGAGTGATGTGTTATGCCACAAACTCACATGCATAGCCCAACATTTGTGAGCCACCCTCAAATAAGCAATCACATAATGCCAATTTCGTAGGCATACTCATTGCATGGAGTCTGAGCAAGTTACAATAGTAAACCAGAGTGCTGCTCAATCCTTAATTGATGAACCCAATGCCAAGAGACATGTTCATTCAGACCAACATTCATAAGAACCCTCACCAGAAAAAACTAGCCTCAATGGTCATGAGTTACTTCCCAATAAAGATTCACCATACACTTCGGTCTTTATGCTTTACCCACTAACAAGAATTCAGTGTGCACAGTCCTGCAGACAAGACCAACTAACCAATAATTTAAAAACAGAACGTGACCCTGTGGACTGGAGGCACCAAAATACTGGTGAAATTACTCAGATTTCAGTTCTGAGCTTGCAAAATAAAGACAAAAATTCTAATAGCCACCCCCACAGCAAGTGTTCTTTTAAGCAGAAAAGATAAGATTTCTGGCTTGAAGGTGATTTTTTTTTTTTCCCCAAATGTTCCTGGAGAAGTTTACCCTGAAGAAGCTGCCTGCCTGAGTAAACTGATCCCACTTACCAAGTTTTATAGCTTGCTACAAAGTAGGTATTGGAATTTTAATGCCTAAGCTATGTCCCTGAAAATATCGTTTGGAATTGTATGAGCTTCCAGTCTGGGGAATCCTGTGTCACTCTGGTATGCAACTATAGTTTAAGAGCACTGCCTGCTTTTTCAAAAACACAAACAAGCTAGTCTGCAATATGCTCCCAATCAAATAAAATAACCAGGGAAATACTGAGCTGAAGAAGGAATATTTCAGGAACTTGATGTAACTGAAGCAAATATATATTATGGTGTTACTCTTTTTTTTACTTCATAAAAACGCACAGAGAAAAATGGCACATAGTGCAGAATTAGGTTTAGAAAGACATTACCTGCACTATATGGAGGCAATATTACATTTTTCCAATCTGCTCTTTAGAGCAGCACTGATGAAGTTAGATACCACAATTAGGCACCTTAGATATCTGGTAGCTACTCTAGGTTAAGGAGACAGCCAGACAGCTAGATTGTGCTTTCAGTCTACAGACTATTTGACAATTCTGGTTACTTGGAGAGTCATGAGTAATAAACCTGTCTCTTCCAGAACAGTAGGGGCCTGATTTTGAATTCATGCTGGCTGTAACTCAGAAGTATCTCTGCTGAAAGCAACTGAGTTACACTGGTGTGACTCTGCTGATGGGTGAAGCTGGCCCAGCATATACATAGTCATCTTTTACATGTGTACCAAAAGATATAGGCAGCTAGAGTGGAAAAAGATGTAGGCACCCAGCGCCTTCTGATTTTTAATCATTCTCACTGGTGGTGTTGAAAATCCCACTTTAAATCCATATTTGGGTGCCTAAGGCAAGTGTTTGGATTTCCAAGGTTGCTTGAACACCCATGAGACACTGAGATGCAGATGCTCCGCTGCTCTGAATGTCAAGCTATTTAGAAACCGGTCTATGGATGTAGGAGCCTAACTTTGGGCTACTCCCCTTGAACATTATAGACACGGTGTTCCTGTTAATATTGTTCTTGCAGCTAGACCCCCTGCCCCATTATATGAGGTGCTGTAAAAACATGCACAAGTGACCACACATTTTCAGTCCAAGAAATGCATATTTGCTTTTTACAAACAAACAAGATTGAATGCAAGAGCTTCCTTGTTTAAATGTTTGCACTGGGCTCAGTGTACTAAAACTAAACCGTTGAAAGTTGTTGGATTCCAGTTTCCTTCCTGTTACCACCCCAAAGGGGAGGCAGGGGCGGGGGAGGAGGCAGCCACTCTTGTTCAATCTTGCTCAGTGTGTGAATACAGCAGTAGGAAATATTTGATTTCACAATTAAACCTGTCCCCCTCCCCCAAACCAACTTTGCAGACAGCTGGCTAATGTACAAACATAATAACAATTAATAAGCTGGGTGTTGCAATCTAAGAGGTTGATTTTTAGGGTTTCAGAAGCATTAAGACTAATGAATCTTGCCATGTTCATGTTTAGGGCAGTGGTTCTCAAGGAGGGGTACTTGTATCTCTGGGGATACAGAGTTCTTTAAGGGGGTGCATCAACTTATCTAGATATTGGCCTAGTTTTACAACAGACTACATAAAAAGCACTAGCAAAGTCAGTAGAAAAAAACACAAAACTAATTTTCATACAGACAAGGACTTGCTCATACTGCTCTATATACTAATACGGGAATGTAAGTACAATATTTATATTCAATCAATTTTATAATTATGGTGAAATGTGAGGAAGCAATTTTTAGTACTAGTGGCTATGACACTTCTGTATTACATCTGATTTTTGTAAGCAAGTAGTTTTTAAGTGAGGTAATACTTGGGGGTATGCAAGACCAATCAGGCTCCTGAAAGGGGCACAATTGCCTGGAAAGTTGAGAGCCCCTGGGTGAAGGTAAGGAAGGCAACACCACTGACATCTTGAATGTTATTTGCAGACAGCTCTCCACAGTTGTTGTAATTCATCTGTTTGTAATTTCACATGCAGTGGGCTTCATTTCCTACAGCAACACTTTTGCTACCTCTGACATGCCAACACATTCCTTCCTAAAAAGGCTTTTGTTATCATTTTAGGCAGGATTCTTCCTGCCACAACCCTTGGCCATCCCAAATGGAGGGGATGTGGCATCATGTATGAAGACTGTACAAATGGGATGGGTTGGCAGGCACCAATAAGGGTTCTATAAAATGGTTAAAAATAGGTAGGCATCATGTCTTGATACTATCACCTTCTAATGCCTATGGGGTCTTTGGAAGAGCCAAAGGAGGGCATGGTCCCTGCTGGGTATGGAGAAGGATAGTAGCATGGGGTAATGGAGTCCCCCTTGCATTTGTAGTGGGTTTCATTTGTATAGGAACAGGACTTTGGGAGTTTAGTATGAGCTACTGGATTGCCAGCAGATGTAGTCAGTAATGCTTGGAGACATGGACCGTCCTATAATCTATGATCTGATTTTTTTTTTTTTTTTTTTTTAAGGAACTCCCAGTGCCTAAGGGCCCAAAGGTGTGCATGTGGGTCCCCCTCTCCTAAAACAGTTGATAGCTATTTATTTTAGCACTCCCAGCACTGCTGATGGGATAGTTCTTCTGCAGAAAATGGATGGAAGGGAGAATCTGCTGGTGGACTTCAACCTCCCAAAGTTGATAGTCTAGTACATATACATACCGCCAATCAGGGTGCTCAGAAATTCAAGCTGACCAAATGCAGTGCCAAATATTTGGTAATGAGATGTACTAAAATAGTAGCAGGCACACTTATGCAGAAGTTCAGCCCTGGTATAAGCGGGCATCTCTCCACTGATGCTAAATTTTCTCCAGAGTAATAACTGCATACTGAAGTAATGAAATTAATACTTTTTTGCTCTTTCTTTGCTGGGCTGGATTCCTACTAGTGAGTCCAGCCATTAAGTGTCCCCTGAGCCACTCAGTCCCCATACATCGGAGCTGCTCTTTTGGGTGGAATTCATCCCTGTGCAGAAAGTAAGCACAAGACTCAAAACAGCGCTTAAGTTAGGCACAAGTAGAGCATAATTGTGCTGGCCCATCCTTCAGTCAAGCAACCATTTAGGGTCTTGCAACAGTGACAAGTTGACTCAGTTGTGGGGTGATAGAACAATAGCACTGGCATGAGTAAATGTACTCAGGATATTGTTTCCTAGGGGAAGTGTGCTTTTCTATCATCTTATGGGGACTGTGCAATCACTCTGTGTGCATGTCCCTGCTTCCAGGACATGCTAATAATCACTCTGGATGATACCTTTTTAGAACCACAATGCTCAGTTTAATTTCATGCCTTTTGTATGATCTCAGGCCAGGTCCTGGCATCAGCAGTTCTTTTCAGATTTATTCCACAGTTAGGCTGACCAGATAGCAAGTGTAGAAAATCAAGACATGGGGGATGGGGAGGGAGTAATAGGTGTCTAAGATAAAGCTACCAAAATTAGGACTGTCCCTATAATATCAGGACATCTGGTCACCCTTCCATAGTGCATGTTCCTGGTAAGAACTTGGCACTAGTGAGGGGAAAAAGGGTTAAGTTTCAGTTAGTGTGGTTAAGTATCCTCAGTTTCATAGGCTTATTTGAAAATTTTTTGGATTCTGGAAATCTCAAGAAATGAAGCTTCCTTCTGAGGATTTTTTGTACTTGGTTTGAGCTGAGCAATTAAAATGGTCTTACTGCCAGGATTTATTTTGTATTTTTGCTGCTTTCACTAACTAAAACCAAGGAGCCTAGAGATGGGTAAAGATTTAAAAGCAGAAGCAAGATTTTCTCGAGCTGTCTTAGTCGCTAATTGTATTGCTGCCTAACAGTCTCCATCCATGGGGCATTAATGCCCCTCTGAGAATGGATACAGCAGAGCATATCCTTGCTGAAGTGACCATGTTGAGTATATGTTATGTTCAGCTGGGAAGCAGATGATGATGATAAAAATCCTAATTCAATTCAGTTTCTTTTCAGGCCAGATCCAGACTGATCTCCCCTCTTCCTTGGGGCATTTCCTGTCTGTGGCACCCTGCTCACCATTCTGAGGTTTTTTTTTTTTTTGTGGGGGAACCTATGTTCCAGGTGTCTACTTCCTGTCCATCAAACAGTGACAAATCTTCCTGTAAGCCTGCTCCCTATGTGTCCTAGCATGCTGAGCAGCAAATCTTAGGCAGCCAAGAGTTAGCTGATCTGCAACATGAAGTGGTGGTGTGAGTAAGCCAAGCCCTTCCTTTTAGCAGGCATGAAGACACATGCTGGCTTATCTGAGCAGTACTTCCAAAGACACGCCTTTGGGAATGCTCCTTTCTTTTGCTTCATTCAGCTTTGCATTGTCTCAACTTGTTCTGTGGTACTCTCTAGAACAATGAAAATAATGAAAAAGTGAATGTGAAGAGCCACACATTCAAGCAGAGCAAATAAAGCTACATGGGTTTGAAGGTCCCTCACTACAACCACTTTTAGTGTGCAGAATATATTTGCCTATGAAAACCTGGGAAAGTTTGAAGTTAGGAAAAGCATTCTACCATGTATTTGTGTGCAGAAGCATGTGTTACAGGAAACACCCAGATTATCTTCTGTGATGTCTAAATAAATAAAATCCATTTGAGGCTTCATTCTTTTATGACTAAGCATCCTGTAGCCAGAGTTTGGGTGCATACAAATAGGAGTGGTGAATGGTAATCATTTCTGAGATACAGTGGAAGTTCAAAGCTTGCTGGGATCTCGGGGGGTGGGGGGGGGGGCGGAAATCATGCTATTTTAGTGGGTCAACAAGAGACAGCTACAGTGGCAAGGGAACTGACCTGGTTTGCAGGAAGCCCCCATGGCCCACCCATCGCTTGGTTATTACCTGCAGGAAAAACACAGCCACCAATGTGTATGCCCTTGGTAGGGGTATCACCCCACTGGGATACCTTGTTGCAGCCAATACAACGGTGCTGACAGTAGTATACAACATAGTGAAAGTGGAGAAAATTGCATCCATCGGAAGTAAGTGTTGTAGGCAAACTAATTAACTAGTTGACATAATGGTAACTCACTCCTGCTCTTATGAACATGGCCATGTTATCTTCAATGTCCACAAGTGATGATTGTGGGGATGTGAAAGTGCCTGTAGAGTATTGTGCCTATTATATATTCCGTCTCTCTGATGATTATTATTGTGATGACTGACTTCATGATTACCAGGAGGATAATTACAGCAAGGCAGACATACTTACTAATACTTAAGATAATGCAGGAAACCAGTCGCTTGAAGTCTATCACTGACTAGTGCTGTGCAAACAAATGGTTTCTTGGTCTGGGTGATTGAACAAAAATACTAGCCTGAAACATTTTTTCACCATCAAGATCAAATCTTACTTTAAACATTTTGGCAAACCCTCAATTTAAATAAAAATGTTGGGTTTTTAACCTTTTTAAAAACAAAATTGAGGTGAAATTCAACTTGAACCATCATTCTAAATTAAAAATTGAAAATTTCATTATGAAAATGTCAAAAAATCCAAATGAATTTGTTTAAAGATTTTTGCTTTTTAAATCAAACAATTGGGCAAATTTAACACAAATTCACCAGCTAGCATCAGGATATCCCTTTGGCTGTCTCCCATCCCAGTACTGACCGGACCTGACCTTATTTACCATGCTTGTACCTGCATAAATACTCAGTGCATTTTGAGACCTAACACCATGGACCATCTTTATGCACCTTCTACATTTTGCCCAGACACATACCAATTGGTTTTGGTATAGAATTTTTTTTCCTGTTAAAAAATGGTGTCAAATTGTCAAGTATAGTAATTTAGAAACTAGGACTCATTCAGCACAGGACTTAAGCACATGCTTTAGCTTTGTTTAAAATTTTCAAATAAACACTTTATCCCATGATATTCCCCCCACCACCACTTGGGAGGAGCTGCTTGCAGATGTCCACTATGTTACTTCATTTATCCACTTTCAAATCCCTTAAAATGCTCCTTTGCCATGAGGCCCACACAATGCAGCAGGTAGACTGGCAGTGTGCAGTGACCACAGCTTGTCATGATGATCATTGTCTCATTGACTTATGCTCTGTCCACATCCATCTGTTGTTTGTTTTCTTATAATTAGATTGTCAACTCCTTGGGCAGGGGCCATCATTTTGTTCTATGTTTGTACAGCATCTAGTGCGATGTAGTTCTGATGTGTAACTAGGGCTTCTAAGTGCTGTGGTCATACCAATCGTAAATAAGTCAGGACACTGAGGCCTGGTCTACATGCAGGTTTTGTACAGATTTAGCTTATCAGTATTAGAGGTATGATTATTTGAAAATAGTTAAATCAGTACAGCCCCTGCGGTTGATGCATTCATATTATCAAAGTACCTTATACAAGCATACCTATTCCCCTAAATTGACAAATAAATAATCCAGTATAAATACCATTGCATTGATATAACTGCATCCACACTGGGGGTGGGGGGGGATTGTACTGCTTTAATGATACTGGTTTTAAACGGAGAACGTAGCACAAAAACTATGTAGTGAAGCCCTGAAGCACAGCCTTAAAGTTAAGCACATGTTAAAGCGCTTTGCTGAATCACTCTGAAATGTGCCACACCTATTAACAGTAATGAAATGGGTGGCTGATTTGCTGGTGCCTCCTGTCTCTGCATGATGTTTAGGCTCCGTTTCCCTCCCTTCCTCTCCCCCCGCCGCCATCTGATGCTGCACCCTCTGTTAGGCTGACCAGATAGCAAGTGTGAAAAATCTGGAAGGGGGGGGAATAGAAGCCTATATAAGAGTCCCAAATACCAGGACTGTCCTTAAAATTGGGACATCTGGTCACCCTACCCTCTGTGGGATGCATTGGTTTAGGGGATACACACTCAAAGCATGCTGAGTGCATATATAACTTTGGCCTCACCCTGGGGAAAAAACATTTAAGAACCACAAACTACTGTCTGCAAGGATGATTCATTCCCCCACAAGGATTTCTTCGGCTGATATTCTGCATTTTTTACTGTTGTGATGCTTATTTCCATGTGCTCCTTTGTAAGGTGACATCCCAGTGCTAGATTTTGGTGGTGAGAATTGAGAGAGAGGGTGAGATGAGACTTAGGTTTGATTAGGATCTTTTTTTGCCTTTTTAAAAAATCAAAGCCTAACTCTCAGCAAAATCCTCACCTCATGAGATTGTGCTTTACGTGTTGCCAGTTTGCAAGCCCATTTTGCCTTGATATAAAGGAGTTTTATTTGTAATCCCAGTTTGCCAATGTTCTACTAATGATTTAAATCAGATGTTAGCTCGCGTTTCCTGACAGATTATCTTCTATTTCATGTTCTAACTGAGAAGTAATTTATTTTTTGATGTGTAAGGGACCAATATTAAATATAAATATACATACTGCTTCACCGACCCTGTCTTATTGCTGCTCTGCACCAGACTGCAAATGGAGATATTTCACATTAAAAGCCTCCCATTTCATTTCATTTTTTTAATTTGACTTTTGTTCATGCAAACTGGAAAATGCTCCATTGATAGCTTTGAGCAACAGTGTCCTTCATTTGGACCCAGAACATGTCGGGGAGGTTTCCAAAAGGTCCCAATACTCAGCAGCTCCCACAGAGAACAAAAGAGAATTTCCCCTCTACTGCACTGAGTGGTGGAGATTTTTCTTCTTCCATGTGATAATCTTCTTCCACCACTTGAGAACTATGGTGAATCCCCTCATTGAGAACAATAGAGAATTTTTCTTGCCCCTCATTGAGAACAAGAAAATTCCCCAGTGAGAACTGAAACGTGAGCTGCCTAATGTATAGGGCTACAGAACTCAACACAGACAGAAGCAAGGGAATTGACCCTTGCTGGACTGCAGCCCCTTTGTAATACCTAGACCAGGGCAGAGGGGCCACAGTGCTATACCCTGGCACAGAAGGGCACCTACAGTTTTCTTCTACATGAAAGCCACAGAGGCTGTTGCAGCAGGGTTAGGGTAAGGCACCTCCTTTCTGTCCCTGGGCCATTGCCAGTGCTGGATCTGACCTCATGAACAATTGGTGTAAATCCTTCCTCTCTAGGGTTACTGCCAATTTAAACCAATATAAGAGAGAGAAGAATCAGGCCCAAACAATACAAACACTTTAGCACCAACCATGCCTTGCAAGGGTGAGGGGGGAAGTCAGACACCAGAGGCATGATTCTGATCTCTCCTAACTCAGCAGTGATTCCATAAAAGTCTTTGGTGCTACATTTTGTGTAAATCCAGAGTTAGATGAGAATGAGGACCTGGATTCTCTCTTGAGGCTGTCAGCAAGATGTGATCCTGGATTTTGTATCTATTGGGAGTTGGATTCAGACACACTTCTGAATCTTTTCAAATAGGTCACAATAGAACCATCAGGTGGTAACACTAATTTCCTGATCTGAACCCGTGATCTAGTGATGGCTGGATCTATCCCTGTCTGTCCAGGTTTTTATAGGGTTGCCACTTATTATAGTACCTGGGCACCTTCCATGAAAACAAACACCTTCTTGCAAAGCTGCCTGTTTTCTGAGCCAAATCAGTTAGTAAAGAGGGTATGCACATAAAAATATCTAAATTCATGTGCAAACCCCTTCATCTGTAATTGCCAAAAGTCTCCCTTCAGTTTATTTCATCTTCAGAGTATTTGCCACCATTGTGCAAGAGCTTCCCCTCTTCCAAAACTCCTTTGAATCCAGCCAACTCAAGGTGCCACTGTTCATGCTTTTGCAGCAGCTGCCCATCCCTAAAATCAAGCACAGAAATAAAAACTGCCTTTGAATTAATTCCCTTTGTCTAGGCAGTGTACATGAAAGGACACGCTTTGCCCTGGAATTACTGTAGAGTAGGCACAGGCTGGGGAAGCTGACATCGCTCACTGTCTTAAAGGTGTATTCAGTTTCACAAACTCTCACAAACCATCCTCTGCCTGTACTTGCAAAACCTTACAAGGTCACGGGATTTGGGAAGCTGTTCTGTGGAGGTAAATGAAATCAGGCCCAAAGCAAACCACATTTAGGCTAGTTACAGCATTATCATGCTGGGTGTAGAACAGGAACTGCCCATTGGCATGCAAAACTGGCCCTAATATGAGGGGGGTCGCTATCACTCCTAGTACCCAAACTGCTGAAGAAACAGCATGTAGGGACTGCAATGTTCCCTGCACAGATGGGAAGTGATGCAATAATGTTGGGTAATAGCTGCTGGACTCATATGACTGAGTTGGAAGATGCAAACAGGGCATGTCCTGCACTTGACATTCTCGCTGACATCAGTGGTTCATGCACGCAACATGTGCAGAACAGACAGCCAAGCCTTCAGCAATGGTTACTCTGTACTTAGACTAAACAGGGGATGCTTTAGGTCAGTGTTACCTTGGCCACATCTACGGAGATGAGCCAGGTGAACCCATTTATTTGAGTTTCTACCCCTGAGGAAACCCTGGGTAGGGAATAATACAACTCTTTTCTTTCTTTATTGTTTGTATAATGTATGTTGGAGGTATCTGGAGCCTTGGGACCTGGTTAAGCAAGCACACGTTTCAGTGGCTTTCTGAACATAAAGCCCATTTTGAAGTGCCATTGAGGTCAAAGGGATAAGAACGTTCCTGAAGTTAAGCGCGCACTTCGGTACTTCGCTGGTTAGAGATGGACTGCTGAATCAGAACCTTCAATAGAGCCTCCTTTTCATTTTTGAGTTGATCCAAACAAATTATTTATCGAGAGAACCCTTCAGAACTCATTCAAATGATTTTTTTTAAGAAACTCTTGGAAGCCTCTAGTTTTGCTAAATATTAAAGAGAAGTTTCCATTGCACAGAACCCAGCAGTCTGAGGCTATGTAGTGTTGTTGCTATAACATTGTTCTATAGCTCTGTTTTTATTTTTCTGCAGTGCTGGGAGTGAGGAATGTTTTTAAGGGATTCAGTTTCATTTTGTATTTTTACTTTGTAGTCTCAGACTAGGCCTGGCTCCACAGCTAGTGTAAATCAGCCTCCTTCCATCAAAGTAAACTGATTTTCAGTAGCTGAGGGTCTAGCCCTGGATGTGGGGAAGGGAAGCAGGTAGATGCAATTTCTCTAAATTTCCACTCACTGTACATGCCTGGAGCACCAGAAATTGAACAGCACTTTCCCTAGGAGTAAAAAAAGATATTAGCTTCATATTTGTGAGTTCTTCTCTGCTCTCCCTTTTGACTTGATCATCTCATCTAGCCACAGGCTGTCTCTGGTTATGATTGTCTCCCTGATAAAATTAAATCATCTTCGTTTTCGTATCTCTTTTTTAATAAAGGCCTCTCCTCTTTAAGGGATAATGAGCAGCCTGGTTTGGAGGAGTTTCCAATGATTAGAATTGTTCTTTCTGCATTCTTGTTGTAACTATAAAACAGAGTGAAACTTAGAACTAGCTGCAATTTCAATACAAAGCCATCTGGTTTGAAGATGTTACAAAACTTTGGGTTGATTTGAGGTCCAGTTCCAAGTGAGATTAGGCAAGATGTGGAAGTTCTTCAGATTAATTGGAGTAATACACTTTATTCTTTAAGTTTTAAGGTAGGAATGGGGGATGAGTTGATGGGAATACCCATAGGACAAGATCCACTGCTGGCTGGAAAACTAGTACAACTTCATTGCCGTCAAAGTTGCAATATTTGAAGGTCTAGGCCTTGTCTCAAACTCTAAATGTCTTCAAATAGCAATATATAAATGAAGGAAGGAAGCAGGACTGACAGCAATGAGCTGGAGGAAAGAAGGAATAATACTATATCAGATTAAACACATACCTACACACCCCCACCTTTTTCTCCCATTTTGTTTTCCTGGCTTAGGTGAAATGCTTGTTTAGTTTTTGTTTGCAATGCAATAGAAAAGTCCAATCCTGCAGCAAAATTGGAGAGAATCCACCCAAAATGACTGAGGCACCATTTAGGCTGTTACTCCATAGTTACTGTTTTGTCAGCTATTATAACCACCTACAGGATTTATAGCACTTTATATCTCACCACAGAACAGTGCTTCAGGCTGCAGACAGGTAGGAAGAGTCTCAGACTAGAAGCACACTATATTATAAACTATAAAATGTGGAGAAACTCCACTGGGACATGTTTAGTCTATTATCTGGATTGCAACTCTGGCCCTTCCCAGGCTCTTATTATGGAGTAGAACAGTGATCCTGGGAATGAAATACCTTTTCCTTCCAAACAAGTACTTATAAACCTGAGTGGAGGTGGAAAATAATAATCATTTGAACTTTTCAGCAAACTTTTCTGGTAAGAGAGGCTGAATAATGGGAAGAGTTCTTAATGTGAAAGCAATACTGTCGCAGAAGGATTTTGACTTGTGATCACTTTCTCAGCCTCTGAGCTGCACCCACAAATGATTAGAGACAGGCCCCAAAATTCATATTTAAGTGGCCCTCTGGTTTGGAGGGTATATGGATTCCAGTTCAGACCTATTAAAGAGATTATATTAGAGCAGGGTTTCTCAAACTTCATTGCACTGCGACCCCTTTCTGACGACAAAAATTACTACATGACCTCGAGTGGCCCATTGAGAATTCCCCCAGCTGGTGAAAAATGGGCATAATGCTCTCCTATACAAACTGCCCTGATAGAAGGTACCTGAGGGGAACAGAGCTGCACTCAGCTGTTCTTAGTATGTGGTCTCTTAAGGGCCACAACCAGCTGGCATAAGTTAGAGATGTCCCCAGGCTGCTCTGACTCATACTGAGACTGGTACAGACTGGACCACACCATTAGAGAGATGCAACTAACTCCTGATGCTCTGCTCTTAGACTAAGCGGGCCTTGGTCTAGGAGATGACGTGAATTCTCATAAAATAGGCAAAGAATCCTAGGCTTTAGTATTCTGGTACCACAGTTGGGTGAATAATTAACAATACAGAGTCTATGAATTTATTCTAAAAACACTGACATTTCCGATGAATGTTGTTTGACCATCTCTCTTTAGAATTCTGATGCCTGATTGCCAGCACAGATGGAAAAGGACCTGGGATAGGAAGCTTGAGTATGCATGCAGGAGGCTATAACTTCTCTGAAGAACTTTTGACCAGTCAAATTCATAAAACATTACTTCAGTCAGTCAGTTCTTCCCCTTGAGTTTACTTGCAGAGAAAAGGCTGATCTTTCACGTATTGCGAGCAGCTCCTTTGTTTTATTCTTGAGGTTGATAGAAGGTGGGAGAACAATTCTTTGTTCTTAAATTACTTAATTTACTTCAGCCCTTATAAGATTTACCATGCATGCCACTGGAAAGTAGTCTGGGCTCAGATGAGATTACATCTGCTTCCTTGTGAGCCTGGCACTCTTTCCCCAGCTCTCCTAGTCAATGGAGACAGAGCACAGGATTTCTAATAATGACTGGAGCTGCAGCAAGAAGGTAACCTGAGATCCAAACGCCAGCATCATTAGCTCTGTCTATTTGGCTCTCTGCTGAATCTTTCTGTTGGGGGTATGAGACTGAGGTCCTGAATACTTGTGGATTTAGGAGGTCTCATTCGCAAAAGCACCTAGTGGTAATCCAGAATCCTAACCAAATCTTATTTCGGGTAATTATATGCTGCGTCCTTAATCCCCCTCTCTCCTGAAGTCCTAGCTTCTTCACTTGCTACCCTAAACTGTCGTACAAATGCTTGACTTCCAAAACTGCTTTGGATAAAACTGGTTCACATTGGAGAACATCGCTGAGCTTCAGTATTGCCATTGTCAGGAGGAAGCAGAAAATGGCTCAACAGAACAATGTTTAATTAGTTGAGAGAATTTGGATCTACATTTAATTTCCAGCCTTAAAACAAAACAAAACTACACACAGAGGTTGGATTTTAGGAAGGAGTTGCAGGTCAGTTGAGTTCTAATTTAACCAAATGATGATCTGTGTATCTAGGTTTATTGTATCTAAGGTGTTCCAAGGTCGAAAAACAAAACCAAAGAAAACTGTTTTGTTTAACTTAGTTACAGGGGCTCATCCATTTGTGTATAAGAAACACAAACCAACAATGATTTTAAGTACCAGCATTTTTAAAAGGGAACTAGCCCTATACTTCAATTTTGAAACATACTCTGCTTTGCACCACATAGGTTTATTGCCTAAATGTAATGCCTACAGGCTGGATTTTCAAAGGAGCTCAAGGCCAGTGTGTGTTGGATGAAACCGTTTCTCACCAAAAAATGCATATTTGGTCAACCCAAACATTTCACTGATTTATACTGAATTCATCAAATTGTTTCAGCCAAAAATAAACAAACTTACAAAAAAGTCCAAATGTTTAAAAGTAAAAGTGTGTTGTTTAGAGTTTTACTTCCATTTTATTTTTTAAAAATTAAGATCTTACAAAAGGTTCCGTTCAGCCCAAAATAATTCTTCATTCTGCCAAAACATTTGAAAAATGTTAGTGATCCCTAAGATCAGGTAGTCACAAGGCTCTGCTCAAGAGGAAACATTCAGGTGCTCAGCACCCATATAATTGGGGCTAGAAATTCATAAGCTTCTAAATGAGGGCCATTATTTTCCAAAGCACTCTGTCCATCAGCTGCAGCTGTGGCACTAAGGGCCAGAATTATCAACAGAGCTCAGTAGGCAATGTGTTCCAATTGTTCTGACCGTTGTTGAAAATTCTGGCCCATCTCTGCTTTGATAAATAATTTTCAGTTCTGTGTGAGTTCCCTTGACATGGATGAATGAAATGGAGTTTGCGCTGTTGACTGTGCAGACTTAAATTAGAAGTTGCACTAGAAGCTTCAGGCCAAAAATGGGGCTGAAAACCCCCCAGACTTTGGATTGGGGAGGGAGTTTACAATTAGTCTGCATTTGAATTTTGCAAGTGATTTTTATACAATGCCCCAAACCTGAATCTCCCACAAACTTCAGGGCGTTTTAAATCTGGATCCAGAATTTGATGATTTGGTCCATCTCTAATTTTTAGATGTGGCTCCATAGAGATTATCATAACATGAACAGAAATGTATAATCAGATTGTTCAGTCGAAGGAGATGTCTCCCTGAAATATACATGAAATTCTGTTTCAGAAATCTGTAGTTCTCTGCTTGTTTTTCCAAGAAAGCGTTTTTGTGGTTAGAGCTGGTAAATTGAAAGTAATGACTCTTGGGTCCTCAGGGCAAGTAGCTTACACCTCCTATGTCTAAATTTGCAATATGCAGGCTGAGTACAACTACTTCATTGGGCTTGGGTTAATGAACACAAATGCTTATGATTGTGAGATTTGTAGGTGCAGAGTGCTACAGGAAGGCCAGTACAGGAGGTGGTTCGTTCTTAGTAGCTTTTCATGAGTGAAAGAATGGACATGTTCCAGACTTCCCAGCCCCCTCCTAAAATGACCACTCTAGCACTTGGTTCATGGTGCACTGTGCAAAAACTTGACTGTCCACCAAACTTGACTATTCAGAGGAGAGAGTCAATCTATGAGATTAAGATACTTTGGGCAGACTCCAAGAACATGAGACCAGTGGGGCCAGGACTACATGGCAAAGCAAAAAAGTTGGAACCCCAGATCCCAGCTTGACTCAGGCTTTGACACTCCACCCTGTGTCTGAGCCGTGGATTAGCATGATTTTTTTTTGTAGAGGGAAAGGAGGTTTGGCTTGAGCATGAATACAAACCCTGGACTTACATTGCAATGTAGACATATCCCAAGATCTCAGTAGATGAGAAATATTTGAGAGAGTTAGATTTCCTCATCTTCTCTTGTAAATTACATACCATTTTATTTAAACTTCAGAGAGAATAAAACTTGGTCTGACCCACTCTCACCAGGAATGTAGGCATCAGGAAATGTACATGGGATTAATAAGACTAAGGATGTCATTACCCTTTTTTAATGCATGATGCTTTTTGGCATTTTGAATCATAACCTAAAACTTAACATTCAGCTGACTTTCCTAACAGCCTGTTGAATTATTTCTCCTTACGAACCCTTTGACATCTTCAGTCTTTGATGAAAGCTGCTCCTTTGCTCTTTCAGGCTTTGGTTCAGGAAGGGCTCAAACTTCTCCAGGTGAGCATTCACTTTTGACTCTGTTCTTAAAGCTCCCAAGAGGTGATAAAACTTGCTTTAATTAAACGAGAACTTTTTAGCTCTCATGATTACATATGTGCTGTTTCCTGGGTTTTCTAGTCCAGAAAAAAATAACTAGGCAAGGTCTTCAGCTGTGGACAAGGGAAGCAGACATGAAACGCAATACCTCACAGTAACTCATGTTAATCTATATCCTCAAAAAGAATGAGGAGTATTTGTGGCACCTTAGAGATTAATATTTGGGCATAAGCTTTTGTGGGAGTGGGTTCTAGCCCACAAAAGCTTATGCCCAAATTTTAGTCTCTAAGGTGCCACAAATACTCCTCATTCTTCTCACCCTAGGGCTTCTCTGTGCCTGATACAGGTTAGAGCACTGCTGTGCTACTTAATCTCTGTACAGAATGGAGATTTGGCAAGAGCCAAATCTACTGAGCCTAGGATAGATTGGTACTGCCAAAGTAGAGAACAGAGGGCAGAGCATGGCGCAGAATTGAGGCATTTATGGATTATGGGCCAGATTCATAAAGGTATTTTGCCAGCTAGAGATGTAGGAAGGAGCCTGTGTGGCGCAATTTATAAAAAGCGCATAAGTGAGTTACATGCTTAACTCAGTTTGACTTCAATAATTTACCCTTTGTAAGTCTGACCCAATAAAGAGTCAGGCAACAGAACAGTTATGCCAGGAGGTTAGCAGCCTTTGAAGTGATTTATCTCGGGGTACCCAGGACACATTCACTTTCGAAATACCAGAATTGTATTGCATCATTTCTGAATGAACGTGTCAACCCCAAATCTCGGATATAATGACCCTGAATGCCGTGGGGAGTTCTAACTCCTGGTCCAGATCTAAACTTTGTAGCTTAAACTGATCCCTGCTCAAAACACTGCACCTCAGCTTTATTCAGAAACGGGTGGAATGCAGGTGTTTGGTTGTTGCACTCTGTTTGAACTTGGAAAGTGAAAGTGAGACTGAGGGAGCAAAGGAGAATATTGGAATGGCCCCCTGAAAAATGGAAGTACATTTTTCTCAGATGTAAATAAAATGCCCCTAACATCTCTTGCAATTACCAAATTCTGAACCAAAACAGATTGGGACAGATGTTCAAAATTGCTCAGTGTTAGATTTCCATTTGCTTGGCACCCATAATCGGAGCCAGCTTCTCAAAAATGTTCAACTGTTCCCATCAGGACACTTAAGGACAGTATTTTCAAAACAGTGAGCATTCCATGTGCTGTGATGTTCTGAAAATAGTCATAGAGCATTGCCTTGACTATCCTCCAATGGAGTGCTACAATGTTTCAAATGCTATTGGAATATTTTACTATAAAGGAACAAGTGTTAAGGTGATCTGAAGGGAAATTAATTTTAAGTAACTATAAAGGTTTAAAATATTGCTGACATTTGTCATCCTGCTTAGCCTGCAGCCTTTCCTTATCGTGGTTTTGCATGTCTCCTTTCTCTTTCTCCTTTTTCTTTTTTCTCTTCTATCCAAGCAGTGACTGAGGTATAGATTCCAGGTGCATGAGCCACGAGAACTTTCCTGGTTGAGATTCAGAAATTTATAGCCTGCGGCAGAGGGGAAAAAAAATGAGAAATGAGAAAAATAAAGTGGTCTCCACCACCTGCCATTTAATGATCACTTCAACAGATAAGGCTGTTTTAAGGTACATTCCAGATGTATGGGACCTGTCCAGACTTACCTCAAAAGTAGAGGGGGATTTAAAATTAACCACCACCAAAAAAATACCAGGAGGGAGGCAGAAAATATCCAACCCTATTGTAAAGCTCTTTCCTTATTGTATTTTCTTGTAGTTCCAATTCTAAACACCTTTTAAACAAATAAGCAAACATGCATGTAAACCCCCCCATCTAGCTGACAGCTGTCACTGGAGGTTAAATGTACGTGATCCAAAGTAAATCAAACACTAATATTGCACAAAAGAAGCTGTTGGCAAGTGGCACGTGGAGCCTGGAGAATGTCGCACCCCGTTAGTGGTAGTTGCAGGTAAATTGACCTGCATGTCAAAAGCTAAATTAATAACAATTTCCCACTCGCTCTCTTGGGGTGGGAATGCTCCCTATAGCAGCTTCCCCAACCCAAAAAAACCTCTTCAGCGTTGTACCTGGTAGAGCAATAATGAAGACGTGGGATCTGGTCCTGATCTCCCACCAGTTTGACAAGGATATGACTTCACTGGAGTTACTCTGGATTTTACACCAGTGTAACAGCAAGCAGACACACAACCTTCAGAGTTGCCAGCATGGTTAGAGTGGAAAGATGGGCACTTCTCAAGGGGGTGCTAGACTTTTTCCACTGAGGTTTTCCCTACATAGTTGTTTCATGCCTGTGAGCCTCCTTTAAAAGTGGTAAGAGTGATGCTTTTAAAGTTTCTGTGAGATGCTGATGATGGCACAATAGATTTTAATCTCTGGGGCCTGGGATATGTTTCTCTTCTTGACAGAGTATAAAGCTGCAAATTCATTTGAATTTGCCCCACTGAAAACTGAAGATAGAACAATAGTCAATTGTTATAGTGCCTTAGGAAAATGTTGGTGCAATAAAATGGAATCACACAGTAAAAAAGCACTATAAGCTCCTAAATTTCAGCCCCACTTGTCATGAAAACTCCAAGCAAATTTGGTCTCTGTTGGATTGTAAAAATCAAGTGGTAGGCACCAGCTTCTGATGCAAAAATCAGAACATGTCTCTGTAGGACGGAATGTTAGTTTGAATCTTAGAGCTTCTCTCCCCACCCCTTCCCTCGGAAAGATAGTTAACTGCAATAATTTACCAGAGTATTCCTGCTTTAATTCCTGCCTCCCAAAACTTCCTAAAATGAGTATTGCTGAGGCTGTTAAGTGCTATATCTACTTGTAAGTACTGTGCTTGTATGAATGCTAAACCAAACGGGAGGAAAGGATTTAAACAGTAGCTACAATCCCATTCCTAATACATCCTCTGCAGTTATGATGTTTATGCTCTGGTTAATTAAAAAAACCCACCCTCACTTTTTTTGCTCCTAAGGACTTTAATAAAGCTTGACTGGGTTTGTAGCTGTATAACACACGGTAATTAAACAAGGGAGACAAACTATTCTGCGTGAGTACAAGTAACAGTGAGAGCTGTCCCTGTGCTCCTCTGGATGCATGCACATGGTCTTCTAGACAGGCAATGGATCTTTATGGAGCTCTGAGGTAGGCAGTATATACTAACAATATCATTGACAATAACTCAGATTATTTTACCAGGGTCTGTTGCATTCACACTATAGCAATGGAAGCCATAGAAATCTCTATAAATAAATACATTTGTATCAGAGTTTCCTCCCTCAAATTTTGCTATTACTTGATTCTATTCTTCATGCCTAGCATTGCAACCTCCTGGACTTGCTGCTTAAAGCCCTTATCCTGCAGTTGGCTCCTGGGTGAAGAGTTCATTGCAAGGTCAGGATCTGGGAAAGCAGAGGGATCTCCTTTTGGAAGTGAATACGAGGCTCACTGGTCAACGATATGAGGCACTTCCTTTCTTCAGCCCAAGTGCTGCATACACATGGGCCCTGATTCAGGCCAGGTGTACAGTAAAAAATTAAGTTGACCTAGCTATGTGTCTCAGGGCTGTGAAAATATTCCCACCTTGGGTGACATCATTAGGTTGACCTAACAGTGGAAGAATTCTGTCCACCTAGCTATTGCCTCTTGGAGAGGGGGATTGATTAGAAAACCCCCTCCCATTGATGTAGGAAGCATCTGTGCTATACCATGTGCAAGCAGCAGAGCTGCAGCAACTGTAGTGTAGACATATCCTCAGTAAAGCAAATAGACTGCTGGACTTCCAGCACTTAACCTCATTCCCATTCAGCAAAGCAATTAACTATGGACTTAAGTGTGTGCCTAAGTGCTTTGCTGAATCGGGTCCTCATCTCACAGGGCTCTCAAATACTCTGAGCCAGTGAGTGAGGCTGGGAATGAAAGATAGGTCCTGGGTGGCAATATAGAGCATTTGTGACACTCATCATTGTGTTTGACAGCAGGGATATCTACAGCTTGTGCTAAAAAGCCAGGCTGCAGGCTGTAATTCACTGTGGGTCAGGCCCAGCCAGGCATGTGCAGCCTAAACTGACCAGGACATGACACATTTTCTTAGGTAAGAGGGCAGGTCTGGGAATGTGGCTGGTTTTTCTTAATTTTATGAGTCTTTAATGCTACCCTCAGACTTGTCAGTGGAATTTCCATTGACCTGAACATAAAAATTCCAGTGGTCAGAGATTTAGATGCAAGGCTGAGCTTCTCTGTAGAAAATTTAAGCCCAACTATTTCATCATTCAGTCCTTTACAAGTCCTTTTTAAAATACCCTACAATAATGAGAAGATACAGGCAGCCACAGCCACTAATGCTATGTTACTGCCTCAATATTCAACATAGAAGGTAATGAAATTGCAGAATTTACAAAGCATATAAATCTCTAATGCCATTTTGTGCTCTCCTCCTGGCATTTTACTCTCAATAGATGATCTCGCCTTACAAAGAACTTGCTTTAAAATTAAACCCTTGTAGTTTTCTTCTGCCCTCGAGTCAAAGAACTTTATTTTGTCTGCGTCTGTTGAAGCCTGTAGCGAAGGGAACTAAAAATCCATCGTCCTCTACTGCAGCTTTGAACAATTGTAAATGCTCATTTGGGTGAAACTCAGTTGGTGCATTGGTCTTGCACAGCAGTAAGTCCAAGGTAAGCCCCTAAAATAGGGGCTACATAGGGCTAAAGTGCAGTATAGACCTAGAGTTGGACCTCTGCATGGATGTAAGTTTCAACTTAAACTGAATTCATGACTTAATTGCCTCTCCTTAAGAAAAATGTAACTGAGATTGTAAATTCTCTTCAGGACAGAATTCCTTTCATAGGCAGTGTGGTCTGCTGGGCAGAGCACTGGAGTGGGACTCAGGACATGTTGCATTTCTGACTTTGCTGTTGGCCTGCCAGGTGACTTAGGGCAAGGCACTGTCTAGCTCTGTGCCTCAGTTTCCCCAATTGTTGGGAGAAGGATACTGACCTCTTCACTGACATGCTTTGAGATCTACTAAAGAATAGTGCTGTAAAAGAGCTAGGTATTTATTATTCTTCTATTTATTTATTACAATTAGCCAGTTCATTAAAGTAGGAATGCCTTTGTATGAAGCACCAAGTAATAACCACCTTTACAGACGAAGTATCAGACTTCATTATAGTCCGATCCTCTCTGGCAACGCTTGTGTTCCCTAGGTGGTAATCCCATGGCTATGCTATTCATTTTGGAACCTGAGATAGACCATAAGAATCTGGGGATGGTTACTGTTGATTAAAAGCATATGATGGGATTTTCAAAAGTGCCTAGTTGTCCTAACTGTTTCCATTGGTGCTAAACTCCATCTGGCTTCAAAGGAAGGCAGAGCAAGGTGTGAATGAGCACATTTTAGAACTTTACCTTATTTTCAGAATATTTTTAGTCTCTTGAATTGCACTTGGAGTTACACTTACTCAGCTGAGATTGCCATCTGAAACCATTAACTGGCCCAGGCTCACTTGAAACTTAGTCTCCATTTAATTAAAATTCAGGCACAATTTCTCAAACATTTGCAAATAGATGACCTGTTTCACTGATATGCTTGGACTGCTTTGGCAATGCAAAATGTCCTTAAGTAGTTTTAAGTTAATGTGTCGCAAAGCACCCAGAGAACATCACTGAATGTGGCCCTAGGACTGAGTGTGGAAAAATGAGTGTTTCCTAGTTTTAGGTTGCATCATAAAAGTTCCACACAGCTCTGTGTGGGAACTGAAATTCCTTGAGAACGGAGTAAATCTGTGTAGAAAGTAGTGCATGTCTCTCTTGTACATCCCCAATCCAGTCCAAATCATGTGGTGGTTTCCTTTCATTTATCTTTGAGTGTTTTCCAGTTCCCTTGGGGGGCACCTTCCATTGCCAATTCCCTCTTTTTGTGGTTATATAAATAATTGTAACATAACACCATCACTGGAAAAAGGAGGGGTTCTGATCTGGGAGGTGCTACTGAAAGCAACTGGGGATCATAGACCGCTCTGAGATCCCCTTGTTGGGCCATCAGGTCCACAGTTTTGTTTGTAAAACTGGTAATATTTGCACGGATAGAGCTACTGTTAGCACCCATCCAAGTATATCATGAGGACACAGACATCTCTCCTGAGTCACGTTTGCAGTCACTTCCCCTTCATCCACAATCATACATTAAGGAGCACATTTCAGAGAAGCATGAATAACTTTCATGCTGAGACCCCAACAAGCCTCTGCCTGCACGGAACCTTCTGAAATAAAATAATAAGCCATTGTCTCTTTCTGATGTGGAGATGGATGATCTTTCATTGCATTTGCCTGTAGGGCTCAGCTTCTGTCTCTTCAAATAAGGAGAAAATCTTTTTTTCCTCTCTAAAGGACAATTTGTAATAAACTCCCATATGAACTGCTAAGAGAAATGGCTCTCATACTTACAGGTGATGACTTTTCAAATAACAGTAGCTACAAAATTTTAGTTTTATCTTTCTCTTGGTGCTAGGTTCTGATTACTGTTCACTTGGTGAATGTAAAGCAGGAATAACTGAAGTCAGTGGAGTTGCTCTACTTTACACCAGTGTAATGGAGATCAGAATCTGGCCCTTGATCCCTCTCCAAAGGCAGAAGTGGTTTAGCCAGTAGGTAGAGATTCTAGGTGTTGGTTATTGTTCATTATTTCAATTAGAGTAGCATCTAGTGGTACTAGCCAAGACCTACCTTGTGGTAGATGCCGTGTAGACGCAACTCCTGCCCTAAAGAGCTAAAATTTATATTGACATGATAGAGAATGGAAGGGGGAGAGGTGCATTTTATGGAAGGGAACTGAGGCATAGATCTGAAATCAACGTGAGATTTTTGGAGGCCACCCAGGACATAGCAGGGCTGGAACTCAAACCTACAGCTGCTGGGTTCTAGTTCAGAAGCTTAATCACAAGACAAACTTTCCTTTTCTAGATGCTGTTTTCTTTATTTCCTTGTTGTGCTCTCCTTGCTTGCTCACTCCACTTACAAATTCTGGCCCTGAATCTCCTGTTAAACTATTGCTATTCCAAAAGCTAACATTCTGACAGATGGTTAGGTGCCCATTGGGTCCATGGGCATAAGGCAGCTGTGCCCTCTTATTTCAGAGCCGAGTGTGTTTCTCTGTTCAACTCTTAATATGACATCAAAATGCATCTTGATTCTGAATTTCAATGCTTATATCAATGTTAGTCCCCATCGCCTTGAGTCTTTCAGTGGATGTGGCCAGTACTAGAGATGTCTGAATTTTATTGCAGATGAATATGAAATTCAAATAAGGATCCAAATGGCAAATCCATAGATTAGAAGATCTGAGTTGAGGCAAGTTTATTCCCCTAGGGGCCAAGGGAAATGTTGATTTACAGAGGTGTCCCAGTACTTTAGAGCTGACAGTTTTAAACACAATCTTTTATTTTAGAAAAATATCCACATCAATTCAAAATGAGCTGCAGCCCAGATAATGGCTAAGAGAGAGTCTAACCATTTCCTTAACTTTAGTTTCCTTATCTCTCAATGCATTGTACGGCTTTCTGCCTATTTAGTCCATTTCTATTCGACTCATGGAAGTCTCCCAGTAATTACTTAGCCCCGTCAAATTCCCCCAGGTCTCAAAATGCAAAACAATTCTTTGAGCCAAAGAGAATTTTTTTACCACGAGCTTTAACAGGAATAAGAACATTATGAAAATGTGATAGAATTTTAGTGCTGAGCCATTTTGCGCCACACTCCAGCATGCACTGGGTAAGGAGAGAGCTGGATTCTGCATGCACTTGAACAGGTAGAAATGGAGAGTACCTGTACTGAAGTCAAGGGCCCGAGCCTCAGCTGGTGTATATCAGCATAGTAGCACTGAACTCAAGTTTTTCCATCTCATTTGAAACATCTGTTTCGCTTTTTTCTTTTTTCCTTCCTTCGATGCATAGGGCATCCACCAGTCTCTGCCATTTATTTCAGTTTTGTGCAGTGTCATGTTGATGGATTTGGCCTCTTTCTTTATTCTGCCTAAACTTTGTCTAGACTGCCCTCTTTTTCTCTTCCCAAGTCACAGGGCTGGCCTACAACATTTTGGCACCTGAAGCAGGAAGCTGAAATGACTCCCCCATGTCTCCTTGCTTGGGCCAAAATTTTGAAAGGTCTCTTGTGCCCTCCTTCCTCCAGGCAAGCACTCCACTGTGTCTGTGCGTCTAGAGCAGAGAGAATACGTATGCACCATCAGCAGACACAATTTCCCACAGTCTGGCACCTGAGGCAACTGCCAAGTGGTGTCCATATTATCACCGGCTGGGGAAATTGTGTTGATGTCCTATTTAAAGTCAATCTTAAATATGCCCATCATCCTCTTACTATGTTTGATGCTTTAGGTTGGTTTGCTTATCTTAACTTCCTGAGGTTGCAAGACACTATCCAATGGACTCTCAAGATCTTCCATGGGTATTTACTTTGAAATAAGCTGATCTTCTTGCCAATTTTCATGGTAAATTTCCATGACTCTACTCCATAAAGGAAGACAGACGTGATGCTGGTGTTAAATTGTATTTTTGTATCCATGGCCAATCATGCTACTTTTCCAAATATTTTCAAGTTCATGAAAGTTTTGTGGCTTTTGATTTGTTGCTTTACATCTAGTATGGTCTCAGCATTGCAGATCTCATTCCCTAGAGAGGTAAAATGACTTACTACCGCTAGTGTCTTGCTGTCTACTCTGATGGTTATTTTGGGATAGTGATAGCTATCTTCCTTTTGATGAAGAAAGCAACTTGTTTTGCTGTGTTTGCCAAAAGCTAGGTCCTTTCTTCCATTAAGTGATGTGTTTAAATTCAGCAGGACAACCTCATCAGCAAAAATGAGGTCATCCAACTGTGCTTTATTTGTCCATAAAATTCTTTAGTTGCCTTCTGTGGTTACTTTCCTTAAAACAGTCAATGATGAGTGCAAATAGTACTAGGCACATGATATTCTTGCCCTTGCTCCAGGTGACAATATTAGCCAATGGTTTGCACTGACATCAACTCCACATTCAGCATTATAATTCGGATGCTTGATTATTCTAATGATTTTGGCTGGTATTCCATAATATTCCAAAGACTGTCTCTGTGTACGCAGTCAAACATTCTGGAAATCTAAACAATTAACATGAGGTGGTTGCCACTTTACACTTTTTGTTGTAAAGAAGTTTGAGACCAACAATATGGTCTGCACAGGAACTCAGTGGTTTGAAATCTGTTCATTCCTGGTTAAGTGGAGATCTATTTTCCTCTTTACCCTATGCAAATTTTCCTCTAAGTACTTGTAATCTGAGCAAGGATTTGAAATTAACTGTCCTTCAGTGAAAGGTAAATGCACAATTCCATTGCCCCAAACCTTTTTAGCTTCCTCTCCTCTTCATTGGTGTATGGACTGGTCTTCTATGTGAAAAACTTTCTGAAGTTCCATTAAGGTGACATTCACCCATGTGCAGAGGGCCTGCATGACCTGTGCCCCAATTAAGACCTATCACGAGGGCATACATAATGCACAATGGTGGATTTCACAAAATGAATAAAACATCACATAACTGAATGTGTCACCAGCATATAAACGACTAGCAATGGTGATAGCTAGCTCTCCTATAGCTCTGCAATTAAACTGATAAATTTCTTTCCATGCATATCATCACTATCATGCTAAGTCTAATATCTGGACAAACTGGAAAGGCTGGAGTAGATTTGCCTTTCCTATAATTTATATAACGAGGTACCCACAAGCCCCGATCAAGAACAGGGCCCCATTGTGCTGATCCTTGTATCTATACATGTCTCTATCCTGAAGATCTTTACAGCATATTAGACAAAGAGCAGAAGGGGCAACAGAGCCACAGAGAAGTGACTAGTCAAGGTCACATAATAAATCAGTGGCTAGGTTGTGACTAAAACCCAGATCTAACTTGCAGTCCCTTGGCCTATCCACTAGACCAGTGTTTCTCACCCTTTTTGATACCAGGGGCCAGCTTGCTACCTTCCTAACCTGTTTCAGGGATTGCTCAGGGCCTGGTGCCAGTCCATGGACCTGTCATTGAGAAATGTTGTACTAGACTGTGCTATCTTGCATTGCTGCGATCACTCGTAGGTCCCTGCAGGTGTGCATGAGCCTTTATAATAAGTCAAAAGTGGCATACAGAGAAGAGTCTCCGCCTGGAGAGGGGGTACTACAGGATACAAATGTGAACTAGGTATATGGAGAAGGGGGTTTGCAGATCATTTTAATGGAATGAGATGGACAGTACATCAACTCAGAAGCTGTCTCAGGCAGGAGAGGTGGAAGATGAACAAAAGTGAAGTTACAAGGGAGCTGTCAGGGCAGGAGAGAGTCATGGACAGATCAAAGAGGAATGTAGGTGGAGATGAGGGCTGAGGTATAGGTGGGATTTGGAAATGTGGAGTGCCTTCAGAGCAAAGCTTGACTTTTCTATGGAAGGAGGGGAACCCAGCACCAAGGATTTAGGGAATGGTGGAGACAGGGCTATCTGAAAGGAAAAGCTATGGATCTCCACATTAGTCAAGTGTTCAAAACTATGTGAGGTTGTGAGGAGGATGTAATCTAGAGGTTTACACGTAAATTGTAGAGGAGAGTACAGTTGTCTCCTGATCGTACCCTAAGGACTGATCTCTCTGAAAAGGGTTTTCATGTATGATAAGACAGCACTTCGAAGGTGCAGGGCACTCTCTTATTCATACAATGAAAAACAGGGCTCCTGTCCAATGCCTTCTCTGCTTTTGGCTTGCAGGAACTTCATTTGTCACTGAAGAAAGGAATTTCAATATTTTATGAAAAGCATTTTAATGTGAGGAAAGCTTTTGGTGAATGCCAGTATAATTTAACCATGATTTAATGTTCTTTTTCATTGACTTGTTAAATTATGCCTCTCCATCACCTGCCCTATGGATCTCCCTGCTGTTCATCTCCAAGTCCCATCACTTATTAATTCTCATATAATACATGGTAGAGGCAGAAAAGCATAAAGCGTCCTGTTCAGAAATGATTTACTAGCCTCTTGGTTTTGAAGCAGTATCAGAATGCGCAGACACTTTATGAGCTTCCACTGTGTGTTTTTCTTTGTAAAGAAATATAAAGCAATGAGTCTGAACTTGTAGCTTTTCCAGGCAGCATGCTGTCAGAACAGTGGCATGCAGTAGCAGTGCTCTAGTGTTCCTGCTCTACAGATGCCATATGATGGTTACAGAACCACGGTAAGGCAGAACTAGCACTGAAATTGTGAGCAAGAGTAGCCTCATGCTCTTTGATAGACATCACACCCATGGGAATGCTGGTGAGGTTTGCCTAGAGAGAGGACTACAGAAGGGCAAGGATGAAGACCATACTTTTTTTACCTACAGGCCCAATCAGGAGTTTTCCTGGATTGTTAGGCTCTCTATAGACTAGCCATGAGGCACTTTAGATTCCCATGGTGTTAGTAGATGCCAGGCAGCAGAGGCCTTCCTGTGGGAACAATGGAAACCATTATTCATTCTACTCTGGAATGAAAGAGCATCTGGTGGCACATTCTAAATTTCTATGAAAGCAAAAGGGGAAAACAATCTCAGCTCCAGTTCATCTTCACTTGCTGAGCTGACAAGAGACTAGAAGGAGATCTGTGGAACTGAGCCATTTTTTCCTTACTCTCTGTATCCATGTATCTGCTGTCTCCGTATTCTTCCCTACCAATGCCAGGTTTGCAATGAAATATGCAAAGATGAGCTTACCCTGTTAATGGAGAGACTCTGTACCCGGTTCCTCCTGCCCATTGTGTTCTTGAAATTCACTCCCTGGAGAACTTCAGAGGAGAGCCGTGCTGCAGTTAGCTGGCATGTATAATTTTCTTGAGTAATGGCTAATACATTATTACACCAGATTTGTGTGTTAATTATTCACATAGTAATATATTTAATATACTATAAATCCACCCTTCTTGACTTACATTGATTTACACTCACTATTTATGGTTATCTCGGGGCCCATCAGTTATGAGAGAGTAGGGGGAAAGGTGGTCTGTAGTAACAAAGGATTACAACTGTTTGGTAGAGCAGAAGCAGCATTATCTGTATCTATCTTAAAATTAGTGTTTTATCTAAGAATGAAAGATGGGCAAACCAGTTTAAAAAGAAGAAACCTCTGAACTTCTCTGCCCATTTTTAGAACTAAATTTGAGCCAGACTTTTTTCTTTAAGTCTTGTCCCTTCCTCCTTCTGCAAGTTGAAATATTCATTTCTTCTACTTTTTCAACACTTCTGGCTTCCAGCAGAGCCTGGATAGGGAAACACAGATGTACTACAAAAAATGCCTTCTATCTTTATCATTACCTTTGGCAGCAGTGAAAATGCCAGAAATCTGATGGAAAGTCTTTCATCATGAGCTTTTTAGTTTTTGTTTTAAAGCTTCCTGAATTTTGTATATTTTCAGATAACATCCTAACTTTTGGGTGCTTGATGGAACTAACCAGATTGGGTATCTTCTGGTTTTTCCCTATTGTCTGCTTCTTGTCTTACTGTTCTACCTATAATCTGGATCAGTCCTTACCTAATCTTTACTGAGAATATTCTCATTCAAGGTAATGCTTGAGTAAGGATCAGGCAAACTGAATGGGAGCTGAACAGAGACATTAAAATGTATTGATTTTTCACAGCAGAGAAGTAGAGAGCAGAAGGGTCTAAAGAATCACATGGAAAAATGCCACAACTAGAAGCAATGGCAAGTCTCATCCTTTATTGTCCTCAGATTTTTTGGGCATTTGCAAACATTCTCCCCATTCTCCTCCTCTGCTGACTTTCTTTACATATATCTAAAGGCTAGGAGGAGTGGAGGGGAAACTTTTGCTCATGTACCTAGTCCTTATTCACACTAATAGCTCCATTGTAGTCAATGGAACCACTCATGGAAATTACTCATGGCAGAAGGATTGGGCCACAGCTTGCTGTGGGGTCAGAGGTCTGGTTTACCTCATCACAAGTCCAGCTTTACTCCAGACCTAAAAGGTGCTGCAGCATTATCTAAGGTTTCTAAAGGGACCCAGAGTAATTACAAGGCAAAAGCGAAGATGCCAGAATAGCAAATGCTGTGTGTGGTGTTTTAAATTTTTGTTTAAAACAGCAAAGTTGGAGACAATCAAGCATGGGGAGGTAAGGTTTGCAGGCGGATGGAATTTACCTGTGGTTGTTTGGGCTTGTCTCTGCCACAGGAATGCTCACAAGAAGAAACATGCTTCCTCAGCTATTGTCTGGATCCATTCAACCTCCAGGCAGAGGTAGCAGCAGCTGCTGCTGCTTTGAAATTTTAATGTGGCATTTTTTTCTCTATTTTTCCCTGGCCCTCCATTTCTTTTGCAACATTGTTCATTTTGTTTGTCCCCCATCACTTTTCTATAACCATCTGCCTAGACAGCACATAGCTAGGCTGATGTCTTCCCAAAAAGAGGCATTGCTGATGGTGAAAACTGTGTCAAGGGAAAACAATTCTGGTTGTGCCTTTTTCTTTCTTTATGATGGGGAAAGAGAGGCCTAAAAGGCTTATTTTCCAGGAAAAATGTTTTTTTAAAATAAGATATTAAGCTAGACTCTTGTCTCATTTGCTTCAAGGTAAATGAGGAACAATGTATCTGACACTAATTTGTTCAAATTAGCTTTAGTAGGAGACAAATCCAGCAAAACTTGACTTCTGTTTTTTTCTGGAGGACTAAAGAACCAGGAGTATGACCCAAGAAGGCACTGAAACTTGAGTAACTGAAAACAGGGAGAAATTTTTATTTAGGTGGTTAAACTCTACTTTTTCATCTGTTGAACACCCTTTTAATTCCTAGGCCTAACACATGTGGAATAAAGACTTTCTTTCTGCAAGTGTCTACAGCTGGGGAATGATAGGTCTCCCATTCCAGCCCTCACAAGAATTCTGCCACAAAAGCAAGGACAACAAGACTTGATAGCCTTTACAAACAAGCAGGAAAAAAATACAAATGACTGTGTGGCCCGCGGGGGGTGAGTAGGGGCAGGGCAAGCCAAGCGGTGGGGTGGGGTGAGGGTAGGGCAGGGCTTTTCGGCTTGTAGTTGTTGTTTTGCAGTAATATGGCCCTCGTTGCTTTCTGAGTTGTGCAGGCTTGCCCTAAAGGTATGTCTATATTATTCACCAGATCGGTGGACAACGACTGATCCAGCAGGCATTGATTTATTGTGATCTGGTCTAGACGTGCTAAATCGACCCCCCGTGTGCTCTCCCGTTTGATTTCTGTACTCCTCCGCCATGAGAGGCGCAGGCAGAGCCAATGTGGGAGTGGCCGCAGTTAACTCACCGCAGTGAAGTTGCTAGGGTGAGTAGATCTAAGTAGGTTGACTTCAGCTATGTTGTTCTTGTAGCTGAATCTGTGTAACTTAGATCGATCTCCCCGTTGTAGACCAAGGCTAAGTTAACAGGCCTGAATCCTTCAAATTGACAGCAATGGGATGCTCAGTGCCTTACAGGAGATAACAGAATTCTGTAGGCCTGTGTCTGAAGAATTTAAGTCCTGCTGAATTGGAATTTTTTTAAAATCAGAATGATCAAGTGCTATTACAGTCATGCTTTATTAGTGGAGGCGAAGTCACCAATCCTCACCCACACCTCCCTACGCACAAAATAATCGTAATCCCTTTTCTAGGGCATCTAGGAGTAGACAGTTGTATCCCTCTCAAATGTATCTTTGTTTGGTTTGATCATTTTGCTGAACAGCTGCACTGTTTACCTTTGTATGCAGCCTCTGGAGCTTTGTTTGGTTTCCTCTCTCTAGGAATTTCAAACAGATCCCAAGAACAGTTACTTTTAAAACTGATGGTTTCTGCACTGCTCATCAGTGTTCCCTCAGCTTTGCATGCCTTGTTGCAAGTGTCCCTTGATATACAAAGATTCAAGTCAAAAACTGTCAGCAAGAAAACTTCTCGACTGAATATGAACATATGGCATTATGGTATTAAGAAGCTTTTTCTCCGAGACCACCATAAGCATGCTGCTTTCTGTCATTGGAAGGAGTTCCCTGTAAAAATCCACAAAGCCATGGCATTGTCTTCCTTCAAATCCCTCCTTAAATCACCTCTGCCACAATGGCTACAAATCAGAGGCTAGGGAAGGTATGGAAAATGCTACTTGATGAACTATTTAGTATGGTTTCACTGTTCACCTTGCCATTTTCCCCTGCATCTTTGAGCTACCTGTTGCTGTTTTGATAAATGAATAAGTTGTAAGATCTTTGGGATCTTTCTGTCCAGAGTTTAGCACACTGGTGGGGGTTGATGCTTGGTCAGGGACTGTAGGTTCTATACTGTGATATTTTTAGATTTCAAAAACATCTAAAGAAACCATGTTTTCTTATGCCGCCTCCTTACAGAAAGCAGCAAAGCAATTTTTGATTCCAAAGCAGACACCTTAGTTCTAGTTATAACAAGTATGTTTTTGATTTGGAATTAGTTTTTTAAAAAGACTGACAACCTATAATTACAATTGACCCTTTTGTTAAGTGTAAATCTAGTAATTTAGTTTCAGAAGTCTTTAATTCACTGGGCAATTAAAAAGAAAAATGTTAGATGTTAAGGTGAACAATGCCATTGAATGTTCAGGGTCTTAAGTTATCAATGGAACTTTTAGCAGAAGGATTTCTCCATTGATTCTTGTGGTTTTAAGAGGCAATCCTTTTAGCGCACAATCGTTACCGGTACTTAATGACTTCTCTCCTAAGCCACCAGTGAAACTGGGATCAATAGAAACAAGCTGACTGGAGGGCTCCTGGCAGCATCTAGGTGAGACATGTCAGTGTGCAGAGTCTCTAGTTACTAATGTGTAAACAAATAACAGCTAAGGGCCACAGAAAAGGACTTAATAAATAAATTCAAATCCTGCAATCCCCACCAAGAGCTTAATCCTGCATGCATTGAAGTGGCTGTGACGCACTAACGCAGTGAGAGGCTCCTGTTGTCTGACCCAACAGGGACTGAACAAGACTTCTCATGTGGAGGTGCTCTTCCAGACATCACTAATAACTCTAGCATTGGTCTCCTGCTTTTGAAGACAACGGGAGCTTTGGTATTGACTAATGGGTCCTTCTGCACACAGACTGCCTCTATTGCATCTAGGTGCACCAGTGCAAGCTGCTACTGTAGACAGGGCAAACTGCCTTAATTTACTATTAAATTATAGTTTACTGCACTATTGAAAATTGTCTTGGAATGGTTTATCCTGATTGTTATGGGGTCACATGACTGGCTGTATCACATGACCTGCCAAGAATGCCGAAAGATGTTAGTCAGTCTCATAAAACCTTTTCCATACCTCAATAACCCATAGAGCAAGGGAAGAAATTACCTGGAAAATGGAACTCAACTAAGTCTCCTTCGGAGAAAAAAAAAAAAGCACATAGGATGTATTTATTGAAGATTATTAGAAAATATTTAGTTGCATCATGCACTTCTAAGCAGTTTACAAACCATAATGAATTCTGAGCACATTTATAAACTCAATTAAGGTAGCTCACCATGAAGCACATTCAATGTTGTTGTTTAGAGTCACATTGTAAATACACTTCAGTAGCTGGATCCGGTAGTTAAATCAAACATATTAATAAAACCTCATTATCAAACAAAGTAATTTAAAACAAAACTAGCATTACTAAAAACAGCTTGGATTTTTCTCATACCATAATGTAGTGCTGTAATGTAACACTTGGAATTTAAATAAAATATTTAAAAACACATTAGAAAATTGTTACCTGTAGTGTAAGATCTGAACTGAAGATAGTGGATAATCAGGATAAGAGGAAAAATACTCTGTCATGATTTCATGTGAGAAGCTTTCATCTCACTAAATTACCATACTGTCTGGGAAACCCACTGGTCACTCAGTGTAGTAAAGCTGTGAGATGTGAAGTCCTAATCCAGACTGGGACATATTTCAGACTTGAGTACAATGACATGTATATATGTTGCTTTTAGCTTGCTTTAGGACATCTCAGAAAATTTAGTGGTATAGTTAATAGCCTATGGATATTTTAATTTTACGTAACTTTTCAGTAGTAAGCTACAATTTGCTGATCATTGTCCTGCTCATATTTGTGCATGGAACATTACACAATTGTTCAGGTTCTCATCATTATCAACAGAAATGTCCAGATGCTTATATGAAGGGATGATCCTTTTGTAGCTTTTGTTGCTCTGACTTAAATGGATTTACAACATCTGAGGATTGGCCCCACAATATTAAATTCATCCCTACTGTAACTCCATTGAAGTCAGTAGTTCTACAAAGCTGATGATGAGCCTGGCCCGTTTTCCTACTTAAAATCTGGAAAACTTGTTTTAATTCTTGATGTGCATTCTCAGATGAAGCAATGAGAACCGTGTGCATGCTGAATTACTGAGGCACTGTATTTGCAGACTTGGTTCCAATTAAAGCTTCCTATTTCTGATGCATAGTGTCTCTTGTGTCTACATTAAAATCACTGCTACTAATGGATTGCTGGTTGCTGTCTTAGGTCTGGTCCTTGCCACTTAGCAACAGAAGTTCTAGCTTCACTGCTAGCTCTGGGAGTCACCAGCAGCAGTCCAGTAGAGGTTCAGCTGGATGAATATCTCCTTGTGAAACTCACAGGAGATGTTTCTGATGTGTCCTCCGTAGAAATCCCATGGACATTACAATTATCTAACCAGCATTTGTGTAGAGGTGTTGCTTTAGAAGTCAGGATTCTCAGTGTCCACCTGTGCTAATGAAGAATTGGGAGGTAATGATCAAGATTCCAATCAATAAGATGTATTATGTGGAGTATATTTATACTACTACCTTGTGCAATATTTGATTAGTGAAGACTAGTGAGAAGAGGAATGAAAAATAGAGTTGATCAGAATATGTGAAAACGCAATTCTGATGAAAAAAGACATGAAATTTTATGAAAACAATCACAATTTTACCACAGCATTACCACTGCCTTTTTTGATCAACTCTGATCAAAAAGCCTTGTATAAAATCAATTTGAAATCAGTCCAGACCTTCATTACAACTCATTAAAGATAATTTCAGTTGAAAGGCAGCCATTTCAACAATGTGAAGCAATGTAAATTAAGACTTGAAAGTCTGGTGGTTGGTTTGTCTGGTTTGTGTGAACATGAACTTTGTTTTCATTCAGTCTGTCCTTGGATACCTCTCAAAATCCAAGTTTGGGGGTTGAATGAACCTCAAAATTCAAAGCAAAACTCAGCTGTTACTGTCTAATACTATGCATTCTTTCATTATTTCAATACGAAACCATTAAACAAGGGAGAAGGGAAAGTTGCCAAGGTAATTTGAGTTTGGAAAAGTTTCTCTGCTGTAATTTAATATCATGATTTTATTTTATTTTCCTCCAAGGGTGAGTCAACTTAAAAAAACCTGCTTTCTTTTCAGTAGTGCCTCCTGTGCTGTATATTAGGTCAGAAGACCCTCCCTCTCAAAGCTCAGTTGCACAAGTAGGGCACTTCATGGTTCAGTGCTGTTGTCTCTGACAGGAGAACACAACGTTGTGAGTTTATGGCTGAGTCACTTATAGTTAGTGTGCGACAAATGCCCCTCAGTGAGGAGTATGTGCACAGCCATGCACAAAAGCTGTAATTCTATGGTGAGATCACCACTGTGGTTCACCCTTTTGATGACAATGCAACAGTATGGATGTTTCTCTTGAAATTCCAGTGTCATTCAGCGTATGATTGTTTTGAATGTGCTGAAGATCACACAATTATTAAAAATTGCCACCGCATAATCTTTTCCGGGATGCGGCACATTGAGCGTACAAATATAAAATCATACTGCTTTTCACCAATTGTGAAAGACATTAGAAGCATTTGGAGCCCACAGTTTTCATTGTCTTCCAGTGGAGTTCTGTTTCTCAGATCTTCTGTAAACTGGGCCCCTGTTTCATTTCCTTCTAGTCTTTTCACTGCTGTATAAAAGAGGGGTTTGATATGTTCTGAGTCTGAGCCAGAAATACTCTGTGTAGCTTTCTCTGTTTCACCACATCTGAGTCTGGTCCCAGTTCTGACCCCCACCCCATGTAATCTTTCCTTCCTTCCTTCCTTTACAAACCTACCTCCTCCCTTGCCTGCAGCAATCACTGAAATATATCACCAATCAGCTTGACAGTGAAGATCTCCCTTTGAGCAGCAATGTTGGGAGTTACACTCCTGTTGATTCTCAGGTACAAAAGGTGTGGAATATTTTCCACATAAAACCCCAGTCCTGGTTAAATGGAAATAAATTTCCATTCCATTCCTCCCTTTGTTTGGTATTTTTGCTTACAAAATCTGAATCCATAACCTCATGTGTGAAGAAAGGCACCATATGTGCAATCCTTGTAGATAAGTTGGCATTGGCAATTGTTACATTTTCTTAACTGCATTTTTCATCTGTCCATTAACTTATGATGATTTCCTCTGTTAAATGTTCTGAGATCCGCAGTTGAATCTCTTAAGAAACATGAAATAAGGGCCACAACAGTAATTATCCTCAGCTTCATACCTGTATAATGGGACTAAATGAAGTTAAAGAAGTTGTCCAAAATGACACACTGAATGAGGCTCTAGAGGATTAAGAAGCCACATGGGTCCCTAGTAACCACGTTTACTGATTATACACAATCATGCAAGGCCTACATGTGTATTATTGCTTTGTCTGGTTTCTTGTGGCTTCTAAAACACAGAACATAGTAAGCATTGCTAAACAGCTTACAACTATTCATAGATTGTAACTCAGCAAATTGGACTCCTGTTCTTTTTCTAACTAGATCCACACCATCCTTTTTGTGTAGAATATCAATATTACAGCTAGTATCTTGGCCTAACCTTTTGTGTTGCTGTCATGGTTTTTTGAAAGAAAATGCAGGATTAAATGACAGTAGAATGGATACACCTTCAGAAGTGTGGAAACTCTTTTACACTATCAAAAAAACCCCATCTGTGTGCAAACTGGTTAGATGCATGTGCACTGGTATACATAGGAGTGCAGTTACCTGATATAAATGTATAAACCAAGCGTGGATTGTTGCTGTCATAACCATCTAATTCAGGTATGAAACCTTTGCCAACACACACAGCTCCCCAAAAGGACACTGACTACAATCCAGAGACTTCAAAAAGAGAGATTGTTCCTGTTAGCAAAATAGTGGAGTCATTAAAGAAAGAAGTCTATTCAGAGCAATTTCATTTCTAACACATTATAAAGAACTACAGGTGAATCCTGGGATGTCAGATAGGTTCATCAGAATCTTCAACCTTCTTCGATTCAATGATTTTTAATATATTGACTTCTTTCAAGTGCGCCCCTTTTGTGTTTGGGAGAAGTTGCACCAATTATCCAGATTTTGCCAGAAGTTGCAATCTAACTGGTGATTTATTAGTTTTATGAAATACGGATGTTTTTAACCTTTAGTGATCAAATGTCATTTTCACCTACATGATTAAAGCTGTTGAGCAGGGTTTGAATTATCTTCAGAGTTGGAGATTCTGTGGGCAAGCTTTCCCACTGCAACGACCAAGCAAAAGGAAGTGGTGCTCTTTCAAGAGAGAAACTTAGTGTCCCAGGTGAAGTAAGTGTGTGTGTGTGTGTGTGTGTGTGTGTGTGTGTGTGTGTTCTGGAAACAAAGGCAGCAGGAGCCCAGGAGAAAATCGGAAGGGCTAGCTCCTATTTCAGAAACAGAGATGGATAGCATTGCAATATACAACTTCAGTGGCTTTTGAACAGCTTCTTCGAAATTAGATTTTGGTCTGTTCACATTCCAGTGGAGAAGTGGTCAGATCAGAAATGTCCACAGTCTGCCCCTTTGCTGGCAGGGAGACCAAAAACTGAACAAGTCCCAGACATTGGATTCTTCCTCTGAATGAGTGTGTCTCCATGTCAGGTCTGCAATGGTAGTGCAACAGAAGAAACTTGTTCTGCCTTCAGGAACTATTTGAAGTGGAATGCTTCCCACCAAAATTAAATCCATTTGCTGTCCTTTTTAGCAATTGTCTAGGCTCAGCACTTTGTAGCAATGGATGGCACAGAATGGATTGAATAATCTTTATGCAAATATAAATGTTGTCAGGGTGTGTTTCTTCAAGATCCAGCTTGTCAAAAGTTTTTGGGCTGATTGTCAGGATTACAGAGCTAGTGGCTAATAGGAGCTTGACTTGGAGTGGGCAGCTGCCAGAGATTTGCAGAAGCTTTCGTATGCTGCACCACTGCCTGCCACACCATCTCCAACCTTTAGTGGTCTGTGAGGTCCTCAGGTCCATCACCCATATAGATTGCTGTTGACTTACCAGCACTGCCATACTGGAACTCTGAGTTCTCTTTATCTCCAGTTCTTCCTTTCCATCCCCCTAACCCTCAGATTTTGTAGAGAGTAGCTGGCACTCTGCTGCAGCTGACAAGTTACATTGATACAGGATTCGACAGTGGGAGTTTGTGTGCTTGATGATCCAAAGAGTTCATCCCTTTGCAGTAAAGTAGTATTGGCATCATTTACAAAATACTAACAGCAATAAGTGGTAGTAGCCATAAAGGAGATGTTTGCAGTGGCCTTTTTGATAAACAGCTTCTTGCACAGGGTCTTTCCCTTGGGTGGAAGAGTTACACAGTGCTCCTTATCCAGGGAAGTGTGGAAGGATGTCTATTTTTTTCTTTTTTCCTATCTTCTGTAATTTTACATAAATGCAAAGTTAGGAAACTATAATGGTTTTTTTCAATTATGTATATTTATGGGTTCTTATAGGATAACCTCAGACAAATGTCAGTCCAGACGGGCAATTAAAATGTCAAATTATTATTCCTTTGGATCATGACTTGTTCTTCTGTGCATCTTGAACAGATACAAAGCAACCTACTTGGACATAGAGGTCATCAAGGTATAGCTGAACTTGTTGGCTCTGGGTCCATCATCTCATTTGTTCAATGTTCTTATTCCAAACTGGAGCAGATGGGTGGTTCTCCATGTACTTGCTTTTCATGGCTGACACTTCAAAATGGTTTCAGGTGCCTGCCTGAGATCTGCCACTCATAATGCAGAATGGCATAGGACCTGATTATGATTGCTCTCTTTTACATGGCAGAAATCCACTGACTTCATCAGTATAACTCTGGGCTTATACTGGTATGAGTGAGACGAGAATCCTACCCTAAGACTAGACATGTTTCCGTGTATATGGATGGTCTAACCAGTGGTACTCAAAGTAGGTACTTCTGCTAGAGTCTAGCATGTTGTGTATGCCAATGGGAGAGTCAGTATCATACCTACTTGCCTTATGTTAGAGATACTGGTAGTCGAAAGATACCCTTATTCACTTACCATAAAACTGTACTTCTAGGAGCAGTGCTCTAGTAGTTTGAATAGAAGTTCATCATGGCAGATATGATCCCAGCTTTCTATAAAATATAAAGCAAACCTTCAGGTGAAATTTTGAATTAACTCAGTGGTAACAAAAGTAGGTGAAATTTTAATTCATATGCCTCAGTACTTCTTGGCTTTGGTCACTTCTATATGCGCAAATACGACAGGAAAAACTGCTTTTCACATAGTTCTGGCCACATTTGACTTGAAAGCAGAAAATAGGCTCCTATGCAGTCTGGGCACTAACATGGAACCCGCTGTTTTAATTAAGAGTAGTGAAATATATCAGTTGTCATAAATAGCTTCCAACTACAGTGTCAGCACCTAGCATTCTAGCCCAGTAACCCTTCCCTAACACAGTGTGAGGACAACCCCATTTTAAATTACATTCACTATGGAAGGCAACAAGAACACCCTGAGCTCTGTTCTGAAAGATGCCACTGATTATGATCCTTAAAGAGAGAGAGTGTTCAAGACTGAGTACCCTCTAGTACTGCATGGATACACTGGGATAGATGCCCCTTCTTGGATCTACCTTGTTTCTCTTACAATGTCCCAAGATTTCAGCAATGTTGGGGGATTCACTCAATGAACTATAGTTTTCCAGTGCTGAATTCTGTGATCCCTTTTCTACTCCTCCATGATCTTGGATCAATATAGACACCTAGTGGCCAGAGTCATCAGTTGCTTTATACCCAAAGGAAATACTTGCCTGTCTTTGCTATCTCTAATCTTAAAAAAACAAAAAAGAGAGAAAGCAAGATCTCACTGCTGATACTTAATCTAAATCTTATATTTCCTTTGGTTCCAATTTGCCTTGAGCCTTTATCTCTTTTCAAGCTTTATCTTGAAGACTAAGGTCAAAAATTGAGGCTGTTTTTGTAACCATCTGGATTCCTTTCTGAAAGCAGACATTAGCTTTATCTAAAAATTGTCATTGAAACCAATTTGTGCAAACTAACTACTTTATCAGCACTGTAGAAATGAGGTTAAAACGGATGAAAAAGAGGAAAACCTGCAGAACAACAGAAGTGGCCAATAATGTAATAAGATAACACAAATGATTAGTGAATATTATAGTGAGAATCCTTGCAAGGAATTGGCTCAATTGCTCAATAAACAAGTAAGGAGAACTGCAACCTCTTGCATATTTTGTGTGAATCTGTTTTCTCCACTGGCATGTCTCTGATTAACCTTGTTAAACTATCTCCTCTCTGTGCGCATTCTCAAACTTAATCTGCTGTTTTGAGTACTACTTATACTAATACTGAACAGATTAATATTGGCCAAACAGAGCCAATGCAGCCACAGAAGAGTGATCTGGACTTCATTCTGGCTTGTATCAAAGCATAACTTTTTTACTACTTTCAAGTTGCAGGGCTAAGTTCTGCCCTTACTGACACCTGTGTAATCACAAGTGTCTGGCAAAAGGCAATGGGAGAATTTGGCCTGCAGAATCGTTATTACTTGTGATGGTGATGATGGGAAATCACTGGTGATGGTGATTACACCCTGACACCACAGTATTCCCTACTGTCTTGTAATTAATGTCTTGTGAAGTGTCATTCTAAAAGTCGTGATCTGCTAGACAGTAATAGCTCATTGGGTTGTATGTGCTGTGTACAACAGAAACCTCTCAGAGAGAGCACCACACAATGGGAACTGTTTGATCGCGATCACAGCAAAAGAGCTTTCCAGCAAGTGGGAGAAGATATAAAAGGGGGAAAATGTAAACTATGGGGAGAATCTCACTCTTCCTATACCACCACACCTGGAAACACCTGAGGGGCAAGGACTAAACTGTGGGAAGTGATGGTCCCAGGCTGGAAGGATTTTTAGCCTATGATAACCTGGGAAAGCCAAGGCAACTTGTGCCTTTAAGAATCTGCCAGCCAGCTTATCACTCAGAGTGAGAATTTGCTAATTTATATCTTATTAGTGTTAAACGCAGTTTACGTTTTTATTTACTAAGGTGATCTGTTTGCTATTCCTTATAATGACTTAAAATATACCTTTTTGTAGTTAAAATTTTCTTGCTTATAACATAACCCAGTTACTGCAATTCTTATCTTAAGAGGCTATGCATCTCTCTCCAAACTGAGGGAGAGGGTGAATGTTTGAGCTTGTGCTGTGCAGATCTTTCTATACAGTGCAAGACTACATTATTTTGGGTTTACTCCCCCAAAGGGGATGTGCACGTGAGTGCTGGGTGAATCTTTGAGCTGAACCCTCACATGGAGCTGATTTCAGTCTGTCTGCAACTGGGTGTGGCTTCACTTGTGTGTGTGCGCTAGTGAAGGCTTGATATCCTGGCACAGCATAAACAGGATGAAGAAGCCCTGGCTGGAACAGGTGAGCTCAGTGAGACCCCAGCACTCCAGGTGGCATCCTGGAACAGGAGGTCCAACCTCTGACAACAATATCTATTTAATTTGGCAAAGAATAACCTATTGAAGCTAGCCAGAGCAAAACTCCAGTAGTAACACCCCCAAAGTGTAGGAGCATGCAAATCTCGATGCAGATTTGACTACTGATGGATCCTCCGTTGGGCAGTCTTCACTTAGGTTATCACATGGAAGTGACTGGCAAGGGATTAGAAGACCTTGACTGAGATTTTTCAAGCCCATCACTGCAGAGGCGCAATTGCCAATGCCTTCAGTTGTACTTCGGTTCAAACTGCCCTCTCCAAGAGCAGTGACTTTGACATGCTGCAGGACTTGATTCTTAGACTTGCTGAGAACTTAAGCTGAAGCCAAGGGGAGCTAACTATGCTAGTACTCCCAAAAATTAAGCCCTGGGTCAAATATACTCTTCACAAACTATGCTGGAGCTACACGAAGTTACCACTAAGATGAATCTAGCTCTCTCATTTGACATCATGGCCACAATTAAAACACCCAGGTGGCATCAAAATTCTCAGTTCATCACAGGGTTGTGCTGGTTGCAATTCCAAGAAATGTATTTTGTTGCCAATGGTTACTATTTTTTGTGCTAATAATGGACATTTTTCTTCAGTGAGTTGAATCACAACTAATGGAGCAGTAATCAGCATAGGTCTCTGAGTTCAGATACATATTGCCTTCCTAATGTTTTGTAGAAATGCAGAACCCATTAACTATCTTCAAATGAGATTTGTTTTAGGTAGTGTAATCATAGCAAACTACAACAGGTAGAACTTGTGCCATCATACAGCTTCCCCATTTGTTTAGCATTGGAGGAGAGGGGAATTTATTTTCAATTAATTCAAGTGCTGAGAGCCTTTATAATTTTTCATTCCAGAAATAAATATACAGAACTGATGAGTGAGCAGAGCTGTCGTCTTAAATGAATTCAGACTTTTCTTCCCTAGATGTTTTCAGAAGGAAAAAATGACTGTGCTAATGCTAGCTGATCGATCTCAAAGAACTTGAGGAGCTAGAAGACATTTTATTCTTTTTATTCTAGTAAAACCTCTTAAACTATTTTTTTAAAGAGTTTGTTCAAATGTTCTCCAATAAGAATGCACAGCACTTCACATTTTGCTGAGAATCCGCCCAAACCATACCCTCCAATATTTCCCCAACCCCAAGTGGAATTTTGAACTTGTAAAGGAAAAGGTACCAGAGACTGCACAAAGTCCACTAGGAGTTTTGCTGTTGATTTTACATGGAAGGCACCCAGATACTACATGAGTGGGTGATAATACAGAACCCCAAAATAGAGCTATAGAATATTAAAGCATAACACAAACATTGTGAATATTCAAAGAAAGTGCCTGGTAACTTACTCTTATTCACTTTTTAATTACTATATGTTGTATAGTACTCTTGAAGGTGCTGGATGACTCAGTGGAGTGGTAATGGAGCACAGCACCCTTCAGCTCTAGGGCAATGTGCAGGCTGCCCCTGTCAGGTGACTACAATGAGGTAGGGTGAATTTAATACATAGCTCTTACAGAGCACTTTTCACTGGTAGATCTCAGTGTTTTAGAAAGCAGGGATCATTGTCCCCATTTTCCAGATGGGAAAAGTAACTTGTCCAGATTTGCTCAGCAAGTCCTTGGCAGATACAAGAAATAGAACCCAGATTATTCTCAAAAGCCCCACTTCACCAGTAGAATGGTTATAGAGGATCCTCTACAGTTATCAGAATGGACCAGATTGTAGTGGGGAGCTTCATAAAAGTAGGAACTTACCAATTAGGGAGTTCTCTGCTGCTTAAGGCATGGCTTGTTGTGTTTGTGTTAACACTGTCACCTGGCAGTACAATACCAATGCAGAAACAGAGGGACGAATAGCTACGGAGACAAAACACTGGTGGGATAGACACTAATCACTTGTTTCTCACAATCTCTGCTCATCCTAAACCTAAGGAAGAGCCATGCCCCCAGGGCCATCAGACCAGCACCACTGAGCTTTAAAAAAAACATTTTTCAGTAATACCTCACGCTTCCCAACCCCGTGACGCACATGAACATTTCCTTAGTCTAACACCCGGCAATTTAATGTTACGTTATCTGCCAGCAAAGGACTATAAGCCCTGCTTTTCCCACAGGCACTTAGTCCTTCACATCCAGTCACTGGCCAGCATCACACCTGCTGGAGGAGATACTTGAATACATCTCCATGGCAACTTGAGAGAGAACACAAGGTAGCCAAAAATTGGGGAGTGGGGAGAGGTGGGAGGGAATCTCAGCATGAGAAATAAACAAAGTAATGTGGTGCATTATAGAAGAATGGATTTATGGGTTATGACATTCTTAAAATATCTTTATTTAATAATGAAAACTTCATTATCCAGTCCTGTGCAGAAGTGTTGCCATGGGGCCTCCACAAATCCCTGGAAAGATCTTTCATCTTGACAGAAGTTCTAAATTACAACATTAGTGTTCTAACTGAGAGGAAGTTATAGCCTATTTTGTCTGTCCAGGGAAATGAGACATACATCGCTATGGAGCGGTTTATTGAAATCTAATAGCTGAGAATATTAAAAATGGGGTAGGCAAAAAATCTCTCTGAGCACTGGGGATAAATTAAGTGATAAACCTTGAGTGTTTACTGGAATTTCATTATTTTATGAAAAAGTAATTCATCTTTATTAGAGTTGAGGCTATTATGTTTCACATCATTAAGAAAAGAATGCATGGAGACCCTAAAGCTAATTTTCAGTCCAACTATCAGAACACATTATGTTTTTATATTTATCATTGATATTGCCATATCCTCTGTGGTTGCAAGTTCTGACCTCCAGAAATGTTTGGTTTGGAATGTTTCAGAGACAATTAGGTAGCAACAGCTCATGTTTAGTGACTAATGGTCAGAACTGATGGTGCTCAGGATCCTGATTCAGTTTATAGTCAGGTGGAGAGGACTTTTGCCTTGGTTACTCCTGTGATCCAAGGACCGAAGTTGCAGTCTGGGTGGATTACATTCTTTAACCACTTCTGGTCTTTGTGAATGTATGACATAAGGCTAGCAAACAATCACCCATTTTTAAGCTTAGGTTTCATGAAGATCTATCCCCAGGCGCATAATATGGTCCAGTGAGGAATCTGGCATCTTTAATTAAAAAAAAAAAAATTAGCAATAGAGATTCCCATAATGTGGAACTTTTTACTCACTGGAGTTTTTTGTGAATGATTTGTCTTGCTATGTGTAGATTTTCACAAATAGATTTTGCATTGTTTTAAGTTCTATGTAATTTCTAGCCAAAAGCATACATTGCTCCAGGTTATATGGACATTGACATAGCTGAGAGGGAAAATTTCACCTGGCTTTAATTTTTGGAGTGAAAGCTAAATATGGTTCTAATCAGCTCAGAGGTAGAAGGTGCTTTCAGCAAAATGACTGTCTTAAAGTAGGAGTGGTACACTTACAGCCCTGGATGAGTACCTCCATGAAAAGTTATTTCAATTTTTAAGCTAGCTGGCTTTGGTTAAATTATTCCCTGTTCATTTTCATGTTCCAGGAATATCTTAGTGACTAAGTGTTCACTGGCTGAAGCCTTTTGCCAAAAAAGCAAATTTTCAGTAAATACTGGAAAATATTCAGAGTGAATCTCAAATTTGTAATTGCACGTATTCACATCCAAAATTCTGATTGAGGTATGTTCATCTTGGTCCACATGCATTTTACTGAGCAATGAACACCTAACACCAGGGATGAGACAAACATTCACAGTGGTGGTGGTGAGCAAAGCATAAAAAGATGAACCTTGAAGTCCTGGCTTCTAGTCCTCTGCTCTAACCAATAATCCAAATACTGTACTATTTTCCATTATGCTACTGGATTTGTAGTAGTAGGCCGGAGCAATATCTTTCTGAGGGAGCCCAAATATTTCAGAAGTTGTTTGGTTACTCCTCCCACTAGGCTGGCCGGACAGCGAGTGTGGAAAAACTGGGACGAGGCAGGGAGTAATAGAACCCTATATAAAAAGACCCAAAAATTGGGACTGTCGCTATAAAATCAGGACATTGGTCACCTTACCTCCCACTCACTTGGACATTCCCTTTGTTGTTGCACCAACATGGGCATACTTCTCCAGTACTCATGTTGGTCAACAAACTGCTTGCAACTGTAGCCAGTGGCTCGACTACAACACTGGCTCTGGGAAACAGCCAAACTTTCTGACCATAATAGTTAAAAGAATCCCAGAATTAAATGAGACCTGAATGCTCTCTCAACCATAGTACTTGGCAAGAACCTCGAAGGAGCCTGCACCGATCAATCTTTGAATCTTTATTGCTGGTAATCTTTCCCTCTTTCCACTGCCCTTATGTATCAAGGAAACATTTTAAATTAGGTCTCATATTTTTAAATTGAGCTTGTGCCTCTGTTATGACTTACTAATATTCTGTAAGTTCTGAGACTTTATATAATTCATAAACTTACTGTGTGGTAAAGATCTTTGGGTCAGGGTAATTTTCTGCTCCAAAGGGCACCTGCTAGGAAGAAAATAAACAAATGCCATCATCAGTATAAATGAAACAAAATACTATTATTTATGGGTTTTAGTTACAATGAATAAAAAGAGAAATTGAAACTGACACTTAGCTGTCGAGCATTCAGAAACAAGGGAAGACGAAAGGTTTTCTGACGGACCCAGTGGTGAAAATATTTATGTATTTAACACTAATATTCAGGTTGATTGCAAATGGAGAATAGAACCTTTCTCACTTATAATGGTCTGATTCAAAAGTACATACATTGATCTTAGGACTCATCTATATTAAGATTTGCACTGATTTAGTCAAGCCAGTTTAGTTTACCCGGTGCGATCTCCCATGTGAATGGCTTATATCAATTTATCTTAGATTACTTACTGAAATAATTTAAATTGATGTAAGCAATTTTAATACTGATTTAAGGATTCTCACACAAGGGTTTGCACCAGTTGAACTAAACTGGGTCAACCAAACTAATACAGATCTGCCTACAGACAAGGCCCTCATAATTCATTTGACTTCCTTGACTTTGGTTGAACTAGTCAGATTTACAAGCAGTCTAAATGAGAACAGAATCTAGCCTGGTGTCATCTAGCAAAGGATGTAAGGTTTGCTATGTGGGTGAGTGTTCCATAGGTTTTTGGATTGGAAGAAGGACATGATTGCTAATGCTTCCGGGTCCTGCTGGCAGCAAGGTGGCATCACATAGTGGTGGAAGCCCCACCTAGAATACACCCAAATTTGCCTTTTTTTTTCCTGTTAGTTCATGGTGAAAAATATTGGATTCCATTCAGGTGCTGTCCTGCATAGGGATCATCGTAAAACAAGGCATGCAGAAATAGCACCAGGAGATCATCACCCCGCTGTACTTCCTGCCAGGAAAAGAATGAAATTTCCAGAGGGGATTGGATTTTTTAAAGAAAGAGACCTGGGGTGGAGCGTGTGTGTGTAGAAGGTGATCGTAGGTAACATATCGATATGATAATAGGTGGGGCATAAAATCATAAAAAGTTAAATCTGTTAGAATGTCCTGTTTGGTTTTTCTAAGCACCTTAGCAACAAATACCATAGAAAGTGCTCTGAAATGTTCTTACAGTGAGGAGTATATGAACCTGCATTTTTGTGACATGCAATAGTACTTGGGGTATGTCTATTCTACAATCTCTACCATGGCACAGGTGCGGTCGTGCAGCTATGGCACAGTGGTACCCTAGTGTACACGCTTCCTACATCAACAGAAGGGATTTTCCATGTTAATTAGCTAAGCCATCTCTGAGAGGTTGCAGCTACATTAACAGAAGAAATCTTCTGCAAACTTTGCCACCTCTGCACCAGGGGATAGTTTGACCTGTCTACGTCACACACGGCATGACACTTTTCACAATCTTGAGCAATATGGCTAGATTGATGTGGTTCTTTAGTGTAGACTAGGCCTTAGTGTCTGCCCTACAAAATACCCTGTACTTAAGTCACAGAGTAGAATGCTACTCTGTAGGTGGTAAAGAAGATAGGCTTATCACTTAATATAATTAAAAAGAAAAGTTTCCTGGAACCAGGAGTATATATTTTCAGATATTATCATTAAGCAATGAAAATGCCTATATAGGATCAATTGCAGAATTTTCTAGAAATGCTAAGAAGTCCAAGATGTAGTAATTGTCAGAGAAGCCTTAATCAGAATCTTTGGACTGAACAGATAATGGTATTGCTACAATAAAATAAAAACGCAGTAAAGAGAATATACTACTCCTGGCATCTGGTTAATCAATGGACTGTGAAAAGACTGAGGTGATAAACCAAGCAGACTCAGCATTAACTTTATGAGATGTAATATGTTTATAGGATTAAACTACTTAAATAATTTTAACTGAATTGTTGTAACCAAGTAGCTGTTCTCCACTCATTCAGTTTCAACATATGCCTTAAACAAGATAAGAAACGCAGAAACCTGTCAATATTATACACACAAAGTTGAAAGAGTACAATTGATTTGAATATTTGCTGAATAAGGAGTTGATTATAAATGTCTTTGTTTTCAATAAATTTCTGTGAGCTGGTCTGGCACCATTTACAAGAATAAATGTGCGAAAGTCATGCAATATATTGCCCTTAACTGAATAGTCATGTCTAAAAGAGATGCAAAAACCTACAGTTTTCTGAAATCAAACACAGGAATAATAGATTCCAGAAAATATCAGGGAAGAGGTTGGTGTAATAATATTAGACATTTTTTTTTCAAACTACAAACTTTAGATCCATTTCAGACTCTTCCGCATTTCAGGAGTTGTCAGATCTGGCCTCCTGGTGCTACTTATTATAAAGATGCTCCCAGAATGTCCCCTACAGATTCCCAGTTAGAATTTTGGAGTGGGGACCAATGCCCAGGCAACACCTCTCAGGTTCTACACCAAGTCCAGTAGATGTTGAGACAGGATTTGCTTTGGAACATTCAGGCGGCGCTTTGTGAACACCTGTGCTGAAATGAAGATGCCTTGCCATTTGCTGCAAAGGAAGCTGATGATAAAATTAGTGTCCATCATCTGCCCATTGCTCTTGATCTGTAGCTTTAGTAGTCATGTGGCAATCAGGGATTCTATTCTCCCATCATTGTCTCTTCATTTTCCAGGCCATATGCTTGGCGGGCAATTACCTTCTATTTTATCTGCATTCATCCAGTGCTTTATTTTTATTGCCTTCCTGTTTTCATTTGCTGCATAATGGCTGGTGGCAGCGTGCTGACTGCTGACCAGATTTCTATAGTTGCTTTTCTGTGTGTATTTTTTTCTATTATTCGTATCCAAGTTATTAAATGTTGCTGTTGACATTTCCTGGTTTTGGCAGCAAAGGAATATCATCCAGGTCTTCAGCCAAACACCTGCTTGTGAAATACCTCACCAGTTTGCTCACATTGCCTTCCTCGGACGTGTCTGCTATACCTAGCTAGCTGATCTCTGATGAGCTCTATTGAGATGTTATAGATCTCAGAGATATGCTATATCCAATCTATATTACTGCCTCTGCTCCATCAACTACTTTGCAGCTGCCTGCCTGGTGAATGAATATTCAAATAGCAATTTTATGAATTCTGCAAATAATCACTTAACCTTTCTTTCCAAAGGCATCACTCAGTCACTCCTCCCCAGCAATGGTCTCTGCCATGCTTCCCAATCAATTACTCAGCATCTGCTGTGCCGCTAACCTGCCTGATACTTGTTTTGTGGCATGATGGACTCCTTGCCTGCAGTGCAGCTTGGCATTTTGCTGACTCAGTCATTAGGCGTCACTTCCTGGCTTAGTCCTCTGCAACCTCAGTTGTCTTGGAGGTTCTCCTACAACTTGTGTGTAATTTAGACCAGCAGTGTCCAATAGAAATCCGATGCTAGTCACGCTTGTACTTTTGAATTTTTCTTATTAGCCACATTATAAAAAAGCCACCTGCATTAGCCACAATTCAATAGCGTATTCCCTCAGCCTCTCTTCATATGTCATGGACTCCAGCCACCTAATCATTTTTGTTGCCCTCCACTGGACTCTTTCCAGTTTTTCCACAGGGTTCAGGGAAAGGGAGCAAAGCTGAAGGTGTCTGGTTTGGGACTGAGGCAGGAGGAGTGGAATTGGGTTTCAAGTTTACAGAAGAATCTGGGTGCCACAGCACAAGTCAGGTGGAGTGGAAGCAGTGGACAGGTACCTTGCTGGTATTATTACCAGGGTAGAGCAGAGGTTCTCAAACTGCATTGTACCATGACCCCCTTTTGACTACAGAAACTACTACATGACCCCAGGAGAGGGACTGTGGCCTGATCCTGCCTGAGCCCAGCTGCCCCAGGAAGGGGAAAGGGAAAAAGCCAAAGCCTATGCTCCACCACCCTGGGCAGAGGAGGGGGTAGAAGCTGAAGCCCAAAGGCTTCAACCCAGAGTGGGGAGCCTGTTACCTGCTGCTCAGGGCCTTGTGAATTGGTTGTAGCATCATTGACCTCATTGGACCTGTGCCAGTTTACCTCTTTACACCAGATAATTTGGCATATAATCTGCTAAATCCAATTTACTGCTCAGCATACTGAAGCATAGATAGCTTGACTTATCAAAGGTCACATACAGAATCCACAGGGCAGAGAACCCGATATTTTGATTCCCAGTGCCCGGCTGTCATTAGCACAGCACCTTCCCTTCATCACTGCTCTGCTTTCTCTCACGTTATCCAATAGGCAGTCTGAAAAATTGCAGTTTTTTTAACTGCAAGATTGTAATTCTAGCTGACGTGGCATGAAGTTTCATTGTTTTCAATTACTGTGTGATGTGTGGTGGAATCAGTTGAAAAGAAACTTCCCTCCTTGTATTTGTAGACCTACCCAGTTCATTGTTTTGAAGAAAAACTGACATGTCAATGAAGCAGACAGAATATAACCCTTTGTTGCATCTGGCCAGGCATTTTAGTTTTACATCCTGGCTTTCATTAATATACATACATAGGTGCGTGTGTGTGTGTGTGTATGTACACACAAATACAGGCTGTGTGGCAGAAAAACTACTGTGTGATTGCTATTTTCCCAACTGACAACTAAAACTGAATCAAAAGGGACAGGTAAGAAGTTGCATGATGCATGAGAGAAAACAAGTACGCACTAAATGTGACATCAGATACTACTGCAAATGGAGCAAATGAACAGGGATGTATTCATGGGCCTGATGTTCATTTAATGCTAGGCCCCTTTACAACACTCAACCAGTGTAAAGAGATCCTAAAGTGACTGCCAATTACATTTGTACCTACTGTAAGGTGTAAAGGGGCCTTAGTGTAAATGAGAAGCTGGCCACATATATTTAAAATAAAAAGATGACCTCCATTATTACAGCAGAATGCAGTGAGAATGGCAGGAGAATAGCTACAGAACAAAGCTTGACACCAGAGATAATAAGAGGGAACTAAACCGAAAAGATCACCCCAGTCTGCTGGGTTTCAAGCGCTTAATCAGATTTGACTTCTACTACTGCAGCTGCAAAAGAAATGTTTCTAGTCTCCCATTAATTTCCATACAATAACCCTCTAATGGGGGAGTTGCTGGGGAGAGGAGGGTGATCAATCTGCTCTAATGATACATTGGAGACTAAGGGAAAATGCAAACTTGGAGCAATTTTATGGCAGGTGCAACCTTGGAAAGTGTGGCCATTTTTCCAAGTTAATTTGTTCCCTTGATAGGTTTGAAATCCATATTTGTACTTTAAAGGTGTAAAATGCAAGATGAAAAAAATATAACCAGATTTTTTGTAAGCTTTTCAACTGTATCAAGTGATGTATTAATACCCCCTCCACAGCCAGGACAGCTGGATATCTTTTATCATTTGCTGCCAAAAGACAGGAAGGGCTTGCGTATTCTCATGCTAGCCTACTGTCTTTACCCTTCCCATTCACTACTCTAGCCTTCCTCTCATTTGTCCATTAGCTGAATCGATCCCCAGTAGCATGGGATATAATAACATAGTGATGATGATGGCTGGGATTTTTAACGGAGTTTAAGTGAATTAACAGCCCAGCTCCTAATGCAATATGGGTACCTAAGAGCTCTCCTGACAGCATAATTAAACCACCCACAATGAGCAGCAGTAGCTATGTTGATGGTGGGAGAGTCTCCTGCTGACACAGCACTGTCCACACTGGTACTTTTGTTGATGAAACTTATTTTGGCCAAACTTGTGTGTTTCACTCTGACACAAGTTTTGCTGACAAAGGTACCAGTGTAGATGAAGCCTAATACAAATAAGCACTTACATGTTGCAAGCATGCGTAGTGTGTGAGGACCAGATTCTGATACCCTTATTCACTTAGCTTCTAATTCCCATTTTACACCTGATTTGCATTTAGATGCAGTTGTAGGTGTAAATGACTATGGTTTCAAGGCTTCTTAGTCTGCCTAAAGTGGTGTAGAACAGCTCCTGTGTAAATGAGAATCAAACCCTTTTGAGTATACCTGGTTCTCAGATGTCCCACAGAAGGAGCTATGCCAGCATAACCCCATTGTGCAGACACAGCCAACAGTGATGGAAGGGTGTTTTCCATTGCTCTAGCAACACCAGCTCCTTGAGTGACAGTCGCTAGGTTGACAGAAGCATTCTTCCATCCAACTACTGTATTTCTGCTGGGGTTAGGACACCATAGTGATGGCACTCGGGGAGGAGGATTTTTCAGACTCTTGAGCACAGTAGCTATGTCAAATTGTAGATCAGGCTTGGGGCTACTCAGAGTTAGTTACTTCTGAAGGTGATGAAGGGCATTAGAATCCAGCTCTAACTTGTGGCCCGGTTCTGCAATTGGCAACCTGTGTGCAGATGCTTGCGCATCCTTGGAACCCCACTGAGCTTAGCACATACAATCTCAATCCACTTCACTGCAGAAGCAACCCCAGGAGGCGCTGTGCCTCAGACATCCCTCGGAGTCATAAATCTCACCATTGAGAGATTCCATTGAAGTCATAAGCTCAGGTAGAAAATACCTATAAGCCATTTTCTGTGTATCTAAAAGCAGATTACAAAAATAGTAGTTGCAGGAGGGAGTGCTACTCAATATCATTGTGGGTTGCAATATTGAACTTTCAGTGAGCAAATTATGCTTGCTTTGCCCATCTATTCCATGCTAAATCAATGAAAGTTCTGTTCCTTACTACTTTGATCCATTTTCTCAACAGTTTGCAACTGCCTTATTGTGCAAGCTATCTTTTTTTTGTCACAATTAAATTCAGCTCAGAATTTATCCTGGAAGTCACCCTTGCTTATTGTAAACTTATGTAAAGGTAAAATTGGTCCTGAATTTCACTTGAGTTCAATGGAGTTGCCCTGCAGTTGCTCCTGTAATCAGGAGCAGAATTAAGTTGAGATTTTTTTTAAAAAGCCTAGGTGATTTAGAAGCATAGTTGTGGCTCCATAGTCACTTTGGCACGTCTACACTGAGATGAGGGTGGTGATTTCCCCTGCTTGTGTACTCATATGGTAGCTCAATGAGAGCACACGCACAAATAACAGTAGAAACTCAGTAGCCCACACTGTGGTTGCAGAGGCAAAGCCAAGCCCTGCCAAGTACAAACCCACCTAAAAGTTGTGGATACGCTACTATGTATACTCTGTCATCAAACAACCCTGAATGTGTGTGCGCAGGCAGGGGAATAACACCCCTAGCTCATAGTGTAAACAGTTTTAGAACCAGGTTTTGCAAGGTATTTAGGTATTTTTAGTCTCACTGACACCAAGAGGATTTTTAAATCAATGGTAGTTAGGCACCTAAATATTTTTCAAAATTTGGTCCTTAAACACTTCTGAAAATTCCACCCATAAGTCCTAAATTAGCTTTTGGTTACTTTTCACTCTGAAGTACATCTTGATGTCTTTCATTTCACTGACTGTCCATTTCCCTGGTCAATCACATTCCGTTGGGTTGTGTGTATATGTGTTTAAAGAATTGCTCTGTATACATACATGTATACATACTGTGACAAAGCTCCAAGTCTGTACTTGTGGGTCCTGCGCTTCCTGGCAGATTTAGGGGCCTCAAACTCATCTAGGCCCCAGAGAGACCTCCCTTTCTCAGTATAATTGGCAAGAGTCACCACCTAGTGAGTTACCTTCATCACAGGCCAGTCTGGAAGATGGAAAAGGGGGGAGCCCGGGCCCGCCCTCTATTCCGGACTCCAGCCCAGGGACCCTAATAGTATCAGCTATGATGGCTGACCTTTTAGGCACAAAACACAATACAATTCCCTGGGCTACTTCCCCACCGCAGTACCCGCTTCTTCAAACTCCACTTCACCCTTACCTCAGGGCCTCCTTCCTTGTGTATATGTTGTCCACCACTCAGTCTCACCAACAGCATAACTTCCTTCCACAGCTCCTGACACCCACAGCCTACCTGACTAACTGGAAGGTGTCAGGATTGCCTCCCCACTCTGAACTCTAGGGTACAGATGTGGGGACCCGCATGAAAAAAGAAATAACCCCCCCAAGTTTATTTTACCAGCTTGGGTTAAAATGCTTTTCCCCAGAACACAACTTCTTCTGTATCTGGACCTGGTACACTGCCACCACCAAACTAGGTCTAGGATAGTTTGGGACCCTTCTTTCCCTTTCCACTAACCCCCCAAACTTCTTCCTTCTCTGGGAAGCTTGAGAGAAAAAAAACAAACCTTGCCTGATCCTGCAAGACATGCCCGATTCAAAACCAGGATCTTACACAATGAAAAACAAGCAGTCAGCTTCTTAAGAGATTTTAATAAAAGAAAAAAAAGAGGGGAATAAATCCCTTATAACAATCAATAGAACAGCATCTACCATAGTGAACAAAAGGATTCAGAAACCAAACCTCTCCCCCAAGGCAATTTTCTCCACTGTTGATATCTCTGCTGAAGCTTACAATCTCAAGAAGCACCCAGCCAACACTCACCACTGAGAACCCTCCAAGTCATAAAAAGAAGGTAAACTTACTGACTACAGTACTTGATAGAATCTATAGTTACAGTGAAAGACATAGCTGTGTTCATCCCATAGCCGAGGTGAAGAGAGAGAGACCCAGAGAGAAACTGAAACTTAAAATCCTTTGTCTCCTGAGGAATTTCTCATTGGTCAGTTGTCCATCTCTCAGGTTACCTTTAGCTTAACCCCTTACAGGAAAACACTAATTCTAGGTTACTTCACACTTATGACAGGAGGTTATCTGGTTTCAGCCAGTGCCTGATTGGCTTCAGGTGTCCCAATCAGGCTAGCTGTTTCTACTCCTTTTTAGAAGGTTCTTGATTGGCCTGGAATAGCCTTTGTTTGGCTATCCAGGGAACAGGGACCTGCACATCCTGAGACTAATATACCTGCCTTCCAGCACTCTCCTATATCCTTCTGGTCTGACTCCATCACAATACATTGCTGATACATAGCAGTAGCAGAGCTGAGCATGCTACTGCCTGAATTATAATGCATATTGGTCTTCAGTGAAGATCAATATATATTAATATCTAAATGTATATAAATCTAGTGCTCATTTGATGAAGAACTTGCACCTTTAATCAGGTAGCTGAATCTTTTCCCAATAGATTTCATTGCTTGTCTTCCCATAAGATGACAAAATGTCCTGTCCGCCCGAAGGTAAAAATGTGTTAAAGGTAATTCAGTTTCACAGGCCACAGTTATATGTCCACTTTTTGCATTTCTTCTCTGTTATGTCAGAAAAATCTAAGGTTGCAATCTATATTTTATCTATTGGTGATTTTTTTTAATGCCACTTTTATTTTGCTTTCCTCGAATGACGAGTAACTTCTATCTGCAGATGAGTTCTTAGAGGTACATCTTATCTTTCTTTCCTCCAACTCAGTGATGATCATGCAAGGACATAACCGAAGAGAATTGATTATGGATGCTTTTCCCCAACTATCACCACACTATTGGTGTGTTTCTCACTCCTCTTTGTAATGTTCCTCCATCATATGGGATAATTTAGGTGAATTGGTTTAAAAAATTAAATCAGGAAACAGATGGGTAAATTTACTTTTTTCCTGTAATCACAATTTATTGAGCTTGATGCAGGAATCACTGATGACATTTTATGGCCCAAATTATGCAGGTCAAACTAGATCAGAATGGTCCCTTCTGGCTGTGAAATATATGAATTCATGGCTGTATGCTATATCCCTTTCTAATCCCTGTTCCACACACAATAAAAGCCTGCTGCTGCTGCCAGCTAACCAAGGGCCCATACATAGATTTAAACTGTGGTGGATCTCTAATTCATGAGATGGAAGGCAGCATGTAATCCAGGGTTGCTGTCATTGGTAGTCATGTCCCCGGGTGCTAAAATAAGATGCAGGGAGACAATGATACTCTGACATGAAATACAGTGATGCCGTATTTAATTTAATATTGATGAGGATTTCCAGACAAATTCCTCCACTGGTGTAAATTCATGTAGCTCTATTGACATCAATGGTGCTATTCTGCTGATTTACAAGAGGGGAAGATTTGGCCGTGAGTATGATCCAATGTCATCACACTAGTGATGACTTCATAAATGAGGCACATTAGAACAAGGTGTTACTAACTGGCCAATCTTAATTAGAAAGAAAAGTGGGGGTATATATGGGGAATCAGAAATCCTGCCTTTTGTTGAACAGTGGTAGCAGATCAGAGTACTAGTTATATGGATTAATCTCAGGAGAATGACTAATGGATCCAGCGTGGCAGAAGAAACATTACACTAAACAATTTTGAAAACAAACTGCAGATGCTGTTTCTGGAACCTCTATCATTGTATTGTCTGTTCACATATCAAGTATGAAAAGAAAACACCTTGATTTATCCGACTACCATCTGTTGGTTCAACATGCTCAGTTGATCTATGCAGTAGATATGCACCTAATCACACCCTTGGGGGCAGTATATCAGACACATTTAGGACGTAATGAGTTAAAGTGGATATATGGGCAAAGCTGGATGTGAGTAAGGATAGGAGGAGAATCTCATGAAGTTCTCAGCTCTGCATTCTATTGTAGCCTCTTCTGTTGAATCAGCTGAGAGTTCAGTCTGGACCAGAAATGCGATTGAGAGGTATAGAAATGTTTAATTTATGATGTGTTGGAATCCAGCCATTTGTTCCGCTGAAGAATGCTTTAAGAAAAGACTCACCTTGGATTGCATTTTGAGTGGTGGGTAGTGGTTAAAGCAGGACTGAGTCAGGACTCCTGGGTTTTGTTCCCAGCTCTGGGAGGATAGAGGGGTCTAGTGACTAGAGCACGGTGGATTAGTACTCAAGACTTTTTTTGGGTTTTATTCTTCTCTGCCACAGATTCTACACCATGATCCAAGAGCAAGTCACACCCCATCTTTTAGACTCAGTTCTCTCCCTTGTAAAATGGGGATATTGATACCGACCTACCTCACAAAAATATTGTGAAGGTTTGAAAGTGGTATTTGTAGGTGAATGGTGATGGTGCTAAGGTAATAGAGACTATTACTAGGGCTGTCGATTAATTGCAGTTAACTCAGGTGATAACTAAAAAAAATTAATCATGAATTAAAAAAATTCATCATTGATGGCAGCTGTAATTGCAATGTTAATAGAATACCAATTGAAATTTATTAAATATTTTTGGATGTTTTTGTACATTTTTCAAATCATTTAAATTACAGCACAAATACAATGCTCACTTTATATTTTTATTTTTTATTGCAAGTATTGGCACTGTAAAATGATAAACAAAAGAAACACACCCTCTGGAATGGTGGTTGAAGTACGAAAGGACACATGAATGGCATGTAAATAACTTGCGATGCCAGCTACAACAGTGCTGTGAGAACACCTGCTCACTTTCAGGTGACATTGTGAACAAGAAGCAGGCAGCATTATCTCCTGCAAAAGTAAACAAATTTGAGCAATTGGCTGAACAAGAAATAAGACTGAGTAGATTTGTACGGTCTGTTACATTGTTTTTAGTGCAGTTATTTTTGTACATAATTCTATTTTTGTAAGTTCAACTTTCATGACATGAGCTTGCACTACAGTACTTGTATTAGGTGAACTGAAAAATACTGTTACAGTGCAAATGCTTGTAATATTAAGTGAGCATTGTACATGTACTGTTAGAATTGAACTCAATATATTTGAAAATGTAGAAAACATTCAAAAATAATTAAATGATATTCCATTAATGGTGTGGTGATCATGATTTTTAATTGCTTGACAGCCCTAGTTATTACTATTACTCTGTATTTGGGCATATTTTTTCCTTTGAGCTCTTTCCACCTCCTCCTGTGTGGATGAGGACGTAAATCTCGGATTAAACATAGAAAACATTGATTTTAAAATGACATTGAAAGACACAAATGGAATAACTTCTGTTTAGTCCCCAGAAAGCGTCCTAGTGCTGAATATACATTGTGATTTTCTGGATTGTGCATATCTTCCTGCTCTTCACCCTCAGCACAAAAACTTCCACCTAGAAAATGGTCATTTAAAGTTGTGGAATGAATCTATTGCAGTCACACTCGGCTAAGCTAAATCAGTTTGTAGATTTCATTGTCATTGGATCTGAAACAAAATGTTACACTACCAATCTATTTTTACATGCATATTATGAGAATGATTACAGCTTAAGTCTTCCGGAGCCCCAGAAGTCTGGATTGTCCTAGGATGGCTATAAAATGCTTTACTTTGCTCGTTAGCTGCATTATAGTAAAACAGATTAGCCCCACACTGGATGTGATGTTGAACTGTTTCTTGCAGCAATAAAAGAAATCCACCAGGTGGCAGGCGTAAATAGAACTCACTGTAAGTGAATATATGGGGCACATCTTTCTCACCATAGCAGTCTGGAAGAGGATGGGTGGGGAGAGTGAGTCTTGTAATGGCTTCTAATGAAGCCATCGTTTAAAATATTGAAGCTGGTATGGACAGAGTTCCTCATTTGCTGTTACTGCATGTCATTGCTTGACCTTGAATTACAAGTCTCATTCACCACAGCACCATGAGTGCTTTAAACCCTTAACAAAGCCCCTGATGTTGTGGGCCACACATTCGCAAGGGTATAGTGCATGAGGGAGGGGAAGGAAGAAAACAGAAAGCATTCCTCTCCCTGAGCAAGCTTGTATTCTGAGAGTGGGTTTCAGTAAGAGAGCAAGCACTCAGCATCTGCTCGTGCTGGACCCCACAGGGACATCTATGCACCACTCAAACCTCAGGCACTGCTGGATAGGGGCACAACATTACACTCTTGGCACACAGAAATAGGACAGGGTGTTCGAAACTGGAGTGCTGTGATTTCCATGACAGAGCCATGTCGTTGATGTATGAGTTCTGGTCTCACATACTGTCATCAATACCACGGAATCCTGAGCAAGTCAGACTCAGGTGTCATAGGCTGACATCCATAGCAAGAAGAAAATAGCCTACGTTCCTTTTGAAAGGATCAGTGACAGGTCCAGGAAACTGTCTTTAAGAATGAGTTTCTATATTCCTCAAATACTGCAGCTGTATGTATAAAAGTCTGGGTAGATTAAAGAGCAATTAAAACATTTGCATTATATATACCATGGGGATGTGTGTATTGTGTTTTTACATCTACAGCAGGAAGGAGGGAGACTTAGGAAAGGTTTAGGCACACCTTTCAGCAGTGGTATGCTGAGTCTTCATTTATTCACTCCAATTTAAGGTTTTGCATGCTAGTAATTAACTTTTTTAAGTCTTTTTATAAGTCTATAATACATAACGAAGCTATTGTATTTAAAGTAAATAAGGTTTAAGTGTTTAAGAAGCTGCTTATTTTAAAATTAAATTAAAATGCAGAGCCCCTCAGACCGGTGGCCAGGAGCTGGGCAGTATGAGTGCCACTGAAAATCAGCTTGCTTGCCACCTTTGGCACTCATGCCATAGGTTGCCTATCCCTGGTTTAGGCAAACATGCTACAGTGAAACAGGAACAGTAGCCTTAAGAATAACATTATTACATTTTGTAATAAAGCTCAAAGTAGTAAAAGAATGCAGATCTCCTTGGTGCTTTTATTGTCACACAACACATATTCAAATAAAGGGAATCCAGTATCCTGCTTTAGAGCAGATTGCTGTAGTGATAGGAAAGGAATATTTGCTCCCTCTCCTTCACATGTATTGGACATCATGTAGAGGCATTATAGGAGATTTCACCCTGCTGCTGAAGATGTTGCAAGAGGATTTCAGGCTAGATGGACTGATGTTTTGGTCTGGAATAGCAACTTCTAGATTCTATAGAAAAGGTGCACCTGGTTCCCATAATTTCCATTTCCTTTCTTCCTGTTCAATCTCACAGTGACTTCATTTTTGTGTAGTAAAAATATAAAAAATTGGGGGCAGCAGATCTGCCTAGGAAGAGACAAGAGGATGTTCTCATAGTGACAGCTTGAATGCTTCTGGGATGGTTCTTGACCTCCCATAGGGGAAGGCAACTGATCGTGAGGGAGAGAACATTTCACTCTCTGGAATAATGAAAATCACAATTTGCACCCTGTACTTCTAGAGTGCTGCAAATGGGCCCAGATCTCTCTGCAGCATTTCACTAGTTACTGAAAAGAACAGGCTATCAGCTCAGTGAACTTGCAAGAAGTTCCCTGCTCCCCCGCATCCGTATTTAAGTAACTGCCTCCTCTTTGCTCTATTGACCCTTACTAGATTCCACCTCAAGGAGGTGCAGACCCTCATTCACTGTACCATCGATTCTACTTTAGGGCCTCCCCTAATCTCCCTGGGACTTTGACAGCTGTAACCTTAGTTATGGTGCTCCAGGACTGATCAGGGTATGTCTATACTGCAGTTGAACTCCTGTCTGACCCATGTCAACTGACTTGAAAAATCGGGGTTCAGCCTGTGGCGCTCTACAATTGTGATGTTTGGGCTTGAACTGGAGCCCTGACTCCGAGACCTTCCCTCCTTGTGGTCCCCTACCAAAGGCCCACTGTCTCAGAAACCAGAGGGGCCACAGAAACCAGGTATCAGTACTGGGGGACACAAAGTGAATAAACAGGGAACAGAGTGCAGGTCATGGGGTCATAACAAGAGACCAGAACAGATACTCCAGAAAGTATCCACTGGTACAAGTGGGAATCCAAGGAGTCAGGGGACAATGCCCAGATCAACTCTGGAAGCATGAACAGATAGGGAACCAGAAAAAAGGCCCCATAGCTGCAGAGAAATGCCCTCCCCAATCCAGCTTCTTCCTGGCCATCTTGTCTGGATTGATAGCCTTGGAGGCTGATGTCCTTTCTTGAGCTACGAATATGGTTAGAAGCACATAAGCTTCCTCCCCGCTGATCAGGAAGAACCTCCTCTCATACAATATCCTCAAGTCCATATCCTTTCTGCTGAGAGATCCAACAAGGGAGTATCTGTGGGTGTGGCTTTTGTGACAGGAACTGGAGTGAATTGTAGTTCTTACAGGACACCAAACAGCAGTCACCTGGTGGTGGTTTTTTTGCGCGGGGTGGGGGGCAGTGTTGACCTAGCTGCATTTGCCTTTGCACCCTTGTGACAAAACACACCCTATCTCATAATTAGTTCCCTGAAGCACCCAAATTCTTCTGCTCATAATTGATTTTTTCATTTTTATTTTTGGTGGGGGAGGGGTAATAGATCAAACTTTAATAGTGTTAGGTCAAGGAATAAAATATGGAAGGGCTGCAGGGAACCCCCAATCAACATGTAGATCCACGGTCCTTTACTGTGAGCTCCAGTATCTATCACCTGGTTGGTAGCCAAGCTAGTCCTTATTTAAGCTCCCACCCACTCCCTCTGCTGGAATGAGGCAAATGGAATCAGGTGTATATAAACAAATTGTATTTATTTGGGGGAAACTGAGGTACATAAATGGAACAGAAAAATTCATAAAATAGTAACAAACCTATTCTCTTTCTAGGTACAGTAACTCTCAACAAATGTGCCTTGAAGCCAAGACCCAAACTAGATCCCCATGGAGTACAAAAGGTAAGTAAACATACACCAACGTCAACCTTCTGATTGCTCAGGACCTTCATCCTTTGGCTCATACAGAGCCGCAGGGGAGGGACTCTGAGGAGATCCTTCAATGACTTGTCCTTCTTACTGGCTCCAGGTGACATGCCGGCAGGCTTGCAAGACAACAGCAGGGTGCTCATGGGCGAATGACAGCGAGGAATGTTAACTACCGCAGATGGTAAGTAATGCTTGGAGATGGTACTTGTCAGGAGTTTCGATGATCTATGGAAGCAAACCCACGGGCTGCTGCCACTTGGATGGGCAGCTCTGAACTGAGGTAAGTGCCGCTCCTCAGGAAAATCCAGTTAAAACTAGAATTTATTTACTACTTGAGCCATTGCTGACCATTGGAAGGGGTGGGTAAACACTCCAGCTACCCTCCTGATCACATGATCAATTCCTCCGTTTTAGGTAATAAAATGGGTTCCATACAAACATAAATCAGAATACGAATAGTCTTACAAACACAGCTTAAGAATTTGCCCCTAACAATGGCTGCATGTTTCCTTTGAGGCACCCAATGTACATAATGATGATGGCACTTTAACTAATAGCAGTATGATGGAACTATCCTGTTCAGAGCTGTTTGAAAGCTGTGTCAAAACCAGCTGGAACTGAGCTGGTTGTAGGCATTGTGAAATGCTAGGAATTAAGTTACCATTCACATGAAGGGTCAGTGAGCCGGTTAGCCATGCAGTGATCCTGTGTTATGACTTGAATGGACGTGAACTGTATTTAAGGTACCATTTCTCCCTCCCTAGCAGTCAATGGTGGGTTTAGGGTGTCAGGCAGATGCCCCAGGTTTCAAAGTTTCATTACAACTGTGGATGATTTAGTTCTGCTTTGAGCTTGAGCAGCAGATTGGAGTAGATGGCCTCCTGAGGTCCCTTCCATCCCTGATATTCTGTGACTGTTTGTGGAATGGTTTGCCCTGAGGTAGACACTTCTCCATGGATGTGAGCTGAATGTAGTGTGAACTGAACAGGTTAAAATGTCTGCCAAGCCTGATCACTGCAGTCTCAGTGTCTGGTTTTGAATGGGAACTATTAAATGCCTGATCAAATACAGGACTAAATGCAGCCATTTTTTTTCTGACTTGTACCTTGAGCTTTTGTGTCCAGGCACGCTTAAGAGTTCGAGCAAAACTCCTACCTTTGCATTGGGAGTTGAGTGCCCAGCTCCCATAGCTCCTATGAACATCCTGTCTGTGCTAAGTGAGCCCCCTCATTCATCTCAGACAAATCCAGTACCCAGAATTTGTCCCACAAGCCAGTTTCTGATCCTAGCTGTACTGGTGGAAAAACAGGGTAACTGAGATGAGGATCTAACTCAATAGCTTTTAGATCATGTATCAGCTCCCTCATAAGAGGCTCAATGCAGAACAGTGTTTCAGAGGTTCAGAAGCTTTTAGGACTAGGGTCGTGTGGCTTTCCCCCCTTCCCCTACAACTCTGCTCCTTTTCTGCTGAAGTTAATTCACTGCTGATGACAGGTGCAGGATTGATACTGCTGGTGCTTGATGGCCTTATATATTATCCACATCACAAGTGCCCCAAGGAAAAGATCATGTCACACCCTAGTTGCTCAGCAGAATTCAATTTATTTTGTAGTTTTGACTAATCATATGGATGTTATCTATTTACATTTTCACAGTTGCTCAAAATTGTGGGTTTTAAGTTTGGGATCTTAGGGTTTTTTTCAGTCCAGCAGGTGACCCATGAGGAGGGTCATGGCAGTGACACATGTTGTAAGACCCACAGTCAGCATCATTAGAGCTTTTATCTTACTGAGCTTTCCAGCTTTTAGTGCTATATGTTCTCCCCTCCCCACACAGTGACTTTTCTCCATCGATAAGCCAGAGCGAGCAAAATGTTCTGAAAAGGATATTCCAGCATAGAAGGGAATACCATTTTATTGAGTCGCTGGCCATGCATAGTGCTGCTATCCATTACTCAGAAATCCTATCGTTGGATGGTGTCTCAGGAAGATATCCCTTAGGGAGGAAGTGGTGGGGAAGCATTTCCATTTTCATAGCAATGTTGTTTGGCAGCAATAAATGAGCAACTTTCAAGCCTCAAAATGATTAATTTCTCACTGGAGCTGTCACTGAGGCTGTCTTAGCCTGACAATGCTGACATAAGTGTCATTTATAATGTCAAAGTCTATTACACACAAATGTCATTACCCAATTACACTGGAAATGAAGAAAGGCTCGTTGGGCGAACAGTGTGTGATATTTAGTCAATTACATATCTTAACATTATTGTTCTGTTGTCCCTCTCCTACAATTAGTGTCTGATTTGTTGATCTCCGTAAATTACCAACTATTTGAACTAGCGATATTCAGAGCCAGCCCGGGGAGGATTTGTATTAATACATTGGGACAAACCCCTGCACTGTGTCGTGGTGGATACCAATGAGGGGATCATGGTGCGTTGGTGATCAGCCCTCTTAAAATGAAGTTTCAAGTTCTGTGTTTGTGTCTCCCTGAAAGACGCAGGCATGTGGATGAAACCATTAATCCTGTGCACTATTTCAGAAAAGATGACTTGTTCTAATGAGAGCAACCTTTTGTGCTGCCTGACAAGAGCCCTTCCTTGTTAGAAGGATGGGAAAGAGCAGCAAATGCCCTATGTCACCTCAATTATTCCTTAAAATTGGCACAAGTGCAGTCTTCATTTAGTTCTAACGGGCTTCCATCCTCTTTGGCCCAAATACAAATGAGACCTACACTGTCACATACTGTACTGTCTTTATTTGAATGTATTGTGTATGAAAGGACACGGTAACTGGGCTGGCTGACTGGCTGGCTCAGGAGAAAGTGTATGGCGAAAAGTTACACTAACCATCTCTCTGTGAATAGACACTGCAGCTGAGTCTTCGGTTTGATTACAGGTCCTTCGAATTGAGTTCAATTTTGTGGGCTGGAAAACTAAACTGCTTGTTAAGATATTGGCTGGGACTAGGCTCTGAATGTATTGAGAAATTTTGTGCTGCCTTCAGTAAATGGGAGCACTCTGAGCCACATTCTGATCTCAGTTGTGTCTGTCAATATGGAGAAAGGCCATTGATTTCCAGGGTGCTAGTTCAGATTTACCCTACAGTAGCAGATCAGAAAACAGCCCTTCAGACTGCTCCCTGTGCCTGATTGCTATTCCAGGGAGCCACTGTTATCCAGGAGGTGTGCTTAAAGCTAAAAATGGCAGAATAATGATCAAATTTATTTGCAAATATATTTGGTGACTGATGGAAAATGCTGGCAATTTACAGGTCACTGAATGCTAATGGACCATTAGATATGGTCAAATAACGAAAACATTTATAGGCAAATTTATTCAAAGAAATATGCTGGAATTAATCAATTTAAATACTTTTTGGTGAATAATCCAATCAGTTCTACTCGGTCCAGGCCAATATAACACACTGAACAAAGATGTCTTTGCTGACAATATGAGGACACCTGGTGCTGCCAGTTAACCAATGTTTGTCCAAACAGCAGAAGTCTGATTTTTCCTTTCTTTTAGAAGAACTACAGATAGGGATAGAGCAGGAGGTTTGGATCAGCCAGACCTCCAAATTCAGCTCAAACCTCAGTCAAAAGCTTTTTGGAGGCTTGAAAAGTATCTTCCTCCCAGCATTTACCAAGCTTTACTTCTGTGTTTGTGTTCTCTCTCCCTCCCCTGCCCCTCTTATTTTCCTTGAAGGCAGTGTGGGTTTATGGTCATTCTCAGCTCTGCTGTGAGGGAATTCCACAACTAAAGATCAGTTGCCAAGAAACCTCTGGGCTAGATCTTCAGTTGGCATAAACTGGAGTGGCACCATTGACTTGAATTTACTATGGCAGAGGATGTGGCCATTTGTCTTTTGCCCGCAGCTAGTCTCCTCCTTGACACAGATAGTTCCATAGTTCTTGAAGTGTAGTCAGCATGGTAGCCTTGTACATGGAAGAGGAGAGCTTACTTGGGCCTGTTGCATTTTGGGCTCTGAAAACCAAGATAAGCATCTTTTTCTCTCTGGTATTCATCAGGAAGCCAGTGCACTGATTGGAGCACAAGACTGATGTTCTCACAATGAATTGCATTGTTCAGTGGGCAGGTTGTCATATCAGCTTTTCCAGTGAGTATTTTCTCTTTACAGGTAGAAATGGGTGAATTGTTTCAGATGGATATCATTTATTTGAAAGGCAGTTTCAGTCAACCAGACACTATTTACCAATTTGACATGAATAATTTCAGCCATTCACAAAATGGGAATGGTGGAACTGCTGTTTTCCTCCTGTATTAGAACCTTTAGCCTAGTGGTTAGGAATCTTGCCTGGGCTGTGGGGGATGTAAGCTCACCTCCTGATTTTGAACAGACTAAAAACTGACTTCTGCAATCCACCAAATATTTCAGGTTCAGTTACACCCCCACACATTTTTTTCTGGAATCTTTCAAAAACTGCCACTGAACTAAATATAAACTATTCACCCAGCTGCATTCATAGATATAATAAAGTGCAGCCTTAGGATGACCAGACAGCAAGTGTCAAAAATCAGAATGGGGTGGGGGAAGGAGGGTAATAGGAGCCTATATAAGAAAAAGACCCAAAAATCAAGATTGTCCCTATAAAATTGGGACCTCTGGTCACTCTATGCAGCCTGGAAGACACAAATACATAGTTCACTATTGCCAAGTGAACAGCAGTTGAATTAGACTCTAATCTCATGGCCACCTGCAGATAGAAAGCTTCTGGGTTTTTTGGGTGCTGTTAAAGTTGATATATTCTGGATCAGTAAAGAGCTCTAGGACAATCAGATTCCAGGTGTCATAAATTAAGCAATGATGGTGACTGCCATCCTGGATTTCCAGATTAGTTTGGCTGATCAGAGGGGTTGGAATAAACTTCCACTTCCTTGGGGTTCTTATCTGAACCTTGAAGTCCACCAGTCACTACAAGCAACCCACCAACTTTGCAAGCTTGGACTTGGAGCAGCCATTTGTAATGGTTCTGACTGTGTTGCTGAGTATCATTTGGCCCATTTACTCTCCCTGGTTATGGTAAAAGGCTGAAATTCTAAATCTACCCTGATTGATGACGAATACAAACTCTGTTTAGGTTTGTATCTCTGGTTCAACAATACCTAGTTCAGAACCACCAAGTGGAAGACAGAGTCCACATCTGTTGTGTTTGCCAGTAGAAAATTGTTTGTATATCCATGCAGCTGTAAGCTGGGTCCCAGGTGCTTCTGGAAGATTGAAATGATTGTGTTCATATGAGAGGTAATACTAAAAAAAACAAAATTACATTTTAAAAGGAATATACTTTTTAAAATCTTTTAACCTTAGGCCTCCCCCAGTCATGCAGAAAAATCAGTCTTGATTAATCCACTGACCAAGAAAAAGTGAAAAGGAAAAATGGGAACCTGAATAAATGTCTGATTTTCCTTAAAGGATGTTCATGGGGGAAACTGATCAAAGCACCTAGATTTTCAGGGGGGCTATGGGAGAGAATGCAATTACCATGCCTCCCTTACTGTCAGTCATTTGCTAGAGCTTCATGGGGGAAGTTTCAGAGAGTTTGGCTGAGTTTTTTCTTACTGTTCCTGAAACACATGGTATGATGAACAATCCTTTAATGTAAGGTATCTGCAGCTGAACCACAGCCATCTGATTTTTTAAGAACTAGAGTAATAAAGCCCCTCTGCAGGTACAGCTGTGGCAGACTGGAAAAATAAGGAGTCCCCTGAGGCCAGGAAGTAGATAAAAATAGCAGCCGGAGGCAAAGAAGCCAGCTCTGTAAAGGAGGACTGGGAGCTAGGCTGGCGAGGAAGCTGAGGGCTCCTTGTAAATAGGGGCATTATGAGTTCGTTTTTGGCGTGCTTGTTGTTCAGGGGTGAGGATATTCTGGTTCCTTGCACTGCTGGGGAATGGTTAACTGCCTTTCACTGTTCTATCTTGAATTGTTGGGAACAACCTTATAAGCCAGCCCAGAAGCTCAGGGAGAGATTTTCAAAGGTAGAAATAGATATTAGATATTCCACTTCTGTTGATTTTTTTTCCCATGGTATCTAACTGCCCGTTGTGCCTTTGAAAGTCTTCCCTTAGTCTTCGTAGGTATATCTGCAAGGCAGTGTAAGAGCAGGGTTAGTTGTACTTGAGTTAGCAGACGTGGGTTTTTTAAACTAGGGGATGAGCATCTACACTCCTTTGTAACTCCAGGTTAGGAACTGTTGATCCCTGGGTCCAAACCTGTGGTGCCAGCATCTACAACTGCATTAGGCAGGCCTGAGTCCAACCATCTGTATCCCAGACTTCCCAGCACCCTTCCAAAATGAAGTCACAGGAGCCTTTAGTTGGTGTGGCAGGGTGGGAAAACTTGACTATCCACCAAACTTTTCTTGAGAAATTCAGCCTGTAGGATTGTGAATACTTCTGGTGGACTACCATGGCACAAGCCCAGTGGGCCTGTCTCTACACTACAAAGCAATAGGGCTTGAACCCTGGTCTCCAGCTTGACTCAGGCTCAGTCCTTCCACCTCCGTAGGGTTCTCAGAGCCAGTGTGGGATTTATATGTAAATGGAAGGGGAGTTAGGCTTGAGTCTGAGTTGAAACCCTGGAGTGGTTCTGCAATGTAGATGTGCCTATGACAGTCACCCTTTTTTTGGATCAAATCCTGTTTGCCATATTTAAGTCAATATTTCCCTTTAGAAAACAGGGCTTCATGAGTAAGGGGGAGAGGGGGATTTTGCTGCTGTTACAGAATGAGCTAATAATTGATGGCCCAAATTTCCTGCCATATAAATCAGCTGAGGTTTTGCTGCTAATTGCCCACAGGCTGCTAATGGCAAATGAAAAGTTCTTTGGATCCCTATATAAAGGTTAATGGGCTAGATCCTGTTGCCCTGATCAAATGAGATTTGCTTGAGTATGGGCTGCAGAATCAAGCCTATTGGATATTATAAGAGTGCCAACTTAGCTACAGTTAGTGAAGCATCACTACTTGTTGTTTTAAAGGTCAACTACTGAAGTGCTATAAAATCCACAGGTTTACTCTGATGGCTTTGAATAACACAGCCTTCTAGTTCTTGGAGAAAGGCCTCCACTATATTATTCCCAGCTCTGATTTTTATGATTTTATAACCAGCTAGTTTACACCTAGTTTATCTCTGATCCTGAGGACAGGTCAAGATGATTCCCTACATCATATTTGCAAGAGACTTTTCAAGTATAGTTTACTTAATGGTGTCAAGCATTATTCACAGAGAATATGTTCGCAATGGAGGAATTGTGGGAGATTGGAGGCCTTCAGATAAGCACCTAACATGTAGATAGTTATTCCAAATGCTCTGTCTAGCAGCATCTGGGTTTTACTCAATGTTGGATCAGATTTTTAAAGGTATTTAGGTGCCTAAATTTTTTAAAAATTTTGCCTTTGGCACTTCCATTTCCCGTCCTGCCTGAAACACAGGAAGTGGGGAGATGGATGAGAATGGAAAAGAAAAGTTGAGAGAACTTCTTAACCTTCTAGTGAGATTTGGATTCAGGTTTTGGGCCAAGATTGGGACTGGTTAAGCACCTGTTCACACTGGTTTGCCTTTGCCCTGTTTATAGCAAGCTTCATTCATAGTAGCAGAGAAACATTTTAGGCTCTGAAGCTGTTGAGATCTGCCCCATCTCACACTGCCATCTCATCACCACATTTCTTCTTTTGAACTGTAATACATGAAAAAGAGTCAAGTTGTCGAAAGTGTTTTCACTAAAAGCTTTTCTGTCCAAAAACCTGGTCCAGAATATCAGTAGTCCCACAAATTAATAAAAATGAACTCTGCATCAGATGCTTGGGTCAGGCTGTGAGCTGTGCTCATCAGAAGGTCTGAGAAGGGCGAGGAAGGTGGCTTGCAGTCTAAGTAGACAAGACATGGAGACTAGGGGAGAAAAGACCAACAAGGAGGTTAAGTGACTTGCCCAAGGTGTCACAGCAGGTCAGAGGCTGGAAGGAGGAGAAAACCTTAATACTCCGGACTCCCAGTCCAATGTCTGAGTCTTGAGAGGTTTTGCCAATGACTCAGGATTGCTGGAGTGCCAGTCATGCCAATCACACCAGTCACACCTCCACCTGCCCCAGAACATCCTTACAATGGGGGACAGGAGCAGGGGGAGCATAGATCCCATGTTGACTTGATGCTCTCAAGGGAATGCCTAGCCCTGGCTGTTGAAGCCAGATTTCCATACTCTTTGCAGCACCTGAATAAGGTGAAAAGAATGGGGTTGTGCCATGAACCTGCCTTGTGTTTTGTTTCAGCGGTCAGATAACACACACATAACCATACAGAGCTGGGAGAATATGCGTGGTTGTATTCTGCACACACCCTCCCATATTAGCTCTGTTAGAATCTCTAAGGCATTTTGCAGGGAATCCAGTGCTGGTCGTGCCATACTTCTCACTTTCGTTCTGAGTTCAAAGCCAAACACACACATGAGGTGACATGCAAAAATACCTTTGCACATTGATACAAATGCAGGGGGAATTTTATTTTAACAAAGCATGAAAGAACTGAGTCTCTTGCTAAGCAGATCAACTCGTCCCTTTTATACCAAAAAGGATTCAAAATAAGGAGCTGATAATACAGGCTTTATTTTGTGGGAAATGAATTAGAAAGACCTTAAGTGAAAGAACTATTTCATTTGGGCATTTCATTGGCATATAACAAGACATTAGTTATACGGCAGCAAGTTAAAATATTATTTAAAGTTAATTCATATTTTTAGCAGATAATTTCTAATTAACTTGCTGTAGTTATCTTGTTAAATGTCAATTAAATCTCAAAGCATTCCTTACAGGTTTCCTGTATTCATAAAATGTAATTATGCAGCTATTGCTCATATAGTCTTTATTGCTGGTAAAATCTTCAGCTAAATACATTTCTAAATGCTGCTTATACATTACTTAGTGCTCTATTTATGGAAAAACAATTATTGATCATGATCAATTGTCACATTACTTTTTAATAAAATGACTGCATTTGATTATTTAATGTAAAGTATGACCAAAAATTTAGCCAAAATTGATCTCCCGTTTATAAGTAGTTTATAAAGAGTTAATACATGTTTATGTAAATAATTCATTGGTATGTATTCAGCATATCAATAGATTGCTTATAGTTATGGGTTATTATCTATAACATCTTTCACTGATGGGCTTATAATAGTTGAAATGCAAACATATCTAATCATGCTGATAACATCAGTTAATCATTTATTAATGCTTTTTAAGCCATTTATAACTGGAACCTTCATAAAAGAGTGACCAACTGCTATTCTTGACATAAGGATGGATGAAAGACAGGAATATAATTCAGAAGTTTTGGTATTCAGCCCTGTCTCTGCCACAGGTGTTGTCTGTGTCACTGGTAAAATCACTGTACATCTATTGTGTTTCTCACAGGAACATTAAGAATCAGTTTATTAATAATTTGTAAAACATGTTGAGCTCCCCAGATAGAAAGATGGGATAATTATTATGAAGATGTTAGCAATACAAATCTCATTAGCACCATGGGGAATGCTGTGGTGAAAGCCTCCTGCCTTCAGAAAAGTCTATACTCTTAATGGGAAGTAGTATGTTATGTGATTGATTGATTATCTCCAATCAAAGGCAAAGGAGGAGACTGTCAATGGCACAGAGGTTAGTTAGATGCCCCACTCCCATTAAAAGGTGGCTGACCCCCATTTGTGCCTTAGCAAATCTCAACCTGAAAACAGAACACAGACGGTGCTGAAAACCAGACTACTGCTGTATTATAGGTGCATGTAATTAGACAACCACAGAAACCCAAATGTTTTTATCTACATTGGGGATGAATATGGCCTCTTAAGAGGAATAATTATTATAAAGGTGTTTGCAATGCAAATCTCATTAGCATCAAGGTGAATGCTGTGTCTTCATGTTTGTCATTTATTTTACTTTTTCCCCCTTGGATCATCATGATCTTAGAAAGCAAGCAAGGTGTACTAGACTCACATTTTCTTCCCCTCAGTAATGTTGAGCAAATAGTATCTCTAAACATCTCACAAGCAATCATCCACTCTCCATGTCTTTCTGGTTTGTATGATATTTATTCGTATATCAACGTTATTTGAGGCTTGGATCTTCCATTTCCCTTGCCAGTCTCTTAAGCATCTGTGTTTATATTGATGTTATTCAAACAATGATCTTCTTCCCTTGTCAGTTTATATTGCATGTTTCACATATTACAATCTTATTCAAACAAGAATCATTGTCTGTTTCTTTCCCATTTGTGTGTTTTCTTTTTACTACAAATAGTATTTAAATTAAATATTTTATTGTTTTTTCTGTATGTCCTTTTGTTTCCCAAAGCAACAAATTCAATAGATCTGGGGAAGAGAATCAGTATGACACTTGGTAGTCCTTAAAAGGATCTCATCCTGTCCCGGGAGGAAAGGCTTTGTATATTAGAGCTGAAACAAGGGGGAAATTATTGGAAGCAAGTTCCTTTAGGGACCTTTTTGTGTGTATACCATGGGCAAATACTCAGACACAGAAAAAGCAAACTAGGGAATCCACCGAGTTTTCCACAGCGCTAATAGAAACAATTTGTAGCTTTCATCCTCTTCCACTTTAAATGGATTTTTACTCTGAGTTCGTGGCATGGATGGCTTCCGGAAATGTTGATATCATAAAACATTCCAGGATGCACTCAGTAGCCCAGATTCCCCAACCTGATGGCTTTTAAGAAGAGGTTAGACAAACGTCTGTCAGGGATCGTTTAGGTATATACTAAATCCTGCCTTGAGAGGAGGGATGGACTAGAAAGTTGTCCAGCTCTCCATTTCTATGATTCTATAAAATGAACCAATGGGTTAAAAGGAGAAAATGAAACTCCACTGATGTCAATGAATAAAACCGGATGATTTAATAGTATATTTTAAGTGGAATGCAAGTCACAACATGCTTTGGCTATAAAGCTGTGGAAAACTGCAGATTCCTACACATTAGGACTTCTGTCTGTGCCCAATGGCTGGCTGGCTTAATCTATTTCTGTCTAAACAAATTTCTCTCCTCTCTGTCAATGAATTAGATCTGACACTGGACATTTTCTTTTACCACTGTGCCTCAGTTTACCCATCTGTATCCTACCAGTTATATCCCCCTTAGGATACTGTAAGGTTTAATTGTGCAAAGTTGAGGGATAAAAAATTGCTTTTGCATATTTATTAGCATGCATCCAGGCAGGACTGGCACATTCTGAGTCTGAATGAGTTTTTCTTGGTTCCTTTATTCCAAAACAATCTTCTGCCCCATTCACGTGCAGTTTAATCTCCAGAAAAACTCTTTCAGTAAGAGCACGCTCACAACTACCTCTCAACATTGATGGTTTTATAACTGGGAGGATCTCTTCTCTACAGTTCATTACAAATGGGAAAAAAAACCCCAAACTTGGGAATAATTACAATTGGCAAAAACAAACCCTTCCAAGCTAGAGGAGTTTGTCACTGCATATAAATGAGAAGCAGTTTGTAACCCTTTTCCTGTTGCTAATCATACATTTTACCACTTAAGCTGCCAGTTTGTGTATCTGATTTTTTCCATTGATTCCATTCTGCTCACCTCCCTCCCCTTCTGGTTTCCATTAAACTGGTCTGCAATTTTTAAAGGCATCATTTTTTTTACTCTTTCAAACCCCGACACCAGTGGGATTGGTATTGCTTTTATGCTGTACTCTTTGTCAATGACTGCCTTCACCACCCTTTGACAATTGATCATTTCTGTTGGAAGGGGCTTTTACCCCACACCCTGTTTGCCTTTCCTGATCAGTTTGTATCATTCGTTTGTGACTACTGATCCTGTATGAGCTGTAACCTAGTTTTCAGTCAAACTCTAAGTGCTACAGAGCCTGGTCCCCACTGGTCTAATTCCATTGAGATCAGTGGAATTAATCCTAATCTACAACAGTAGTGCATGTGAGAGGAGAATAGACCCAAGATATATCTGTGTAAAACTAGCCCTCCAAAAGGAAGATCTTATCTGCCTTAGCTAGGTTGTATCTCTGTACAAAATGAGATTATCTATATTGTTAGTGTGTGTGTTCTCATCTACTTTCAGATTACTCCAGCAACTGGGCTTCCATCTATATCCTTGGGAATATAACACATTGCTCAGATACCACAGTCATGGGTGTGTAGGTAGGTGACTTGATAAAGAGCTAAGGAAACCTTGGATCAGATCCTGTTTCGTTGAGAGAGAGTCTGGCAAGGCCAACAGATTTTCTCTTCTAGCCTTTCAAAGTGAACGGTGAGGTCTTCAACTTCCATGGGGACTGCTACCCAAGATGAGGTATAAGGAATAATGCTTTAATAATGTCTCAGTAGAAGGATGAAGCTGATGTCTGCGGTCCAAGTACAATGGAAACTGGAAGCCTCTGCTGGGAAATCTGACTCCAGTTTACTAGACAACTGTCGATGCTAGTGCCTGACAGAGAATGGGATAAAGCAGCAGTAAGTGTCCTTTGGGGAGCAATCACACCCTAGCCACGGGGGCAGTGAGGATGGACTAGATCTAACAAATCTCTAGCCCCTGTAATTTCTATGATGCTGTGATGGTATTGCCCAGCACTGCTGTAAAATGATTTTTATGGTCAATAAGAGAAGGAAACAAGGAAAGGAAGAGCATGCTATATATAAAATGAGAGCCTCAGGGCCTGAGGGTAGCTTGAGATGCCTAGCATTTTAGGGGACTCCAACGGGCAAGAGGTAAGCCTACCCAAACACACTAGTTTGGGAAGAGCTCTTAGATACAAACAGAGCTGCTCTCCAGGTCTGCCAACCTTATGAGCCAAAAATAAAAATAATTAAGATCAAGGGAATGAAATAAACCAAGCCTCATGAAACTTGAATAAGAATCTATGCTCACTGTGCTCCCTTAGGAGCCATATTATATGGTGCATGGAGGTGTGTTATGTACAATCATTCAGACATACTGATGGGAGGGCGAAATTTAACTGGGTAAGATGGAAGTGTATGCATTCATATAGCCACAGTTAAGCAAGATTCTTAAGCTGTGCTTAATTTTGAGCATGTCAGCAGTCCCATTTAAGTCACCTGTTGGAAGTCAGGCACTTATTTAAGTACTTTGCTAAATCAAAATCATGGTCATCGTGACTTGTGGATTGGAAATGCTTTAGATCCTGTCTGGTCCTTGCATTGTCATTCTAATAGCATTTGATGATGATGACAGTTAATTTGTTGAAGATTGGGCAGGAAGTCACATAAGTGAGTTATGAATGCTCAGGATTGAAGATGAGCTGAGCACTGAAGTGTCGCTGCTCATGTTCAGCTTCAACCTACAAGGACAAGACACTGGACTCAGCTAGGATGCCACTTATTTATTGCTGAATAAATTACAATTTATTTTTGTCATGGTTGCCCATTTGCATGCCTGACACCTCAGCCTGATCTCCTGTGGTAATGATTTGAACAGACAGGATGAAAATGCTTGATTCCTTCCCGAGGCCCAACGATGAAGGAAGGATAGTAAAACCACCTTTGCACAATTAAACATGAAAGGAAACTGCATTGTGGCAGGAAGGAGGAGTGCTCTGCTTAAGATTCAGAGCTGGGTTTTGCCAGGCCTTGGGGCTGGGTGGTCATGTTGTCGGTTTGATAGCACTGAGGCCAGCATTTATCATGACATGTCTGAAGTGGCTAAAGCCCATGACCCACATATGCTCTGCCTCCAACACTGTGCATGCTTCTGTCGGTAATATTACCTTTTTCAGTGTTACTTGTCATGTGCGCTGTGACCCCCCCTCTGCAGAGTGACAGTTCAGCTGGAGGTCTGCCACAAATAGACATGGCAGGACCTGTAGCCATGCTACTAGAGTGGATTTTAGGGAAACAGCAGTGGGATGTTGTTCTCTGCCTGTGTTCTCCCATGCCAAGGAGGAAGTATAGACACACGATCCAATAGAGCTGAAGTGTTTCGGCATTAGTTTTTTCTCTTCTATGCCAGGGATTTTCAAGAGCCTAAGGGAATTAGGTACCCAAATCCCATGTAAATCTAATGCTTAAGGCTCCTTTGAAAATCCCACCTATGTGCTTTATGGACGCAAAGATGTGCAGATCTGAGTGGAATCACCAGGCTGGAACAACAGGTGGTGTTGCAAGTAGGATGTGAGATGTACCAACAGAGCAGTCTGGGGGCCAAAAACTGGAATAGCAAGGGGTGGAGCAGATGGGAGTGGAGGTGCTTCAGAAAAACCGGGATATGGCAAGAATCTAGCAGTTAAGGATAGAGCTGCAAGTGTGGTTTGCATAGCACCTGCCCACATCACCCCAGCTGGCAGTCACTACCAGTTCGATTACTATTAGATGTGCTAAAATTTTCACCTCCCTCCAAAACTGGAAGAAGAAAGTGAATGTTACATGGATCCAGTGTGCTCATCATGAATGCAAGAACACATCCCAGTCAAAATATTCTCTCTGAATACTTTCAGAGTAAGAGGCAAGAGGATAATCAGATAAATCCATCAATAGGAGTCAGCTGGCTGCCAACACATGTTTTAAAAATCAAATTAGGATCTAATGGTATGCATAGCCTCCATATCAAATTATGACATTATTGGCAAAGACTAGGAGGTGACACAATTTAGTCTTCCTACCTCTCCAGATAACAGATGAAGCAATCCTAAATGGAATACGAAGCAATTTTGTAATCAAGTGCCAGCTTACACCATATTCACGTGGCTCAGACAAGGACTCTAAAAGGAAGACAATTGCTTTCTATTTTCTTTGTAAAAAAAAAAAAAAAAATCCTGATTTTAACTTTTTAAAATGGTTAGTTAATTTGCTGGTGAAAATGGCCAGATTGACACCCATGCAGATTGACCTCATCTGTTTACAGACTAGTTTTAACATAGAGCAAGCTCTCCCCATGTTTACCACCCCAGTCCACTCCCATCACCAGTAAAATGGTTCCACTTAGGCTTGGAGGGATTGCCATGGGGAGAGGAGTCTGACTCACACCTGAAGTCATTTATCCCAGGGCCAATGATTGTGGTGGTCTGGTCAGTTCATTTCATACAGGGACCCCTGTACAACTGCAGAGATGGTAGCCAATGGGATGTTTGGCTCACAATGTTTGATATACCCATAGTTTGTTACACCTGTAGATAAGCTGTTATAGCTCATTCCCACTGACAGGACAGCAACTTTCTCTCCTCTACGATTTTTGTATCTTAAATTTAACATCTTTCTGGACAGGGGGAAAATAATCAAGGCTCTCTCTCCAAGGAATGTCATGTAAGGTATTTGTCATGTAGCTGATTGCACTGTACCATGCATGCTTGCTCAGGAAGTGTCTAAGGTTCAAGGGAGCATTCAGGTTTTAGGAAATCTGTCTGAACTGAAACGCTTGAGAAACATGACTACCAGAGACAGACCCCAAACCTAGATCTCAGATGGGAACATCTCAGGAGACTGAGGAAACTTGCTCAGGGTACAAATTTCATAGCTTACCCCTATTTCTCTAACTCAGGTCTGAATGTACTGAGACTTAGGAGATGCTTAAAAACTTGGGCCCAAACTTCATAGCACTGGGCCATTTCTAAGTGAAACAGGTGGGTGAATCAGGAGATGGCCAATGACAGCATGGACTGTGGAAGTTGAACTTTCCTCTCATTTCTGCAAGAAAACTCTGAGACAAAGTGTAATTGTATCTGTGCCATCATGGATTGAACCCATGATTTTCAAGTGCTAAAACATTACTCTCAGCTGCTTGAGGTACACTCCTCTAGATGGTAGTTACAGTGGACTCGTATCCTCTGTGTTCTAGCCACTTAAGGAGACACAGAACATACAGAACAGTGCTGTCCAGAGACTTATTTATATGGTGAAGGCACATGGCTGGAAGAAACTGGCCCTATCACCATCTCTAACATGCCTCTAATATAGCTAGAGGGCTTCAGAGCCTATGAGGCCTATTTGTCACTTTCCAACAGCCCTTAAATAAAAATAAATTGCATTTCAATAGCTGAAATAAAAAATAAGTACATGCTGCTCATAACACACATCCACCAGACAACCGCATGAAGATGCAGGTCAGAGCAGATTGTGTTTAATGTGTCACGTATTGTGGACTTCCTGAGTAATATGAGAAGAAAGAAGCAATAATGAAAGCAGGAACATCTGGGGACATTTTTCTGTGAGTGAAAGGTCAGAATGGATCTTTTTAAATATTGAGGATCTGGTCTTGTATACGTTAGTTAAAACTTCCAGAGATGAAGGCCAGGCCTTTAGTCAGACTACTCGGTTGGGGGAAATAAGTGGTGGTTATGGAGAACAAGGGGGAAAAAAAAAAGCTGTTACAGTAAATGGAGCAGGATGTCCCCGGTTTCCTGAAACCTCCATTGTCTTTATCTGGAGCCCTATTTGAGATCAGCAGGGCTCTGCATGTGTACAAGTTTCTGGCCATAGGCCATATCTGCTTGTGGGATTGTTCCCTGCATGTTCACATCAGACTGCCCTCCTGTGTGATGGGAGGAGATGGCTGTAATTCCTGAAATTTTGTTCCTGCTATGACTCTAATAATCTTGCTTGTGTTGGTTCCAATACAGTTCTCTCTGCTAATCTGACTGTGACATGTTCAAATGGTGCAATGTGAAAGGGATTTAATAGCGTCACTGCAGCCAGGCAAAACCCTCTGATAATCCAGGGCTTTAATTAGGTTACTGAGGACCTGTTACAAGTGGGTCCAGCACTAAGTTTTTAAACATGTCCCATGACTCAGTGATGACTGTAGTGTATATGAAGCCTTAAAGACAACAGTCAAGCTAACCAAGTAGTCCAAGTATGCTGAGTTCCCTGAGGCAGAGCTCAGGAAAGTTTATTTGTAGGCTTTTCTGTCATGTGCGTCACCCCAGTATCTAAGTGGTTCACGGATACGGATAGGTTGAATGTAACACCGGAATGTGAAATAGTATTGTCCTTGTATTATAGATGGGGAGGCGAACATCCTCTACCCATCCTTGTTTGTTTAGCCTGCAAGGCCCAGATCCCTAGGGATTTAGGTATTCAGGTATCTGGGCCTAAGCTGTTGGGGTCAGGGAATTTTACTATTTCTGCAGAGCAGCCAACACAATGGTTGGGATCTCTTGGTGCCTCTGTGATAAAAATAATAATGGGATTAAGAATCAGAGGGGTAGCCGTGTTAGTCTGGGATTGCAGAAGTAAGAGTCCTGTGGCACCTTAAAGACTAAAGTATTAGAGCTTAAGCTTTTGGGGGCTAATACCCACTTCGTCTGATGCATGCAGTGGGTATTAGCCCACGAAAGCTTAAGCTCTAATACTTTAGTCTTTAAGGTGCCACAGGACTCTGTTACTAATGGGATTATGCCTCATGAGAAAAGTGACTGGCCTAGGCTCAGGAAGAGAGCCGTGATCTGAGTCCCAGCCTAGCATTTTAACCACAAATCCACCCTCCCTCTCAGCAAGCTCTCTGATTAGGATCTCAGTGAGGTCATTAAACCTCAGATGAGGCTGGCTCTTTTTTTATCCCAGACTGTTCACACAATTCAATTAAAAACAAAATCAAACATATCTGTGCATATATTAGTGACACTGCTTTGTTTCCTGTATGCCATCAGCTCTCAAAGTGATTGTAAAATCCAGACATCTTTCCCAACTCCACACAGACTAGGCCAGGAGCTCTGTGACTGAATGGCAGCAGAGAATGATTTGCCAGCTACAGGCAAGAGGTTCCAACTCACTGGAACTCTGATTATATGCTCTGGTGCTTCTTAGAACAACAGAAAGTAGTGTGACTCCATGAAATACTAAGTACAAAATAAACCTCACATGTGTTTCACTTGTACCCAGTGGAATCTGATAGCCAATTTAGTTCCTGTGTCCCACTTGTCTGTTTGAGATGGTCATCCGGAAGCCACAGTTGATGTGCACTGCTGATTACACATTCATAGCTTTTGTCAGAACAAATAAGCCATAAACACAGGAGACCTGGCTGTGGTAACATAGACAAAATGAATGCATGTTTCTAAATCCATGTCCTGGCAGCACAATAGGAGCAGACACTAGTGCAGGCCTTCAGACAACTTGACTAGCTAAGTCTGCAGTTAGGAGTCCAAATGAGTTGGAAACACATTTTTGTCCTTCCTTAGCTCTGCTTTGTTCATTCTGCTATAGTAAGGTCAATGTAACACACAGTCCCATATGGATAACATGGGGCTCCTATCTATAGAGAAAACAGTAGTTGTGGTAGAGCCATACTTTGCTCATTTGTCACACCAGATAATGTTTGCAGTAAGGGGGATGTGCTTGTCTCCGCTTCCTGCAGCTCCCATTGGCCGGGAATGGCAAACCACAGCCACTGGGAGCTGCGGGTGGCCGTGCCTGTGGACAGTCAGTGTAAACAAACTGTCTCACGGCCTGTCATGGATTACCCTGACAAGTGGTGTGTGGCCCACAAGCTGCAGGTTGTCCACTGCTGATCTAGGACTTAGAGAGGTAATAAGTTGGCCCACAGAAATGGCAAGAAGAGGAGGCAGACAAGGGGACAGTATAGACAGCTGTGGTTCCATAAGTTGATGATCATAGTGGTTGAAGGGGTCATAGATTGTTGCTGGGCTATTCTGGGTCAGACAGTAGTGATCTGTAGACATGGCGAAAGGATAAGTTGTAAGGAAAGATTCAAAGGAAGATAAAATACTCCCCTCCTGTCCACCAAAATCTAGGGGAGATTGGTGAACCTCTTATACAGGAGGTCAAATACTAGATCATCATAATGGCCCCTCTGGCGTTGAAGTCTGACTCTATGATCTGATCATAGTTTCAGCTCCTAAAATATTCCTTTGTTTTATAAAATTCAGATCTATCTATCCTTAGTATTTTTTTTAGATTTCTAAATACATGACTGTTAAGCCCGGATTTTGACTGCAAAGCTAAATGGATATAATTTGGCAGATAAACTACATTTAAAATTAAAGATATAAACTTGTTCACTGAGATGGGGAGAAATTTTTAAAGTTCCATTTACAGTATCTCCAAATTAAATTTTAGCTAATATAACTACACTAAAGATTTCTATGTAATATTCTGGAATGTAAGATCTGCAATAGGTTTCACAAAATGTAGGCTACAGCTACATAAACATGCCCCAAATAAATGGAGGGAGAGAGCAAGCAAGCCATCTGTGAATGCCCCTTAATTTTTTCTGCTCTGCTGACAATAGACATAAATAATAAGTGTTGCACAGAAATCATTCTAACAGTGGCAAATCAAATAAATATATTAAACTTGACAGCTTAACTACAAGGGGGCCATTTGTACATAATGCCCAGCTGCTTCTGTCAGGGTGAATTTATATGGATTTGCATTAGAGGGAGCTGTTAGCTAGGTTAGCAGTTTCACTGATAATATTTTTCCACTCTTTTTGCACTAAGTGCATCCTGTTTATAACAGGTTTTAGCAACACTCTAAATAATGCTAAGTATTTAAATTCAAAATTAAAGTTGAAATTTCAGTTTCTTTACATATCCGTTGACAAATAACAAATCAATCCCCTTGCTTGCAAATGGTCCTTAGATTGTGTGTGGTCGATTTCATCATCTATTTACTTAGCTTCTTAATGTACATGTATATACTTCCTGTGTGACCCAAGCTATTAAAGTGTTTCAAAGAAGATAGTTTTACTAAGGGGAGTCAAATACTCTTTAAATCATTTCAGGCTGAGAGTCGTCATTCCTAATACAAATAATGGTGGTTAACATTTTTAATATCTTCAATTATATGGGATCCAAAAAGACCTTAAACTGAAACTACTGAATCACAAGAACAGCTTCCTATGGCACATACTGTGGTAATCAGTAATCTGCCTATTGTGGTTCAATTTTTTATAGTGAGGGTAATTAACTATTGGAACAACTTACCAAGTGCTGAGGTGGATTTTCCATCATGGCAGTTTTATAAATCAAGACAGTATATTTTTTTCTAAAAGAGAAGCTCATGTACAAACAGGAATTAATTCAGAGCAATGTAACATCTGATTAAAATATGACCATTGTGACAAAGCTCCAAGTCTGTACTTGTGGGTCCTGCGCTTCCTGGCAGATTTAGGGGCCTCAAACTCATCTAGGCCCCAGAGTGACCTCCCTTTCTCAGTATAATTGGCAAGAGTCACCACCTACTGAGTTACCTTCATCACAGGCCAGTATGGAAGATGGAAAAGGGGGGAGCCCGGGCCCGCCCTCTGCTCCAGACTCCAGCCCAGGGACCCTAATGGTATCAGCTAAGATGGCTGACCTTTTAGGCACAAAACACAATACAATTCCCTGGGCTACTTCCCCACAGCAGTCCTTGCTGCTTCAAACTCCACTTCACCCTTACCTCAGGGCCTCCTTCCTTCTGTATGATATGTTGTCCACCACTCAGCCTCACCAACAGCATAACTTCCTTCCACAGCCCACCTGACACCCACAGCCCACCTGACTAACTGGGAGGTTTTTATCTGGTTTCAGCCAGTCCCTGATTGGCTTCAGGTGTCCCAATTAGGCTAGCTGTTTCTACTCCTTTCTAGAAGGTTCTTAATTGGCCCCAGGTGTCTTGATTGGTCTGGAGTAGCCTTTGTTTGGCTATCCAGGGAACAAGGTCCTGTACCTCCTGAGGCTGATATACCTGCCTTCCAGCACTCTCCTATATCCTTCTGGTCTGACTCCATCACACCATATAGATCATTGTTGCAACCATTGTTATATATTTGCAACAAATCTTGAACAGAATGTGGCATGTAACATGTCTATGGAAAGGTTCTGATTTGCTGAATATGATTATGCTATTTGTAGGCAAGTATCATTTTTGTATTTGAAGTTATGAGCATTTTGGCTCTAGACCTGGATTTCAAATGTTTGCTCATGGGGTAATGCCCACAAGGTAGTGAGCCAGCACATCTTGGAGGGACTATTTAAATTAAGTGGCTCATCAAGAAACACTTAGCAGACAGTGGACCAAGGGAGACACCCATCTACGCTGAATAAGCTGTGCTGCAAATGCGTGGGGTGTAGGTAATTTCCTGTTGTGACTAAACAAAATTATGCATGGACATGACTTGCCCATGTGATTGCAAACCCCATCTTTTACCTATAATTTTCCACTAGCTGTGCTGAGGGCTTTGTTTGAAACAATGGGTTTCCCTCCACATGGCAGAAGCTATAAAAGGCCCTAGAAACCCCTTCATTTTGCCCCTTTCCTGCTCCGACCTCTGGACTATGAACTTGTACTAATGGGAATATTATAACCAATGGACTTACTATTTCTGTACTGAGGGGAAGGATGGTCTTGTGGCTCTTCCATAAGAATGGAGAGAAGGGTGTGTGTTTCAGCACAAGGCAATTCCCAGCTTTCCTACAAACTATCTGTGTGACCATGGGTAAATCACTCATCTTCTCTGTGGGTAAAAAGGAGATAATGGTGATACTTATTACCTCCTACATGTAATTAATCTGTAGGTTAAATATACCCCCCACCCTCCCGAGAGAGCCCATACTAAGACCTCAAAATAGGGCTTGAGAGAGACTGCAGGGTTGCCTAAACCCAGCTGTGGCCCTTCGTGTAACGGTGATTTGAGATTGTCAAGTGGAAGGTCCTATAGAACTGCACTAGAATTGTGTAGCAGTAAAAATGTTGTTGCAGTGATATTACTGTAGTGTTGCATGCTCAGAGAAGGGTCAGCCCTGTGACAAGCCATCAAATGTGACCAGATCAGAGTTTTCTTCTCCCTCAGATTCTCATTAATGTTAAGACATTACTCATTCTGGGCGGACTATACCATCCCTCACCAGAAAGTTAGAACAGCTAAAGATCCCATAAAGCCTTCAGGGAAGCAAGGTGGGTAATGTCCAGTCACTAATGAGCTTTGCATTACAGCATAATGCCCCACCATACAATAAAGCTGAGCAGCTGACTCTGTTGTTTAGAGATACAGGACCGAGGTGCTTTGGCAAAACCTTTTGAGGCTCAGGACTGGAACATCCAGAGGATGTTGCAGGTCCCAGTGGAGGTGCTTTGGTAAAAGTGTGTGGCTCAGAAGTGGATGAGCAGATGTGGATGCAGGTCAGAGCTGAAAGGCTGAGAGAGAAGCTTGGGGGTATTAGCAGAGCTCTGTGGTAGTAGCTCTCCATGACTTTAGGGAGTGCTGGCAGGCCTTCATTTTCATTAGTAAAACTGATTCCAAATTTGATTTAGGGGGGTAAAACAGAGTCTTTTATCTGACTGATAAGAACCATATGTAACGTAAATATTGCAAGTGTCAAAAGTTTCTGAAATGGGAAGCAGGAAACTCGCTTATTTTTATTATATGAGAAGATGAGCTGGTTTTTTTCCAATTGGATAGCTGCAGTAATAGAAATATTATCCCGACGCCAAGCCTACTCTCAAACCTAATAGATTTGCAACATTTTAATGCTGATTTCAGGAAATATGGCTCGTGTAATTTGCATCCAGACATCAGGAAGTCACGCATTACCAGAACATTTCATCTTCTGCCAGGGTGAAACCCAGACAAATAACAAATTCTGACTCGTTCTCAGGTAAAAGCGTTTTTAGAAAGTTGACTGTAGGAACTGTGACGTTCTGCTCTAGCCTGTAAATTATGAACACTGGGAAGTTCAAACTATTCTATTATACCCTTCAGTAGATAGTTGGCTGGTGCGACTTAAAGCACTACAGGCCCAATTGATCCTGACTGCTAGACGCAGAAGGGGTTTGCCTGTCCTGATGCATCTTCCCCATATTCCGCCATAGCCTTTCTGCTGGTGATGCTTGGGGCTGGGGCACTATGGCTCCCAGGGGCTGGGCGAAGTTGGGAGGGGAGCCACTGTCTGTTACATTTTCTCCTGCTGAGATGCTGCCAAAGATGATGCAGATAGATGAAGAGAGGGCAGAGAAGAAGAGTAGAGGAGCCAAGCCTTTTGTAAGACTTAAAACAATCATCCCTAACTCTTTCCATTCGTAGATCTAGGCAAAACCATTTCTCTTGAGTCTCCTTCCCTCTGTATCTCCCCCTGCCGCCACACACACACATTCATGGGCGTGGCAAGCAGGAGATGGGGTTTCTCAACCCCATGAACATGGGTCCCACTCCTGCTCTGATAAAAATTTTGGGTGACCCCAGGCCATGGGCAACTCATGGGAGGGACACAAAGGGGGGCATCAGATAATGGGGGGCACGTGACCCACCACATGACTCTCCATGTGACTTCTTCCCCATCCCATGTTACTGGGGCGGGGGCTCTGTCCTCCCACTATGCCAGATACTGATAACTGGTGAAAGGAGGGCAGCCCCATGGCAGGAGCTCCTGCGACACAGCTGTATTGCCCCCATCCCTTCCCCGCAGCTGCATCTTCTGGGGCCGGGGCTGGGGGTGGTACTGGTACTGCTGCGCCTGAGGAGCTACTGGTGTGGGCGTTGCTCTTGGGAGGAGCGGCCCAATGTTATGTTCCTTTCACCACTGCAGTTCCTGGGAGAGCTGGCAGCCCCACACCATCAGCTCTTCTGGCACGGCTGTACTGATACCACCCTCAAAACTGTTCTCCGTTAATTTTCCCCAGTGGTGTAAAAAGAAAAGGATGGCAATAACAATATTTTCCTCCTTCCCAGGGTGCTGGGAGGAGCAATTCTTTCATGACTGCATAGCAGTTTGGCTTCCCCATATGGCAAGTGCCACATGAGTACAAAGTAGTCATATAGCATTAGTACTGGTAATAAAAAATAGATGAGCTAATAACTGAACTTGGTGTTCTGCCATCTACTTCGCCGTGAAACCCAACATGGTCTCTGACCCCAGTTCATCTCTGGTATAACTTAGAGTCAATGCATTTGTACTTGGGGCAAGCCTAAATCTTTATATGTAACACACAGAGCCAGACGTGTTAGCTTCCTTATTCTAAATGTTCTTGTACTTGCGTAGAACAAAAAATAAACCTGATGGGTTTTGGGTCTGGCTATAGGAGATTGTTAACAGGGGTGTGAAATCTTTCACCTGTAAGCTAATGGATTGTATAAAGCCCAAGAACTTTATATAGTTTCATAGAATTTAAGACCAGAAATGACCATTAAATCATCTAGCCACTAAATTACACCAGTGCTGAGACCAATGATTTCAGTTAAATGAAAATATTTCAGTCCCCAGCAGACTGAACAGTTTTGTGTCACAGAGAACAGGAGAAGAGGAGTGGCCAATACACAAGGCCCCTGTCATGGCAGGGAATTGATCAGATGAGAATTAATGACTGTGGCCCAAATTCTGCCGTCATTTCTACCCATGCAGCCTTGCTGGCATTAAAAAGGGGTTGGCCCTAAAAACTGTTCCTGACTGATAGGTGTTGATGAGGCTCTTGAGCTCTCTGTTGGGGGAGACATGTAGGAAGTTTGTGCTGTGATTAAGTCAACAATCTTTATTCCAAGTATAAACAGATTTGCAGTTTCCAGGGCTGTCAGTCATGACCCTGTGATGAACAGTAAAGATAAACTTAAAAAATAAAGGTCAAACAAGTGGAGAAGATGGTTCCTCGATGCTGTTATTTCAGGCCATCCTGCTGTCTAAGCAAAACTACACAGCTTTTGCCAAGGCTAAGCAGATAGCAAAAATGCTTTTATTCTCCCTCACTCCTCCGCTGTTTGGCACTTTGATTGCAGTACATAACTGCAGCAGGCTAAACAAATGTAACATGCGTGTAAGATCAGGGAGTTTGTAAAAGGTAACATGACAGAAACACCACTTGGCTGTCAAGGAAAATAAAGGCACCTGGGCAGGGGGTGGGGGCAAGAGGTGGAAAAATCCAGCCATTCACTATACAAAAGGGTTGAACTTAAAAGCATCTTGTAAGCAATACTTTAATTTCTCTGAGTAGAACTGGGAGGAAAATAGTTTTCCCGTTCCTCAAAGCTTTGAATGTATTGGGAAATGTTCCTGTTGTGGACCAGGGTGAACAGTTAAAATCATTTTTTTGCAAATCAAAAATCCATATAAAATTTTAGTTTCAGACAATCAAAATGAAACATTTTTGATAGTTCTAAAAAATCATTTCAACTGTGACTTTTTTCTTTTTCAACCTTTTAAAATCTAAATTTGCTATCATTTCTAAACAAGTTGTTCTGAGTTGAAAGTGACTTTTTGTTTTGAAAAGGTTGAAACTGGAAATATTTTTCCCCAATATTTTTTGAGTCGGGAGATCGGTCAAACTGACTCAGTTTTGTGGAAAAATTTTGTTTTGCTTAATCAGCCTTTCTGGGCAAAAGGAAAAGTTTTGTTGAAATTCTCAGCCAGCTCTGCTGTTGTCAGGACTTGGGATACCCATTTCCATGCAGAGATTTTCTACTCCGCCTTTGCACTGGTGATTGAATAACATCACTCAGGCAGCTACTATATTTCTTTACATGGAAAACTAAGGTGAGGAAAGGACTTAAATTATAAGGTCTTTGGGGTAGAGGCTGTTTTTTATTTTGTTTTGCACAGTGCGGTCCAGGTGCAGTTGCTGCCAGAATACAAACAATTAATAATGTAGGGCCTATTTTTCAGAGCTGCTGAGCACCTACCATTCCATTGAGCTGGACTTAAGGGTTCTCACCAGTTCTCAAAAGCTGGTCATCAATAAATTTTAGTTCATTTTGTAACCCACAGCTACACAGAGTAGCTGTCTGCCCCACTCTAATGGGGAAAACACATGGAGGTCGAGTCTGCTACTGTCCTTGTGCTAGCAGACGGAGGTGTGTTAGCTCAGGCCATAGAAGCTAAGTTGTTCATATCCAGGAGTTCACCACAATCCCAGTATGGACTAGTACTTGTACTGCCATGCTGCGGGGTGCATCAGCCATGTGAATGGAACCCAGGACCTCTGGATACAAAAGCAGGAATCTCTCAGCTCTGTTAGTAAAGGCTGCAGCAGGCTCAAACTCGTTTGGTCCAGCCATGACAAGGACAGAGCCATGTGTTTATAAACATGGGATAACAGCAACTGGAAACAAGGAGAAGCCCTTGCTGTATGACCAGTCAGCTATATGTGGAGCGTCAGTAAGTGCTCCATGGACCAGAGTTTGGTTAGCACTGTGATAGGAGACCGAAATTATAATGTGGGCCTCTAGAATGCCTTGCCTCACGCAGTGCTAGGACTACAAAACAGTGCTGTATGGTAAAAAGCAGAGGGCGAAATACCAGTGTGGAATCTTTGCCTGGAATGGTGTCACGTTAGTATAACTGAGTGCAGATTTAGGCCAAGGTGAATGCTTGGAGTCAGCTTGCTGTTCACCAGTGATGCATTAGCATGATCCAGTGGCTTGCACGGTAAAAGACACCATGATGGAAGTGCTTGAAACAAGCCAGACCTCCCAGTAGGAACCACCTTCAATTAAGCGAGTGTAGATTGAGAATACAATTACCTTTATTTGAGTGTTTCTCATGTAATCTGAGTAGCTCCCTCTATTGTCTGAGAATTTAATAGAATTTGAGAAGACACTAATTGAATATGAGGAAAAGTGAGTAAGGGTCACCAAGCACCTCAGCAACTAGTCATGGCAGGTATTCCTTCTTTCACTCAGGCATCTTCTCTGATGTTCCCAGTGCATGGGGGGAAGGGCTGACATATCTCCTCACACTCTGCTTCCCACCCCATGGAAGTATTATGAAAATACAAACATTAAAAGTTTTAAGGGCACCAAGAACATGGGGTGGTCTTGGGGACATAGAGGTTGCCAGGCCAGATCAGATCTGTGGTCCATCTCATCCAGTCTCTTGTCTGATAAGGGTTAGCACAAGATGCTTCAGAGGAAGGCTCAAGAAACTCTTCATTCATAACTCCTGAGTGGTTAGAGTCTCTCAAGCCTTGAATCAAGAGGGTTTATTTCCCCTTCCAGAATACTTGGTAATGCTGTAATCCTTACTACCGTAACTTTAAATATTTGTCTTAATCATGTAACTGTCCGATCCTTTTTCAGATCCTCCTAAGCTCTTGCCTTCAGTGGGCATCTCTTGACTGAATGATTAATGTCTATAGATTAGAAGGAATAAAATAAAATAAAATTACATCTGTGGTGACAGGCTATTTCTCAAGCTACATGAACATGTAAAATAGAGTGAAACAAAAATACCTGGGTAATGACATTTTGTGTCAAATTTCAGCCCACAGCAAATTTTGAAAGCCATTATGAATTCCCAAAATCAGTAGTTTAAATTTGGATGGCTTTGCTGACAGACCTTTAACTATACCAGCTGTCAGGGTTCTATCGTTCTCCAACTGCCATAAAAATGAGGCATCTTTGTCTTCAGTCTAAATGATCCCAGCCACAAGAAGGAATGGGGAATTCTAAACAGGCTTCTGTATTCCATAAAGTCTGCCACAAAACTAGATGAATGAAAGATTTGCAAGATTTGTATCAGAGCTGGCAGATGGGGGGGCCTATATGTCACAGTAGTGGAATAAGGAAATATTCTAATCCATGTTTTAGTGGATGGCGAATCTCTAAATCTCCTCTCCCTCTCCACTGATTGATTGAGCTGGCCTTGAGCATGTACATTCAGATAACGTGAGTGTAAAAAGGAATCCTTCAGCATGATGATCTGTCTTTAAAGAGGTGAAGCAGCTCAATGTACCTCATGAGTAAACCATCTTTTATTAATGGTGGAGCTGCGATGCTATACAAAATCAAGGAGAAAATGTTCAGATAAGTAGTAAGTTACCCTGGTGTCATTCCACTCCAGTGGATTGTTTTAGGGACTGATCCTTGCTTATCATTATCATTATCATTGTACTGTGATAACTGGGGCCTGTTTACACTTTAAATCCATGCAAATTGAGAGTAAGTCCACTAAAGTCTGAGGCATTAAATAGATGTACAACTGGTGGAAGTGCGTAGAGAATCAGGCACAATATTAGCAGCATGCCTGGTAAGATGCATCTCTTGATGGAAATAGTCTTTAGATTGACAGAATGAGTGGTTGTTCACTTGTGCTCTAGTCCAACACCTCTGAAGTCATGGATGTTGGATCAAGTCTCTGTAGACAAAAAGTGGTGGAAGTGAAAAGCTTGAGCACGTGGATCTCTAAGATGGAAATTAAAGTATTTTGAATCAAGTATATTCTTAGAGAGCACTGTGATGGGTGTGTTAATAATAGATGGAGTCTGGGTGGGTAGAGGCTGTTTTTGTGGTGCTTACTAGGTTCTGTGTTAGTGATTTAACCAGAAAAGTCAATATACCACAAGAAAGATTCTTCACATGCTAGCCCCAGCCCACATAGAGACCACCATAGGAACAGATTTTCTATGGATTTCCAGCCCAATTTTGCACCCTAAGAGATCTGGATAGAGGAGCTCATCATTCATCCTATTGGGAGCTTATTTCAGCACCTCCTGAGTGTCACTTATCACTTCAATTTCCTGATTCATGTTGTATGGGAGGGAGGAGCAGCCCTGGCTGAAATGAACATCTTGCATTGTTAAGTACAATTCCTGAGCAGGTCTGTGAGCAAAGGATTCCCTTTGAGAAATACATCACATCAGGAAAATGTGTATGACTTCACCAATAACCATATGGGACAGACTAAATTTGATGACGGCTGCACTCCAGGTGGGTGTTAGACAAGTCCAGACACCAAACACAGATTGCAGCTAAAGAGGAACTGGTGAAAGGGCAAATACCTCCTTGCAAACTTCCTACTCAGCCATATATGTACCTAAGTTCTGAAACATCTGATAAAATGTCTCACCCCATCTGTGTGTTAAAAGAAATCATATAAAGATGCTAAACTTAGCAGATGAAATCCTCTCTGCCAGCCAGATTGATAGTTTTTGCTATCTTCTTTTTTTCTGTATCCCTCAGCAGGGATGAGTTCTTGTTCTGATGGGAGGCACAAACAAATAATTCCAATAGAGACTCCAACCCTTGCTTCCTTTTATTTAATGCAATTCTTCACTTGGTAAGTTAAGTCTTGAGTTGCTGCAATACAGAGGCTGACAAATGAGGCATCAAGGAGGGGAATCAAATACTCAGGACTTGTGAAACCCTCATTTTGTTTTGATGTCTCATTGCATTGTAAAAAAAAAATTCACTTTTTGTGTCTGCTCATTTTTCTGGCTTATATGTTACCTTGGCACATGCATTGAAAGAAGGCAGGGGAATAGTTTTTCCCTGCCTGCTTCTTCTGTGGCTATTAATCTGGTTTGTGTTCAGACTATGCCCAGTCTCACCTAGGGTAAACACAATTCACCAACCCTATAATTACAGTGCTTTCTACATAAATTAATTGGGAGTTAATTTGATCCTCCATTTAATTTGACCGAACCCTCAGGAATTCGTTACGAAAATGGTACAAGTTCAGCTTCATTGATAAATTGAGAGCTTTAGGCAGGTATTGGTCCTGCAACATTCATATAAAAGTGCTATAATAAGGGATACATCCAATCCACTTAATGAAAAAAAAATACTAGGCAGGGGTTCTGAAAAGGATCTCATTAATGACTCTATGCACTAATAGATGTCCCAGTATGGAATTTACAAGGCTAACCTAAAGTTTGGGGGGAGGAAGAATACTGTGCACATTCCCAAATACCTGCAAATAGGTGTGATCCAGTTCCTACTGAAATAAACGGACTCCTGCCAACATCAAGGGAGGTGAATTGTGCCCTATAGCTAGACTTCTTATTATGGCTCATAAGAAAATAGACAGTCTGATTCTCATCTATACGAAGGCCCCTTTAGACCATTCTGATAGGGTAAGGAGACCTTAAAATGTGTGTAAATGTAATCATGTCCATTTTTAGACTCCTTTACACTGCCAGAGCAGTGCAGAGGAGTTGTAGTGTCCATGAGAATGGAGCCCATGGAATATGAGGGAATCAGACAGTTCTTCTCTCCCATCATAACTTCTATCATGCAAAGCAGGTTCTGAGGTTTAACAGCTAATTTTCTTGCGCAAGATGTGCCTACAGCGCTCTCATACTCACAAGCTGGCACTTTGCCTAGTTGCTTCATGTGTCTTTTGTAGCATAGTAACTTTCGTTAAATTTAAAGAAAAATATTGGGTGATGTGGGGGGCTCTCATTGGAGGTGAATCAGTTTTGACTACCTCTAGTTTCCTTTCCTGCTGTTTTCTTTGTTCATAGGCCTGCTTCCTAACTGTGTAAGCACATGCTCACATTCTTAGTGTGTGTAAGAACAAGCTTCCATATAATTTATTCCAACCAACACAGGCCAATTTCTTGAATGCAGAATGTGGCTTTGTGTTGTACGCATCTTTATCGTGTGGTTTCCCCTACAAAGAGCACCCCCCACCCTGAGTAGGATGTCAAGACCTTTTGCTGTAAAGTATTCTCTGAACATCTCCAACACCTTAAGTTGGCCTTTGCTAAAACTGTCTTCCTCCACTTATTGATAGAACTAAGCACTTTCCTGGTCTTCAGGGAGCAGACTTTTCAGAAGGTGGTGGTGTTGTGGAAGTAGAAGTAAGGCGAGTGGAGATAAAAGAGGGGGAAAAGGTCTGCTAGTGTGTGTGCAAAACTAAACTAGACAGTAAAATCCAAGATGTGTGGTGGATAATATAGTATCAAATATACCTAAAGATGGGCAAATGAATCTGGATAAGAAAAGGCTCAACTTAAATCTTAATGGAAACTCCAACCCTACTGAGATTTTCCCATCACTCGATGTAACACTAAGGATTAAACCATGGGAAAGGGAAAAGTTGTAGAACAGGTTGAAGCTTTTCAAATTTAAAAAATGCTATGAAATTACTCATGAAGATTTCAGGTTTTGGCAAAAAACATTGAGATATTCCCAAAATTGTCTGTCTGTCTTTACCAGTTCTAACTGGAGGATCATAGTAGTACTAGGATCAACCATTTAGTGGCATGTCATTATCGAATACCTTGCAGATGGAGCATCCCAGCATTGGCTAGCAGAAGAGAGCAGATGTGATCTGATCTGTGGCACTTTCTGAGGATAGCTACCTGAGCCTTTCTAGTGGTCCTCAAAGCTTGATCTAAGGACTCTGTCAGTGGAGGATCTGGCCCTGTAGAAATAAAGAACATTATAGACACAGCTGTGCTGTGCCCTCAACTCTTCCAAACTCAGTAAATTACCCTGATTTTTCTAAACTCCTGTGTTTTTGCAGAAGGCTTGTACACAGGTAGATGCAGTGGGTTTAAAGATTTCTTCCTTGTGGGGGAAAAAACCCTTTTCATAACAGTAAATTAAGACACAAAAGGTAGAAGCATCTTTCCACCCCTGCCCCCCTCACTCCCAAAACCTCATGCAAATTCTCTCCAGTGGCCAGCTGTATAGCTCAATTAATTATATTAAAGGGGAGATTAATACCAGGCTAGAAAAAGCAGGGGCTCCAGTTTTCAAGATAAAGATGCCAGCTGTCTAGTGCCCCGGTGAAAAAGAAGCAGCTGCAAAGTCTCATGTCACCAATGGTTTCCCTTATAGAAGAACAAGGAGGCAGCACACCCCACACAGTGGGAGGCTAGGAAAGGGATGGATCATGAAATACTCAAACATAATAGCATTTACATGAGAAGTGAAATGGGGAGAATTTGGCTCTTTGCCTGTGGGAAGATAAAGGGAAAATAATCACTTACCTCAGATGTGCTTTTTCCATCAAGTAAATAGGCAGTTTGTATGCAACGGGGGTGAGGGGAGGAAGCAGGGCAGATGGGAGGATAGAGGGCAGAAGAGATCAGGGAAGACAATGTCTAAAGACTGTTGCAGAGTCCTCTGTTAGTTCTCAGCCAGTGTTATGAGCAGCAGTAAGGATGCTGTGAGCACACATCATAGGTATTCTAGGCTCCCTCTCCTTACAAGTCTGGCCCTTTAAAACACCCTGGTGAGAGAGAGTGTTGATTTTACAAGAATTCCAAGGGCACAATTCTCTATTACACTGCATCAGCTACAGCCATGCAAACAGAGTGAGAAGCAGGTGTAAAACGCTGCCCAAGCGAAAAAGTCTGCTTGGCAACTTCTGAAAAGTGTTTGGGCTCAGGCTGAGGCTGGCATTTTATTTTTCCCCAGCTGACTTACCCTACCTGATAGTAAATGGAGCCAGTGGTTTTTCCCCCACAAGATCTATTAGGAAATCAGATTGCACCACTGCTGCACCTTTCATTTTAATGCATGCTAACTTCAGTTCACAAATCCTGGAAAATGTAGTAGTTAGGAAAAAAAGGCATAGCTAACAAAGGTTAAAAACATGTCATTGGTGTGTAAAATATGAATCTGGATGACACAGCCAGCTGCAGATGCACTAATTTGATTTCATGCCCCGGAATCAACTGTTCTACTCCACTAAAAGGCACATTTACACATCCATCTGTCAATCTATTCCCTTCTTTTCTAAAGTTTCTCTGCTTTACCTTATCCCGTGCTCTGCTCCTGAAATGAGGTAGAGCAAATTTAGAACCCACTCTTTTACCTTCTCCAAGTATTTAAAGAATTGAGTTTCATTTTTTCTTCCCACCCTGGAGTCTTATCAGAGATGATAGTAAAGGATTATTAGAAACAGAATGTAGGATCTGAGTGTTTAAATTCTAATCCTCATAAACCAAACCCCTGACTACAAAGCTGAGTTGAAGATGACATTGAAAATCAGTTGCTATCCAGTGACAAAGAATTATCATTTGTGGAGAACAGTTTCCCAAATGCCCTACAGGTGATTACACTTATGCTGTTAGGATGGCTTATGTGGCTGTTATGGGTCAAGGTTAAGTTGTGTTCATAAAGCAGATCACTGGCCACTCTCCTGATAGAACAAGACATTCTGCACATGCATCCTCTAAAATACGATATTTGTGAGCATTTTGTTTTTGTGGTAAAGGCAATGAAGGGGGACCCAGGAGATTTGCTTTTAAAGCCTGGTTCTGCCACAAACTTCCTGTGTGATCTTGGTCAAATCATTTAGGTCCATATTTTTAAGGAACTCAGCCAGTCTTGGAAAATTTGGCCATAAGTCTGTCAATGAGAGCTGTTGAGAGCTTAACTCATGAAAATTTGGCCTTTATTTAGGTACCTAAATAGGATCTGAGTTTTTCTGAAAATCCATGCCTGGATCTGTCTCATGTAGAATATGAAACATGGGGATAAAAATACTTTTTTACCCATCCTTTGTCTGCCTTGTTTGTTTAGACAGTGAGCACTTCAGAGCAGGGACCGTCTCTTAATGTGTTCGCACAGCCCCCTGCACAATGGGGTCCCAGTCCCAGCAGTGGTCTTTTGGCAGTAATATAAATAGTAATTAATACCATTAATCAGAAAGGTAGAGGTGCATGTTTTTTCATGATCTCTATCTTATAGAGTATATGGTAGCTGAAATCAAATTTAGAGCTCACACTAAATCATGCTTATCAGCAAAATCAATGTCGAATGCTTTCATCACAACATAAAATTTTCATGTTGAAAATTAAAGGTGTGTGGTACCCTATGAAAAATCAGCTGAGCCTTTTTCTTTTTGCCTTATGCTTTTAAGCGAACAATTTATTGGGTTTAACTAAAAAAGCTGGAGAGCCTTATGAGTCTAATGACCCATTCAGATATGGTTGCTATCAAAAATCCATTATACTTTAGGTATTAATTTGCTCTTTGGTGTTAATAGTGAGTGGATTGGCTTCTAAAAATGGATTATTTTTTAAAATAGCATTTTCATAAGATTGTGCCAAGGCACAAGATTCTTGTGTGCCATAGGGAGGGTCACACACTTTATCCATATGTAGAGCATAAGGACGGCCCCTCATACTTTCTCACTGCTACCAAAACTAGTGGAGTCTCCCCAATACCCTTGTTCTTGTCTCTTAAGGAAGCAACTGAACTCAAACACACTCTTGGCGTGCCAAAAAAAAAAAAAAGCCCCTCTAATTGTTAAAACTGTATGAAAGTTAATTTTTGCTCCATGAATTTTCACAGCACTAAACTGAATTAAAAGTGAAAAGGTGACTTATGTCTTTACTCAACCTGTAATTACTCTGAACTTGCTGGTGTAGGATATAACTGGGGCAAACCACTTCAGGCTGAATGGCACAATTCTTGTTCCTTGCTCATGGGAGTAGCATTTAGCCTCTTAAAGTCAATAGCCACCACACAACTGGATAACTTAAAACCAATAGACTACTCAGGTAGCAAACAGGTGAATGGCAACATATCCTTGGCATGTTTTTTTTAAAGGTTAGATAAAATATAATCGGCAGCCATAATAGCAAGAAAAGACGTACAAATGCTACCTATCTACACTGGGATCAGGAAGCAAAAATCCTTCCCTGGAATAGCACTGCCAACTTAGCTGTACTATGAGACTTCAAAATTGCTATTGAAGCAGCCTGAACTGGCTTCTGTTGATGGCAGGAAAGCAGAAAGAAGTGAAACCTACTTGGTGCAAACACTCAAATAATTGATACAGCTGATCTTTTAATAAAAATGGAACATAATTGTGCTCGGTATGCTGGGGAAACTTGGGGTCACCTGTTAAGAGTTTTCTTAATGAAGAAGGGCTCTTTCACCTTTACACTGGAGATGGTCTGTTCTGATACAGCAATGAAATTTTATGTTCCATTCTAAAAAGGGTGACAGCAGGGAAGGAATTGTCGCTGTTGGAATACCAGTGCCTCCCAGGGCTCTTGCTGGAGCAGTGCAGCACAATGCACCTTGCTCAGAGCTAGGGGCAAAAAAACAAAACCTACTTTGTAGTGACCAAACATGTCCAAGTTCTTCCTTGAATAGTGTAGGGTTCACAATCTCTAGCTATTGAAAGCTATACCTTTCAAAATATTTCTCCGAAACAGGATTTTTCTCTACTGTCATTGAATAGGCAGATAATACACAGGAGAGAGTGATTCTCTGCAGATATTCTCTAAGTTTTCATCGTCTAGCCTGGAAACTAAAGCTGGTTTCTCAGTGGTATTTCTGCCTTTTGCTTCATGCAGATTTACCCCTCTTTTACCTGTCCTCCCAAACCCTACCATCCCATCCTCCTGGGCTATGGCAGCCCAGATCCATGGACTGACTTGAGGGTGTAACGATAATTTGTTTCGAATGGAAGCAGGAGGCCAAATGTAATCCACCATATATGCACTATCTCATTATAAAGGTGAGATCCAAGAGAGGGCAAGCTGTTAATAAAGTGGTGGTGAAATAAGTTCATCCAATCTGTTAAAGGAGATGGGGGCAGACAGGGGCAGGAGCCTATTATTCACACCTTTTTCTAATATTTTGTCAGTCTATGGAAGTGTGTTTTTGAAAGACACTTGCCCCTCTCCCACTTTTGTGAACTCCAGTTTTGCTAATTCTTGGTGAGCATGGCTTCTACAAGCAATCTAAGAGCAGCAGTGTATGGCTTGTAGACATTTCTCTTCACTTGGCAGTCCCCCATGTTGGAAGGATGTGTGATTCCCAAAGGGGTAGAAACACCAGACTCTGCAGATGGCAGGGTGGTCAGAGTGCTAGAAGATAGTTCAGCAACGGCTTTGGAACAAGTTTCGGAAAACACAGGAAGTGTGTCCCAGTCAATAGGGCACTGAAAAGGGGCTCAGGGATCTTGGGTTTTATTGCTGCATCTGCTGTGTGACCACGGGCAAGTACTTCACCTCTGACTGCCCCCCATACTTTGTCTTGTCTATTTAGAATCTAGTTTCAGATCTTCAAGGCAGGGACATTTCTTATTGTGTGTATGCATAGTAGCTAGCACAAAGGGGGTTCTGGCTGTGCTGCAGCCACTAGGAGCTGTTATACAACCAGTAATAAATGTCTGCTTGTGTGGTGGGGAAGTGTGTGTGAAGGGTTAAAGTGTCCCAATGCAGCCTCGAAAAATGAACTTGATCATGTCACAAACGACCTGAACAGCAAAACAATCCTACCTGGTATGTATGTAAAACAATTCAATCTCTTTTTTTATGCAGACATTTCAAAAGAGTCGGAAGCTGACTTCTTGAAAAATGTCCTTTTATCAGTCCATCACGTTTATCGAACACACACAAACAACCACACAATCGTGTTTGTATTGCCCTTGCCTTTCTCCCAGAAACCTGTCAGTTCTCTAACACATTCTGTTTAGGCTTAAACAGCAAGGTCTCCAGCAAGGACTGGGTCTTTTATTTCTGCTGTGCACAATGCACTTAGATTTCCCTGAATAAATAAGGACTGTAGTAACAGGATTTCAGTTTCAAAATGCACCTTTATATAAGAGACTGAACTGAGCTCCTCTGTGTAAGTATAATGCCTCTTTCCCTACAGCTAACCTAAGTACAGTATCACAAGAAAAAAATTAATATAAAACATGGAAAATGTAGGAAAGGTGGTTAGAATAATTCTAGCGTTTCTGGGTAATCAATCTTCATCTATTTTAATTTCTTAATTAAAATTTATGAAATATAGCTATGGGAACCCATTCTATGCTCTGGGGTTTTGTTTTGTTTTGTTCAACAATACCTGAAAAATTTCATTGAAAATTGAGTTGTTTTTGAGAAATTACCTCTTGTCAAAAGAGCCATTCTCCGTCAAAAACACATTTCAATGGACACTTTTTGCCTAGCTCTACTGTTGATTTCAGTGCGCTTTGGTTTAGACCCACAAAGAGTACTGAATCACCCCTGACGAAAATTAAGAGGGGGAAATATTGCCACTTGGAGCACATTTGAAAATCCCACCCTTACTTACCGTAATTTTAAGCAGATGAAGTGTCTTTAAAACAATGAAACTTAATAAGTTGGGGGGCTCTGCCCTCAAATCTTAGTTTCCTGTCTGCCTGGGGGTAGCCTACACTCTAATAAGATATGGAGCTATAAGGTTTTGAAGGCGAGTATTCAATTACTCAAAGTTCGCACATCACTCAAATACAGACTTCCTCAAAGAATTTTTTCCAACTCCCATGTGACATACCTGCCAAATAGCCCAACAATATCTGAGTCTTTATTGCTCTGTACATTTTGTTGTTCACTTATTGACTGTCACTCATAGCTTCTTGAGCAGAAAGGAGAATGAAGTTGTTTCAATGTGGAATTACTAGTGCAGATGTTTCAGGCTCATCAATATCATGGTTTGAAAACATTCCCTGCTCTTATCTGCAATGAAAACTAGTAGAAGCAATATGAAGGATTCCTAGAAAGGCTATATGGATGACTCTATTTATTAGAGTTATAAGAACTAGAGAAGTGCTAAAACTTTCCATCTTCTGTATTTTATTGGGAATGGAGTCAGTGATTCAGACTGGACAGTATCTAGAAGACAGAATTGAAATCCTAAGGCAAGCACAAGAAAAAGTGCACATATTTTAAGACATGAAGGGACTCAAAGGCAGAAGTAACAAATGCATGTGAGTCTCCACGTGTATGGTATAAAAATGCTTTGGAAGTGGTTAGGTGAAAACCTAGCTTTGAAAGAAAAAACAGTTGCTTTATTTATCTAAGTTGTTCATAAAGTTCCTTATTATTGGTAGTTCACTCCCTTATAGAATGGAATCTGTTTTCTATAATTAACTGGGTATGAATATGCACATGCCCAAATTATCTGTTCAGGAGATTTGTAGAACGCTCATCTATGATTAATGTGTTGATGATAATGCTTAGAAGACAGCATTGGCCAATGGGTAAAATGCAGGTCTAGGTGTCAAGTGATCTGGTTCCTGTTTCTAGCTCTGCCACTGACCTGCACAGCCATACGCACAGCCAGATTTTTAAAGATATTTAAGTTCATGAAAAATGCAGAAAGGTGCTTAGGCCCCTAACTCCCATTGATTTCAACAAGTAAAAATCCCACTTGACTGCTTCGCTGAGCCTAAATACCGCCTAAAAATATAGCCCTTCATAACTCTGTGCCTCATTTTCCCCCTCTGTAAAATGGTGATTCTGTTACCCACACACTTGGTAAAGTGCATTTAGGTTTGCTAATGAACGGTGCAATAAGGTGCTAAGTATTAGAGGACTAGTGGCAGATGAATTTCCTCTTTCAGGGTTCAGTTTGGTTCAGATAAGCACCCACAATATGAAAGTTTCTCAAACTTATCAGAATCCATTGAGCCTTGAAAAGTTGAGTAAGGCTTCTTAGTGTTCTAGCTCTTACGCATATAGGCTTAGTTGGAAATACCACAAGAATGTGTTTCTTACTGTATTTCAGTTTTATGCCCTAGATCAGGGATCGGCAACCTTGACACACGGCCCCCCAAGGTAAGCACCCTTGGTGGGACCGGCTGGTTGGTTTACCTGCCACGTCTGCAGGTTTGGCCAATCGCGGCTCCCACTGGCCGCGGTTAGCTGCTCCAGCCCAATGGGGGGCTGCAGGAAGCGGCACCCAGCAGAGTGATGCAACATAAAACAAGTGCAAATGAAAATTTGACAGCATGGCTTGGTTTGAGTTTGGCTGCAGAAAGGAACAAAAGTTTCAAGGGAGGTTCTTGTTTCCTCTGGTTTTTTTTTTTTTTTTTTTTTTTTTTTACTTTATTGGTGGTAGGGATATTATGCTTGAGAGCCTGACCCTTATCTCTCAGCAGTTTTACATAGACACACCCCAGTGACTTCACAGGCATTTTTCCTGACTTCCACATGCAGGGGAAAAAAAGCAGAATCAGGCCATTGCAGTATTAGTGAGGGAAGGGAACTGTTTAAGGTAATAATAAAGAATCCAGTCCCCACAGTAAAGTGGGCTGAGTAGGATGCAGGACTCCTAATCCTGCTGCTAGCATTTCATAGACTGTAAGGCCAGAAAGGACCATTAGGGTCATCTAGTCTCACTTCCAAAGGAGGAACAAATGACCAAGCATGCCAGCCATCTATCTCTATTGTTCTCTGATGTTACAGGGTGCTTAGACTGTCTCATTACAGCTCCCATAGGACATTTGGTTTCTTCAGTCTTTCCATCCCTCAAATCTAGGATAACTGGCACAAAGCTCGTACAGCTTGCCCTGATCCAATTTCAATGTCGATCTTCCCCACCCATCTCTACCCCACAACCCTTTTAATTCCTTGATGGCCTCATTTTTATTTTCCATCTTCAGTAGTTTCATTGACTCTAATTATTCCTGCCACAGGCTCACAAGCTGGACAAACTTTAAAGAAAAACCAACACTAACCAACTTGCCATTCAGGCTGTTCCCCCAAGCTGTCACCACTTTGGCAAATAATAATAAAAAGAGAATTGTTTGCCCAAGATAAACTAGGTTTCTGAGTCTGAGACTCATTTACTCTCCACACCAGGGAAGTTCAGATTGAGACACAACCTTATTAGCATTTCCATACCATCAGCGTGCTGCTTTGGGGCTGAAACTGAACATTTTATAATTCAGAGGACAGGAGAGTGAATTTACAGATGATGGTGTCATCACATTAGAACTTGCTAGATACAAAAAAATCAAGGCTAGGCCTCAATGGCCACATAAAAATGTGTTTAGAATCAAAAGACTTATTTTTTTTTCTTACTGCATCAGTATTCTAAGAGGCTGGGGAGAAGCATTTAAATGGTGTCTGAAGAGGTGTGGGGACAGACTTTCAAAATTGCTTAGCACTAGGAAAGGTCTAATCTTCCAGTTTTTACTGGAAATGTTTATCATTTAAAACCTTTCAATTTCTTTGAAGTGTTTGGCAACAAAAGAACTGCTCAGATTCAAATTAAACAAAGCTACAATTATTTTTTGTTTCATACTGAGAGGGTTCCCTCTCGTGGGGAAATAAAGGAAAAATAGAAGACAAAGGAGAGGGGAAAACAAAAAGCTCATGCAAAATTATATTATTTCATGGACAAAGTGGAAAAGTCCATGAGAAATTTTAATGGAAATTAAAAAAAAATTTTTTTGCAATTAAGGATTTCTCTCCTCCCCCAACTCACAATAAACTGGGGCCAAAGACCTCGGGGCCCTGCCACTTCCATTGCCCTCATTTGGCGCGGCTGAATGCTGATCCATTTTCAAAATCTAGCCACATATTGAATGGCACTTCTCAAAATCTGACCCCACTTGCTGAGCAGTTCTGAGAGCCACTTATGTACCTCCTGGAAAGGTCACTTCATCGGTGAAATTCATCACCATGTAGAGTCCAGTGCAAAGCCTTTTTACAGCTAACCTTTATATTTATGCACCAAAACAACCGGACCTGAACTGAACCCCACCCTCAATACATGACAGGGACAGTGATAGTAGTGATGGACCAAAGCCATTGTCAGCAAAAATAGTGATATCATTATAGAAGCAGGACTCTAAACATTAGATAGGCACTAGTGCTGCATATGTGTTTGAAGGCCATAAGCCTCTTGGGTACTGCAGGCAATCCTATTGAATTTAAAATTCCTTATGACATCGACAAGGTGTGTGTCTCCAAAAAATTAAGATAAATGCACATTATCATTGATTAATCCTTCAGTTGATAAACGCTTTGCCAAGTGCATTAGGGGAGACATTTTGAGTGTGCATGCCAAGTATGCTGCTGTCTTTGGTCCTGAAAGGCTAGCTAGAGACATTAATGAAAATAATTGAAGATGTTATGAGGAAAATGTGTTTGTTATCATAGGTTGCTTATAGCTTTATTACTCAGTTACACTTCATTAATATCTATTTTTCATACTCTGCTTTGCCATTCATTAGTTCCATGACCTTGTGTCACTGGAAGAAATATCACAGATAGAAGAGAGTAAAGAACATGTATTTATTAAAGCCATGCCTTCCTGACTACAGCGGTTTGTCAGTTTCCATTACAAACCCCTGTTTTCAATGGTTTTTTTAACTCAGCCATAAAAGAAAAGAGAAAAAAGGTCCCTCAGCTTGACATCTGGCAGCCAAGCTTTCAGTGTAGGTTTGCAAAATAATTATGAATAATTAGTTCCCTCATTTGTAATTTAGGCTCATAAAAGGAAATTATTTGAAGACTGAGCTGATTGGAAAACAGGCAAATGATTCTGCAATTTTTTTAAATGAAGTTTTTGTTTTGTGTAGGATGAAACACACTTTCCCCTTTTTGCATGAAAATATTCACTACATTTCTACCTGTAATTTGTCCTGAAAATTAGAATCATGATCAACATTTTTCTTTTACAGGTAACTTTACATTCTCACTAGAAGCAGGCTTTTAGGTAAATGGAAAAGGTTCAATAATTTAAAATGTTATTTTAATCTGCAATTTTATCAATTTTTAATATTAATCAAATGGAAAGAGTTTTTCATGTAAGTATTGTTTTTGGCAAAGAGACATTTTTCAAGTTACAACCTTTTCCTACAAAAAAAATTGTGAATAGCTCTATTTATGAACTTCTCCAGGGATGCAGCTCAAAATGACTAAATAGGAAATGTATCAGATGATTAGGCCATGGATCAATTTAATCATAATCAGACCTGACATTTCTTATAAATGGCATTTTAAAATATTTCCCGGCAATGGTGTAGAAACTGAACTTGAAAAACAATCTGTTGCACACAAGTCATTCCTCCAGTCAATGCAATTGAGGAAGATTTCATAAGAAAATAAGATAAATGCCAAAATACCCATCATGTAAATAATAACATAGGATTTGCCAGAGTAGATCAGAATCTTCATACATAAAATTTGAGCGTGAACAATATCTGATACTTCAGGAGGGGATAAGGCTAAGGATTTGCCAGAACTGAGAAAAGGTATAGTTTGGGTCATTAGTGAGATAATTATTTGGAAGGCTTGTGTTTAATTTTTGGAATATGGGCAGTTGATTAGTTAGTTATCTTAATTTCCACATTGAGTTTTGTTACTTTAATTTGTCTAACATGCCTGGGGCAGAATACTGGCACCATAAAATCAAAATAAAAAAATAGCTGGGAACTCCAAGCTATTGACATTTATAATAAGGCTCCTTTATACCAGACTGGAGTATAAACTGGCCATAAATGCAATTTAATCCAATTTTAAGCCCTTTACTCTACCAGAGTGATGTGAAGTGGCCTTATTGTGAGTGAGAATCAGACCCATTATCTTTAATGCTCACATTTTGTGCTCGGTTAAAATTAATTGTATTAAATTATTTTCACATAATAATTTCACAATGTGTATATTACAATGCTCTGGTTTTATTTGTGGTGTGAATTTCAGTGACTAGTGAACATGGTGAAGTGACAGTTCTATCTATATGCCTCTCCCACACCGCCATGGCAGTGGAGAACTTGACAAATGTTAATGACGCACAATGCCACGGTGAGGCAGGGCTGTGTTGTTATCCCCCTTTTTTACAAACAAGGAACTAAGGCACAGAGAGACTAAGGCTATAGCTACACTGTGCATCCTTTAGTGACAGAGCTGTGCCGCTACAGCCATGCCACTAAAAGGTGCACAGTGTAGCTGCTGTTTGTCAGCCAGTGAGAGCGCTTCCGCTGACAAAAAAAAAAAAAACTTCCACCCCACTGTGAGCAGCAGCAAATCACTCCTGCCAACAAAGTGCTGTGCACACGGGTGCTGTTTGTCGGTCAAACTTTGTCATTCAGGGGTGCATTTTTGAACACTCCTGAATGACACAAGTTTTGCTGACAAAGTGCCAGTGTAGATCTATTCTGTGAGTTACTCTAGATCATAAAAGAAGCATTTGGCATAGCGAGGAATTCAACCCAAACTTCCTGAGTCCTAGACCTAGCAATTAACCACAAAGCCCTAACTTCTGAAGTCCTCCAATTATGCACAGTTTAGCTACAACACCGATAACAGCAATGAAACTCCCCATTTTGACTCCCGTGCTTTCCTCCCTAAGAGAGAGACACTTTTCTTCTTGACATCAGTGGAAGCAGGATGACACAAGCTTGTTTCTGTGAAACACAGAAAACTGTACCTTAGCTCCACACTCCAGTATCAACTATATATTTGCATCAAGTTCTCACTCAGCTGGAAGTGTTACTTAGGGATGGATATTAATGAGTTGCTGTTTTATTTTAATGTGCTAATTTGGGATTAATGAACATGATGGCTTGATGTAGAGAGAGCTTTTTGACTTGTAGTTTTTATTGTGCCTTCCCTTCAACCTGGAATTTCAGCATGACTCCAGTTCTTATAATGAACTATATTAATAGTAATTGCCAAGTTAAAGAAAACGACCTCTATGCTTTTACTCTATTCTAGTAGAACATTGGTATAAGCTTCTCTTTTAATTCTAAAAGGTTGTGACCAAGTTTTTCAAAAGTGACTTTGAGTACTTGGCTACAATGGTTGTTGCCTTTGTCACTTCTGGACTGGTTTATTGCAATACACTCTGCTTGGGGCTATCCTGTGTCAATCCACACACTCAGTTTAGTGCAGGATGCAGCGGTTGACACATTAATTGGTGCAACTAGGTAGCAGCATGTGTGTCCAGTGCATATTGGGGAGCACTGGGTGTTTCTTGGCTTACAGATTGAACTGAAGGTGTTTTAAATAGGTTGGAGCTTGCTACTAGAGAAACCACTTTCCCCTCATATCATGTTGACACAGCTGAAATCAGCAGAAGCTGAGTCCCCCCATTTAAGAGAGAGGGGACTGGCAGTATAGTGGTCCTCTCTGAGACAGGCTCCCCGCAGCTCCAAAACAACCCAGGACTATTCTTCAGAGCATAATGCAAGATGCATGTATTTAGGCTAGGCAGGCTGCTGAGGAGGTGAGCTTCTCAGGGAGATCAGGCTTGTGGGGAAGTGAGGGAGGTGAGTATGGCATTTTGTGAGTTTTATTTTCTTAATGCAATGTAGTACATGGGGCTTAGAGCCCCAGTTAAGTAGGGCTGAAGTCACTGGGAGTTCAGTTTGCGTAGGGCTATGACTGGTTTGAAATTTTCTGTCAAAACTTTTTCTTGATGAGAAATGAGGTTTTGACTAAATGACTTTTTTCTGACCGGAAAGCATCTGTGTTGCTTGGAGTTTTTTAGTTTTCAGAAGATTTTGGCTAATGTTTTGGGTGTTTGGCCCAACTTTTTTCAGATGTTCAGATCTGGCTTAGAGACGAAAAACAAAGTAGAAATTGATGTTCTGGCTTTAAGGATTTTGAGTCAAATGTTCAGCTGAAAATTTCAATGGAAACACAATTTCCATGGTTATTTAAATTTTCGTGTGTGTGTAATTCTTCCCCCCTCAAGTAGGAGCCAATATACAGTATACGAGCCTCTCTTCCAATTTCAAACATATTGGTAAAGGCAGAGAGAAAATTTGTTCACACTGTCGTTCACCTGAAACAACCTCCACAGTTAAAGCCCTCAAGTTCTTAGCTAAAGTCGCAATAATACTAAATAATAACTTTGGGTCTTTCACCAAGGAACTCAAAATGCTTCTCAAGTATCATTAATTCTCAGAACAGACTTACGGAATAGGCAACTATTTTTAATGGAAAACAGACTTGTGCACACTGAGGGTAAGTGTCCAATTCAAGATCACCAAGTGAGTCTTTGGAAGAGCTAGAACTCAAGCATCCTTATTCCTAGCCCCTTCACTCATCACTAGATAAACTCCTTCAGACAATCCCAGGCTCTGTTTTCACTGACTGTAGGCTGAGGATGTCTGAAATAGAAACTAAGGAATTTCTCGGCTCTGTTTTTCTTTTTATAACAGAACATTTTGTTCCTAGTGTATACCAGGATGGGATGAATAAAAGAGCTATTTATATGCAACTTCTTTCTTACTGTACCTGTCCTTTCCTTGCTTCTTCTATTACTACTATTGTTTATTTTCTGCGTAGCTAAGGCCATAATTGACTAAGCACTATATTTTATTTGCAACAGAGCCTGCCAAGATGGTAGCAAGATGTGTACAATATATCATAATTTAATGGCATCTCTTGCAAGCATACAAAAGCAGAAGAAAAATACCATATAAACAACTACTCAGAGTTTGAATGATCCAGTAATTCTGATTTATACTTTGCATTTGATGGAACTGTATTAGCAGTTAAGTCTATGGTTAAGTGACTCCCAGCACAAAATGAGTTAGAAATACAAAAGGTTTACAATGTAAGATTTAATGGTGGGGACCTATAGTGAAGGTCTAGTTTCCCTGTAAATTATAGCCTCAGCTGTCACTTTTAACTAACAATTCTAACCAATACGATGTAGCTGGATAATTCATCCACTCTTTCTATGAGACACAATAAACTGCAGTTTAATTCTCATCTGTTTTTCAAAGGCAACGAAAACTCATTTCTCAGACACAAAGTAATGGTGTGACCTCAAGCTCACTTCAAAATAAACCTGGCTGCTGGCTAATCATTATGCATAACACTAAGTTCAGGCACAACACTATGGGATTTCTATAAATAGCAAGAGCAGAGGGTGGTAAATAGTGAAAATGCCCTAGCTACCACTGGGACTCCATGGTTAAAATGGCCTGAAAATAAAATCTATTTATCCCTTCCTAGAGCAACTATTTCTGTCATTACTAAGCCTTTATATTTACAAATATACACATTAATAGCTTAGTAATGGTAGAAGTATATATTGCATATGTTATCCCTCATCGCCCTTAGCTCCCAGGAGAGTCTGGGTGCTTTAAAGGAAAAAGATACTGTAATAGACAGGGCCCGATCCACAGCTGATGTTAATTAGCAGAGTCCCAGTGAATGACTAGTACCAGTGGATGACTGGAACTGATTTGCACCAGTTGAGGATCTGGCTCAGTGTCCACTTATTCATTCACACTCTGTTGCGCACACAAAATTCTTTAATCATGTGATAGCTGCCTTTTGGCTGACAACACAACTGGGCTAGGAACTTCCTAAGCTAAAAGACTGCCCCCTACAGGTTGAGCTAATGAGTAAGTTGTGGTAGTTATGAGCTATAACTGTTCTGTTCTGTTCTCTGCGAATTGGGCACAGAAAGGGAAACATACACTGAGAAGCAGGTTACAATCACACTGCACACAGGGTCTATCTACACTGCCATCGGAGGTGTGATGAGTTTATGGAAGAGATATGATGGGAGAGCCTAATCTTGGCAATTAATTGATCTTTGACTATTAGTGGTAAATATGCCCAATGGGATGTTGGATTGGGTGGGATCTCAGTGTTACTACAGAGAATTCTTTCCTGGGTGTCCGGCTGGTGAGTCTTGCCCACATGCTCAGGGTTTAGCTGATCGCCATATCTGGGGTCGGGAAGGAATTTTCCTCCAGGGCAGATTGGCAGAGGCCCTGGGGGGTTTTCACTTTCCTCTGCAGCATGAGGTATGATTCACTTTCTGGAGGATTCTCTGCACTTTGAAGTCTTTAAACCATGATTTGAGAACTTCAATAGCTTGGACATAGGTTAGGGATTTACTACAGGAGTGGGTGGGTGACTTCCTGACCATCGTGCAGGAGGTCAGACTAGATGATGATGCTCCCTTCTGACCTTAAAGTCTGAGACTGCAGCCCATGTAGACATAGCTTAGCTAGCTTCCATAACAATAGCTGTGAAGCTGTGGAATCATGGACTGTACAATCCTGCCCAGGGCTTGAGCAGCTAGGGCGTGCTGTTGCGGCTTCTTTGCTGTTGTCACTCAAGCTAGCTACATTAAAACTAGTTTAGTTATGTCTACATAGGCTGTAGTCCCACCTCTGATTGATTGCAGTGTAGGTATAGCCACAGAGCTCTTTGTTCATTCACTCATACATACACACGTGTGCTTTGGCAGGCACATACTCCTAGAAACAGTCGCCTTCACTCACTCCTGCGTATATTACATCGCTTTTCATAAATCATCGTGGGCAGAAGCTGAACAGATTCATTACAGAAAGATTTGGAGAATAAGCTGATGGCATTCAGGCTCCCCTGTGGAAGGAATATCCTAGGTCTATCTGCCAAAATACTCAACTATTTAAGGAAATGATGGCATATTTTACTCTTTAATTTCTCTGCTCATTAAGCCCTCACTTCTAAGGTGTGAAAATGACTTCAGGCTGGTAATAAACTGCTGGAGAAGTCATTTTTTTTAAGATACTTTTCCCAGAAGGGATGGAATGGTACAAAGCACAATTGCTCGAAGATCAACTCCATTGTAAGACAATGGTTGTTTGTTATTGTAAGAAGGGAAAAAGAGATGATCTAGCCACTGTAAGAAAGACATGGCATAAATAGGTTGGAACTGCTCAATCAGAGCGGATTCCTTTATTCATTTTTCTAGGAAGAATTATACTATTTTTAGAGCCAAATTTTCCAATTCAAAGGAAAATCTAGAGGCCAAAGAGGGAAGTGGGAGAACTACTAATGGGTTTGGTGATAGTAAAGAGGCAACCTATAGTAAGTCTGAATAATATATTTGCAGAACCAAAAAGACATCCCTCCATCTCTCTTTGGCTCAGACATTCTCACCCCATTTGCAGAGTGAAAGCCTCTTCAGTTCTTCTCCCAACCATGTCATAGATTCCTAGACATTGAAGACTAATCTGCCATCCCACATAAGACAGGTCACAGAACTTCCCTCAGCTATAAGATATCAATCATTCTATTGCATAAAAATATCTGGGGCAAAAGACTCGTCATTGCAGGTAAAATAAATGTATGGAAAAGATGTTGGTCTTATCTTCTGCATTTGCATTTTCAAAATGTTGAGGGAGGAAGAAACAAACTGAACCTGATAACTTTTTATGATTCCTTTGTAAAGTTAATTTCATGCTGATGAAAGAAAGCCGTTTCACGGCCTGGGAGACTGAACTCCAATGGATCATACTCTGATCTGTTACACTGGCAAATTGGTGAAGTTCCTGTGGATTTATGCTGGTGTAAATAAATTCAGAATCAGGATCAATATATCCACACAGCAGGTACAAAATTGAAAGTGGAAATGCAAGTTCCCCACATGCTGTTTCTATCAATATGTCTGAGAGCTGTTCTGTTCTGATGTTAGAATTCAACCTTTTATTAGTCCATTCCTTGGCCGCTGGTGAAAATGCCACCTGTGGTTCCAGCTAGTGCCAGCTGCAATGTTTCTACATACACATGCATGACTCCTGCTGATAGCAATATTATTTGTGTGTGCAAGAACTGAGGCATGTAATTGCTTAGAATAAGGGACTAATAATCTTTACCTCTGAAGCCCAAGTTCATACCCCAGAATACAACAGAAAATGATTTTTTTAACTCAACTATGGTGATAGTGTATACGATCACTTGCATCCTAAAGGACCCCCAGGAACAGTGCAAAGTTAATACATAGAGGATTCATTTTTTTACCAGCAGTGAAACATAGCCATCTTTGGGGTATATCGCAGGAGCTACTGAACAGTGCACAACAATACTGTTCAACAGTTGTGGGCAGGAAATGGATATGAAGCTGGTATCAAATTAAAAGCGTAGAGGTATTTAGGTAGAAATGTCATTGCCCAAGATAGAATTCAGACAGGACACAAGGAAATAAACCTCCATGCAACAGGAATCAGACGTGCCTCTGACGCCCTGTGCAAGGCTTTGGCCAATATCATGAGCACTGACTTCACTGAAGTGCTACCTCTCTCTAGCCCAGAAGTCCCTAGTCAAGTCTTAATTGGCGCAGAAGCTCATAATGGTTCTAAAGGAAATAGTACAGGATAAAATGTCAAATACATACAGAACAGGTCTGCAAGGACATACTGAGACAGTCAGCCATAAGTTCTCTAATGGAGCCATTAAGGTCTATTGGGTTCATGATCTCTGGATAATGTTGTCTGTCACCTTTCTGTCCACTGAGATTGTAATGGCTCCTCATGAGCAGTTATGATTTCGTTGGAAGGGCTGTATTGATCTTAAACACCTGTCCAATAAAGCCAAACATATGACAAATCCATCCATGGGAATCAATGGAGCTGCAGCAGGGACTCTCTTCGCTCGGTTTGTTCTGCACAAGTGGCCACCAGCCATAGGAGTTGTGGGTGTTTCTAACCCTAGAAGTTAAGCGGAAGGGGTCTCTGTTCAACTGAGGCCAGGAGTCTGGATCAGCTAAACTATCCCGAGCAAAATCTCATGGGTATATTGTCTACTCCTGCAGCTGGGCAAAATGATGTACCCAATATTTTTTTCCTTAAATGCAGGCTCATGTCAACCAAAATCTCTTACAAATTTGAGTCAAAGTTGCAGAATTGTTTACATCAAAATCATTTGGACTGAAAATTCTCCACCCGCTCTGCAAAAGTCATAGAGCATTTCTAAAAACACTTCGTTTGTGGCATGCTGGGATGTAAATTTACCCCCGACTAGCCTGCCATACACTGTGTTCACATGGACCCTGCTGCTGTGTACGAATAGCTTCCTAGCGTGCTTTGATCTGCCCTACACTGAAATAGGAGTAGATCAAAGTACACTAGGGAACTTCTAGTGTGCAGCAACAGAGTCCACATGAACACTTAGTGCTCAGCAGACTAGCGCAGGGGGTAGGGGTAGATGCACACACCCCAGCTGACATTAAATGTTCATGTAGACAAACCTGCACTCAGTACTTTGCACAGCAGGTAGCAGAGTAGCCTGAGAACAAAACCTAGGCACAGCTGCTTTTTATAAGGGAGGAGTTCTCTTGACTGCATTTCCTGACTTGTATCTCTCTCTGGCTGGAAATTTACCATCCATTTTCTTTTTTGTGTGCACTGCGTTGCTCACTGCATTTCGGATTGGACCCAGCACAGGAAGTCCCCAGAAAACCTAACAATAGGAATTGCGCTTTGAAAATTCAAACCTACCTCCAGCCTTGTAAGCGCATGGCTGTGAAGCCTCCATTTAACACATTTAACCCCCGCCTCTGTAAGCTTCACAAAGGAACACCTGCTGAAAACCACTGATTAAAAAAAAAAAATACACCATTTTACAGCTGAGAGAATGACCTCCAAGTGACAGGGGGAAGCTGTCTGGGCCCCAGCCTTCTGGAAATTGGCAGCTCTGTGTCAGACACTCGAACACTAATTTCTTCTGCCTGATGGACACTATCATGAAAACTGTGTTTACAGTGACAGTGATACACTCAAATGTTCAGACACAGAAATCCCTTTCCGTTGCAGCTTCTATGTGGCCACAGAACACCACCACCTTCCCAATGAATCCTGGCCTTTGTAAATCCTCATGTCCCAGTGATGCTTTGATGACCCAGAGTAGTTACTTGCAGATAAACACTTAAAAATGTTCAGTCCTGCTTCTGAGCTAATTGTCACAGGTGTAAATCTGGAATAACTTCACTTGAATCAGTATAAAACCAGCCTGAGAAAAGAATGAAGCCCCCATCATGCTTATCCAGATCCCTGGGGCCTGTGACATTCGGCTAGAAATTTTGTTTCTTGTGGCATCTTGGCGCTTTTAAGCGGGCAATGCAGAGATGGTGAGGGCTACTTCAGGGAAGGCTGAGGGGGTGAGTAATGCTTGAAAAAGTTAAGTGTATGTTTCAAATATGGTGTGACATTGGTGTCAGCTCAAAAAGGAAGCAGATGAGTGGGGAGAGTGTGTAGTTCTAGTTTCCTTTTTGAAAGCAGCAGTAGCCTCATCGTTAGAGAAGTTCGGATCTGAACCCAAGACCAAAATTCCCACCTGGCCCTTCTCTCTAAATGGACTGAACTGAAACTGTAGAGCCTAACATCCAGGCCAGGCTTTAGGAATGTTTGGAAATCGTGTCTAGATCCTAGCTCTACTGTTTGGGCCCATCCCTACTGAAAAGTGAACTAGTTTAAAATGACAGTGGACTTGCCAGAGCAGGTAGAAAATGGGCAATGATAATGCAAGATCCTGCCTCCTTACCCTTCTCCAATACTATCGCTGAACTTTCTTACCGGATGATGAAACGGGGGTTTTCTCCGTGTGTGTTGGATTCTGGCTGCATCTCTCAGGGGGCCTAGCTGTCATGGTGCCTTGTAGGTAGACAATTGTCCACTAAGAAGTTGACCGAGCCCCCGGAGTCATCTCACTTAAGTTGTAGAATAACTATGAGCTGGTAGTTTATCCAGGAACTCACCTGGCCTTGAACACTGTCTCTGACCCTCAATCTTAATTTCCTGAGACATTTTCCCCCATCTCATAAGATAATTGGGGTCCCAGCAACTTGCACTCATCCCCTCATTGTGTGTGTGTTTATTTTTTGAGAGTCTGATTTGAGGCAGGATTCCCAGACCACAAATAAATGAAGGTTAATGCTGCCCATGATCAGTTCTGGACCATTCTGTCTGTGAAAAGAGAAGAAAAATCAGAAATGGAGAATGAAAACTTTGTAATATAACACAACTCCTTAAAGCCTGTTAGTTGATGCAGGTTTCCAAGTGATGGTACCAACAGTGGGCCAAATCCTTGGCTGATGTAAACTGGTGTAGCTCCATTTAATTCAGTGGAGCCTGTCTTCAATGGGTGTAAATCAACAGAGCTCTTGCAGACCTGAATGGATCCAATCTTAAAATGTTGCCAATCAGTGGAACTCTTGCAGTAGTCCATGGAATAACACCAATTACCAGGTGAGGAGCTAGTCCTGTAAATTTTGTATTTATTACTCTGTTTTCGTTAATGATTGCAGATATTTGAAATGCATCCCAAAGCTCACTTACTGAATAGGGGAATTGCAAGGGAAGCCAGATACACCCCACTCCCCATCCCCTACCAAAAGAGCCACCAGGATATCCAAATTTAATATACAAATGGTAAAGCAAATCCACTAGATTAGTGTAGCAGAGTAAAATATCTAACATTAAGGTACTTATTTCCTAGCATGTCTGATGGATATTACCATGGGCACATATGGGTTAGAAGAGACAAACTCTAATGACCTGCTGCTCCTTGTTTTGTATGGTCCCACAGAAATTGCAGACATGCCCATTTTGTACAGTCAACACATGTCTAGGTTACGAAAAAAAAGCCAGAAATGGCAAATGACTCAGATGGAACGTGGGTCTCCCTGCTTCACTTTAGATGGCATCCCTGCAAACACCCAGACCAGACGGCAGGTTTCCACTAAAATTAGTGAATGCATAGTTAGCAAGAGAACAGAATTCAAACAAGCCTAAAACATGAAGCACATTACATTAGGGCACCACTGCATGATTAACTAAGGTGTTACGACAGATGAATAGGAACACATAAGGGAAAAGTTCATCTCTTGTAGGGTGTCAGGGCCAAATTCTGCTTTTGGTTCAACTAATATTTGCTCCCAGAGGATGTAGAAATGTTCATAATAAGAATTTCTCAAATGATTATCCAATATCATTATCATTTCACTGTGTATAAGTTTGTTTATGGAGAGGAACAAAAATACTGGGCCCGATTCTAATCACACACTAGTATTACACAAGCATAACTCCATTTACTTCAGCTGAGTTACTCTTAGTACATTCTGAAAAGCTGAGAAAAGCAAGAATCAAGGCCACAGACTCTTTGGAAGCCTGACAGCTAAAAGCCAGAGCCTCAGAGGATGTAAATTGGCATAACTCCATTGATTTTAATGGCGCTACACTGAGTTACACTAACTGAGCATCTGGCCCTAAAACTTATTAGCTGGCATAGCATTTGCTCCCTTAATAGTCCCATCTGGTGTGATTACTCAGGGTGGAATGTATTGTGCCTAGCTAAAATGTTCATAGACACAGGCCCTTGGTCTGGTATTAACAGAGGCTGGCATTAGAATGCATTGTCCCTAAGCATTCTGGGAGATTCTGGAAAACTTTCAGCTAGAAATAAGGTAGCCGAGAAATGGAAATAGTCTCAGGAGCTGGAAATAATGAAGGTAAGTCCCGAAGGGTTTTGGTTTCCCTTCCTCACTGTATTTTCAAAGAGAATGTTTTGCACAAGAAATGGTAAAAATGCAACACACACTATGTGCCCGTTTTAAACTATCCCCTCGGGGCAAAAATTAAAAGTGTGTGTGGGGCAGAGTCCTGATATTGTTGATGATCTAAGAGAAAGCTAAACACAGCAAAGATTAGGCATGGCTACACCTTAAAAATTAATTGTTCAAGTACCAGGTCATTCTAGAGTAATACACCATGAAATTGTTATTCTCTAGAAGAATTTCCATAAAGCTTAACATTCCGTGACACATTCTTTTTCTAGCGAAGTTAGTTTAAAAAGAGTACATAAAAGTCCTCAGCATTCAACGCAAGTGTAAACCTGGCTTGAAACAAGACAGTTGCATTTAGATTGTACTGCAGAGGGAAGGGGAATTGAGCTGGGTATATTGTGGCACAAGACACATCCCATTACTTAAGCTGAATCCATAAAACACTACCCGACTGATCTCAGTGAACAGGAGTGCTGAAAGAACCATTAGTCTTGGTGCATTTTTACTGTTATTCACACTAGCATAATGAGATTATTGGAATTTTTTTTCTAATGAGAATGAGACAGAATACCTTGGTCTCTAAATGATTTAGTCACAGAGGAGAGCCATTAGTCTCTACTTGATTGCTGTCAAATGGTGGAAAATTGGAATATTATACTGATATTTCTCATGATGGGCCATATTTTTCCTGCTTGTTCAGTGTCAAATGAGATGGGAGAAATATTTGTCTAAAACGCACATGTCTTTGCAAGCTTTGTAGTAAAGAAAACAGATAGACATCTAGGGTTTGTGGATGGAGATTAGCTAAGGAGATAATTAGAAAACTGCCAGGCTTTTGTTATTTTCATAAAAGTAGAAGAAAAGGAGGGAAATCAGCTCTTCTAGAATATTTACTTGATGTCTGCACATCAAAATTTTTAACTAATTAGACTCGAATTCATAATTTAGAGGGGGAAAATATGTTTTTGTATAATGTTACACAGAAAGGGTCTGTTAACTTGCACATCTTTTATGTATAACAGCTACAGTCTCCAGGAGGCAGGGAGGTGGTTTGAATTTCATTTGAAGTGGTGATTTTCTTTAAAAAATTGTTTTGCCTTGTTGCATGAAATTACCCTGTGAGTAAATGGGCCGGAATCTCTGACACGTAAGGCCCCTTTATACCACTCTCACAGCACAAAGGAGCAATAGGCAAGTGTGAATTATATTTTACACCCACGCTACGGTCTCTCTATGCTGCCAGGATGGTATAAAGGGGCTTTAGTCTAAATGAGTAGCAGGTAGTGCTGGGCAGATTTTTTTAATTCAAAAATTTTTCACCAAAAAGTGCTCATTTGGGTTGACCAAAACAATTCTCAAATTTGGGTCAAACTCATGAAAATGTTTCCATTATTTTTTTATGAACTACTTTGTTTTGATATTTTTTGAATGAAATGTCTTTTTTTATTTGAAGTGCCTTTTTGTTTTAGATTTTACTGCAATCATTATAGATTTCTAATGATTAAAAACTCCCAAGCTAAACAAAAAGTTTTGTTTTGGGTCAAACAACATTTTGTTCTACCGCAAAGTAATATTTTCCAATGTTTTCAGTTCACTGAATAATTTAGAAAATGTTTCTGGTCCCCAATGTGTGCTAAGTCCTTTGGGCTGCTTTGAAAATCTGTGATAGCCGTTAATAACATTTGAAGTTATACATGCTAAAATGATGGGAATTCATCTGCAGGGGTCAGGAAGTAGTCCTTCAATTACACAACTGGCCAGATGCAAGGCATGAATTGAGGGAAAGGACTCAAAGTATCAATGTTGAACATCTACGGCAAGATACTATATGTAAGCGGCCAAAGCGTGAACCATTATGGCAAATCATATCTCTACACATCTAGACTCTTAGAATTTTCTCTCATAGAAGTAGTTAAGAGGATGTGCTGCAAACACTAAAGGAGTGACCGTTATTGCTGGAAAACTTGGCCTTTTAATCACCAAGAAATAAGATACAAAATTTTAAAGGGACCAAGTGATCCAAGTTTTCAAATAGCTGATCAGATAGCAGCAGTAGCTTGCTGGCTTGGGTTCAGTTCATTTCTGGACAGGGAGATTATGGAGAAAAAGCTGGCACATGGATTGTATGTATGTATGTAATATGGGGTGATTGTAGACAACTTAGTCTTTTTCTCTCAAACCAATTTCATCACAAAGATTGAAAGGCCCGTGGTGGTGAATCAGATATATCTTTAGGAGGAATGTCAGTTTGGCAAGGAGGGAAAAAATCAAACTAATCCTGCCAGAAGCAAGAGCAAGGCAAGCAGACAAACGCTTGGCCTGATTTCATGGCTTGTGATGTCTCCATTTGTGTTCAGGATTTTTAATTTCCTCTCTCCTTTTAATACTTTGGCAGAAACAGAAGGCTGATGCAGGAAAGTGACTGCATGAACATGGTCTAAAAGGAAGGAAATTTTAGCTTTTTATGCTGGGGGAAAGTGCTAGATTAAGAGCCCTTGGAAAGTGAAGCATTTCAGGTGCTCAGATACTGTATTAGGTACCAAGAGATGATTTGATAGGGTTTTTTAAAAAAAAAAAAACAAAAAAAAAACTTGGATGAATAGGTATCTGTGAAAAGCCTAGATGGAATGGGGATCATAAAATACCTTAGTTAAAACTAACTCCACAGCCTGCCTTCTTCACTGGCCTCAGTAAAATGTTCCAAAACTGTTTAATAATATAGGTGATGGAACAATTCCTGCTGGAAGGGAAAAACTGCAAGCTGATGTTTTGTGAATTAAGGAATGAAATCCAGAGGTTGACAAGAAGCTGAACGACCATGGTTGTGAAGGGCATTTAAGTCTAGGGACTCGAGGTTGATTTCAGATCTTTACCAGTAACTCTGACTTGAGAGTAGGGTTCTGGAAAACTGATGACTCAAGGCACACCTCTCTAAGATCATATGGTATTTGCAAGCTAGTAACTAATTACCAGGAACCCAGCTGTTTCTCCAATACCCACAATACCTTACAAACTGTAAAATGGAAAGACAGATGGGCAAAAGATTCTGATACCCATGTGTAAGGAGTGCCTGAAGCAGATGATCATTGTAACCCCAGAGAAGGAATAAAAGCTAAAGAAGGAAAGAAAATACCCGCTTTCTTGAACTTTGTTCAAGAATGTTAATTACTCCATTCTAGTTTAATAGTGCTGAATATTAGCTGGGAACTGCATGCATTCTGTACACATGATTCTCGCATTTATGTTGCTCACATGATACAATATATTGCAGCATTGTGTGCATTTAATAATGAAATGTTATTTTTCTCTCATTCTGAAGGATCACAAAGTACACTTAAACTAGAGAACTTTTACAGGCTGTATTAATTAATGCTGAAGGAGATTAAAGCACAGTTCTGCTCTGAAAAGCAGCTATGGAAAATGGTACCACCTTACTCAGCAGATGTGCTTCGTGTCACTTCATCTTAATTTGCTGACACAAATAAGGTCCTAATCCTGAGTGCTACTCAGTTTCAATAGGAGTTGCAAGTAATTGCTATCTTTTAGGATCAGGCTCTTATGGTCTGATTTTGAGAAGTCCTTAGTATGGGTAGCATTTTCAAAAGCACCCAAATGACGAATTGGCTTGCAATGCAATTAAATTACAAGAAAAGCTTTTGAAAATTTGACTCAGCTATAAATGAAGTCAGTGGGAACAGTGGACACTTCAGAATATCGGACCTTGTGTTTGTATTACTTTTTACTCCCCCCAGCCCTGCAGAGGCAACACCAACTTGGGGAAGTGGGAGATGAGAATCTAGTCTCAACATCAAACAGAATTGTGAACCATGTTCCTTGTGCAGGGCCAATTAACTACACCTGTGCACACCTCTGCACAGCCCTGAGGCACCACAGGTGTTGCTGAGCGTAATTTGACCTCCAGAACTTTAATTTACTGGTGAGGATGCAAGTGAGAGGAAGATTCTAGGTTGTGCCTCAGAACTAGCTTCATGGGCTGAGTCTCTCACAAATATTCTCTATTTATAAGCTGAGCACATTGTGATGAAAATCACTGAGACTGACCATAACATCGAGCCCCATAACATCATTTTTATTGAATTGCTTTTCAGAGTAGAATTTAATTTCAAATACAAAGCAGAATTCTGGAGATCAGGGTGATTAGTAATATGGGAAAGATTGTGAATGTCATTTTTTCATATCCTTGCTAGTAATCTGAGCTTGCTATCCTTCGTGCTTTATAGTCTCACATCTGTAACAACTGCAAGAGAGACAGAGATGGAGATAAGATTGCTTCTGAAGTGACAAAATGCTTTGGAATTTAAGATCCTGCCATAAGGGCTGTGTAGCTTATGATGTGTGTATGGTATAGCTATACAAGTGGTAGGGTCAGGCAGTAGAGAGAAGTTCTGCAAATTGTATTATTAATGTAGAGAGTTAGGCCTGTAACTAAATATTCAGTTTCACCTTTCCAGCCCAAGCTTCCTCAAATTGTCCATAGACTTCAAAACCCCGAGTAGTCCCCATATAAAATCTCTCTACTTGCCAATTTGCCTCTATTGCTGCCTGCCTTCCCTCCTGCAAAAGCAGGTTTTGTTTAAAAAGCTTATCCCCTGTAACCCATAACCCCAGATCTCAAAACTCTTGTCGCAACAACAAAGCAGAGCTTCTTGCAAAGATAGTTTCCAGCTCAACAGGACCATATGCCACAACAGCTGACTTTTAAATGAGAATGTTTTTGTTTTTTCTTCCCCCTGCTAATCTTTCACCCTGGCAGGGAGTTGTTAAAACAAGTTAGCAGTAAGTATACAAATGGAACACAAAAGGATTAGTAAAAAGTGTAATGGACGAGTTCTCATTAGTGCTCACCACAGCTTTGGTGATGTTATAGTGAGAAGATGGGGGAAATTTTTTTAATTCGTTTTATTTCCCTTCTCTTTTTGCACTATTAATGGTCCTTCTCGAAACTGTGAAGCATCTTAATGCTGAGTATAGGAAAAAAGTTAGTAATGATGGCGGTGGGGAACAATATGACATAACCTTTTTGGAATTAATGATTTTTCAGGAGCTATCAATTACCTCCCTTAACTGGGGAGCACAGATTATAAAGAGGAATATAATTAGTGGCAAATGCTGTGAGATATATAAAGACAAATAGGGGAGTGGGATGAATAGGAGCTCATAAATTTTCTTGAGCTATATTTAGACATTATCATTTATTATCAGGGGTCCCTTGAAGTGATTCTGAAATGCAGGTTGCATGTGTTGGAGTAGGGGAGGTATCTTTGAATTATTCATGGTCATATGTGTTTGCAGCACTAGAGAGCATTAGGGCCTGATATCAGCACTGGCTTTAATTTGTAAGCATCTTGGGGCAGGTCTTGTGTGTTTTTATCTGTATATTGAGTGCTTTGCTCACCCCTGGATGCTAATATAAATCATGTACATATTTTGTACCTGTGTTCTGCCTTTAACATGAGGATCATAAGTTGAGCACTTTACAAAGGAAGGTGGACTGGGTTATACAATTATACCTTGATTTTAGCAAAGCTTTTGTTACGATCTCCCACAGTATTCTTGCCAGCAAGTAGAAGTATGGATTAGATGAATGGACTCTAAAGTGGACAGAAACCTGGCTAGATTGTCGAGCTCAATAGGTAATGATCAATGACTCAATGTTCAGTAGATGGCTATCAAGCGGAGTCCCCCAGGGGTCTGTCCTGGGGCTGGTTTTGTTTAATAACATCTTTAATTATCTGGATAATAGGATGGATTGCACCCTCAGCAAGGTCACAATGACACTAAACTGGGGGAGAGGTAGATATGCTGGAGGATAGGGATAGTGTCCAGAGTGACCTAGATAAATTGGAGGATTGGGCCAAAAGAAATCTGAGGTCCAACAAGAACAAGTGCAGAGTGCTGCATTTAGGATGGAAGAATCCCATGCACTGCTATATGGGATTCTTCCCATGTAGTAGTGCATGGGACCGACTGGCTAAGTGGCAGTTCTGCAGAAAGGGACCTGGGGATTAGTGGATGAGAAGCTGGATATGAGTCAGCAGTGTGCCCTTGTTGCCAAGAAGGCTAAAGGCATTTTGGGCTGTATAAGTAGGAGCATTGCCAGCAGATCGAGGGATGTGATCATTGCCCTCTATTTGGCACTGGTGAGTGCTCGTCTGGAGTACTGTGTTCAGTTTTGGGCCCCATACTACGAGAAGGATGTGGAAAAATTGGAAAGAGTCTGGCAGAAGACAACAAAAATGATGAGGGGGGTGGTGCACATGACTTGTGAGGAGAGGCTGAGGGAACTGGGATTGTTTAGTCTGCATAAGAGAAGAATGAGGGGGGATTTCATAGCTGCTTTCAACTACCTAAAAGGGGGTTCTGCTGTTCCCACTGATGGCAGATGACAGTAGAAGGAGCAATTTTCTAAGTTATAGTGGGGAAGTCTAGGTTGAATATTAGGAAAAATTCTTTCACTAGAAGGGTAGTGAAGCACTGGTATGGGTTACCTAGGGAGGTGGTGGAATCTCCATCCTTCGAGTTTTTAAGACGCAGTTTGACAAAGCCCTGGCTTGGATGATTTAGTTGGGATTAGTCCTTCCTTGAGCAGGGGTTGGACTACATGACAACCCTAATCTTCTGCGATTCTATGATTACTATGCCAGGTTTACAGATGGGGAAATTGAGGCACAGATTAAGTTATTTAAATATGGTCACACGGCAAGTCAGTGATTGGGAATAGAATCTAGCCCAATCCTTTCACAGTTAGACTCTTCCTTGATGTTAAGCCTTACTGTGGAATGATAGCACTCACAAACGGTTTCGTATTTTCAAGCAATACAAACTAAAGCAATATTTATGGCAAAATCTTGACCTGCAGGCATCCATATGTAATCCATTTTTAAGTCTTCCCTCCCTCCCACCCCCGAAACCTTCAATCTAATTAGACTCAGATCAGTATATTATTATGGAATGTAATCATTCCTTTCTTCTAATAACATTCATGGATAATTTTATTTCTCATTTGCAGCCTCCTACTCCTGTGGTGTAATTAGTGTCTCTGGCACCTCGTGATGCTCAATGAGTTGCAGCTGCTAATTGCTAATTGAAAAATTAGAAACTCAGTTAGAAAAAGGATCTAATTAAAATGAAATTAGATAAAATCCTTCAAACTAGCTTCTCTTTCTGCCATTTTCCCGTTTTTGTGATCTCAGAGCCATTAGCACTTGCCAACTGCATTTAATTATTAAACCCAAATACATTTTTATTTGATTTTTTTTACAATAACCTTTTATGAGAAAGAGACCTATATTTATCAGGGATGCCATGACAGTCTGAGGACTTTATTACAACAACTCCATCCCATCAATCTCACATTCCCTGAAATTACATTGCGGTGTCTCATACTAAGCAGCATGTTGCCCTGTCTATCTTTCCAGGTATTGTAAATCCTCCTTACTGTAGTGCCTGGCCCATGTTACTAGTTAACCTCTGAACTGCAGATTTTGTCCCTGGTCCTACAAGAACCATGTGAGCAACTCTCTGAACTTCCTGAAGACAGCTATGCAGTCTTGAGGAAGTTCAGAGAGTTGCTCACATGGTTCAGGGCTCTTCCCATGGTGGTGTCCATCCATGTTCAAGACATTTTGAGTACAAGCTAAAAATGTCCTTTAAATTTAGGGTTTTCAAAATGCTCAGCATTAGCCCTAGCTGCCACTGAAGCCAATGGGTGTTAACAATGATTTCAGCAGAAGCAGAGCTCCTATTCATAGAATCATAGATCCAAGGCCAGAAGGGACTATGGTGGTCAGACTCTTAAACTGATGCAGAGAGCTTTTAAAAATCCCATTTCAAGAGGAAAGTTCAGCTCTTGGCAGAGTGCCCATATAAGACCTGAGAATTACTTAAGCACATGTCAAGTGGGACTTAAGTGATATATAAGGTCTCGTGTGTGCCAATACACAGATAAATTTCACTAAGGTAGCAAAAATGGGCTTCTTACTGGTTCTCTAAAACACTCACACTCCTAATCTATGTGGATGGAATTTTCTGCAGCCAGAACTTCCTCAGATAACAGCAATCTACAGCATTCTGATTAAACATTGAACTGAACAGTTGTGCATTTTTTTGTGCTAAATTGAACTAAATTTTGCAAAGTCGTCTAAAGAAGATTTCTATTTTCCCTTATGTCCCAGCACCTCATTTATAAGTGTCCAACACCATATAGCATCTGTGAGCATGTGGTACTTTATTTTTAAAAATGAATGGCTAGGCAAGTGATTGTAAGTTGTGTATTTCTAATAATTAGCTTATTACACCGTTGAATAGGAGTCGCAAATAATTTATGCAGAAAAATGCTCATATTAGTCTTACCATGTCCTATCTTCATCTCTCTCAATTGTTTGACACGTCCTCCAATCCCCACTTTCCAGTTGCCTTGGGGATTGTAAACTTGCTGGGGACAAGGCTCTCCTTTATTGTATGTCTGACCTAGCACCAGGGGCCCCCTTTTGGTTGAAGTCTGTAGGTGTCAATGGAGTAAATATCAAGAATAATAGTTGCAATGGATGGAAGTCAACATTTTCAACAGACCCAGTCAGTTCACTTGAGCTCCCTAAAGTCTAGGTGCTTAGCCACAACTTTCTGTACCATCCAGACCTTTTGTTTTATACACCAGTGTTGTACCTTGGTTTTACTTTCATGACAGCTTTACTGCTGCTGAATATGCAAGGTAAATCCAGGCAGAATATGCCTGCTGTGCTGTTGAAAAATTCAGCTACAATCCTGAAATGTTCCTGTGGTGCTACCAAAGAAAATGCTGCTGTGTTGCTGAGTACATATCCTCATTCTGATGATTTCCCAGGAATGTTAACAAAGAAGGGTGAGACAGCAGATGCAGTGGGGAGCCAGAAGTGAAAAATTAAAGGTTGGCGACTGGGGGGCAACATGAAGCCAAAGGAGAATGCAAAGATGCTCTGCTAATATTCACAGTCTGTAGTAGCTGATTCATTCAGTCCAAAAACTCACCTTACATGGCTATTAAAAACATATATATATAATATACCAGATCAGGATTATTGATGGCAAATGCCCTTATTCATGGGCTGCTAAACTCAGCATAGATAGATGTTTTCACATTCTCATTTGGGAATGGTGCCTCTGATATAATTAATGCACATACATGGTGTCTTCTGCCAGTTCTCCTCTCCGTCTGTCGGAATGGCGTGATGCTTGCCCATATAGAGAGAGAGAGGGGGTTGCAGGGGAGCAAGGCTCTTCTGTTGTGAGTAGAAGTGGAAGGCATTTTTGGAGTGCTAAGCCAAGATCAGTTGGGAAACCTGATAGAGACCAATTCTGTTTCCTTCTCTCCACCCACACGAAAATTTCCTTGGTAACATTTTTGTGAACAATAAATGAACACTAAGTTTGCTGTCCATCCGCTTTTCAGACCTTGGGTGGGTCACATTGCTAATACATGTTGAGTGTTTTGGTGCTTCATTTTGCTTGGATTTTTTTCAATGTGGTTATGAAAGTCAAATGATTAACAGTCATGAGACTAAATTCTTCACTGGTGTAAATGGGCAAAGCTCAGTGAAATCAAGGAGCAGCATCCATTTACACCAACAGGGGAATTTGCAGTGAAAATACCAAAATAGGGCAAAAGGTAAAACACAAACTCTTATCAGGTTGCCTCATTCCAGATTTTCAAGGTCTGTCTTGAGGAATGACCAGATAATTCAACCTTCTGGTTCTCTCAGCCCTTGGACATTGCCAGCAGAGGAGGTCAAAATGTCAATGCTGTGGTTGGCTTTTATGATGTGGACACTTATCCACTACCCAACTCATATCACACAGATCACCAAACTCCCATCACATGACAGGGGCTTCCCAGTAGTGCCCTTCATCTTTTTTCTCTCCCAGCTAGCTGGTGGCTGTCAAGTTTCTGCTAACTGGATAAGTCTATTCTAGCATATACTGAGAGATACACTGATTGTTCTCATTCTCTGGACAGGTGATTTAAACTCCTTTATAGATTTACACCACAACCTCAACCATCACCCATCCATTAAATTCTCTGGAACACTCCCACGCTAGCATCAACAGATGCAAAACATGTAGACAGAGCTCCCCTACTACAATGATCAACACCATCCACAATATATCTGTCAAGATCCCTGGGCCCTGTACATACCTATCACAACCTGTAGCTCATCTCATCCAGTGCACTATAACCAACAGCAATGTGTGTGAAACCAGAAAATCACTGCACGCCTGTAGGAACTTGCATAGAAAAACAATAAGACAAATACTCTATCACCTGTGGGTGAATACTGTTCACAAACCGATTATAGCTAACCTCTGTTCTCATTCTCAAAGGAAATCTGCATAGCACCCTTCAAAAGATTAACCTGGGACACTAAATTAATAACTTTACAAGATCCTAAAAATCATGAACTGAACAGAAACACTGGGTTTATGGCTTATTACAACAATGTATACCCCACTAACTTTCTCCCATGACTGGAGAAGTTTTAAATGAGTGTCTACATCTTGAACAGTCCCTTGAAATAGGTGTTAATATTTGCTCAACAATCCGTTCCAGTTTGTATTTAGCTGTGATACTAAGTATATTTCCCAGTCCTGAAGAATAGCTCTGTGTAGCTTGAACACGTGTCTCTCTCACCAACAGAAGTTGATCCAGTAAAAGATATTACCTCCAACATCTTAGCTCTGAAAAGGGTCTGAGCAGTGGCCTCAAGTTGCAGTGGGGGAGGTTTAGATTGGCTATTAGGAAAAACTTTTTCACTAAGAGGGCGGTGAAGCACTGGAATTGGTCACCTAGGGAGGCGTGGAATCTCCTTCCTTAGAGGTTTTTAAGGTCAGGCTTGATAAAGCCCTGACTGAGATGATTTAGTTGGAGACTGGTCCTGCTTTGAGCAGGAGGTTGGACTAGATGACTTCCTAAGGTCTCTTCTGACCCTGATATTCTATGAATAAAGGAGGCAGTTTTCTGCAATAATATCTGGATTTCAATCATGTTCCACATTTTACAGCTGATGTTTACATAACTTGTTTTAGTCTAACTTGTATTATTTTACTGTCAGTGTAGGGTATCTTATGTGAAATTTGTATTTTGACTGATTAACATTGGCTTATATGTAAAACATGTATGTCCCACCTATAAATTATAAGAACTGCCTTTGTAAAATTTCACATGTGAAACAAACTGATAAAGCACATGTGGGCATATACCTTAAATCCACATATGTTCACTTGTTATAGAATAGTCTCTTCTACCTTTACAGTAAAGTAAGATTTCAAGGCTGCAGCATATTCGCTCTGTATCTTATATTCCCAGAGGTACTCACATGCTATATTTGATTGCTGCAAGCTATTATATACTATACATTTTCTCTTGTAATAACCTTTGAAGTCTCAGAGCATGAATTTGCAATATTACACTAAATTGCATTGCCTGTGGCATATATGCATGAGTTTATATTACGGGAATTTTTGTTTTTTAAACATCCCCCTTGAGAATAGAAAGACAGTTGTTACATTGTCTGAAACTTAGAACAGCTCTGTGCACTTTTCCTCTTTCACTTGGTTTGCTAAAATCAGGATTTACTCTGCTTAAACATCCTCCTCAGATTTTGCCCTGTTTAAGCACCAGAGTATCTGCCCAAGGAATACAGTCACCCATCCCTGTCTAACCTCATAGGCTTTTCAAACTTTGTACTAATCTAATTCAAAACTTTGTGCCACTCTAATTCACACACCTGGATCCCAGCCCAGAGGCCAGTGGACTAATTGGTTCTAATACCTCTTTGAGCGGCATAGCTAATGGTCTTTCTGTCTATACCATTTTCCCCTTTTTATATAATGCACTTTCCCGTAAGCTCTCCAGCTATTTCATTATTTTCCCATTTTCATTTTTATTTTCTTGTTTCAATCAAGCAATTTCCCTGGCATAGTTCAAAATGACTTTAAGTAGCTTTCCTAACTCCGTTAATATACTCTGAGGAATGTTAGATTTTACTTTCTCCAAAGTTAATCCCCACTGCGCTATGATAAGGTCACTACACATTAAATACGCCAGCAGTCTAAGGCAATAATGTGAGCTGTCCCATAACTATTTTTGTTTTAAGTTCACTGGAATGATTAGTGATGGTAAAACTCTACCTAAAGAATCATGAGCAGAATTTTAAAATATCACAGCAATACCTGCCAGCCTGAAAGGACAAGACCCATGTGGCCTTGCCGAGACAGAAACAACAATGGCAGCTCCAGGATCTTTGTGGAGAGCCTATATCCTCGGATACTATTCTGGTCCCTGTGAAATACCTTCAGTTCAGTTCTGTAGAGGATTTTATGATCTGCCAAGTGAGTGACAACGTTCCCATAAAAAATAAATAAAATAAGACTGGGATTCTGAAAGGATCCTAAGGAAGTTGGGCATCCAAATTCAGTGGTGGTCAAGTGCTTAACTTTCTTAGGACCTAAATGTAATGGGATTTTGGAGCCCAATTCCCTTAGGATCCTTGTCTAAATCAAAACACACTCTCTCCTTTCAGCACAAAGGGACAGGACTGTAGGCTTCCTACAGTGCTTGCCATAGGGTGAGTATGCAGGGTACTTAGCCCAGCTGCTTCTCTAATTGTCAGACCAGTGGGAGAGATTCTCATCTGGTGCCTTGGAAGTCAAGGAAGCAATGTTTTACAGCAGAGAGTACATGGTGTGGAAGTGGCAAGGGGGCTACAGGAGTTCATGGGTTTGCACTACCTTACGTGATACATAAGAATTTAGGGCTAGATCTTGAGCAGATCTAGTCAACGTTTGTGCCACTGAAGTCAACAAAGCTACACAAATTTACCCCAGCTGAGACTCTGGCTTAATGTCTCACTGCAAACTTGACAGATACTTTGCTAGTGCTACTCAAGATAACCAGATGTCTTGTCTACCTCATCACCCTGGGCCACAATTCAAGGGAAAGACCCCAACTGACTTTCATGAGCTTTAACTGCAAAAGACCCTCATTGGCATGATCCCATCCACGTGACGCACTGCTCCTTGGAATGTGAGTCATGGTGGGCTGACGATGCACTCCACTGCCATGTAATTGACTCAGGATCCATTCTGAGGCCTAGGGTCTGATTCTCCACACCCTTGCACCTTTTGTAGTCATTTATACTTGTGCTAAGTGAGTGCAAATGGATAGGTCCAAGTCAGTGGTGAATCAGGTCTCTAGTCTCCATCTTCCCAGAGTGTCAGGGAGCAAGCATGCATGGGATATGACCTACTTAATCTCTATAGCCTTTCACCATTCACCGGGGCCTCCCACTCCTTTCAACGTAACTGCTCTGTCCGGGCTCCCCCTCCAGGTCTCCTCCTGGTCAGGTCACAGTTATTTATTTTTTTTATCTACAGCTTCATATTTCATAAAAAGTTAACCTGGAATCTGAGTATTCTCTACTCTGAATGCAAATTAACTCTCTTGGCTTTTTCTTTGTCATTGTTTCACCTTCTTTCAAATGGGAGCTGCAGTTTTGATAAATGGATTAAAAGGTTTTTCTTGTTGCCCTATGCCTTCTATAAACACCTCTGGATCCTCTGTTAAAAGATGATTCTTAAAGCCAGGCTTGTGACTCACATCTATCCCTAATTCATTCACAGCAACTGAGCACTGGTGAAGTGTATGCATGTGCATATGCCAGAAGTGAGATCTACTTGTTTCCTTCTCCAATGGTAGATATACCTCAATGTCCCTCAAAGCCATTATACACTGTAGTCAATGGGAGTTTTGCAACTGGTTTCACCCAAGGTCTCTTGCTAGGCCTAAATGTACAAAATAGGCCCCACATTCAAAGTGCAGAGCTAAAAAAAGGGAGAAGGGTAACATGAAAGGTAAGACATTGGTTTTCACTACATAAGCATTACTTTTACTACAGTCACTGTCATCATAACTTGCAGAACTGAAGAAAACTTAGAAGGGGATCCAGTAAGCTGAGTTGCAATTAATGGTTTAGCCATGACTTTTCATGCACAGTACCTATGCATATTTCAAATTGGCAGCTGCCTACAATCTCGTTTTCTAGATGGACAAAGGGAAGAAAAGAAACATAGTGGTGGAAGCTCAATAAAGAATATTGTGCAGGATTTACCTACATTTGCATAGACATCTAAATTAAGTAATCAAGAAACACAGAATTTTGTATCAAACAGTATGGAATGTTATTTGCCTGCAATCTGATTACCAGCTTCTGAAGACAGTAATACACCAGAGTGGAATATCTGTTGACTCCTGTGAACTCCATTATTCATCTGTTCTGAGCATCCAGAACAAAAAAACAATGCAATCAATTACTGGAAGGAGGATGCACACTGAGATTCCTCGTTATCACATACAAACAATAATGCATCTAGAGATACATGTACCGTAGACCGTATGCATGTGACACACACTTCTATAGAATGATGTTGTCACATTCACTTTGCAGTGGAATGGAACCCTGTAACGTTGAAAGGCAGTAAAAAAAAAAGGGGGGGGGGCAAGAAAGGGTGAAGAGATGTATATAATCATACTGAAAAACTTTTTTGGGGGGGCCTGAGGCTTCTCTGATCGGATCAACAAATGGAATGTAATTGCGCATGTAGAGAGAATGGAATGAGAGGGGAGAACATGATTAAAAAGGACAGCTCTTTTGTTAGAGGTTACTGATATACTGGACAAGAGAGGTGATTAGTTGGGAAAAGATGGCTGGGGGACTTGAGTATAAACATACTTCTCTCTACCCCGCACACAAACCAATGGGCCTATATTCAGTGTAATATTTAAACTGTTCTGATTGACTTTTCAGATTAATAAATAATAAACATATCACTGTCCTCAAAAGTAATGTGGGCTACACTGACATACTGTGAGCAACACACACACACACAGATCTCAGCAAATTGTGTCTGTGACTGTCCTAAGTTTCCACAATGTGTGAGTGAGTGGCATAGTCTGCATTATTGTTTGAGGACAATAATTGATATAAAATCATGTAATCACCCAGACTTGAAGACACTCATGTACATACATGAGGCCCATACATATATGATAGAGCTGTTTTCTTTTACTTTTTCCCAGAAAGACATGGCTGATTCTAGAGGTAGATACCCACCAACTTGAACATTTTAAGCATTGTTCAAATTGGTAATATCTAAGCTGCTAGTAGAAAGATTGATGCCCCTGTATATACACACAGATACACACCAACTGCATATAATGAAAATGCCTTAATATTGAAATCCTCTGAGAATTTCTTCAGTAGATAATGCACTGTAGGGAAAGCCTGGGTTTGTGATACCTATGCCTTGACATACATGCTTCATAACCCACTGTATGGAGGCATTTTACCTTTCCTAGCTACTGTACCCTCACAGCCTGGCTGCATTGCTCTTCCTCAGCACTCCCGTGGCAGAGAAACCAGAAATAGTATTTGATTATACTCAGCAATGCAAGCCAGAGGCTGTACACCAACTTCAATAAGGACAGCAAGTAGCAATGATCTCACTAAAACAGGGGAGCCAGGTGGAAAAGGCAAAATAAGATTGCAGGCTTAATACAAAAAGAGACAGCAATGAAGTCAAATTGCCACAAAATATGTACAAATTGCAAAACTAATAATAAAAATTCATGCTCAAACTGCCAGCAAGACATCAGCCCTCCGTTACCCCAGGAGAGCGAAATGAGCTGCAAAGGAGGTAAGTATGTACTATAGCAAAAATCACTTATCCCACATCTCAGCTCATTTCTCTAGATGTAGAAATATTTTCCAGGTTCTGATGAGTTCTAAAATTTTGATTTTTGCCCATATACCTCCACCAAGTGAAAACTGAAGTAGTTATGATAGCACAGCAGGGCTGCATGCTCCTTGGATTTACAATCCTGACATATTATTTGTTCCATTATAAAATACAGTACTAGAGACCTGCAATATCTTTGGAAGCACTTAGGCTTTTTGCTGCGTAAACAGTTCAAAACCAAATCTAATATTTGTAAACTTCAGCTATGCTGTGCATTATGAATGATTGCAAAATTAATCCAGAAGAGCAACAGCAAACAAAAGGATTTATTAAGAATTCAGGGGGAAAAAGAGCAATTTAAAGCACTTTCCCTAGGCATTCCAGACTATGCTCTAGAATGCAATAACTGAATAGAAGAAAGATCATTTTAAAAATCAGGAAATGGAAGACTCAGTTTAAAAAGTAAACTTCCACCACAACTTTGACACAAATTGTCCTCACTAAGGTTCAGAGAAGTCTGACCCTGTACCCCTTACTTAAATGAGTAGTCCTTACTCATATGAATATGCTGCTGTGTTGCGTCGTCTGACCCCATAGTCACTGCTGTAGTTCCAGAAAAGTTTGTGCATTTCTAAACAAAATGCTCTTAAAATTATTTGGCCATGTCACGTCAATACCGATTTACACCAGCTCAGAATCTGGATCACAGTTCATTGCTCCCAGCTTGCCTCTGGGCAAAAGTCTGCAGAGTCCTGCTCGCCTTACTGGAAAGTTGGACTGGAGATTCTTCTGTCATGGCCACTCTGGGGATGAATAGTATGCCTCTATCTGTGTGGCTGGTTCCCTTTGGGCTCCATCGTAACTCCATGATCATATGCCAGACTGATGGCACCCCTAGCAAACAAGTGTTGTTCAGAGATTTTCCTGTTAAAATTTACCCAGAGGTTATACAGTCAGAATAGTGAGACATCACCACAGTGACAAGTTTTGAGGTAGTGATCTTGAATGAAGGATCATAGGTACTGTAAACCTTATATCAAGAACCAAATGTTCCTTTTTCTGCCGGGCAGTAAATTGGTGCTTCATCAGATGAGGACAATTCGAACAGAAGGAGATATCAGGAATAAGCAAGTGGGCTCTGTAATAGTGAGTTAACACACAGAACAGAATGTGCAGTAGTGGCTTAATTGACAGTAGGGTTAGTATTTGGGGGTCAATACACAATACCATTGGGAAGAATACTTTTGTCAGCACGTGGTGACATATAAACCATAAAAGATTTAGTGGTGCAATTTGCAAAGGGGGCAGTAGTTTGACAGAGGTGCTGGTAAGCAGGACTGTAAATTGGAGTCCCATGTCTCTTACCATGGGATCCTGAGAGAGACGTTATGCCTTAGTTGAAGCCAGTGGATATAGGGAGTCCACCCAGGTGGATCAGATGTATTTAAATCCTCTGTGCCTCATTTTCCCCATCTTTAAAACGGGTAAAATAAAAGTGCACAGAGAGGTGCAAAACATCACTGTCAATGCAGACAGTTAGTCAATGCTTACTCTAAATTATCCTATCCCTTTTACTCCTTTCTATGAAGCTTCCTCCTTTTTTCCTTCCCCCAACCCCACCAGATCTGAGAATGGGCTGATGAAGGTGTACCTGGTGTAGTCAGACTCAGCTGTGCAGTTGTTGTGCTCTGTCTGGATGTACCTAGAAGATTTGGAAGCATGAGAGAGAAATTCTGCTACCTGAACCCATGTGGACTTTTGCATGGTGGAGGACATGCATTCTGCCTGCACAAGTTTCCCTCTAGCAGACAGCAATGGACAAGCAATAAAAGTGGAACATTGCTGGCAAGGGGACTGAGTGCAATCATGCAGGAGTTTGGGGTTGGTTTGTTTTTTTTAAAGCTACGTGAAGCAGATTGTACTGGCAATTGTTGTTGTTTGACTATTAAGCTCTGCCAAAATGACAATACGAGAATAAATGTACCAGCAAATTATCATCTCAACAACGGTGCCACAAGGTGACATTTTCACAAGAGCTACATTTTCAATAAAAAATGACCTTTTAATGTTATGATGACCCAAGTCAAGTTAAGATTCACTTATAAATAAGACACACAAAGTTCTGTGCAGAGCCAATTCTGAAAGTTGCCAGAAAAATCTAATTTATAGGTTTGATGGAGACCTCCTGTAAAGTGAAGCCATAATCAGGAAAGCACAGGCTTTCCAGAACCTTAGCAAAAAAGAATTACAATTGATTTTCGATGTTTTGTCGTCTTCACAAGTGCCAAGTCCCTTTAGCAGCATTTTCGTCTCTGGAAGACACTATCTGAATAGGTCAGGATCAGCAGTTCTTCAAATAAATAATTTTATATAAATAACTAATAAAATAGTTGAGCATTCCATGGGAATGCAATCAGCTTGCAGCATCTGTTTGTTTGTATTAGTCTAGCTGAAAAATTACGCAGAGGATAATGACCTTATTGGCAAAATATGCTCCAAATGGACATCTCATCTGTTCTTTTAATTTTAATACAGCAACTTCAGGAGGATGGGCACCTTTTATTCAAACTTATAAACTGCCCAAATATTATTTACCAACCATTATATCTGAAATATAGTCACATGAATAACTGGGGTGCAACTAGAGTAAATGTTTTCAGGCAAAATACCCTGGACAGAGAGTAAGGAAGACCCTGCTAAAACACTGGACTGGGAGTCATGAGGTCTGGAGTTTAAATCCCAACTCTGCCATAGACTCCTTGTGATCTTGGGTGAGTCCCTTCAAGTATCTGAGCATCAATGGTCCATCTGTAAAATCAAGGATGAAAATACTTTCTCTCACTTTGTCCTCCTTCTAGTCTGTTGGGCTATCCGGCTAGTTTATAAGACTTTAATTTCTTTGGTCAGGGCCTGCCTCTTGCTGTTTATGTACAGCCCCTAGCACAATGGGGCTCTGATCTTGATTGGGGCTTCTGGACACTAGTGTACTACAAATAACTAATAAAATATGCAGATTGTACTTGGGGGAAAAAGTGTTTTGCTGTACAGAAATACTACTCGATCTCTAAGGCCATCCACCTTCCTGTCTCATGCTCTTAAGGCAGCATTGTGGGTATTTATCTGCCATCTTCCTTCCTGGTCATTAACATGAAGCTTTGCCTTTCTGTTTAGCCATGAACGAACTCAAGGCACTTTACAAATATGAGGCCTGGTCCTCATCTAGGATATAAATTGGAGTAGTTCCATTGACTTTCATTGAGCTATGAAATTTTTCACTGGTTTAGGATCTGGCCTCTCCCTTCTAATTACATTGAATTAAGAAAAGGATTGCAGAATCTTGTAGCAATACCAACAAGCCCACAATGATGATTCAATATTACTATGTTTTCAAGTAGGTCAGTTGTCTCTGAATGAAAAATAATCAAGTAATGGGAGAAAGAAGTGAAAGTCTCTATTAAATGGGGTGAAGATAGACATTCTTTTTTATAGAATTAGTTTGTCAAATTAGTTGTAAGCCAAGATTTTGCTTTTGCAAAATATCTTGAGGTTTTCTGTCCTTGTTAGTCAATATTTACTGGAGAAACAGACAGAGGTCCTGGGTGAGTTGGACCCTCTAATGAAACAGTCACTGCAACAACATCTATGCTGGTCAATGTAAACTTTCCTCCATGAGGAAATGAGGCCATTTCCTGACAATTTCCAAATGTTGATAGACTTCAAGGTCAAAAGGGAGCATCGTGATCGTCTAGTCTGACCTGCACTTTGCAGGCCACAGAACCTCACCCGTGCTGAAATAGACCCCTGAACCTCTGACTGAGTCACTGAAGTCCTCAAATCCTGATGTAAAGACTTCAAGTTGCAGAAAATTCATCTTTTACATTAGTTTAAACCTCTAAGTGGTTTAAACTAACCATAGTGCTGAGGAAGGCGAGAAACCTACAGGGTCTCTGCCAGTCTGACCCAGGGGAAAATTACTTCCTGACGCCAAATATGGCAATCAGTTAGACCTTGAGCAGGTGGGCAAGACCCGCCAGGCAAATACCTGGAAAAGAATGGTCTCTAGTAACTTGGAGACTTCCCCATGTAGTGTGCCGTCTTCAGCAGTTGGGGATTTTTGCTTCTTGCTGTTGCTAATGGGCCTCATGTTGCATATAACTAGACTCTGAAAAAGACTGAGTTATACATTTTTCAGGACTGCTACAGTAGCAGTTTCATTGAGCAAATAGTTGCATATTCAAAGAGGTGCAAACTGCATTACTGAAGACCTCATCCTGAGCTCTATACATGGATACATGGGGCCAGACTGTGAAAGGGGACTCAACCTGATGTCTGCTTGTGCAGGCACTTTATTGAGCATGGTGACCTGTGAGTGAAAGCAATAGAATTTACACACTCAGTTATACTCAAATTCCAGATTTCTTTCCTTGACAGTTCACATCACGTCTCTGTACCTCATTTTGCCCTTAAGTGAACTGGATACTCCCTTCTCAAACTTTTCACCTACGATCTAGATGTGCTTTACAAATATTAGCTGATTTAGTATCTCAATGCACCTATAAGGTAGACGGGATATACAGAACTCCTTTTATCCACAGCTGAAATGCAGCCATATTCAGGGTAGAACATAGCAGCTATTTAAGAGTGCACAGCAATTCTACTTTATCAAAAGGCAGGAAGCAAGAAAGAGAGCCGTGTCCAACTGAAATACAGGGCGAATTAAAGTAAGCAGAATGCAATTACCCATGCTGGAATTTGTCCAAGATATGGTGTGTATACTTCTGCCACAGCACAGTCAGTATTTGCATTCAAATTAAGCCTTTCTTTCTAGGGTAACACTATTTTGGGGACTGCTCCTCATTTAATTATAATGAAATCCACTAACTGTTTTTCTCAAACTACTTATGATCTCACAATTAAAACCATTGTACAGATTTATTTGTTGTCTGCTGCTAGAGACACAAGTGCACTGCTGGTTTTTGGGAAGCTTTCATGACACTTCTTACCATAGACCCAATTCTGCTTTGTCTTGTCCTTCCCCAGGCGTACATGTCTGAGTGCTACATTGAGAGTATACAGTGCAGAATCAAGCCTTAGGTAAAGTTTGCAATTCAAAGGTTAGGAATATTGTTCAAAATACATCCCATAAATGTAGATTCTGGGCTGGCTTCCAGCTTTAACATAAAGATATGAATTCATTCTCATCTTTATTGGGCTAACCCAAGCCCTGTTGTTTTAATAAACATTGAAGATATGCTGCTGTGTCTTTGGGCAGTTCTTTTTATTCACAGTCAGCTCTGTGCAAACAACTCAAGCGTGACTGGAATATTGTACCATACAAAATAAAAAGAATAGAGAATCTCCTTCCTTAAAGGTTTTTAAGGTCAGGCTTGACAAAGCCCTGGTTGGGATGATTTAGTTGGGGATTGGTCCTGCTTTGAGCAACGGGTTGGACTAGATACCTCCTGAGGTCCCTTCCATCTCTGAGATTCTAGGATTCTATGAGAAGTTGGAAGTGGTAGTAGATGGCTGGTGTTGCCCAACCTCCACTGTCCACTCTGTTTTAACTCTGGGGACTGATTTAAATGGTTTCCTCTTACTGCTTTGTGGTGTATGTGAATATCTATGCCTGGATACAAAAACTGGAGAGGGATTAATAGAGACTACATCAGAGCACCTACAACATGCACTCCATTTACTGGATTACTTTTTGTGTAAAAAAATCACAGTACAAAGTCCAGAAGCCCTAAAGGCACAAATGAGTATTTATATATTTGATATTGCCAATAGTCAGTCTGTGTTGACTAGTTGCAATTGGACAAATAAGTCACATGATAGTTTCTGAGCCCCATGTGGATGAGTGTAGAAATAATTGTGCACTTGAATTTCAGTTTTGGTTTCTGACAATGCTTGTGCATAAGACTTAAATTTGCATTCTAGAAACATCTGCACAAATAAAAAGTGATCACAATAAATGTTTTTCAGGAAACAAATGCAAAAGGGATAAGAACAAGGCCAAAGTGACTTCATTTACACATACCTACTGAAATCCATGCAAGCCCACCCACTGGGAGTTGTTCATATTTAAGTTCTCTTTATTTTAACATTACCAGTGGCAGCTTTCTGGAAGCTGCAACTTTACTGTCAGATCTGCCCCTTGCAGTTAAGAGCCCTGCTTTCCAAAATGAAGGATGACCTTTGAGCTCTTCAGCAAAACTCCCACATCCTTACACAGTAATGGCAGCTGATCCACACATTGGGTATCTGCCAGCTGACTAGCCTTTTAACTAAAAACTTGATTTGTCCAAGGCACAGAGAGACAGATCATGGATGTTTACGTGAGGAACAACATTGGCACAATTCACCTTCAGTCAATCCACATCATACTGCGCAATGATGGATAGGGACAAATTACTCTGTGTTCCTCAGGTGAACATGGGCATCTGTGGGCTCTGAGCAGAGACAACAGCAGTGTGTGAACATTGGAGAGAGTAAAGTGTTCTGCGGTTACACACAAGTTAGAAATTTAGTTGCCTAAACTAAGAGTAATAGAAACAGACTAAGAAATGACCTAAACAAACATAGGGTTGGATCCTAGGGTAAATCAGTGGAATTTCAATGGCTTCTGTGGATCTGTGCCAATTTATTCATCAGCGGAGGATCTGTCCCACTGCATTTATCCCAACCCCCTTGCGATGCTTTCTGCAAAGTGTATGAGACGGCTGCAAGTTGCAATAGTGATTGTGAAGTATTTGTCTTGCCTCCCCACGGGTTAGAAAGCTCAGCATTTGTTTGGGACAGCAGGATGCAGGCCCAATCAAGACTCTTAATATTTTTTTAAAGTGTGCCACATGATGTATTCTGTGAATTATGATGATTATGCTCATTAACTAGTATAACAGAGGTCCAGAATTCTTCAGTGCCGCCTCCGTGAGCAAGTAGGTGGACATCTCTGCCTTGGTGACAAGGCAAAGACCTTGCTATGGCTTTGTGTTGCTACCGTCCTGGTGGTTGATGGTTTTTGTTGTAACTCTTTTATTGAGAGTGCCTACATTGACTGACTCATTATGCACAATCTAAAGCCAAATGGCTCCTTGGATTAGGCTTTGTATTTTCTAACACAAGCAGGAATCAATATATTCAATGAACTCCAGCATTTATCACCCCTCCCCCACCTCCTGCCTGGTCATCCAATACTGGGCATCTGACATCAGTATGGACATTTAGATCAGTGAGCTTGGCTACCTTTTGATGTCTCATTGAATGATTAATAGTGACTGGCAAATCCAATTTGTATGAAATGAGAACTCTACATCCGGATCCTAAACCCTTGCCTGAAACTGAAACCCAATCTATCTTGAGATTAGAAAAAGGCAGTAAACTTTTTTCACCATTTATTTATTTTTTTATTTTGGAAGGGTCTTGCATAACAATCTTTACTAGCAGACTTTGAATTCAGCCCCTCCATCACTGTGGCACAGATCTCTAGCATTTGAACTAAGGGAATAACTCCATAACCAGGCCACAGAAACAGGCTATCATCCTCTGTGAGCTAGCCAGTAGAGGGGGATACAACACACTTTACAAGCAATGCTACACTTTTACATGTCAAGGTTTTGACTAGAACTAGAGATGCCAAAATATCATGAGGAACACACTTGTGAGATTTCTGGACAGGACATATTGTGAGAGAAGGTATGGAGTCCTATCTAATTTTGCAAGTTGGAGATTTATAAATGAAGCTTAGTGCCTTCATTCAAGAATCTCCAAAATTAGAAGTGAACTTATATATATGAAAAATATTCATTACTGGGCATGATCTTTTTCTGAATTACATGAGTATCAGTCAAGAGTAACTCCAATAGAATCAAGGAAGTGATACTAGTTTAAATCTATTAGAAGTGAGGGTCCTTATAGAAAAGACCTCTACAGTTTAGCAGAGATGAAGTCAAGAGGTGGCCATAGAAAATGCTCTAAAACCCATGGCATTAATGAAATGTAACCACTGTATACAATTTCAGTTCTTCCATTAGCACGTATTTAATATATTCTATTCTATATCATGTCTCTGGTATAGCATTCTACTGGCTGGCTTAAAAACTCGATAAAAAGCGATCATTCTCTGTTACGTTCATAGATGTAAAAGTCAGACGGCACCATTATCTAGGTTGACCTCCAGCATAACAAAGGCCAGAGCATTTCACTCAGTGATTTTATAGGCCTTTCCCATGAGCAATAAACCAAGACAATTATTGTTTTAGATGCATTATCCATTGCTATCGTGCTGCTGTTTACTGGGATGCTGTAGTGCATGTAAATCTAACTGCAGACGAGGGAGTGAGAGGCCTGTAAGAACACTGTGCAGACTGGCTTTCCAACCATATCCCTCTCACTGAACACTCATTTGCCCTTTTAAGAGTTTACAGATTAGCAATTTTATTCCTATTGACAGCTCTTGTATGCCTCATGGATGTAATATGTTCATTCTCCAAGGAGGAAATTGGTCTCAATTGACTGGCCAGGAAGAATTTACATTCCTGGGGAAATAAAATAAAATAAAAAAAACCCACAGCCGCTTGACTTTCCTTCCAATGGACGGTAAAAATAATGAACGTGCATATGTCAGGATAGAAAATGAGGATGTGGAGAAGAGGCAAAAAGAGCGACTGATTTAAAGGAAAAAGGAGGGGAACTGTTCTAAGCCCTTTCTTCTTGCTAGTCTAGTGTCTTTACATGGTCACTGGAAGGGACACTTTTCTGCTCAGATGGTGTCTGTAATGGATTGTATATATTGATTTGGGTGAGTGAAGCACTGAGCGATAAACTTAGAAAAAACCCACAACACATGAAATCAGTAGAAGCTTGGGCTATGAATTCCACACTCAGTAGTGGCTGCAGAATGGTAAGCAGCGTCATGATATACCCTCCACTGCTTTGTAATAAATATACAGAAAGGAGTCATGACAGCCTAGCAATGGCCACGCATTAGAGTTTCTCCTGCAATTTCTTATCATGAACGAATGCGATTTGTCTTTGTGATACTTTTTGCTGCAGAATCCTAAGTGTGATGGGGTGGAGATACTCCTCATTTACTCTTCCGTAACTGAGGACAATCAGGTCCAGGGTACTTTCTAGTCACCGTAACTTAATACTACATAGCATGTCACATTTCATGGCATAGGAGATGGGAAGGCAGCCAAGTTGGCCCATCACCATCTGCTTCTTGTGGTGTGGAAAGTAGTCTTCAAGTTGCAAGGACGGTTGCAGCTTCAAAGCTACTGAGCATCAGGATTTTTCAGCCTGCAACATTCTCATCTCTGGAGGGTGGCTGAACCAAAGGGTGAAAGAATGAGCATGTCCCTGAGTCAGCAAAAGGAAGTGTCAGACTGATTCTGTGTCATTGCAGAGTAGTAACTAATTCAACCAAACACATATACTCTGGAGATGCTGTGCAGACATAATAGACCTTATTGCTGGCTACGAAGACGCTGAGGGAGACAGGCACACACGTGCTTCTCAGGGCCCGTAAATGTTCAGGTCAGCAGAGGGAATTTGAGAAAAGAAAAACCAGCCCCAAACCTGCAAGCTGGATCCTATCTCTGGAGGTCAGAATCTCCTTTCACCTACCGGCAAGTTTCACCAGTTTGTCAGCTAAGTCAGAGCGCCAGCTCATGTACATCAGCGTAGCTCTGTCTTGTTCCTCTGCTTGAGGTGGTGTCATCCAGGACCCCGTTTTGCCCATAGGTTGGATCCCAGGGACTATCCTTGGCACAAGAAAATTCAATCTCTGATGTTCTGAACAGCCATTGCTGCACTGCTTTCAATGACAGTTTTGGGGTGCCGCAGTTGTAAACATCAGTCCCAAAATCCCCTGGCCACTTCCATGGCTTGTGTGCAGCAACTGACAGTTAAGAGCCAGTTGTGATGGTGATATAAACTGGTATAAAACTGGGCACCAAAACTGGTATAAAAAGAGCCCTGTAAAAGAGGACTGTACAAAAGATGTTCTGATCTAACCTTATATCTGTGCATGATACTGCCCTCATTCATTATAGATAATTCTCTACAGTTTGAAACACTTGCCACGTTTGTTTAAAGTTGGAGTGACATTTTATCTGTTCCCAGCAAACTCCACCAGAATAGAGGAAAATAAAAGCAAACTATAAACTCTCAGTGCCTGGTGTTCGGAGTGGCAGTTTTAGCCGCAATCCCCGTCCCATGCCACAGATAGGATGCACAAACATCCCTCCCTGTAAGTAATTTCCCATAACTCCTCATGCATGCTGTCATCTTAAACAGTCATAGTAATTATATGGAGGTGGTATTTCATTGGGGGATGGAGAGCAGAATGTACAGCTGGAAATACTAAAGGAAGTGATGTAAAAAGATAATGGTGTTGCTCATTGTTAAATCCGGCCAACTCAGTCGGGTACCATTGATACATTAGGTTAGTAGCATGGGTTAAATTTTCAGAAGAGCTCAATATGTTGAGTGCCGAGATCTTTTGAAAATCTGACCATAAGTATCAAATGGGAGCTGCTGGGTGCTGGCCATCTTGTCCATATTAAGTTCCTAAATGGGAGCTGAGCTCTTCTGAATCTCCATCCTCAGCTGTGTCTGCTGAGCACTTGGAAATCTAGCCCAGAGCTCACTTGAATATTTGACCCATGATTGTCAGAACTGTAGAGCACCCACAACTCCCCTGGACTTCAATGGATTGTGTTGCTCTGAAAATCAGGTCAGTGGTCATTTTGACCTGTTGGGTTTTAAATGGATGTTCTGTGCCTAACACAACACATGGGCACTTTTTAATCCTTTGAATAAATAAATAATGAATTAGACACAGGCAGGCAAGCATAACACACAACACATTGCCAGCTTGATATTCAAGGGGAAAAAGAAGTAAAATATCACATGATAAAAACTGCAAAAGATCCCTGTAGGAAAAGCGTCTTTCTGGTTCTATGATAGCAAATACAATAGCCAAACCTCATAAATCATAGTGCAGGAAAATATCCAGAGGGCAAGCTTTGACACTGTTTGCATATTCAAATGTCACCCCACTCATAAAAGAGAGATAAAATGGTTTTTTCTCTCAAAAATGTCAGCACGGGCTGGATTAGAAAAGATAATTCAGAAGTCCTTCCACAGAATAATTACCACTGTCACCTGCCTACAATGTAGTTAATGAATGGGAACAGGGTTTTTATTAGAAAAAATTATGATTATTAGAGTAATTAATCAGCTGCTTGATGACAGTTTCCCTGAGAAAATAATCTCCAAAGGCCAAGTAGTTACAGCAGGGCATTTTGTTGATAAAGCACCAGAAGTGCAAAATATCTTCTTACTATTTGATATAAAAGTGCTTATATGGTGGAATTACATTCTGTTTAAAGTATCTGCGGATCTGTTGCACAGTGGGAGTTAAGATTCATAATCCCATTGGCTAAATGAAAGGAAGCTTCATAATCTTCTGCTCTCCTAAAAAATAAACAGTGCTTTCTTTATCTCATCCTCTCTCTGTCTTGTGTGTTTAGGGCACAGTTCAGGAAAGCATTTGAGCACATGCCTAAATCCATCTCTATTCAGGAAAGCACTTGAGTACATGCTTAGCTTTTTCCCATTGACTTCAATATGTAGGCACATGCTTAAGTGATTTTCAGAATAAAGATGGTTGGAGCTTTACAAGGTAAACTCCTCTTGGAGTGGTCTGTTGCTTATAATGTCAATATACAAGTGACTAGCACAATGGGTCTTGGCTGGGATTCTAGGGTCTACTGTAGTGCAGAATCATAGGTTCATGCCAGATGCAACCCTGGTCAGTTGTTTCAATCCTGTCCTATCTCCGCTCTCTGGGCTTGTCTATACTGCCCTGCAGTTTAGACTATGCGAGTGTGAATAACAGTGTACACCAAATTGAAGGGGATTGCATTAGTACTAACTAGGAACCTTTTAGTTTGTATCTAGAATGTCCAAAGTCTGCTTTAGGTAAGTGAATATCACTGAGAGCATATGAATGCGGAATTCAAAATTTACAAAGAAAACATACATCTGGATTTAGTTTATTTTGTTTTCTGGATCTGAAGTTCTTTACTTTGTAAGATTACTGAAGTGGAAGTCTGGAGGCTTCCACTTCAGACAATGGCATCTTTCTGGAATTAAAGATGGGGGTAAATGAGATCAGAATCAGGTCCTTAATCTTCAGTGTTTTCTATCATACCATTGTAACATGGTGACACCTTGTGGGGGAAACTCATAAAATATAAATAAGACAATGGAGACTTGTAGCACCTTAGAGACTAACCAGTTTATTTCAGCATAAGCTTTCATGGACTATAGCCCATTTCATCGGATGCATTACTAACATGGCTGCTAATCTTAAACTTGTCATAAAACATGTGAAGTCACCATTCCTCATTTGATATCAGATCATTTCCAATCTGTGGAAGCTGTCAAAGTATCGCAGGTGATTGAAAATTCCAAGTTATTATTCTATTGGAAACAGATTTGGGGAGCAGAAGAGTTTTCAGAATATCCAGTAAGAAAAGGAATCCAATGGAAAATATAAGAAAAATGTTCCTTTTCTGTTGAAAAACTGGAAAATTGTGACTCAACTGAAAATGTTCCATAAAGTTGCAGTTTGTTCAAAAATCCATATTTCTACATCAACAACAAAAGTTTCTACAAATTTTTTGGACAGCTTTACAAATTATTTGTTTCTGATAAAGCTTTTCATTGGGATTTTGATTTAAATGGTACAGTTAAACAAGTAATCATCCAAGCAAGATTCAGTCATAGTCATGACTACTAGCTGGATCAGTGTTCAGTATTCCTCAAATATTATTTCTCCTCCCACTTAACGAATTGTGCTGCTTATATTAATATTACAACATTAATTTGATATGTTAATGGATATATATGGTAATGTGATCAATAACTATTGATTCAGATTGAGTGTCAGGAAACTTTCCAGAGATCCCAAACAGGCACCTATATTTGTGTGTCTATAGTGAAAGAAAGTTGAGTTGGTTGCCCATTTGAAGTCAGTGAGAATCTCTCCATTGGCTTCAATGGAGTTTTGAGTAAGCCCAGTAACTGAGCACAGTCCTGCAGTATGGACCTTAAGCATCTTGGCTTCACATTGGTTTGTCTAGTTTTGAGTGCCCAACAACTCAAGATCATTCCCTCAACCCTCTTCTGATTTTACCTTTAAGAAATAGAAAAATGTGGTTTCCTGATGCTTTCCATAAAATACGGTAATTATTCCATAAGCTATTTCAAGTAATTGTTGTCTTTATCAAGGGGACCAGCCCACCCAACCATGCCAGAGCGGTAAAGATCACAAAACCATTGCACTAAGTTCCCTGATTTCTTTCCTTTGAGTGAATCAATCCAGGATTCATTCAATCTATTGCCTCCTCTCCCAACCCATTTGGTACTGAACTCGAGCACCTTCCTTTGGTGTCTTGTACAGTCAGGGGGATCTCTGAACCTCCATCAAGAATGCAAACACTGAACTCAGTGCAAAATGGTGATCTGTTTGGGTAAGTAGTGGAGTCCTTATAGCTTTTAAAATGTGGTGCATAGAAATCATTACTAACGACCCCACAGTAGGCATATTATGTTCTCACTGGAGGAAATTTACTCCAGTTCAGAGACCAGCACAAAGCCATTTAAATTCTCCTTGCCCCATAGCAACATCCCCCTACTCCAGCTCAAAACCACCAAACTCTTTCTGTCCAGATGGAGTGTAACATTTCACTAAGGACTTAAATGGGCTAGGCCTTTGGTTGGCTGTCTACACACAGGTGAATTTCATTCCATAAGGGAAATATTAGGCATCTCTTAGTAACTTTTGATAACCGTTTTCCATGGCATCTATTTGCCATCAGTCTGATGCAGAAAAGCACCATTTAAAAAAAGTGGCTGAATAGCCTATCATGCTCCCAAGTATGATAAATTCATTGCACTGCTGTTTGGGGACCATGTACATTTGTTCTGACTAAAACAAGTGTGTGTTCACAGAAGACTAACTATTGCAGAGGGTAATGCATGAATGGAATGCCAAAGGCAACAGATGAGATATATTATTTACATATTTATTAGAAAGTCAGTATTGCCTGTGAGAACAGTTTACTTCTGACTTTAATTCCAGTAAGTAAACAACCTAATGGGTGAATAAGGGAAGAAGGAAACACACACTAAAGCAGTTTACACAAGATGATACAGTAAAGCAACAACATTGTTAACATGAAACTATTTTGCAAGGCAGGAAAAAAATCTATCCTGACCCCCCTCCCCCCCGCCCCCATTTGGTTAAATGCTCATAAATAATAATTACAATTGAATTTAATTATATGCACTATCAGTTGCCTCTCAGACCAACAGAATGATAATTAATCCTTGTTTATTTGTAATGTGTTGTGGTTTTGTCTAAATTGCCCTCTGGTAATGAACAGCACTTCTGCATAATCTGAACTATTGTCATTCTCTTCATCTTTTTTCCTCTTGATATAAGTTTAGGCAGAAAAAAATCCCACTGCAATTAGGGTATGGTTACACTTACAAGATTATAGCGCTATTGGTTATAGGGGTCTCCTTATACAGTAATATGTTAGCGCTATTGTATGTCCACACTCAGATGCACCAGCGGTATAGCATGGCCACATTTGGGGCACTTAATGCGGCATTAAGAGCAGCGCATTAGGGCAGGTATCCCAGCATTCAGCTGGGTGCAACGTGCTTTTTAAACGAGGGGGGTGAGGGGGGATGCGTTGTGTGTATGTGGAGGGAGAGAGACAGTGGTTTTTCCGTTCTTCTGAAAGCCTGTCAGCGAGCCTCCGTTCACAGAAGGCTTTGTTTTCACACAGGCTCCCTCCTTAAACATTTGCACTGCTTATCTGCCTAAGAGAGAAACTCTAAAGAGGTACTTCCGCATTCCTCCAGCCGAGTTCAAAACAAAGGGAAGAGACGTCAATTGCCTTAAATGGCTCTAGGCATCTCAAGAGATCACTTGTAGCGCAGTGGGTGTCCACATTCTTGCTGTAGCGCTACAGCAGCTGCGCTACAGCCCTTATTCCCCATGCGGAGGTGGATTACCAGGAGCGCTATAACTCCGCGGTTATAGCGCTCTACATGCCTTGCCAGTGTGGGCGGGGAGGAGGTTATAGCGCTCGTGGGGGCTTTATAACGCTATAAAGTGCCAGTGTAACCAAGCCCTGAGTTGGCACTGTAACTTAAAGAAATGTGTGTTTTCAGGAGCTTCAGATGAAACTTCTGCAGGATTCTGCTCTCATTTAAATGCCTTTTACCGAAAAACAAACACACTGGATGTAGTGAGGAATTATGTTCTTGTGGCTGAAGTTCTGCAGTGAGATGAGCTCATTCTGGAGTCAGTTCACAGTGCTGCCACAGACTCCTTGGACAAGTCACATAGGGTATAATTTTCAGAAGCACCTAAGTGATCTAGGAGCCTACAGGAGAGATTTTCAAGATATAAATGACAGGTGCCTAATGCCTATTGATTTTTCAGTGAGACTTATACTGATCAGTGCCTATTAGAAAAATGGTCTTTTAAGCCACCTAGACACTTTTGAAAATTTTGCCTTTTTTCCACAAAATGGAAAGCTTCACAAAAATGTCCATGTTATCTAAAAATTTGGATTTGCACTGGGAAGTAAAAAAAAAAATATCTAAAAACCAATACTTTTGCCAAAAACTGAAAAATCAAATTTTTAAAAAAAAATCAGTAAAGAAATCTGTTTTCACTGAATTTTTGTGTGATGGGAAAAACATTTCCTGATCATCTGCACTAATGCATATTAATATAACCATCTATTGATGAAACACAGTGCAAATATTCGCATCTCTCACATAGAAAGAATGTTTGCTCACAGTGATTCAAAGACATACCCAATGGATATCCAGCTTCAAGGCCCCTTTGCAAATATGTTGTTTACCTTCTGAAATATTTTCAGGTTGCTAGGGAGTGTGGAAAAAAGGAAGAAGAAAAAAGATCTTGCAAAGGTTATAATAAACATAAAAATGCTTGGAACTGTTAACACTAAAAACCATTATTTAAATTCATCAAATGTCATTTTGAAAAACTTTTGAAAATGGCCTTTTTCTGTATATTTCTTAGGAAAACTCATTTGTAACTGTCAAGTAAAGAACACCTAGGGCTGTAGCCCCCACTAAATGTCAAGCATCATAGACTGATGATGCCCCTGCGGTGCTCCAAAGTAGAAGACATAAGGGAATAATAGTGTGAAACTCTCAGCAGTAGGTAAACCCACCTCACTGTACCTTCAGCCAGATTGCAGAGAGTGGATGCTTTACAATTGAGAAAACAAAAGTTTTCTGACACTCCCATGCTTTTCTCTTGGTGCTTTGATCGGCGTCATTGAAGCTAATTTAAAGGAGGCAATACAGTGTCAGTGCCATTGGGTTCAGGCCCACAGCCTTTTGGATAGTGGAAAAAAAATTAACAGCTGTGCCTTCATACATCCTGGCATATTTCTTTTGAATTGCAAAGCAGTCGCCTGCTTATTTGAAGTACAATATGTCTAACCTTCCGGGCACAGCTAGTTGTTAATTTCCTATGCCGCTATGAATCGATGATTTATTTAACAAATTTCCATGCAGCAAATAAAACATTTGTTCTACCTTGAGGGTAGTTTCCAAATATCACAGGCAGGCACAGCTGCAACAGTTTACATAAGAACTGTGGTCAAGCTCTCAAAACAAATTAATAACTGGATATTTCACTCCAGAAGCCTCCAAACAATGCTCCAGGTGAAATCATATGACCCACTCATAAAATAAAACATTGAATTTCTAGCTGCAATCCTTTTGTGCAGTTATGATTATCATTTCATCAGATTTTTTCTGACAGTATTTGTACCATTTAATATGTTGACAAACTGTAGAATACCAGCTGTTTTCTGCTCCAGAACATGCACAGTTCTGATGATTCAGGACTGAGAGAAGGACGAACTGATTTATATAAAAGAAACATTGACCTTGAACCTTCATTCAAACCGCAAACCAAACGTGAAAGGAAAATTTTTTTGTTTGAAAAGTGGTGGTAATTTTTTTCCTGTTTGTATTAATATATCTATTTTGTCAAGAATCAGAGGGGTAGCCGTGTTAGTCTGGAATTGCAGAAGTGACAGAGAGTCCTGTGGCACCTTAGACTAACTAAAGTTTTAGAGCATAAGCTTTCGTGGGCTAGTACCCACTTCAT
>ML677412.1:11978598-12074468 GCA_007922305.1 Dermatemys mawii | reverse complement strand
CTATAAAATAAAGGCCAAAAATAAGATGCTCTCAGGCCAGTAGCTATCTGGCATGTTTTTTAAACAGTGACTTTAAAATACAGAGAGTACCTAGTGAAATATTGGACAGTATCACAGTCTAGGTAGTTGAAGACATTTCTATCTTGGGTCTGGTTGCTGAAGGAGCAGAACCTCTAGGGATGACAATGATGGAAAGGGCAGAAACATGATTTTCTTTTGCAGTGAGGTCAATCGTTGTGTTTCCAGATGTCACCATGGTAATAAAACTTGTGTCCAGTATTCATAGGCTGAAAAAGAACTTCCCCAAAACAAACTCAACTGAAAATGGTCATCTTTGTCTCTTATTTGCTGTGTGTTATTAAAGTGACATATCTGTGCTATCCATGCATTGCAGAGGATTATAATGCAGGCACGATGACACTCAAAACCCAGTATTTGCTTAACCTGCACAACACAACAAACATGCTTCTCTCCCTTGTCTTTGTTTCAGAGCAAGGAGACATACAGGACAGACTGACTATGTGGAATCACTGTAGAAATTTCTGAATGATGTCTGAAGAGCTGATATATCCTTCCCTGCCCAGGGAATAAAACGAGAAGTCACACAAGGCTCTTGCAGTTATTGCTGGGCTGTTTTTTGTTATAGGCTGTTTGCTAAATGAACAAAATATTTGTCTTAGGCACATCCAGACAAACCCACTAATCTAGCAGCCTCCTAAGGCAATAAGAAAACCATAGGACAAACTTTGTGCTTTGTTCAATTTTTTTCTCTTTACAAACGTGTGCCAGCCGTATCCTTTGGCTGACAGATGCCTCATTAGAATATACAGACTGCTCTATCTTCCCCTTGTATCCTCGTAGCCCCACAATAAACCCTTTCTGGGAAAATAAAGGCAAAGGAATCATCTGATAGGGGACAGAATGGAGTGGTTGAGATAAAATACAAATATACACCACTCTAATGGCAAGAATCAGAGGGGTAGCCGTGTTAGTCTGGAATTGCAGAAGTGACAGAGTCCTGTGGCACCTTAAAGACTAAGTTAAATTTTTTTTAGAGCATAAGCGTTCGTGGGCTAATACCCACTTCGTCGGATGCATGCAGTGGAAGTATCCAGGGGCAGGTATAAATAGGTAGGCAAGAACCAGGTGGGAGATAACAAGGTTAGTCCAATCAGGCTGAACCAGCTTGTTATCTCTAATCAGGGAGGGTGAGGTGTTCCTCTAGCAGCTGAACTGGAGGTGTGAATAGTGAGAGAAGAGAAGCTGCTTTTGTAGTTAGCTAGCCATTCAAAATCTCTATTCAGTCCCAAATTGATTGTGTCAAATTTGCAAATGAATTGCAGCTCTGCAGTCTCTCTTTGCAGTCTGGACTTGAAGTTTTTTTTGCTGCAAAATGCTGACCTTTAAATCTTCTATGGTGTGTCCGGTGAGGTTGAAGTGCTCTCCTACAGGTTTTTGAATATTGCCATTCCTGATATCTGATTTGTGTCCATTTATCCTTTTTCGTAGGGACTGTCCAGTTTGGCTGACGTAAATAGCAGAGGGACATTGCTGGCACATAATGGCGTATATTACATTGGTAGATGTGCAGGTGAATGAACCAGTGATGGTGTGGCTGATCTGGTTTGGTCCTGTGATGGTATTGCTGGTGTAGATGTGTGGGCAGAGTTGGCATCGAGGTTTGTTGCATGGATTGGTTCCTGAGTTAGTTATTATGGCGCAGTGTGCTGTTGCTGGTGAGAATATGCTTGAGGTTGGCAGATTGTCTGTAGGCCAGGACTGGTCTGCCTCCCAGGGCCTGTGAAAGTGAGGGATTGTTGTCCAGGATGGGCTGTAGATCACTGATGATGCGTTGGAGAGGCTTTAACTGAGGACTGTAGGTGATGGCCAGTGGTGTTCTGTTGTTTTCTTTCTTGGGCTTGTCTTGCAGCAGCAGGCTTCTGGGTACACGTCTGGTTCTGTTGATCTGTCCCCTTATTTCCTTGTGCGGGTATTGTAGTTTTGAGAGAGCTTGGTGGAGATCTTGTAGGTGTTGGTCTCTGTCTGAGGGGTTGGATCAAATACGATTGTACCTCAGTGCTTGGCTGTAGACAATGGATCGTGTGGTGTGCCCGGGGTGAAAGCTGGTGGCATGAAGGTAGGCATAGCTGTCGGTAGGCTTTCGGTATAGGGTGGTGTTGATGTGGCCGTCATTAATTTGCACCGTGGTGTCCAGGAAGTGGACCTCCCGTGTAGACTGGTCCAGGCTGAGGTGGATGGTGGGGTGGAAGCTGTTGAAATCATGGTGGAATTCTTCCAGAGTTTCTTTCCCATGGGTCCAGATGATGAAGATGGCAGTGGCAGTCTAATGGCAGTGCCTCAGGGTTAGGGTGCATGTGCATGCATTTCTAATCCTCTTTGTGCCATCCCTGTTGCATTGCAATCAAAACAATTGCAATAATACAAAGTGAGGTGACCTTTTTAAAGCAGCAAAACCCCTTTCATCTCACAGGGCTCAGATATTACTTCTTGATTTTTCTCCAGTGGTGGGTGTCTGGCTCCAAATGACCATGTGGTAAACATGTAAGTAAACAACTGCCAGGAAATTTTGGGGCTGAATCCCAACTTTATTTAGCAACTTTACATTACTTTCAGTGCACAAGGGTAAAAGTGGGATCATATTATGGAAACTCAGGCCCTATGTGTTCGGACATCCCTGTGTTTGGAAAGTCCATTCCAAAATTTCTGAACATATTATTCCCATCTAATGTACGCATCTGAAATTATTGTTCAACTGTTTGATTCTTTGCTCTTGGGTTGTCAGAAAATTCTGTTCCTGAATTGCACAAAGGGCAAAACAGATGACTCGAGACAATGTATTCATGTCTGCAGAGGAGACATGAATACACTGTTTGAGGAGGCAGTATATCTAAAACGGGAGCTGATTGTGTTCACAAAAGGATTAAGTACCATGTAAATAAGAGAATGACATTTACGCATGCAAAATGCATAATTAGTCAAATTGAAGACAATTAAGTGCATATCTCATTTGCTAAATCTAATGTCCATCATTTATTTTCCTTAGTGAATCTTAATGGGCAGGGTGTGGGTGGGAAGGTCCTGGGTACACAAGAATGGATAAGTCCTTTGTAATACAGCAAAAAGAGAGCAGCGGTACACTCTCTGTCATATGTACACACTGCTCTGGTTGTGTGCGACTCCTCTTATTTAAGAGCAAGAGTAGTTCATTATGCATGATCTATTCATGTCTGTTCAGATGGCCAATCAGTGCCCATTGCGTTGGCAGGATTGGTGATATGGACCCTTGACCTCTCGAAATTAGAATGAAACTATCAAATACATAGCTACTGGGAACCTTCCAGATGTTAGGAACTTTCTCTTGCTACTGATCTAAACTGGCTTTGATCTTGAAGTGAAAGACTCCGTATCCTGTTCCCAATGCCCTGAGCCATCCAGTCTGCCCCACATGACTTTAACATGAACTGGGTCTTATAGGGAGAAACCCAGAGCTATACGCTTACTGCCCAAATCCACAAGTCCTGTTTGCTTTGTAACTGGCATTCACATAAATGGTATTATACATCATAGCACAAGCGAAGCTTTCTGTTTATAAAATAGTCAATAGTCTCCATTGGAGAGGAGTTATTTTTTTCCCCAAGGACACCTTTCATTTCAGTCTCAAAGAAAGTTGGGAACAAATTGTTCCTTACCGTCAGCAGCCGATTGCTCTGTTTGTTTAAAATGTGAGCATCTTCAGAACAGAAAACAAATACAGAATGAAAAAACAACCCACCATTTGCTAAATGAAGCAAAACACCATAATAGGTTTAATGATGTAGATTTATCTCCTAACAGTTGTTTTGAGATCACAACAAATCATTAAAATCATTAATTCTGAGAGCTAAATTAGATTACAATCTTCAAGAATGTCTGGCCAATGCATTTGCTAAACGGCATCTCTTCCTACCAGCACGAATCACCAATTCCACTCAGATTCTTTTGCAAACAATGAACCGATTAAACATAGTCCAAGTCATATTTAAAAATACCTTTGGGTGCCCTTGTTTTTTTTTATTCTGCCATCTTCCATGCTATTCCCATTCTGTGTTTGAGATTGCTTTCCTGATGTGCCCACTAGCATGCTGTGACATTGTTCATGGGGAGCAACCACGAGGAAGAGGTTTCCTGTAATGTCAACAGGTGCAGCTCTATGAAGTCAATAGATATGTGCTCATTTATGCCAGAGCCAGGGAGTTTGACTTACAGACCCCTAGTTGTGTGTCAAAGCTTTCTCAGCTTTTGCAGATGAGCTAATTTATCTTCTAGCTAGTGAGTGGCAGGGTTACTGCTATCCTCCAGAAGAACATTCTGTTGATGGGGCAGTTTGAAGCATGGGCTGAATGAGCAGGACTTTTGGGACTTGAGCTTGTATGTCTTCCCGTGGTCATCTACTGATATGAGAGTTTGAGCGACTGGGATCTCTTCCTCCATCAATCAAACTATAGGGAAAGTATCCCAGGTAGAACATATGCTGCTGGGAGAGGAACACATCTCATATCTTTATGCTCCAGGACCTGGGGCCTTTGTAGATATTTGGCCAGGCCTGTACTGCTCCCTCCTATTCTTGTGGCATGGAAGGAATAGCCCTGAGCTGTGGATTCTGGAGGGAAAGAGAAGGGATTGAATTCTGCAAGAGAAGGGAGGAGATCTCTGGGATTTCTCATCTAATTTTTTTTTAGTTGATTTACATGAATTGGTGCAAGGAGAGGAAAGAAGGGGCCAGATCCCAAGCTGGTATAAATGGACATGGCTCTAACTTCAGGGGAACTAAGTGGATATATAAAAGCTCAGGGCCTCTGGTTCTCTTTGGTCTCCTGTGCCAGTGGATAGGGGTGAGTGGACCAGATCAGAACAACTTCGTGACTAGCAATTAAATCCATTCTCTGATATCAGAAGCCCAGTTTCTTTTGGTTTCTCCTAAGGCACAAGCTCCTTTTCCTTTTTCCTTGAGAAGAATGAACAGTTGCATCTCAAGTGGTTATAAGCTTGCAATTCAGATTCTCCATGTATTGTCAGTGATGCCAGCCATGCATGGAGCTTTATAAACAAATCAAGTTACTTTTGCAGTGATGACCCTGGTAATCTAGCCATTTTGCCAGCATAAGAGCTTCTCCAGTACAGGGCAACCTGGGTGTAAGATGGTGAGTTTTTGTACTTACAAGAATAGATATATTAAGTGGACAGTCTGGAACACTGAGTAGGGTGGGTGTCAGCCGTGATCCACTCATCACTTAGCTTCATGTCATAAACACTAAGTGTCAGCTGCTGCTGGAGGGAGGATTCTGGACTTGACAGATCAACAGTTGGATCTGATACGACAAATCCTCTGTTCCCAGGTACTAACTATAGCAGAAATGAGGAAAGAGAGAAGAGTAATGAAAAGAAAAGTGAGAAGAAAACACAATTAGTGCACTCAGCTTTGAGAGAGAATGTTTGTATTCCAACACAACAAGTGGATAGAAACTGGAAATAATAAATGGATTTATTTGTATTATGGTACTGCCAAGAAGCTTCACCCTGGGATCCAGGCCCCATTGTGCTAGGCACTGTGTGAGTATAATGAAACAAGAATCTTTACCTCATAGACTTTACAGTACAAATGACTCTTCACCTCTGTCCTTAACTGTAATAGTCTTGTCCTGCAGATCTGTCTGCTTACCAGTTGGTCTGTCTGTGTCCAAACTTCTAAAGGATATTGTGGATCACAGAAGATCTTGTCATGTTGCCTTTTAGAGACTTGCCTTCCTGATGTATCATAAGGCTCCATGCACACCTATGGATCTTATAAACTGAAACACTCATGTTAATTATGTAGAAAGCAGAGTGCTGGTTTATGGGTCCATTTTGTATTTTCCCCCTTTCTGAAGCCATTTGTTAATCTTTCCCGTTTTTAATTAGTTTATTCATCTTCTATACTCCCTGAAGCTTTCATTCTTTCCCTCCTCCCTCCATTCTACCTCCCCCCACTTGCCATGTGAGACAGTTTAATCTTTGATTCTGTACAATCCATGGGAGCTTTCACCCTTGTTCTTACTGTTTTTCAGTGCAGAGAGCTTCACACTTATTAAGTATAATTTGGGGAAGGTGGAAAACTTTTTAAAAAATGAATTGTTTTTCTTTAGTAGAACAGGGGAAAAATCATTTAAAGGAACATGAAACCCACTATGTGCTGAGAACACTGTGTCATGGAAAATCCTAGAGCAAGCGGAAGTTTGATGGAAGTATAAACACCGCTCTCCTGATTGCCAGTGCTTGGGAGAGTGGAGGACACAGCATGTGCTGTTCATGGAGCACAGTGTACAGAAGGACAGCAGGGTGCCAGTGCATGGGAACCTGTTTTCGCATGGGAGTGCTAGCCAAATTTGTCGTTCAGATAGTTTTTGAAATTAAAATGCAAACGTTTGACTGGCTTTATCCAAGCTGAAATGCACCCTTTTGAGGGTACAGCCATAATCTTTTTGTGTGTTTTATAGTGGCTAAAATAAGCATGAAAACTGTTCGGGCATGATTCTGATCTCATGTACATTAGTTTTAATCTGGTTTAACAGCACTGAGTTCCATTTGGCTCTGTTAATAAATAATTATTAAAGTGTATTGTAGCAGCACCATTGTGCTGTACACATGTATAACAGAGACAGTTACTGCCCCCAAGGAATCAACAGTCTAAGTGTAGACTATAGACAACAGGTAGATAGAAGAAACATACAGGGGGAACATAAAGTAACAAGACAAGTGATTGGCATGACAAATAGTGATCACAGCACACCAGCTGTGTATCCATTGTGTCAACAAGAAGTAAATGGAATACTAACGTACATGTGAAAAGACTCCAGCCTGGTCCCTTTCTGAAAGTGTCAGATCCTTGGTTTTGCTCTCTTACTTCCTACGAGTTGCATTTCATTTAAAGGAAGAATGTGTGAATAAACTACAGCTTAGGGCTGGGCTACACTAGGGGTTCGATCTAAGATACGCAACTTCAGCTATGCTATTTGCGTAGTTGAAGTATCTTAGTTCGACTTACCTGGCCGTCCCCATGGCGGCGGGTCGACCGCAGCCACTCCCCTTTTGACTCTGCTTACTCCTGCTGAGGTGGAGTACAGCTGTTGATTTGAGGATTGATTTATCGCATCTAGATGAGACATGATAAATCGATCCCTGATGCATCAAGTGCTACCTGCCGATCTGGTGGGTAGTGTGCCATACTCTGACTCTTTTGTACCTAGGTTTTCATGCACTCCAATGTGCTACTAAAAAGGGGGCTGGAATGCTATGTTTAATGAGGTCCTGTCAGCTACTGGGCCCATTTTGACAACTTGCCTCCTGTCCTCCAGAATATTTGTGACCACTGCCAATTATATGCCTAAAAGCAGAACAATTTTGCTTTTACATCAGCAAAGCTGCTGTGCTACTTGTTTCTTGTTTCCACACCAACCATTTCTCCCACTCAGGATCCAGAAAGCTGTCATCACACAAATGCACCAGTTGATGCTAATTACTACAAAAATAAATCTATTTTTTAAATTCCCAAGATGCACAAGACTTCTTCTGAAATCAATAGTATCAGCAAAATCTAAATTTACCATCTTTCACTCCTGTAATATGTGTTGACACCAACCATGTAAGGTTGATGGAGCAAGCTAAGAACTAGGCTGCAGCAGCAGTTAGTTAAATAGACAGTTAACATTTTGCCAGCAGTTTGCAATAGATGCATTACAAAGGCACATTTATTTCAACACAAAAAAGCTTGTTTTCTATGTCAGATCTGATTCCAGAGCCTTTCTTCCACACCTCCCTCTGTTAAATATGTTATGCTGAAACAATAGTAATCCTGTTTTTATGTTGGTATGGCCAACATTTTCTCTTCCTGTAAATATTTTCCTTTCTGCCCATTTGATTAAAAAATACTTCTTATAAGGAGAATGAGGAAATTGTCCCGTTGAAGGACTGCAGTGGTGATTCTTGTCTCTGGCAACCTGGATACTGCAATGAGGGGAGGATTACAAAGGCCTAAATGATGAATTTTCATGGTGAAAACAATAGCTGAGCATACAAACACTACTGCTGAAGAAGTATAAATGCTGAAATCCAGGTTTTCATGTATTCCCTTCCTCCATCTCTGCCACCAAAAAAGATGATAGCAGATAAGTGAGGAATAACAGAAAACAATGATAATTATATATGCCACTGAGAGAAACCGAGCAGCTTCAGCTCACATGGATTGATGAGAAATAGTTTTTCCCTGTCTCTCTGTGCCTGTTTGCACCTCTGTATGTTTCACTTGGAGGTCTGACTTAATAAACTCAAAGTTCAAAGCAAAACTCTTCCAAAATTCAGTGGGTTTCACCTGTGGTGGGGGGCGGTGGATTTTTGACCTGAAATGACACATCATCCTGAGATTGCTGCTCAGGTTTGCCACAGTGTTCCCAGTAACTGGTGAATGAGCTTCTTCAAAGGCCACAGTTGTGTGGTCATTCACCCCTCACTCTCTGTTCCCTGTAAGTTGGAATACTTCATGGGGAGGAGGAACTTAGGCCAAAGAACCCAAACACAGGACAACAGGACACAAAGAGCATCCACAAATCCTAGAGAGGAGAAGACCACAAAGGATCGGGACTGAGGAAGCCCCTCAGAATGAAGACTTGTAAAAACTTTTCAGAGACCTACTGTGGTTTTAAATAATTATATCCAAACACCAAGACATTCCCATATTAAAAACTCAGTATATAACCATCGTAACGTGTGAGAGCTTGTTGTGGGCTCACATAACCCTGCTCAATTTGGAGACCAGAATGGGGTATTCCCAGCCAGTGGGGTTTACCGACTCTCCATCTGAAATCCTGGTCCAATTAAAATCAGTGGCAAAATACCTATTGATTTCGGTTTGGCTCCATTGACCTTCTACATTTTATGGAGTCACCTAATCTATTCTCTTCTGGCAGGATATAATTGTCCCCTACAATGTGGTTTTTGAGGCTTTCTCCTGTTTAGTTTAAATGTCGCCAGGAAGGGGACATGCTCCTTCTGTTAAGAGAGAATTCCAGAGCCTCATAGATAACTGTCTAACTTTTTCTGATGTTGGCCCAATTCTCTGCTGCTTTAATGGTATTCACTGTAAGTATTTACACTGTTTCAACTGACTTCATTGAAATGACACCGATGTGGAAGTGATGAAAATATAGGCTAAGTGAGCTTGCTTCTCCTTTGAGTTTCATTTTCTTATTTTCATCTGATTTCCTCTAGCTGTATCTCTTTGACCATTCTAAATAATCCCTTTTCTTCTACATTCATTAAATATTTGTAGCCTGCCATGTTCCCACTTCACCTCATTATTGCCCAAATAACCTACGCATACTTTGTTCTTTTAATCTCCCCTTATAAATCACTGTCTCTGGCCCACTCATGTTTGCTGCTGATCTCTGAGGTTTCTCCAGCTTGTAGATTGCATGGGCCTGATTATGTGTTGTCTTGTCATATAAACCAGTGCAAGCTGGGTGTGAAATGCTCTGACTTGGTAGCACTTTACTGTCACTGGGCCAAGAAGTGAATACTACATAAAAGGAAAGGCCCTGGAGATTTGGGCTCTGTGTTTCTGCTCCTAAAGATGCCCACCTCAGAATGCAGCACTACAGATGCAGCAATCACCACTGTCAAATATGGAGGGACTTTTACTTCCCCACCAATTGTTTTCCTTCTTTCCTGACATCACAGTTGTCATCCGCTTTGAAGGGAAACAATTGTCCAGAGAAATATGGATCAGCATTATTGACACAGATCAAAACCTCTCTCCCTACTCCGCCTCCCATAAAATACACACAAAAGAGAATTGTGTGCCAAGAAACACCATCCAAACTATTCTCAGAGAGCCAGCTGCACTATTGGGCTTTGGATCCTGCTCTAGCTGGGCATGCTGTATAGATGTGCAAATCACCACACAAAGCATCCTCATTTGCTTTAGGACTCCCATAACCAGCATAGCAATGACCAGTTATTTTAGAAATGAAGAAGGGTTGGCACAAGCAAACGGGCAGGTGTTTCACCCTTGGTAGGTTTGCTGCTATTGGTGTATGCAGCCACCTGGTCTGGGGCAGGGAAAGCTGTTCTTTTGCCTGCCTATAAAGGAAAACAAGCAGCCCAGGACAGGGGTTGTGAAACCCATGATCTGCCAGCACATCGGTCAAACTGACAGGTATTCCCCACCCACAGTTCAGGTTAGACTGTTGTAATAGATAAAGGATGCCAAGGGTCTTTCTTTGGAAGTTACTTTGAGTGGGAAATGGTCACAAAACAAAGCTCTACTGGAAAATGCAGATTTTCTGCCATTTGTGAAAATTAACTCCCCTAATTAACTTACACATATAAATGTAGTTAGAATGAAGACATTAAGTTGATTATCTAGAAAATTGCTACCTTGGTAGATTCCCTGATGCCACCATTGCCTCTAATTATGCCAAGAATTAAATTGAGGCATTACTGTGGCATTATGTCACTGCAACTGAATGCTTGGATATGGATCTCACAACTTCCCTCCTTGGCTACTTTAATTGTAATTCTGGCTGGGGAATCAGGCTGGGCACACAATGTTCTGTTCTTTTGGTTTGGTGTGATTTAGTTTAGTTTGGGGTTTTTCTCTCTAAACAGAAAGATAGCATCAGTGATTATGAAAAGAACATCTCATGTTCTGTTAATGAATATCTTGCAATAAATGTCATTGAGTGGTATGGTATCACATTTGGGACCTTCTACATTGGCTGGACTCCATCCAGGCCACACTGAAATGAATGGAAAGCTATTCTATTAACTGGGATCAGGATTTGGGGTAAAATCTTAAGTGACTAAGGGACTTAGGTGCCAAAGTTCCAGTTTCAGAAGGGACTTGGGGCATGTAGGATCAGATTATTTAGGTAATTAAAAGGCAGAGGTAAGTGCCCAGTGGGATTATCCAAAGGCTTAGGCACCTAGTTCCTATTAAAATCAAAAGGAGTTTGGTACCTAGCCATGTTTGAAAATCCCATGACACCTATCTGCATCTTTAGGTGCCTACATGCCTTTAAAAAGCTGGCTCTGACACTAATGTTTCTAAACATTACCATAATAGAAATAAATAATTGCACTGCTAAAAAAAAAAAGGCTCGGGTTTAGATCCAGGGCTTGGCTGTTCTATAACTCAACATATGATCTACGTAGCTGATGGGCTCTTTCTTTTTGAGAGAGAGTTTTTTAAGTTCTGTCTTTAAAAACAAAAAAAGCTTTGTTCAAATGTTGTTTTAAATGTGTCATGTTCGATCACATCAGCCATAATACATTGTGATAGCTGGGACCCTGAGACTGAGAAATTTCAGAAATATACAAAAAAATAGCAGCCTGCTTCTGGAGTTGGCTTGACAAGGAAGAAGCAAAGTGACACTGCCTGAAACTGTGGCCTTGAAAACTAAGCATGCCCCAAAGTTATCCACTGTTTTTAGCTTTGAATAGTGTGCACTGATATGTACAGTGTGCGCTGATATGCTGTCAGCTTCAGATGTTTTGAGCAGTTTTTTTCTTCAAATAGAACTGAGTGAAAAGAATACACTAAATACATCTTGCATCAGGGACAAAAGGAGAACTGGCAAAATTTGCCTTCAAACCTATTCAGAGAACAAACAATAAGGACTTCTCCTGGTTGCAGTTTTGTAAATGAGCCTACATGTCACTGGTGGAGGGAGCTGTAAGCAGACAACCAGTTCAGCTTGCTGTGTCACTTCGTTTCAGTCAGTTGTAAATTCCTGTTTTCATAAGAGGGAACCTGAGAAGGGGAGGCTGGAGAGGAAACACCCCCTCAGAAATCTGAAATAGCCGTCTGCCCCAAAATAGGCAGATTTTATCCTAAAATGTGTTGGTTTGTGTTTTGGTTGGGGCAATGTTCTGGAATGGAGCTGGGAACTGGCATTTTATGGCCAAATTCTGGTCTGTTACACTGGCAAAAATCCATCAAAGTCAATTCAGCTCCTTTGATTTTACATAGGTAAAACTGAGAGCAGAATTCAGCCATAACTTTATGAAAGCCTGATCATCCCTAGTTTTTGGGGATGGGGAAGAGGCAGGAAGGAAATGGAAATGCAAGGATAAGCTATTCTTTTGAAATCAAAACTCCATTATTGGCGAAACTTCCTTAGACTAAAGGAGTGGCTTTAATTAACTTGCACTGGATAATATCATTCCATTCCTACCAAAGTAACCGAATTCTAGCTATCTCTGATTTGTAGCCAAGAGCTACCATTTTATCATTGCACTGCAAAACAGAGGCGCTCAATTCAATTTATCAGCTACTCAAGTCTATATTAATTGCCATCTTTTAAGAGCTACAGTACTTCAAGCTATCCATTAACAAACTTTGGAATGTTTTATTATTATTTTTGGCAATTAGCTGCTGTAATTATCTTAGTAAACCCTATTTGAATGAGTTAACTAACTTTCTGGATTTAATCTTCCGAATATCTCAGGAATTCATAATAAAAGGCCCTGCACAAAATCCTCTTTGGTGGTCAGAAACTGGTGGCTGTGAATGGGTCAGCAGAAGGGTGATTTCTCCTACATTTGCCCTAATGTCTGGTATTTGGCCAATGTTGAGGGGAAGGATGTCACAGGGGGTGGGGGAGTCCTGTTCCCACACCCCCCACTTCCTGGAATTCACAGTGATTCTTAGCCAGCCAGTGGATCAGAAGGTTTATTTGAGATGCCAGGAACACAATCCAACTCAGAGCTTGTCAGTACAAACAGGACCCCTTAGTCAGGCCCTTCTGGGGGGCAGGGAGATAAGACCCCAAATCCAGGCCCCCTCCTCTTCCCCAGCCAGCTTCTACTACTCTCAAAACCCTGCAGCTGTCTCCCTTCCTTTGTTCACTTCCCGGGCCCTAGGTGTCAACTCCCCCTCCCCCTTCTCATCTCAGGTTACAGCTCCAGGTATCCTGATCAGAGCAGTTTCCCCTCAAGAGTCATGTCCACCCTTCTCCCTGCTTGTCACAAAGCGTTCTCCAGTGGTTAGAGCATTAGCCTGTAACTCAGGATAAGCAGTTCAATTTCCTGATCTGCAGCAGACTTCCTATGTGATAGCCACCTAACACCATTAAAATCAATGATAATGGGAATTAGGTGCCACAGCACATTTGAAAATCCCACCAGCCTCCTACCTGCATTTTTAGGCCCCTTATTACTTCTACAAATCTGGCCCTGAATTTCTCTGTGCCGCCGTTTCCATTATATAAAATGAAGATAACAGCACTTCCCTACCTCGCAGGGATGTTCTGAGGATAAGTACGTCAAAGATGGTGCAGAGCTCCGATATTCTTATATGGGGGGGGTCATATAGGTACTTCAGATAGATACACTATAATATACAGTGCATATTTTATTCACTTATCGGGACAAACATATTCATTAAAACATGTATTTCTCTAATATATGTATGCTCAGAGGTAAATGGATACAAGCAGCAGGAGACACATAATCAAACAAGAATGACATCCTGAGAGTGTCATAGATATAAGAACCATGATGTTAAATCCTTCTGGCACCTGTAACATGAACAAGATGTTTCTTGTCTGAAATAAGAATTAGTTAATTTAAAATATTCACTACTTTTAGTTTGCCTTTAATTTTTTTCATTAAATAGGAATCCAGCAAAAGAACTTACTATTATTAGTGCCTATGGACACCAAATCAAGAGCTTATTGTGATAGGCTACCTAAGAATAAGAGACAATACCTCATGCAAAGATTTTATAATCTATATCAAGAAAAACAAGATTTCCCTCTATTCTATCTTCTGTGCCTCTTACCAGGAAATTGTGACATGGCCAATCACACCTATAAATTATAATATAGAACTATGATCTGTACCGAACGTACCTAAAGAGCTACTTCAGAATTATGCTCTACTTGAACAATAACCGTCTTTGGATTCACATTCAGATAATGCTAGATATAAAGCATTGATAAGTCTCCCTCCCCCGCCCCCCACAAAAAATCAGTAGCCCATGGCTGCAAAACTATACTAATTGCCCCATTGCTGACTTTCCTTATTCCCCATTAGTTGACTTTTTTGTCACCAATCACCTCTCATTTACACTGCCAAATGAATAAATCATGTAACATTAGAACAAGAGATCTGAGCATTTGATTTGTAAACTGACAAGGAGTTAACAACTTAACCCTGTCCGTCTTGTACTGCCAATTTTATCAGAAAGATTTTCCATTTGGTCAAGATCCTCACTCATTACATTACATTACATTCTTAAATACTTTTATTTTAAGCTCCTGACCTTTCCTTTGTCCCTTAGCTGGATCAGAGACAAGTTGCTATTTGTCTGGATATCAGAAGTCTGGCTAAATACTATCAACGGCCTTAGGGCTGTGCAATGTTTCAATTTAAACACATACAACCCAATGTCACAGTTCTCCAAATGTCAGAAAGCTAATTATAGACTCCAGCCAATCTTCTTCCTTCCTCTCCTCACTCTGTTTAATGTCATGTTTGGAGACTTAATTTAGAAAACAATCTCATCCAGAGGACCAGTAGTAAAAGCTTTGCTCAATAGGCATGTTGAGTCCTGTCCTGTTCATTGCTACTTGATTCTCAAAGCAACTAATATACAACTGGATAGTATTCCTTGCCACTTCCTGTCTTGAACTGATATGCAGTGTTGCTGTGCACTGTCACTCAGGTGCCACCTTGCTCCTTAGGGTACAGTCGATGCATTTTAGTTTGGGGTCTGGATTGCAAAATACTTTACGAGCCTTTGAGAAGCAAGCCACTGTGCAAGGGTATGCTCTTATTAATGATTGATTCAACTATCTGATTATTAATTTAGAAAAATTTAGAAAATAGAAAAAAATCAATAATTTTTAAGTCAATCAATTTCAAATCAGTATTTGGTGTTGCTACAATATTTTCCAGCACACAGTAAAACATGTCAGTATACCCACTCAAGTCTGTAATAGTATAATAATGCATATTAGATAATAACATACATTTAGGGTTACCCTAGGATGTCTCCTCTTCAATGTATTGGCAATGGATTGTGCACCAGTTACCTTTGTGCAATAACCTTCATGGGCTAGATATTTTCAAAACAGCTCAGCACTCATATCTGGGGACAGAGTTTTCCAAACAATTCAGCTCATTGGGTGTATGTTGGGTTCTGACCATTTAAAAAAATTAGCCGTATTGTAGTTCTTATTTTGACATGATAGTATTGGTGTTTAAGCCAGAGCTTGAATGCATTTTAATGGATTTTACATTCATTGTTAGCCTATTATAGTCATTGTTGTGTTTTATTTTATAAGATTCTAAATATCCTTAGGTTAAAGGAGTGTTTGTTGACTCAGGGGATTGATAAGAAAAAGGTTTCACCTTTATGTCACCAGTTAAAATCCAGCCATGTGACCAACAATCTTTACAGTCTGACACAGGTTTTGTGACATGTGAAATGAAGCTAGTTCATAGCAGGCAGAGGTCCATCTCACCCAAACGCTGACAGCAATTGACACCACTTCTCTTCCTTATTGACATTCTACTCCCAATAGAACGGTTATAAGAATTAAGGCTCCCAGATCTGCCAGGCACTTGACTTCAGTAGAATTTAAATATATGCTTAAGAGCTCTGCTGAACTGGGATTTAAATGTGCATGAAGGCTGACTGCTTCATTCTTTGAAGTTGTCTAGCTAAGCTGGGAGTCTGCACTTACATTGTTTGTTTTTTCACCTGTTCTGAGTTTAAAGGGGGGACCTGGTCACCAGCACTGTCAATCGGACATCTTTGACCAACAATAAATTAATGAGCTAGTTTCTCAGATGTTCTATTGATTTTTCTGGCTGTACCTCATCTTCAGTGGGATTTGCAATTTTTCAGCAGTTTTCTGTGCACTACAACATGCTTACCCACTCAGTACTTACATTCTTCTTCAATATTCATTCTTTACCACTAAATATTTTGCTATCAAGCTACATGCTCTTGATCTCACTCTGGAATTTGAGTGCCAGTGCGTGCAGTTCCTTTGTACAAGAGGAGACACTTAACCTTTCGGAAGAAAAGAGATGTTTTTAATCATTACTTCTGATTTGCACATACTGAGCATGAAGCCTAAAATCTATGAACAGCTCAGGCTTTTCTGAGGAGTGGGTTTTTAAATTATTTCTAGCCTAGCATTTTCAGACTTTTTTTAATTCTAAGGCTGAAACTGCGAGTTTTGTTGCGCCCCCTTAATGACTGAGCTCCACCAACACAAGCACCCAGTATATCATCACAGGCTGCAGACCAGGCATCTTAAAAAAAAAAATGGTGGAGCCACTCAGGCTGGATGAGGTGGGAAAGCAATTTGTTTAATGGATTCTATTGATCTTAGGCTAAAATGCTTAGAGACAGCACACCCCTATTTTTCTGATGGAAAGTCAAAATCACTTAGAGGCTTTCTGTAAATACAAAATTAAATGGCGATAAGTCTGTGGTACTGTCAGCTGAAAATTGCTGGGTCGCTGAGGGGCAGATTATAGAGAGTTTGTTTTTGACCGAGCACTTTGTAGATTCCTTGATACTAATTCTCTCAGTGGGTACATGTCCACTGTGCTTTTCAGATCATTTTCAAAGCTGGGTGGGCACCCAAGGCCCCTGCGAAGTTTGCACATGCAACCGCTGTGCCTGCACGCTCTAGGGGCCGGATCCTTTGTGGTAGCTCTCTGTCAGCACCTCTCTGCTCCGTAATGTAGGGGGAGATGGTGAGGTAGTAGGGGGCATTCCAGGAACAAGTGTGACATTACAATAAGATATTACAGACTGGCTAACATCAGAGCAGCATATAGATTGCTTCAGTCCTCAGCTGGGCTGAATGTTAATCTGCATGTGTTCACATCCAAAACGGATGTTAGACAAGAACCCACTTAACACATGCAGTTCAGTGAGACAGCTGTGGCCTGAAGCGCCAACCAGCAGTCTGGGACTCACAACACCACAGTTCTTAACCACATTGTGGTTACCTGTGACACTGGACAAGTTATTTAATCCAGTTTTCCAGAGGCTGCTCATTTCAGGTGCCTCGGTTCATGAGTGCCTACCTTGAGCTATGTGAGGCCAGATTCTCAAACAATCCGATCTTCTAGAGAACTCACCTCCCATGTAGGAACCTAAATAAAGGGCTAGGTTTTCAAAGGAGCTCAGCATTCAACCTCTAGCCAGCATGGCTGAGCAATCCTGACAATCCGGCTCCAATTGTGGATGCTGTGCTGTTTGGAAAATATCCAGCCCTACTGCCTGAGTATCAGCAGCTGCATTTGACTTCAGTGGGAGTCCTAGGTGCTAAACATCTCTGGAAATCTGGCACTTCATAGGCCCACAAATTTAGATGCCACTTTCCATATTGTGACCTTAACCACATGGTGCTTCATTTTCCTACCTGGAAACCGGGGGTAATGATACTTTGAAAGCACTATGAAATCTGTGGCTGAAAGGCGTGATACAAGTGCAAAGTGTCAAGTATGGTGATTTTATTTTTATTTATATGCAGTTTCCTGTCAGGGATGGGGTTCCCAAAGGAAATAAATATATGAAAATGTCTGCGTGGAACTCTAAAGAGCTGATTCGGCTTATTGGATTCTAACGGAATAGTACGCATAAGGCCAGGCTCAACACTAAATATTATCTGTTCTCACAAGTTAGGAGATTGAGATACAGAGCAATGGTTTTTGCTTCCTTTATTCTTTCAAAGCTCTCTGCACACAACATGCCTTCTTATTTCATGGCAAATTACAGGGCTCCTCTTCCTCAGGCCTAAAGACACAGTGATCATGAAAGATACTGTCTAGATAATAAATTAGGGGAAGAGCTGAAATCTGTCATCTTAGAGTAGTCCTATTCTCTGTGCAGTCATCAAACACTCACACCATCTGGGTTTTATTTTACCCATTTTGTGTCCAGCACAGGCCTACTCTCCATGTCAGAGTCCAAATACAAGGACTGATAAATGCAAACAAATTTTGAATGGAAAAAGAAGGGCAACTCAATATGCGAAGGTGGAAATTTCATTGTGAATATTCCCCTTCATTTAGAAGTAAGGCAACAATTCTGGAGATTTATGAGTCTCGAAATTCATACTTAAGGAGCCTGGAGATGCATATGAAGAAGGACTCCATGAGAGCAGAGAACTTTGGTTAGCAATGGAGAAGAACAGAGAAACATTCTACATCCTCATGTGGGAACTGTAAGATCTGCTGGAGAGATTGCCCAGCAATTGTTGGCCTTCCCTGTAAGCTTTAGACTGAATTTTGTGCTGGGGAGACAGTGTCTGACAACGCCTGTGAATGAATCCCACTTTATCCACAAGACAAAAAAAGCTTGAGCATTGGCAAGACAGGCTCTCTGTCAATATCCTGTGATCAATGTGCATGTTATGGAGGAACCATGATTAGGAGGGCATTGTCTTCTGGGCTGAGACACCACAGTAGGAGGCCATTAGTGTGAAACTTGACTATCAAAATCCTTTTTCAAGTAGTGCCTTCCAGTGGCACATCAGGGGTTTTCTGTGTTCTCTGACCAGTTAACTGCCATGATCCTTTCACTGCCATTTATAGAAATCAGGGAGCGTTTGGCAGCGCCCATGATGGGGACCCACTACAACTTCAGGCTGAAGTCACAGGAAGAGTTATCACATTCGCCTCTGTTAAAGAAAAGAATTTTTTTTTAGAAAGCTACTGATGAGATATTGCAGTCACTCAGCAGTGCACAGGTCCACTGAGGTATTAAGTAAGCTAGGCTGATTGCTGCTGAATATCCCAGAGCCTATTTTTCTTGAAGACGTGGGAACAGATGATGCCAACATTAAGAATCCCGCAGAGGGACTGCAATCAGAGCCTTAGCTGGTTTATTACCTTTGAGCTGTAGCCAGGAAGTACGTAGCCAGCAGTTTGCCCACATATTTTGCCTTCCTCTAAACCATAATTCTTGGTTTCAGCTGCCATGATTGTGAAAACGTATACATTGGAACCTGGTGATATTCCATCTCCCAGGAGGTGTCTGTGGTTTTAAATTAAAGAACAATGTATTGATGTCACTAAAGATGGGTGTAGAATGCAGATTTTAGAAACAGGTATAAGAGGGAAGAATCCAAAGATTCTTTGAAGATTTGGATTTTGAGATTTGAAGAAATTATAGTAACTCCTCACTTAATGTTGTAGTGGTGTTCCTGAAAAATGTGACTTTAAGCAAAAATGTTAAGTGAATCCAATTTTCCCATAAGAATTAATGTAAATAGGGGGGTTATGTTCCAGGGAATTTTTTCCCAGACAAAAGGCGCATATTATATAACAATTTCAAACAAGCAATGTAATACTCAGCAGTGATGATTGTGGTATGAAAATTGGTTGAGGTGGTGAAGTCAAAGAGTGGAAGAGGGTGGATTGTCCGGCTGCACCTCTTGCTGAACTGGAACATCTAGAGATGGTTGGTTTGGTTTTGCTTTCCTTTCTTCCCCCCTCGGTAAATTTCTTGATATCAAGTCATTAAATGACCATCTCCCTTAATCACTTGGGAGCTGTGTTTCCTGTCGAGGTCATCATCACTCAGGATTTACACGCTAGTCTTTAACCCTCCTCTTCTCCCCTGCCCCACCTCCTCCCTTTACTCCATAGGCTGCATCCTTACTCCTCCCCTTTTCCTCCCTGCCTCCTGAACACCACAAACCAGTTGACTGCCATGGGCAGGGAGAGCAGGGGGAAGGTGCTGATCCATGGGGTCTGCCAGAAGGCAGGAGATGTTGAGAGTGAGGGGTCATAAGGGAGCTGATCGGGGGGGTGGGGGGTGCCAGCTGTGGACAAAGCAGGCGTGCTCAGAGGAGGAGACAGAGGTGAGCTAGGGCAGGGAGTTTGGTTGCTGGTGAATGCAGAGCCCCCATCAATATTTCCCCGTGGGTGCTCCAGCCCCAGAGCACCCATGGAGTCTGCACCGATGCCTGTGGGCACATACTCAGGGCAGCTAGCCCGTGCCGCTGTTTGCTGCTGCCTATGCTACTGCAGCTATATGACTATCTATAGAGCCCCAGCTCAATGACACTTTGCATGACTACGTGTACATGTGCTGGAAGTCCCATCCCCAGCTCCAAATGTAGAAGTAGCCAGTGATTAGGTCAGTCAAATACTCAATGACCATTTCAGTAACTCTTGGTGCCTCTAATAAACCCATTTGCTCCCCACCTCATTTCCTTAGATAAAATGAGTCTTGGAAACCATGAGAGCTATTTAGCCGGTCCTCTGGAGAACCAGGCATGTATTTTAAGCTCTAATTTACATAATGGATAAAATTAAGATTTGCCATGCTGTAAAAAAGCACCCTGGTATCTCTGTTTTCTCAGCAGAAGCACTAGCTTTACCTCGCCTAAGCTGAATGCAGAATAGAGTTGACAAGTATCAGTAGCAGGCAATCCTGGAACTGCTTTAGAATTCCAAAAGCAGGAATAAAGCACGTGGCTAAACAGGACTGGGTGTCACACACAGGGCCGAACCCATCCCTGGAGTCACTTCACTGAAGTCAGTGGTGTAATACGACTGTAAAGTAGGGGTAAGTCAGAAGAATCTGCAGTGGTTTCAAGGAGTAGAACATGGGTGGAGATACATTTCCAGGCCTATTACACCAGTGTACAGTATTTATTTCATCTATCAGAAAGTGGAAACGCACATTACATTATTATTTACATGCTATACAGGGGGAAACTGAGCTAATGAGAGGTGAAGTGAATTGCTCAAGGTCATGCAGGTGACTGGCAGAGCTGGGACTACTGCCCAGGAGTCCTGGCTCCCACCAGACCTACTTAAATCTGCAAAATTACCCTGTCAATCTCACAAAAAAGGTTTCCCCACAATTCCCATTACCAAGCAGCATGAAAATACGATGAGACCATACTTGTGGCACTGCTTCATCTTTTTCACTCTGGAATCAGACAAAAGGCTTCCAAATGACACATGAAAATACAAAACAATTAAAATGGAGAGTTTAGCCATACATTTTTAATACAGGTTTATGCTGGGTTGGTTTTGATTTTTGAGGTGAAATTACAGGTCAATTATTATTTTATCTAAAGTTATCCAATCTGAGTTACTTTGAATCTATCAATTTATCTAGCTAAGTTATTTCTGTCTGTGTGTGTGTGTCTGTCTGTCTCTCTCTCTCTCTCTCATTCATATATTCCTAAAGTGCCTAACACAGTAGCATCTGTCCACCAGACAAATATATCTTTTTATCTAGGCCCATATTTTTAAGCCCACAATCACCATTTCTTTCTGATAGCAGCCATCAACCCAAGGCTGTTAACTTGTAACTTAGTCTAGGCAATATTTTAAGATCAAAGTTCAGGCAGCTGAGAGATGACTGCTCCTCACACAGCTCAGTTGAGCTTGTTTCTATTGCACTCTCTATTCTTACATAACCTCAATCTTGTTTTTCAGGCAGCTACCAAACATGCTTTTAGCAGTCAGCCACAGGTCAATTACAAAGCAGTCCCAGTTTCCTGAAAGAGAAGTTTGCAGGGTATCTGCAGATGTCAAAGGAGAGAGGCATTTCCCAGGAGCTATCGGAGTACAAATTTCCTTAATTAAAATGAAAAAGCCATCATGAAAATGGAACAGGAGGGAGCTGGGGAGGAGGGGATAGATAAATATTTCAAGAGTATTTTCAAACAGAGCCATCCAAGGCCCAGTAGAAAACACTGCTCAGTAGATTCTGTTTGGGGTCTGAAAGTGAGGCTAATTCAATGTAATGAGAGGTGAATGATACTCAAGGCCCTTCTGCTGCCACGGGAGAACCCTTACAAACGATTTTGTTCTTTCAGTTATTAATTTTTTATGAAGTTTAATAGGCCTGCAGCCTAGAGACCTGCCTGAGTGTTGATTAACTTCATATTTTCTCTCATTAATGTGGAATCTGATTAGCCCGTGTTGCAAGCATTTCATCTGACTTGGCAAATGGCATTGTTCTGATACTAGAAATTACAAGTTTACTTCATCTGAGGAAACAAAATCTTCTCCCACCCCAAGCTTCGCATCACTTCGTTAGAGGGAGCCTTGCAGCTGAAGGGCGCCTGCCTGTTTAAAATTCTTCCTGACAGGAGCAGGCTAGGACTGCTGAGTGAGTAATAGCATGCTAATGCATTGCAGTGGAACAGCTCCAGCAGGCAAGTCTCTTCTTGCATTCCTAAATGGTTAGGTGCTTTGCTGCTGGCTCAGTGCCATGGGGTAGCTGGTAGAGGGAAATGGAACCCTTAATGTCTAGGCAACACCTAATGACTATTTGGGAGCCAATGCAAAATAGTAGCAGTGGCTTTTGTTCATGTCCCACCACAAAACCCACCACCAGGTACATATAACAGGCTGGTTGGATGAACCAGAAAGCCAAGGAATGATTAGGCTGGAAGCTGTCTAATTCATAGGGGGGTCCCTCCAGCTCAGGTCAGAAGCATGTTGGTGGCACAGGGAGCAATGAAAGATTATACTTCTGCTGCCTGGACTGCATCTGTTCTGTGGATGAGCAGAGAACTTAATTCTGGTATTTGTCCTACCACGTCACAGGTTCTCTTACTTCTCAGCTCTCTGAGGCACTCAGCAGTCATCATTTAACTAACTTTAAAATGGCTGTTAAAATAAAAACACGTGTGTGTATATATAGAAAAAATACCACAGGGGAACTTGGGCTCAGTGCATAACAGACATGGTCCCACAACTACATCAGCATTCTTCATAACACACACACACACACACACAGTAGTTCTCTGACTTGTTGGCAGTGTGATTAATTCACTGCAGCAAAATAGCAATTTGTGCAAAGCAGAGCTGAGCCAAAAGGCAAAAGTTTGATGGCCAGCCCAGTGGTCTAGTGACAGACTGGAATTCGGGTCCCAGACTCCACAAGCCATCAGCTTCCCAATGGGGTGATGTAAGTACTGAGAGGTGGAGGGAAGTCATCCAGCCTCTATCACCATAAACAATCATCTGGCTTTATCTAAGTCCCTTGAGGAGAGAATATATGATGTAATTTGGGCTTTCCAGAGGAAGGCCCAGGGCTGGCACTTGCCATTAGGCAACCTAGGCAGTCGCAGGAATTGGGGGGCTGCATGTTGGCGGTAATTGGGAGGCAGCTCAATGCCTCTTCCACCGTCAGTGGCATTTCAGCGGCGACTGCTCCTAGCTGATTTCGCTGCAGCGGCAAATCAGTGGCAGCTTCTCAACAGTAAGACATTTTTTTGCTTCGCCGCCTAGGGTGGCAAAAAAGCTGGTACCAGTCTGGGAAGGCCGGTAGCCCTTTTCAGTAAGAACAGTTTGTTGATCCGCTAAATGAGTGCAGTGAAGTGTAAGAGTGGGGTTATCAAAGCTGCTTGCAGGATCGGGCGGGTAACGGAGCATCCCAGTTCTTTGGGTGGTTTTGAAAATATCTGAGCTGGTAAAATGTTTCCATTACAATAATGTGGACAGAAAAGTTAATGAAATTTGAAGACAGTTTGCAAATTTTAACAGAAGTTGAGGAAACACAACCAGCAAGTAAAGCAGCAGCAAATACCTGGGTGGGCTTCTGGTAACAGAGATATGAGTGTGTGTCTGCACATATAAAATGCTAAGATGCATGGCTTTTTGCCTCTAGCCCTGGTTTTGTGTGTTCTGTTTGTTTTTTTAAAAAAATTGCCTTAATGAATGAGCCAAGTGATTCCAGGTAATAGCTAGAGCTGAAAAACACCCTTTGATAATCCCACATGAATAATGTTGTCTCAGCAGACTAACAGAGTCTTTTACCTGTCTGACACCATTATAGATGATGATAGTTAACAAGAGTAGTCAGAGGTTTCAGTGTAGGCATTAAGTGAGATTGCTCAGGTCATTATTAATTATGCAAATTCTCCATCTTCTGTCAGAACACAGAATTAAGTAAACATGAATGGATCAAACAACTGCTATGCAATGGAAACTTTATGGTAATAAAGCCAAGAGCATGGCAGGAGATAGCACTTACATTAATCTTTAGTGGATGGGGGAATGCAGAGGCTTGAAAACATCGGTTGTTGCTCACCGTGTAGTGCAGCAGGGAACGTTATTATTTATATTACACTAGCACCCAGAGTCCCCTATGAGGTTGGCATTACATATACACATATTGAGAGAGTCCCTGTCCAGAAGAGGGTGCAGTCTAAATAGACAGAATGGGAGGGGAAATGGAGACACAAAAGTAAAATGGCTTGCCTAATAAAACAAAGGTCATTAGCTGAGGTGGGAATAAACCCAAATGTCCTGACTTCCTGTCCAGTGCCTTACCCAGTGGACCATGCTGCATTCCAGAATTACACAAAGGATGCAAAAAAGGTGTCATTAGTCACTTGCAACTTTCACTACATAGTGTAGCCTTGTAGTACTTTGTGTCTCACTGCCCAGGCTGTGCAAGCAACCCAGGAGGAGTGTGTTGTCTAATCCTTAGAAATAAGTGCCAGTAGTCACATTCATGGGTATTATTCTAGGTCCTGCCACTGATTCGCGCTGTGACCTTTGAGTCACCTAATTTCTGTGTCTTAGCTTCTTCATCTGTGAACTGGAAGTAACAACACCTTTGTAGCTCACAAGACTGAGGCTATAAGATTATTTTGTGGATACAGACTAATAAGGCTACCACTCTGAAAGACTATTAGGCTTAATTATTGCACTGTAATTAATGCTATAAGATGCTATGAGAGCTTCAGCTGATAGATGCTACAGAAGTAGAAAGAAATAACGGTTCTTATTACCAACCCCCTGAGTGGTGCATGGAAGCAAATTCCCCACTGCCATAAGAGGAACATTCCAGCTTCTGAATGATGCTCTGTCTGGTACGCTGCTGTGAGAGTGACAGAGAGGCTTTCAGAGAGAACTGTTCAGAAAATGATTATTTTACAAAGAAAATTTGAGGCTTCAACATTTTGTTTTTGTTCCACATGAGAATTTTTCACCAAAAAAACCCAAACCAAACTCTCCCCAGAGAGAGACATCCCATAGTTGTCCTTGCTCTGCCTGATTTGAACTCAGGCCTTGGTGCTAGGTCTTTCAAATCCTGGGTGTAAGGCCTAACCACCAGGCTATTGGCTATTCTAGGTGAGGTCGGTCACTCTCTTACTTTCTTCTCCCACTGCCTCATCAAAGAAACACTTCAGTCAAAAGTCCAATACATTCCTGTTTCAATGAATCAGTGTTTTCCAGTCAAAACACATTTAATTCAAAATTACCCAACCAGCTCTGTTTTTGAATGTGGCAGAATTGGAGCGGACTTCAGAACTCTCCTGCCAAATGAAAGGGCTACAGCCTTTCTGTTGCAGGAAACGTAGACCTGATTTTTCACAAAGTAGCACGCAAAAAATGGAAATTAAAGAACAAATTTTAAGGCCAGCTGCAACACTTACTTCAGAGCACCAGTTATGGATGGGGGGAGAGAGAAAGAGACCTCTATACATCTCCTTAGAAGTGGTAACTCTTTTTCCCCTCAACAGAAGTTCAATCTTATATCAGACACCTACCGCTGTTCTTCCCCATTCAGCTGCTTCAATGTGTAGCAACACACACTTTGCCGCTGCCACTTTGCAAGATGGGTGTCCGATCTATAAGGATGTTCATAATTCAAGAAGGCGTGGAAACTGATGGGTTTTGCGTTGGACATGTTTGTTTATTTATTGCAAGGCTTATGCATGTCATTTGCTGTCACGTGCCCTTGTGAAATCCTGGCAAGAAATCAATTTGAGTGTCAAACACCTTTCTTTAATGGCTCCAGATATGGTTTCTGTATATTCCATATTGGAGGAGTTATGTACATGCCACTAGGTGGGTCAACAACAAAGAACTCTGTGATTAAGTTGTGCCACAAAATTTCAAGCAAATGTGTGTACTGCTTCAGTAAATCTGCAGCAATATCAGTAGCTCCTGTTGAGTCTCTTCCAACTCATGCTTCTCAAAAAAATGCCTGAAGGTTATGGGAAATCCATTGGCTTTTAATGGGCTGTTCGCAAAGGTCTTCAGATCCAACATTTTTTTCTTAAGGAATAGGGTACCTTGAGCAAACTGAACAGACTGTAGCTATGTGGGGGAAGAATGACTGATGTCAATCAAGGAATATCAGCACACTGTCAGCTGAGGAATAGCAGTAAAGGACCGTGCAATACAGTACAACATACAGTCCAGCTTGACACATGGGGAATGATTTTTTGAGACACTGAAGAAAGAGGAAAGGAACAAAAGGATCCTTGAAGCAGCGAAAGAGGCTTGCAGGACCCGTAGTGGAGGAGTGGTATATTAGTGATTTCAGGATGTGAGCTACCTGGGGCAGGGACTGTTCTTCCAGTCGTGTTTGCACAGTGCCTGGCACAATGGGTTGCCAATCCTCACTAGGGTGTTTGGGCTCTGAAACAAAAATAACAATACAAACAGTTGTATGCACTCTGTCGTAGTGAAAAGGATGAAAAGCAGAACAGAAGAGCTGAAAGGACCAGTGGCCAGCTGTACAGCCATTTTAAAGCCTCCCAGAACTGCATGCCTCAACAGACCCAAATGTTGAGAGAGATTCGAAGCTGCATATAATGACAAAGGGCATCGGGATAAGAAATTACCTAAAAACAAAACAAAAAAACCCTTCTTGATCCAGAGAGAGCAGCACAGACAATAGAATTGTGCAATATAGTTAATAATATATTATTATTACACAAAGTTTCTAAACATTCTGAAAACTTATATATTCTAGCAGCATCATTGTAATTGTAGATTTCCCAATGGCATTAATGGATTTTCTATAAACATCTGATTTGTGCTTTTGCCTCTGTCTCTGCGAAGGACTTTAACCTGCATGGGTGCCACATCATGCTGTGATTATGGCAGATCTCAGAAGCTGAGTAGGGTCAAGCTGTGTCAATATTTTCATTGAAGACCTCTCAGAAACACCATAGTAGTGCTGGTGATTCAGAAGGTAACTCTTCTCATCAGAGTGCTGGTGCCAGTGCCCCAGATCTTCTGTCCTTTGAAGGAAGTATACAACCAAGTTTGAGGACTTTTGATTCTTAAAGATTCCATAGCACTTCCTGTGGACTTAAGTCTGGTTTCCTGGCCAAACTGAAACAAAATCAGTGACATCCTGCCTCCCTAAAGTTCGTCCTGGAGTTTTCATTGAAGACAGAATTATGTCTGCCCAATAGCATTGCTACGTTACACTCCACTTGGTTGTGTTCCCTTTGGTGGCTAAAATGAACCCTCTGTGGATCTGTTGGGCTTTGGGACCAAAGGTCTACTACAGAAAAAACATAAGATTATCATCAGCTTGTCAGCTCCCCCATGGGATGTCTCGTTTCCTTTCGGATGCCATTCCATCTCACCCTGCCCTTCAAACTAAATGGTTAAAAGCTGTTACTATTTATAATCTGAATTCACATTTAATCACTGTCAGACTGTCCATCTTGGCACAGGCTCTCTGGGAAGACCAAGCGTGGAGAATGAGTTCCCCTCCTGTCGCTAAAGGTGCTCTTCCCAGGATGGTGTTGAGGCAGGATGGAAAAGCTGCCTGTGTTGGAAACAATTCAGGCTATAAATAAAGGGGTTCATCTCCGAAGAGGATATTTGGTCCTGCACAAAAATGATTTAAAAAGAAAAAATGCGAGTGAATACATTTTAGAGCCAAATATTTGAGAATTATTTTTTTCTCTTTTTCTAAGATGTAAGTTTGGGGTTTACGGCTTCCTCATAAGGAGCTGTTTACTCAGCATCAAATGCAGTATAAAGAATGCAAAGGCTACAGGGCGTTGAACAATTTAAGCATTAGTGACTGTCATTAGCTCTTGCAGGGGAAACTCAGATTTCTGAACTCTTAAGGTCTTGGCAGGTAAATAAGAACCAAGCAGGATGGGGAAATGGCTTTGAAGTTAAAATGCTTTACATTTTTTTCACAAGGTCTGTCATTGTCTATACCCATTATAAGTTGACCTGAGTGTTTGTCTAAGTTGCACAGGAGTCTTTTCATCCTGATCATTTGAGTTTTGACATGAGATTGAATTTGAAAGCTAATGCAATCACTGCGTCCTAAGCCTTTCCCATTATACAGGTTAAAGCAGGCTACCATGGAGGGTTATATTTCTGTTCTGTTCTTACCAAGTCACTTTATGAATGAAATGTAAAGCAGTCACCTGTGTACAGTAGGGGCATTGTCTGCAGCATCACACAGATGGATTTCCATTAGAGTAAGTAATTTCCCCACTTAGATGTTACACTTGGTTACACTGTCTGTCAGTTCTCATCTGGAAACAGGGGCATCACAGGAACTATGATACTCACCCCAAATTTCAGGCATCACTTGTGCTGTAGCCTTAGGATTCCTGCATCCTTCAGGAAACCATATGCCCAAACTTGGACTCAGTCCTATGCTGCTGACATTAAAAGCTGTATGCACTAGCCACTGAACTAGCCTGTCTTCACTGCTTTGTGCACTTATGTTTTACCATTAAAATTGTTGGTAAAACTCCCATGGGTTTTGGATCCTATGACTGGAGATGGATGATCCTTTTTTCTCCTCTTAGTTTTAATTCCCTTCCCCCCACCACACACACCACACATGAGCAGAGCATTTCTCTGTGGACTCTGCACTTTTCATTAACATTCTTCTTAAACATAACTGACACCTGCCCCCCACTCGCATATTTTTGTAGAGAGAGGAAGGGGCAGTCTGTTATTTGCAACTGCTCATTATAGGGCCTGCAGATGCCAAGTGCTGCTGTACTCGGTGAGTTGTGACATTAAGTCTGGTACAGGTCACCTGTAAAGAGGGAATGAATCATTCCCTCTGCCCTTTCTAGCTCATTATGGTAAGATGACTATTAATTTTTTTTCATTTTTGTACTCTTCTACGGAGCTTACATCTCACGTACATTAGCAGCACTAATGAACTGCTTGCTCAGGTACCTCTTTCTCCCTGGTTGTTTTCTCACCTGCTCTGTTCTGTCCCTTAAAGCTCCATTGACAGTGAGGTTGTGGACAGAGCATTAGAAGGAGCTCAAATCTTTAAAGCCCTGGTTGTGACAAAATTTTTTTCGATTCCTCATCTCCACGCTTTAACAGAATTCCATTAAATCAAAAAGATTAGACCTTGTCAGGCATTCAGCATGAGGGTTCTGATTGAGAGTGGAAAAAACAGCAGAGGTTTTATTATTCATCACTGTTGCTGTTACAGAACAGGCATTGATAGCCAGTATAAGCCAGTATCCTGATTCTTGCAAATAAGCCATACCGACCTTCACATCAGTTAAGAGTACAGCAGCTTTTAAACCAAGGAGAGTTTGAGCAGTAGTGTAAACAAAACACTTAACAAAACCTGATTTATGATACTGGAGAGCTGTTCATGTGTCCAACACGAGAGCTGGCAAAATTCTAAGTGTCTTTGTTTAGTTTCCTTTCATCAGAAGAAAAGAAAAAGCTGCTTTTTCTTGTTCTTATTTCCCAGTGAGTAACTTCATTCTCGTCTAAAGAGAACCAAGATTCTCTCTTTCACTCAAAACATTAACAGCAGTTGAATAAGAATTCTGAAGCCGAAGGAAAAATTTTCATCAGCTAAGTATGTAGATGGGGGGGCAGATGGGATGGGGTGGGGGACACATTGAGATATAGATTAGGTTACTCAGGTGTGATCAGCCCTTATACCGAATTCAGCTGAATTCGGCATGGAGTTGTGCATGAGTAGGAACAACATAAGGACTTCTGGATTTGGTCTGTGCTCTTTTCTTATTTTGATATTTTAGGATCCAATTCAAAGCCCCATGGAGTCAATGAGACTTTCCGTTAACGTCACTTGGTTTTGGATCAGGTGCTTAAAAGATACCTTAGGTTCCTGAAATCATGTATGGTGTTTTGGGACTGATGATTACAGTTAAAGAGAGGCTTGTGAACCCACAAAATCTTGAATGATTAAATTTGAAATTCCCAGTTCCGCCTTAGCTTCGTATTACAGATCCAATTCAACAAAAATCCCCAATTAAGCCACAAACGTGAAATGAAAATAACCCCTAGCCAAAGTGAATAAGCTCCTTTCATGAATAAACATGCTATTCATGCCTTTTTTATCATCACGTGTGTGCACAGATCCCCATTGTACAGATGCTGTTATTTAATAATGAAGCAAAGTGCAAGGCGTTCGTTGGCGGTTTCATCAGGATGTGCATTTAATGAGTTGCCCATGGATTTGGTGGTGGTTAGATATTAATTATTAAGACTTATGGTGCAAGCTTCTTATAAAGTTAAAAAAAGAGAGAGAACTGAATGTAAATCTTCTTCCCCATAAAGGCTGAGGGTCAGTAGTGCTGCACCAGCGGAGGATTTGACCCTGCGCTGGGCACCAAAGACAGCAGTGCATTTCTTATGCAGAAATTGGAATATCTGATTTGGGGGATTGTTTCTGTTTGAATTAATTACAATACTTTGCAAGATGTAATAATGCTCATCTGTACTGCCCTGATTCAGGAAAGCACTTAACCATTGCGTACACCCAACTCTGTTCAGGTAAAAACTTAAGCACATGCTCAATGCCTAAGCATCTTTGAGTGCTATAGTCCCAGAAACTGAAGCACAGAGAAGTGAACTGATTTGCCCAAAGCTATGCAGTGAGTGAAAGGCAGAGGCAGAGTAAGGAACAGACCCCAGGGATGAGATCTTAACTCTTCTGAAAACATTGGAAAAACTCCCATTGACTTCAACAGGGCCGGGATTTCACCTTAGCCTTATACTCCAACCACGAGGAGACACTCTCTTCTTAAATATGGTTAGAGGGCAGAGAACCCACAAATTACATTGCAACATGATCTGGGGCAAGTCCATGGGAGCGGAATTCGTGGGAATACCTCAGTATCGTGTATGGTTGGGCCGTAGAGTGTATTGTTTCAGGTGCAGATTTGTCTAAGCCTCTAGATCTGCAGTGTCTCCCCTCCACGGCACAAAAGAAATGAATTTCACTTGCTGTCACTCCTCTCAAACCTCATTTTATTTTACAGTGAATTTCTGATTATGGTTATGTTAATTTTTACTGCACTCCTAATGATTAGAAATACTTGGCAGATTAGCATCATTTAGCTTTCCCCTCTGAAGAGAGGTGGGAAAAGGGATAAAAAGAACATATCTTGCCAAATGGAGCTGAGCCTGGGGCCAGGGGTGAGACAGTGAGAGATTGAAGCAGGGGACAATGAGTCTAAAGAAATTAAAAGCCAATGAATGAAAATACAGAAAAAGTTCAGGAGCCCCTTGCCACCTGCTACAAGTTTTACCCTTTATTTATTGCCAACAGTCCATCTGTCAGCTCCCCAGTAATTTTTAAAAGGATCATACCTGTCATGTCTGAAAGATAGAGATGGAGCAGATGTTGGAATTTGCACCAATTGAAGCAAAACTTTATCATGTCTAGCTTGAAACTAACAAAGGAGAAAATGGCGGCCCTTTTATCCAATGCTCTTTCTGCTGCCTCGAACCCATATCCCTGCTCAGCTTCACAGATGGAAAGATGGGACTCAGCGAGGAAACTTAATTTTACTAGTATTCGATCAAAACAGAATAATGTGTTTAATATCTATGCAGCATAGGGGAAGTGGAAGATGGATGCGCTCTTGGGGGGCGAGGGAAGAAGCAGCATTAAAGCACGATGCAATATAAATTCACACATGCAAAATATATTCAGGAGAGGCTGTGATACAAATCAACAAATGGAAGTGCGTCCCAAGTCCAAGGGAGAACCCCATTGTGTGCTATTAAATGATTGCTATTATACATTCTAATATATATTATTTATGCTGAATAAAATACTAGCAGTATGTGTAGGATATGACTAGGAGCGATGGGATGAAATTAAGTAAAAGAAAATTGAGGCTATCAGGGAAGGTTTCTGGAAAGTAAAATCTATTAAGCTGCAGCACAGTCTCTCAAGACAAGCAGTAGAGGTCCCATCAGTTGGTTCATTTAGAACCATACTGGGCAATGCACTAACAAATGGACTGTAGGGAACAATCCTGCATTGGTGGTGAGGGATAGGGATTTCATCTTCATTGCACTTTACCATAGGTAAGTGTTGTTATCCCTACTTTATTGATGGTAAAACTGAGATACAGAGAGGTCAGTGACTTGTCCAAAGATACATAGGGAGTTAATGCCAGATTCAAGATAAGAATTCAGTTCCTGATGCCTCAAGCCTTCTACTCATACCATTAGATTATGCTTCTTCCTGATAGGCTCTTTCCTATGTTGAATTTCCATTCTAATTATATAGTGCAAAGGCTGTGACAAAAACTGTTATCAGCCAGTGTTATGTCTGACACTCCATGTTCACTTCAAACACACGCACGCACACTTGGTGTTTCTACTCCCAGTACAGTTTGAGCAAAAGGCAGAGTGACAGCTGCAGCTTTGAATTTACACTGGCTATGGAAATCTGTAACATTTCAGAAATAATGTCAATGGAATTGAATGCAGTCAATGGATAATAGTCTCTTCCTATTAGAAAAACTCCATGGGAAGTTGAGGCATTTAGTTTTTGTTTTAAGGTGGGAGTTATTGATCTTGTGACAGCATTCTGTTGCATTGGCATTATTTCTGTTACACTGAATGACTAATGTAACTTTAGAGAGACAAGGTGGGTGAGGTAATATCTTTCATTGGACTGAGTTCTGTTGGTGAGATACCCTTTCAAGCTTACACCAAATTTGTCTTCAGGTCTGGATTTAGTCATTTTGTCTGATCGATTCTGGGGCAAGAAGGGGGAGAGTCACGATTCTACTACTCTCTAGGTTTTGCAGACTCTTAACTAGCTTTGAGAAGAGATTAACTGAATGAAATATTCAGACAGCAGCTTATTTGTAATTTTATAACCTCTTCCTCTCCCCCTCTCTCTACCTCTAACTAGATATAAAAGTATACCTACACACACACTGACATGAATGGGTACACACAGACAGACACACACACACTCTCACTCACTCAAAGTATTTAAAGTGCAGTGCACTTCTATGATTGAAATGTTTTCTATGAGGCTAAAGTTCAATTTATTTTTGTTAATTTAAAGGAAATGCATTATTTTTGTTTCTAATCAAATCCTATTTATTTAAAATGTGGACATAGCAATAAATAAGAATCCAATATTCATTATTCTGATTGCTTGCACAGATACCATTTTTATATGAACTTTTGTTCTTACTAGTAAAAACTTTAAAAAATAATTGGCAGATCAGAAATTACCCTGAAAACTATCATCATTAGGACCATTGCCATTGAAAGTCGATGATACTTGGGCTCCTAAGTCATTTGGAATAACATTTTCACAGACACCTAAGTCCCATTTTTAAAAGGAAAATGGGAGTTTAGGAGCTTAAGCCCTATTGATTTTCCGTGTGACTTACGCTCCTAACAGATTGTCACTGCTAAAATTGGGATGTTGGCTCCTTAATCACTTAAGCAATTTTGAAATATTTTACCCCAGATCTTTCTTCCCATGCTCACAATAAGAAAAAACCCTGGGAAGTCTGTAGGCATAGTTATGGTTAAGGCAAAAAGGATTTAGCCTATGGTATTGTATTCATACAGATGTTGAATAATATTTAATACCAGCTATGTTCCATCTAATAGGCCTGATTCATAAATGTTATGGTGATGTAATGCCACTGATTCCAATTGTGTGCCTTCTGATATACACCAGTGGTGTTGGAGAGGAATCCAGGCACTTTGTTTACTTCATCCATCCACAATTTTAAGAAAATAAAGGAGAGCAGAACAATTAACATGCATGGTAATTAGCAGTGTTTATCACAGTTCTATCAGTGTAAAACCATATGAGCTCTTACGCCTTTAATAAATCCTACCATTGGTGTCAGTGAAGCAATGCGTGTGGTACAAGCGACACACTCTTATCTAAGAATTAATTTGCACCACTGGTTATAACGTTTCCCAATTACCAGAGGATTATGCATTCCAGATCTAGCACATGAGCGCACATCCTTCCACCTACCAGACATAACTGGGTGACAGAGCAAAACCATGCTCTGAAGGGTTCCTAGCCTCTGTTTGCCAGAAGCTGGAAGTGTGCGACAGGGATGGGATCATTTGAGGATTACCTGTTCTGTTCACTCCCTCTGAAGCACCTGGCATTGGCCACTGTCACAGACAGGATACTGGGCTAGATGGACCGTTGGTGTGACCCAGTACGGCCATTCTTAGGTTCACAGATCTTTTAGATGCATGAAAAGGCTCCTAACACTGTGCTCTTTAGCAGAGATGCAGTAAGGGATCTTCATGTACTGGGAATTATGGCTGAAGTGCTGGTCCCATTGAAGTCAAAGGTAAAACTCCTATTGACTTTAATAGGGCCAGTATTTCACTTTTATATATGGTCTAACAGCTCCCCAATCCCATCCCCAGAAGTAGCTCTCCTCCTCATTCCGCACACCTCACACATTTTTTTTGCTCTACAGTCTACAAATTGTGAATATAGAGGATTGTGGAATTTGGTCATGGAACAAAGGATTGTGAAATACATTGGGACGGGATCTTTTTTCCCATTTTGTTGTATGGGTACTGAAAATGATCAAGAATCCTCTGAATGTGGAAGTTAATGAATACATTAATAGCCATCAGGACTGGTTTGGAAACAATTTTATAGATGGAAAAGACTAAGGGGTAAATTTTTACTGTTAAGTAACCACTGGAACAATTTACTAAGGGTCATGGTGGATTCTTGAGCACTGATCATTTTTAAATTGAGTGAATGTTTTTCTGAAAACTGCTTTTGGAATTATTGTGGAGACGTTCTATGTCCTGAGTTATACAGGAGATCAGACTAGATGCCCACAATGGTTCCTTTGGGCCTAGAATCTATGAATCTGTAAGATTCATTATGAATATTATTCCTACCAAATCACTTGACCCACTCTGATGTTCGCTTTGGCTGTGGGGGAGAGACATGAGTTTGGGTCTGATATGAGACACATGCCCAAAACATTAGGTACAAGCTCATCACTTATGGAGATGGCTTTTTCCAAACACATGACACTTCCCGGTAAACACGCATGATGGAATGTTGGGCGTGTAAGAAGAAAACCTTCGTTTACCATTTAAAACAACGGATAGTTCTTCTGACTTGCACCATGACAAAGCAGGTCTGAAGCAAGGGATAATTTTTAAAAATCCACCACCAAAAAATAAGCTGTAGTGGTCTAGCTTGCCGCTTGATCAGTGGTATTTAGAAATGATGTTGCAACATGAAAATCAATTAACTCAAGAAGAAATCATGTTTTTCCTCTTCTTCCATGTTTCTTGGCATCCTGGTATGCTTAACATCTGTGTGTCCTCAAGATGCTTGATGCATTTCATTCATCATACATGATATTTGCATAATGCAAACATCTTTCTTTATGCAGATGCATCCTTGAATATTCTGCAGATTATGATTGCTGTTTAAACCTTCCATAAATAAACCCCACAAGGGACTTACCCACTTCTGGATATGTGAAAATGCAAGACCCAGACTGTCTTGTTTCTTGCACTGGCACAGTGTAAATTCCCCTCACATCACAAATAAATACAGTGCCTTTCATTTTATTTTCTTCCTAAAGTCATTAAAATTCTGTTAGTTGTTTGTGAATATTATTTCATGCCATCTGCATTTACTCTTAAAGTTGTGATAACGACAGATGCAATAATTTGTATGCATTTTCTGTGTGCAGTTATTGAATAACAGAACCTTTCTCTTGTGTTGCCATAGACGATACAGGCAAACTCAGGGATGGTTTGTTTATAATCTCTAGCCCCAGAGGAGTATTTTATTAGGACAATAGAAGGGAAAATAAGACTAAGAAAAGTGAATGTTTGATCTTAAGTTACAAACAATTGCACTGCTCCTTTCTGTTTTGTTTTTGTTTTTTATTTGCCTTCAACCGTAGCTTAGGATTGACATTAATAAAAGTGGACCACATAAGAAGAAATTCCCTTCACATCTAGTAGAGGTCTGGTGTGTTTTGTTTAATGGTAGGAATAAACAACATAACACTGTGTAAACAGTGACCTTTAGCTAATTATTGTAGAGTTTTTTTTGTAAAGTAACCGAAGCAGCTAAGGAAAATAGGAAGATCAGCTTGTGTAAACTGGCACCAATTTACCCCAGTTGAGGATGTGGCCCAGTAGTTTTTAAACCAGCTAAGGCCCTGAATATTGCAGGAGAATAAACTGGGGTGTGATAAGACCCTGAAAAGACATTTTTCTGTTTTGAAAGATGAGAATATTTGATAGACTATGGGGTTGATGCTTGAATCTCCAAATGCTGCCTCCATTACTGCTTACTACCATGGGTACTCCCATTTGGGGAAGTTCACACTGGTGCAAAGTGCACAATTTAAGTCCCAGTTAAGCCCTACTTTGACAGCTTCAATAGGACTTAAGTGGTGCATAGGCCCTAGTGCTGGCCCTCTGCATAGGGGTGAATTTTCCCCCCAGAAAATCAAGATTTGCGTGCCCTGTGTTTGTGCACTCAAAGTCAGGCAAATGCAAAAATGTTTTCATAATTTAATGCATATGCTTTAGAAAATGTGGCCCTCTTTCATAGTTTTATGAGGTCTGACTTGCAAATGCATAGTTTGATAAATGACTCAATATTTAACCATGATTTACCTGTAGCACATAAGGAAAAATTATGCAAATAGGACTTGAATCACAGCAATGAGCCTTCTTACAGTCTCCAAAACATGTCAACATATAATGTTTTATGAATCACTCACTTTACTTCGAAAATAAAATGCTCCTCTTTAGGTGTTCAAGATTACGTCTAAACATAAATTACAGAGGAATACTAGCCAGATTAGCATGTGCCTAGTGGCATGAATTCATAAAGCAACGCTATGTAGAAGTTACCCTGCCTTCTGCTTTCTTGGTTTTCTGATAGCAGTTGGCACCTGTGATTTATAGGTGCCCTTTGGAAGGGAGTAGCGTTCTGTATGAAGAGGGAAGTCCACACAGTGAAATTTGCCCCTTTGTGGAGGGACAATTTAAGTGGGTGATGCATAGGCCCGGTGTTGGCCATTTGCGTAGGGGTGAATTTCAGCAAGCATGAGTCAAGCTGTATCTTTCTCTCCATGGCTGGAGAAGAGGGTTCATGGGGCATCTTTTATCTCTCCAGAGCTCTGCACACCAGTGGGATTATGTCCAACTGGATTAGGGATTGGCACAGGTGAGCTGAGCCAATAAGAGGTCAAGGCCCCAAAGACTTAGCACCTCACCTTTGTGCTTACTACATGATTAGTCATGTTGGGTGAACCAAGGCTCACCTGATTCTGGCAGAGACCAGAACTTGAGGCCTTAACCCCCAAGGGCATGTCTATACTGCAGCTCAGAGACTTGTGCTAGCTCAGCTTGAACAAGCATTGGAAGAATTGCCGTGCGGTTGTTGTGATGCAGGTGGTAGATCAGGATGTGCCCGAGCCCAAGATTCTGGGAGAAATTCCGCTTTGTTAACCGTGTCAATCTGAAGTAAATCCACCACATCAGTGGAGCCTCTCTGGGTTTACACTGGTGTAACTGAGGTCAGAATCAGGCGGTTATCTTTTTCCGAGAAGGCGGAGTAGGTGCTGAGCATCACTTTGTTCCCAGCGCCTTCCCTCATGGTATCCTGCCTGCCTCTGAACTGCTGAAGATCCTGTGTTTGTCCAGACACCAATGCACTAATGGGCACCTGCGCTCTAGGGACAGTGGCACTTCAGCTATGTACCTTTTAAAGCTTAGTCACTCAATGATTTGGACAGGAGTTATGGACGGAGTGAAAAATGGGACTGCAGCATTGCTAAAAGTTGGGTCTATTTCAAAATGACATTATAATCGAGACATAGAACAAGTCCTTAGAGCAGTGAGATCCTTAGAGTGATTCTTTCATTGGTTTGGATGTTGATAAAAGTGAATTCTGTAAAGGTGAAGGGACAATGTCAGCCAAAATATTTACTTCTCTCCCCTCCAGAGTGTTTGCTTTGGGACTCCTTGGCACTCAGAGACTCAAACATCAGGGTAAAACAATTTTCACTAAATCACTTTGGATAGTCCCGGCTGAGTCATCAATTCAAACACCTTGTTTCCATTAGCACTTTTAATGGTCTCTCCTCAAAAGCAATGATGAGGTTGTGGCCACTTTCACCAAAGGGTCATGACGGTTCATGTCCCATGCAGTAATTCAGCAATGTTCCAGCTGATCTGATGCTTATTTCTCATATAGAGCATTAAAGGATGACTTAAATAAGTGGGGGAAAAAAACTTGATTATCCTCATTATTAGCTGATGAAACCAGAACGTCCCCTTTTATGTTGCTATACTAAGTAAAGCAGAATAAAGTTTTAGGGGTTTTAATAGGGATGAAGAAATTCCATGGAAAACCCTTTCCCCCACCAACACATTTCCTTTTCTAGACATGCAATGCGTAATTAGTCCCAGTTAGTAGAACAAGGAAGCACACATTGTATTTTGCACTATTGGCCTCTTAGGAAGAGTCCCTGTGAATCAAAGAGAAATAAGTGGACTGCACTAGACCACTTCCCTGTAATCCCCTCACTCAACCTAATATTATTCTTAATATTAACCCATATTTATAGGTTTGAAAGCCCATTATTTTGGCCTCACTATAACAGCTTTTAAAGGCTACCAACAGGGAAAAATCAATGTGAAAGGAACACAATAGATGCTGAGTGCCTGCAGAGATGAAGGAGTTGATTCCTACCTGGGGACCTTTGGTGCAACATTAACTCAGTAGATTCTTCAAGACTGGCCCCACTAACTCAGCTACCAGCATGAGATCAAGCCTGCATCCCTTTTGTTCATCTGCCTTGTTTTTCAATAAGCCAGATAGTGCTTCATATTTCATTTGTGAATGACAGAACATCACTGTATGGTCCCCTCTGGGGAAGAAATGACTGCTTCTGTGAGACAGATTCCTATCTGGAGCCCAGATGCCTAAAAATTGCCATCCAACCTAGTAAGACAGGATTGATCTACAGAACTGATAAGCCACTCTCTAACACAGAGATGTCTATAAATCTAGGAAACAATGTACTTTAGTTTGCAGGTTCATTAATGGAGTGATGGACCTTGCAAGAGAAATTGCCTTTTGTCCAATTGTCAAACAGGTTTGTTGACAATGAGTCTTCTAACCTTGTGGGTCAGAAAGGTGGCATGCTGCACCTTGGGGTGAAGATTAGAGAGTAATTACTTCAGTAATATGTTTCTTAGTAAAACTGAGTAAAAAATGACTTCCCAGTTGCTTTGAAAGTCACATGTTTCTAGTTTGGTGTGAGAAGTCTGTAAGATGTTGTATGGACCCTGTCAATGAAATTATTTAGCACAAGAACGCTTTCCCATCTGCAACAACAAGGGATGCACACCATTGTGAGACCTAGTGTTTTGTCCTTTGGATTGTTCACCTTGTATGTCAGAATTGCTGATAAGTTTTGATTCGGAGATCAAAAGCAAAGGGGCAGTTTCCATCATCTGCGTACAAGGATTGGGCCATGGTGGGGAAGGAACAGGTGGAAGAAGAGGGATTTCTGATGTTGGCACGGGGATCTATACATTCTATTCCCCAACCCAACCATGTTCAAAATAGCTTCCCATTGTCAGGAGATGAAAATGTGTGACTGCTAAGATGTCACCTGCTCAAAGGTGGCAGATGGAAGTCAATAAAAATGACCCTGAGAGATTATAACTATTTCTCCAAAGATTCAAAGATACATGACTTGCTGAAAACTGTTCATATTATGTTGGATCCCTTTCCTATCTCATGCTGTTAAGTTCACAGAGATAAAATTGCCAAAAGAAGCTGCAAGGAAACAAAGGGCACAAGATCTTTTTCCCCCAGTCCTGCTGGCAGTTTGACATTTACAACAAAGCTTATTTTGTCATTAGTCTTAGGACTACTTCTTTGGAAGATCACTGCCTTATCACCATCCATACCAAAGACATTGCTCTTGTTCACCTTATGTACCCCAGCTCTCCTTTGATCCAGTGCTAGCAGAGAGAAGCAGCAAACTTGGGAGGCGGAAAGGAGCAACAAGAACTAGAGTACTTCTGGCACTGGGAAGGACAGTGGTGGCAGTTTAGAAAAAGAGAAGGCTCACAACTATCCAGGTGGTAGAGATGACTTAGTGAAAGAGAGAGGTCTTGGCAGCAGAGAGAGGACAGAAAGAGACTCTGTAACAAGGAAGCAGTGTGAAAGATTTGGTGGCAATGGAGAGAGGTAATATAAAAATACCAGAACCAGAGGAGAAAGGGGGTGAACATAGACAGCGAAACTGATAGAGATGGTCTCTGAAACGTGATAGTATGGATACCTTGAAAGCCAGAGGAGATGAAAAGAAGAGTGCACTTAGGAAGCTGGAAAGTGACTAGTCCACCTAACCACCAGCTGAGTGAAGGTGGGCTCCCAAGAAGGGCCACCCCCTCAGAAAAAGGGAAGACCCCAAAAGGCACTGGGGCCAACTGGAAGAGGGAGACGAGTCAAAAGTGCCAGGATGTGGGAGGGGGCAATGATGTCAGTGTTGGACACCAAACAGAGAACCCCAAACATAGTATACTAGTAATTTAGGGCTGGAAGGGCCATAAGAGGTCTAGTCCATCCCCTCCCCATGCTGAGGCAGGAACAAGTAAACCTATTCCATGGCTTAACTATTCTTAAAGTTTGAAATTTTGGGGGGATATCTAACCTAACTCTCCCTTGTTGCAGATTAAGCCAATTACTACTACTACTACTACTACTTGAGGTGGAGGTTATTAGACTGAGTATCCTAGAGACTGAATGGTTAGCCACAGGACAGGTGTAGCATTGCAGATATGTTCACGCTATTCCCCACCACCCGCCAGCCACAGTGCTTCGAGCCAAAGTGTTTTCAGTCTCTGTGGCCCATCCTGTCCCTAGACTTTGTGGTGAGTTCACCAACTAGGGGTTAATTAAAGCCATTTGTTATGGTCACTTGTGATAACTAAATGTTAGAAGCTGGACTGAGGCCTTCCAACCTCATTAGGCCCAGAGAGCCAGACTGGAGAATGACTGAGTTATTACTGACTAAGACTGAGTTCAGCTTCAAGAGACTGAAGTGAAACCTTTCAGCATAGTGCTCTTCTAGGTGTAAATGGAGTAAAAAAAAATGGAAAAATATGATCATATAAATACATTCTATCTGTAACTTTCTGAAGCATGGAGAAACCTTTCAGCTGCTTGATGTTGTCTCTCTCCCCTGTGTTCATCTGTCTGCCTGTATGCGGGTGAGCATGTAATTCTTTCTACTGTAGGATTATTGATGACTGACAAGCATTCCTCAACTACATCAGCTCTGCCTGTAACAGGTCTGTGCATGGATGCTTCACAGTGACAAGATTAAAAACTGATGCTCCTCCAGGGACAGAGCATGTTCATAGTGTGTGTCTGAGATACTGTCAGCTGCAGCATCAGAGGAATTATAAGGCATGGGGATCTCACCCAGGTGAAAACCTTACACGGCTGCTTGGTTTTGTTTTGTCTCTGAAATGTTTCTACTCTTTTTTGCACAATTTCTTTATGGTGGGAAAGCAGTGACTGGGTGTGACACTATATAAAGTCACAGTTCACCCTAATCAGGAGGTGCTTATTAAAGAAACCAGCTACAAACTGTAGCCGTAAACAGATTTCTGTAATGCTTGAGTTCTAGCTTGGTCTCCCTTGTTTACCAGGGATCCTTCTCCTGTCTGGAACTGGCACATCTAGTGACTGAATAATAACTAGTCATCTGTGAGGACTGAGACTGGGGCCTCTAGATGTAGAAGCAGGAGTTACTACTGCTTGATCGGAAGGACCAGGTCCATTAGCTTTCAGGCAATGGCAGACTCATAAACCTGTCTATATATTCCAGCTACTAGAGGGGAATAAAGATGCATATTGAGTAATTATGGATTACAATAACATATCTCTACACTGGGTAAATACAGAGCAATTCACTCCTGTGAACTGCCTTCTAAAGCAGCAGATTCCTCCCATTGTCATCAAGCATCTGCAGTCTGGGCTTGCTGTTTGGGAGGAAAGGCCAAACATCTTGTTGCACATGGCAGAACTTAAGGTCAAGGACATAAACTCATCTTCAGGGTAGTTCCATTTCCCTCGTGTAAGTATTCTGGGCTCTGGGTTACTAGACAGCTTGGTAGAAGTTGCAGAATCAGGACAATACAGTAATACTGATGTTACTATGCGTGTGACATATGAGGTTCTATGCATCCGATGAAGTGGGCTAAAGCACATGAAAGCTTACGCTGAAATAAGCTGGTTAGTCTCTAAGGTGCTACAAGTATTCCTCCCTTTCTTTACTGAAGTTAGTTACCCCTTGAAGCTCCAATTGAAATTGGAGTTCCCTTGTCTGGAGATATGTGCACATATAATGTGTGAGTCCCTGTCCCAAATAGCTCACAACCTACACATGACGAAGCAGACAATGGATAGGTGACAGAAATATTGAGACAGATTTTCATGGCACTTAGGTACCCTAGTTCCACTGAACACCATGTTACAGATGGGAACGTTTTAGCACGGGATAGCTAGTTTTTTACCTCTTGTGTGACTAAGATATTTTTTTCCCCCTAAACAGTTGTAAGATGCTACAGGGCATTGTTCAACAGCGGCCACAGTCCATGTTAGAAATGGCTGCATTTTAGCAAAAAGTAATGCAACGGCTTGTATGTAGAGATTGTAAACTCCTAAGGCATCCATAGGGATGATAATGTAAAGGGCTTTTTATAGCAATATTTTTTGTCCTTTGTCATTGTTTCATTCAGAAAGCATTTGTGTTTGGAATTGTTCCAAAAAATCCCTGATCATTTCATTATCCTCCCTTACCTACATCAATCACTTTCCCCTAATGCAAATAGCTGTTTATTTACTAAACTTATCAATGGTGCCCACTGCCTCATGTTTAAACGAAAAATAAATGCGAAAGGCCTGATTTTCCTCACTTTACACCAGTTTCCCGTTGGCATGGCTCTGTTTTTGGTGGAATGACTCCAGATGTACAAGTGTGAGAGGAGAATGAAGCACAAAATACAGGTCTAAAAAGGTTCTGTTTAAAAACCTGCATATATTGACCATAAAATGGCCCAGAGGGAAAGCTGGACTTGAGAAGTGGATAGTTGGAGACCTCACACTGAGAGAAATAGAGCACTATATAATGATTTACCTGTAGAGATAATGGCTAAGCACCTGATCTCCTCTAAGGCCTTTGTCAACAGAGTAATGGTGCCTAGTGGTTAGCTCAATATTATGCATCATTGAGAAAATAACTTCCCACCCAAGGAAAAGACTACCATAGGGATGAAGTGAGCCATCTACTCACACTCTCCTCAAAAGCTGGAATTCTTCCTGTCATGTCCCACTATCAGTTAGGATTTTTTGAGACAGAGAGCAGAGCATGTTCCTAGCATAGTGCTTTCCCTGAAGCAAGTTTAAAGTCATTTAATGTGTAAATGGTAGTGAATCAAGAAGCTCCCGCTGCTCCTAATGAGAACACTTCCTGTAATTTGCATGATAACATTCTACTGATTTCAGATAGCATTTCTCGGGACACATATATGACACCCAGATTGTATGGGGGGGAATAAATTATTTCGCTGTGTTCCTAACTGATGAGTCATGAATTTTGATTTGCTGACATTCACCCCCAAACAAAACCACAGACCCTTGTCTAATAGTGCAATGAAAAAGGATATCCAAGAAATATTAACAAGTTTCATATGGAAATTTATGTAAATGTAAACCATAACTCAGCTGAAAAGGTTCAGTTAAACCTATAGAAGGGACCTGAACAAGCCAAGGTTTTCAAGGTAAAACATAAATTGATACTAAGTCTTTAGAACCTCAAAGTTATGCTTTCCAGAACAAAACAAACAGGGTGAAAACAGAACCCTCTCTCTAAAAAACCAAAGCCTCTCCCAGTTATGTTACTGAGGTCCTCAATGTTGTGGATTTCCAGGACTTTGGAATAAATTAAATCCTCTCAGAACAGGCACTCCAGCACTGTCATTAAAGGCAAGATGCTCACTCACTCTGCTGCACAAGGGAGTGAAGGGAGAGGGCATTTCTTACTACAGTGCATAGCTTACCTTCATTGTTTGTCATAGTAGCTGGGGTGGAGCCTTTATGCTGCTGCTATTCCTCCTCTAACCAATGAGGTGAGGAGGGATGGGCGTAATGGGGCCTTAGCTTTGCACTCCCTCTTCCAACTCATCAGCCAGTTGTAATAATAGGGGGATGGGAGGAGGGAGTAATCGGCTATTGGTATGGACTAGTAGTAGAATTGTTCCCTACTGAAGCAATATGCTCTGTGCTGATGGTATGTGTCTACCCCTAATGAGTTTAGGACCTGATTGCTCTAAAGTCATTTTACACCACTCATGCAGTATAAGGGGAGGCTTTCATAGAATCACAGAATCATATCAGGGTTGGAAGGGACTTCAGGAGGTATCTAGTCCAATGCCCTCCTCAAAGCAGGACCAACCCCAGCTAAATCACCCCAGCCAGGGCTTTGTCAAGCCTGACCTTAAAAACCTCTAAGGAAGGAGATTCCACCACCTTCCTGGGGAACCCATTCCAGTGCTTCACCATCCTCCTGGTGAAAAAGCTTTTCCTAATATCCAACCTAAACCTCCCCCACTGCAACTCAAGACCATTACTCCTTGTTCTGTCATCTGGTACTACTGAGAACAGTCTAGATTCATCCTCTTTGCAACCTCCTTTCAGGTAGTTGAAAGCAGCTATCAAATCCCCCCTCATTCTTCTCTTATGTAGACTAAATAATCCCAGTGCCCTCGGCCTCTCCTCATAAATCATGTGCTCTAACCCCCCTAACCATTTTTGTTGCCCTCTGTTGGACTCTTTCCAATTTTTCCACATCCTCGTAGCATGGTGCCCAAAACTCAACACAGTGCTCCAGATGAGACCTCATCAGTGCCAAATACAGGGGGAATGATCACATCCCTCGATCTGCTGGCAATGCTCCTACTTATACAGACCAAAATGCCTTTAGCCTTCTTGGCAACAAGGGCACACTGAACTCGTATACAGCTTCTCATCCACTGTAACCCTTAAGTCCTTTTCTTCAGAACTGCTGCCTAGCCACTCTGTCCCTAGTCTGTAGCAGTGCATGGGGTTCTTCCATCCTAAGTGCAGGACTTTGCACTTGTCTTTGTTGAACCTCATCAGATTTCTTTTGGCCCAATCCTCTACTTTGTCTAAATCCCTCTGTATCTAATCCCTACCTTCCAGCATATCTGCTACTCCTCCCAGTTTAGTTTCATCTCCAAATTTGCTGAGGGTGCAATCCACGCCATCCTCCAGATCATTATTGAAGATATTGAACAAAACCAGCCCCAGGACCGAACCTCAGGGTGCTCCGCTTGATACCGGCTGCCAACTAGACATGGAGCCATTGATCACTACCCACTGAGCCCGATGATTGTCATCCCTTCTGCAATCCTATGGTCTGGCCGCCCAATGTTGCATGAAAGCAAGTATTTCTCTTTGTCTCCACTCCTGCCTCTCTCCCTGCTCCCTGGTTATATTTCACATTAAGGGGAATATTCATAAAAGTCATTTGAATGATGGAGCTCCAGACGGCCTGCTACAGCTGCTGATCTGATGCTCTGAGAGCCTGAGATGCATTAATGATGGCAGAATGCTAAGGCCCTAATTGCCTTTTCCAGATCCTCACATAAATCAGGTGGGGTCCCATGCCTTCTACAGTTTTGGAGACAGAAGCCCACATCATATCTGACCCATTCTTCGTCCTGCTTTCCCTTCGTACTGCCTGTTACTGTACATTAACTAAAAATGAAGACCCAGAGCCTCACTCTTTATTGTGACTGTTGCGGCTGGGTCCTTTATTATTATTAATGATGAAATTATTGAGACTAGGCTGCTAATGAGTCTAAACTACCTCCTGTTAGTTTATTTTTCTTCCCCCTTCAAACTGTCACTTCAGAGTAAATTACTTTTCCCTGCATCTTTGTCAGGCAACACTGTACCAGTACGTCCACCCCCCATCTCACCTTCTGCTCTAATCTCAGACATATTTGGTTTTTCTCAATGCAGTTTACTAAGCAAGGTACAGCAAATCTTCCCATTTGTCTTACTTAAGTGGCGCATTGTGCTCGAACAGCATATAGAGATCATTTTTAGTACACTGAGTGTCGTACTTGGTTTTTTTTCCTGAATTATTTACCAAATTATTACTGGAGAGGGTGGATGGGGGAAACAAGGAAGACTTTAAAAATGAATTTTTTTAGATGACAATCTCAGGCATCGTTCAAGAAACTGACTGTCACATTTTCTTCTTCATTCCATGCTATGCTGAGCTTGCTTTTTGTGAGCAAAACGAGCCATCTAAGATGGAGATTTCACACCATTAGGGGAATCAGTGTTTCCAGCCTTACAGCACATTATGTTCAAATATAAAATGTAGTTCATCAAAAGACCTCTAGATCTAGTGCTTTCCCCTAGGATTCTCTAGTGCTTTCTCCTATGATTCTTTAGTGTTTTCCCCTAGGATTATCTCTACAGAGTCTCCCTGAATGTGGATCCACATGACCAACTTCGTTGCCTGGTTTGTTTTTATCTGGAAATAATGGTCCAGAACCTTGGCTGGTGCAATTTGGCTGAACTCCACTGGCTTCCCGCTTGAAGGTTTACACCAGCTGAGGACCCATTATTGTCTGCCATTTGCCATCTCCCTGGATTAACTCCTCGCTTTACTACCTTGGGGTCTGTTACAAATAGAGCCCAACCAACCACACCTTTTACAATGAATCTTTAAAATAGCATTTTGCAGGTCATGAAATACATCCCATCATCACCCCACGCCCGTCCTGAACTGTCACCTGGCAAGAAGATTTAGTTTTCCTAGAAGGATAATCTCTTCAGTTGAAGCATGAGGCTCAGAAGTAAGGGAAACAGATTTTGGAAGCAGCCTGACCTAGAAGTTACACCTCCAGTGATATATAGACTTTCCCAATGATGCTAGGAACCTCAGATTGTAGTTCTCTATAGTAACGAGGAGCAAACTGGAGCAAAGGAATATTAAAGCATTTTTATAAAATGTAGAAAACCTCAGTCCCATCTATCACTGCTTTTTATAATAAAAATAAATCCCCAAAGCCTGCTGAAAACAGTAAAAGCAAACAGATTCATTAAGGAGGAAAGTCCCCATTTGATTTAAAGCAAGACAAGAGCACCAGCAAACATGTCTCTTGGTACAACGTCCACTACAGAAGGGCAAGGTAGATATAGTTATGTGTAATTAGGAAATGTAAATAATAGAGAAGGGAAAAGCAATAATAAATTGATTATGAACTTGGCTGGGGAATACACCTATCTTCATTAATAAGGCTTTGGTAAGTGTTGCTATTATTGAAGATCACCTTAAAAGCACTCTGTAGTATCTTAAATATTTCAGGTATTTCTGATCAGAAGTTCTAGGAAATACCATGGCATCTCTAATTCTATTTGTCGCTGGAGATTTTTTTGGCAGATTTTATTACTTTTCCCATCTCATTTAACAGCCCACCTCTCCATCTACCTATCTTTAGAGACTGCTTAATGCTATAGTCTATAAAGATTGTCATGCCTCCATTCTTTCCAGAGCAGAATGTGAGGCCTATAATGTTTGAGTTAAAGCTGAAATTTCAAGTCTCTGACAATTGAGGGGGCTAGAAATTAGGCAAAAAGAACTTCCCCAGTGAAAAGCCAAAATTACCAAGCAAAATACTCTGGCCAGTTCTCTGCAGAACATCATGCTGAGCTTTTACATGGCTTCCCTGGAAATTATAATGATTTCTTGAGATGCAATAAAAATTGGATAGTTTGGATGCTACTTTTATTCATCTTTAATGATGTTCTCCCTTGGACTGAGAAATTACAGAAACAATTGGTAAAAAAAAGAGTGTATGTTAATCTGGGAAGACTTCACAGCCTCACATGAAGAATTTAAAAAGAGAGAGATCTAATTTTCACAGTATAATGTATGGTGAGTGCACTCAAGGTGTAGTTCACCCATGTGCAGAGAATCAGTACAAAGTTTATGCACCACTTATGTCCTATTTAAGCTTTCAAAGTACACTTTGCTCTGACCAGGGACGAATTTCACCCTGGAGGGATAAATTGTCTAAAGAGCTTGGCCCCATTTAGGCACCAAAGAAACCTGGATAATTGTGAGTCATTGTGAATCACTGAGCTCAGAGGTTTCTTTAATCTTATGAATGATGAAATACTAATATTGGGTTGCTGATGAGCCTAAGCTATTTTGGTGCCTAGGTGGGAGCAGTTTTGAAAATCTGGTCCTGATTGTCAATGCTGACCTTTATCGAAAATCTGGCCCTGCCATCTTGAGACAAAGTTCCAAGAAAGAATGAACACTGGTAGAATTAGTAAAAACTTTCAAAACAGTTGAAAGCTTAAGTAAGTTTACTATAGCCTACATCTGAATCCTAAACTGCTGAGCCACTGTTTTGCTGAGCAAAGTCTTCAAAATGCCAGTTACAAGATATAGAAGGATATAAATAGCATCCCTCTTCTCTCTGATGCAAGTGACAATCTTAAGTAGGAAAATCTTGTTTCTGTCACACTGTGCATGGTGTGTTAGGTTTTTTGTTTATTCATAAAACTTTTACATTTCATTAGTGCAGCTCCGCTGTGCTCCATAACAAATGGTTTCTCCCTCTAGCTGTGACCAGTAGCAGCTGAGAAATGAAAAGCATTCCCAGCATAAAGGGTAAAAGAGGGGAGAGAAAGCAAAGCACATGCCACATGGACTCTGCATCAGCATTTTCTCCATCCATACTGTGTGTGTGTGTGTGTGTGTATTCAAACAAAGTGTCTATAGAGTCAAGAGTGACGGGCAGTTAATGGGAGAATCTCAAAGGTTCAGACATGCATCCAATAGTTTAAAGTTTTCTTCGAAATTTAATATGTAATAACTAGGCTGGAAGTCTCTTGAGAGAACAAGCTTTCTTGTGTGGTGTCCAGTATTTGCTGATGCTTATATTATTTTTAATTATTATGTATATTACAGTAGGATCAGAAGTCCCAACCCCCTTTGAGCTAGACACTGTACAAACGTGTAGTAAGAGCTATCAGTGCCAAAACAGGCCAAGTTGTAGCATTTAGCCCAAGGGGAAGCTATTCCTCCCAGAGCTTTTCACCATACAAGGGGAGACGATGCAGCCTGCACTGTGTCAGGCCAGTGCCATGAGGTGTTCTGGTGGGGTGACCTGGTCATGACCCCCTTTCCACACTCATACCCTCAAAGCTCAGAGAGAGAGCTGTCCCTTTGCCTCCCCAAGTGCAAGGTTTGCAGTTGTTCCTTACCTTTAGAGAGGCAGAAGACTCCTTGTAATGTCATTTTCCTGCAACTATGCTAATGCCAAGGACAATCTGCACCTATGTAAATAGTTCCTAAAGCACTCCGAGATCCTTCATGAAGAAAGATGTTCTAAAAACATGATTTTATCCCATAATACCCCATGATCCCATATTACACAAGGAGTTCCGCTTCCCTCAATTCTTATAGAAAATCAAACATAGCCAATGGAAAAGATTTGTTTCGTTAACAACCCTGACATCCAAATTCATAGCTTGATTGCTGCTGCAAAATCAATAGCTACATTTGCACCTGGTCTGTGATGTTTCTGAAAAAATCGCACATGATTTTTATTTAAGAGGAATGGTTCTGGTAATTGGAAAACTCCCTTTTTCATGAATAATCTGCCCAATTTGCCTGTGTATTGTTCATAAAGCTGAAAAAAAAGTCTCAAAACTTCTGTGCTACAAAAACATAGGTATTAGGTTAGTGAAGGGTCACAGATATAACAGATGAAGGCTATTAGATTGGGCTTCAGTTTTGCTGCTTTCATTCATTGAATGTTTACAGTCCAGTAGTTTGGAGAATCTATCTACTCCTGACCCTAACCATCACACAGTATTTTTGATTTGGAGGAGCAGGGGGAAGTCCCAGAGAAGTAAGATATCTATGCACACAGATATTAAACAATAAATTTCCTCATTTTAGCTGGTATGTTCCAAATCTGTTCAGACAATAAAGGCTTAAGTCATTGCACATTCAGGGCAAAGAGCACTGAGATTTAGATCTGACTGATTTGTGTTGGCACTAGGACCATGCATAAAATGAACCAGCCTAGGAACCTCTACAGAAATGGCTCTTGCACACAGAATAAATTACAGCATATGACCCTCCAAAGCTGGATGGTTGGAATCTTGTTAGGTAAGAGCTTGTGACTAATAAGTCTATACTGCCTCCTAAACGTAATAAGGTTAGCCTTATTGCCTAAAGGAGGGTTATGACATTATAATAGGATTCAGGAGATTAAGATTCAGTTCTTGGAGCTACAGCAAACTACTGCTGTGACCTTGGGCAAATTATTAGGCCTCGATTCAGCAAAAGCTTGAGCATGTGCTTCAAGTGAACTCATTAAAGCCAATGGACGTTTCCCAATTTACATCACGTGAGAATCTATTCCTATCAATCTTCTTTTAGAAACCATAGAACCTAATCCTCTGTTACCCTGTTACTCTGTGTAGTCCATTCAAAGTTGCTACCAAATCAGAAAGGTGCTGTTTTGCACTGGTGTAAATGCCGACACATGGTATAAGGTAATGGAGGCCCATAGTTTCTATCAAGTGTAATTACTTTTCCACATGGCTTCAAATTGAGGCAGCTTCTATTTACTTCCCTGTCCACCTCTCATGTGTTCTGCATGGAAATGATGTGAGCTGCAAAAGGATGGGGCTGGATTGGAAAGTGGCTTCGAAACAAAGATATATTGTCTGTACAAAAGCTTTTCGAGAGTAATAGTGCTTTTGTGTGTGTGTGGAAAAAATAAATTGCTGTAGGGTATAAACAAGTTCAGATCCACTGACCTAGCTAAGTTAAATGTAACCTTTTTTCAAACCCATACTGTCAAGTTTCCCATTCATGTGTTTTTGTCGCTTGAAACTACACAGATATTTTAGCACTTGCATAAATATTGTTACCACCATCAAAGACCTTGAGGCCTTTATTACTATATATACTATTGCCAGTAAATGTCATCATTTCTCACATTGTGGAAATGTTACTGTATATTGTGTTCCCATTTTTCAAAGGCAAGGTTAGAATGAAATGACAAAATGGATAAGTTAAGGAACACTATTAAATGAAAGCTAGAGTTACAATAAACAGGGGAGTGACAACCACTGATCAGGAAGATGAAAGAGAGGCAGGGAGAAGCCAGGACTAGAATTTGCTTCCTGCAGAAAGAATATTACATCTCCATCCCTGCAATGAAAGTTCTGTTTCCCCATCTTCCATCAGGATAGGAATGATCGCATTCCCTTTCCAAAAACGAGAGGCCCCACTGGCTTTTGAACCCACTAAGTTCAGCCTTTGTACATCTTTTGAACTGCATGGCAGCTGGCATGTCACTTTAAATCTTTAGTCACATTAATTTTTAATGAGGACAGCTGCAAAACTCTTCTTTCCAGTTCTGTCCTCTTTAATGCAATGCGTGATCATCGGTTCAACAACTGGGAGGCTGGGCATGATGTCTGAGCCCAGAGAATTAGGGTGAGAGAGATCAGTCACTTGATTTTTCTAAGACAATCATTTCTAAAGAAGTAGCCCCCTTCTCTCTTATACAGAAGACTGTTCTTCACCTGGGAACTGGAGCTCAGGGGATGCTGGACCAAGTCCTAAGGGTACTTGCTGCAAAAGGAGCCATGTCCGAGAATGCCTGGCTGGAAAACACAGGATCAAGCAGTGATAGGGTTTAAAACTTAGATTCCAGTCAGCCAGTTGATGGCATTTTGAGTTACTTGATCAGCAGAGGGACATCAGCCATTCCATCCACGATGAAGTGTAACAGTAGAATCACAGAAGAACAGAAGTGTAGGTCTGGGAGGGGCAGGACCAAGTTTACCTAGACTGTATCAGGACAAATTTGGATCCTATTCGGGATTTAGAGCCAAACTTTGTGTCTAGCTCCCTTGTCTAGAATGGGACAAACCAAAATCCCAGATCCACACACTCGCAAACTTTGGACCTATATCTTTGCAATCCCCAGCCTTCTCTCATCCAAATTGGTTCTTCCATCCCTGAGAAATACAAGGCACCCTGAATTTAGCTGCGCCCCACATACAGTCAACTCATTTGCCATATCCACAAAGCCCAAGCAGATACTTGCTGTAGTTAGGCCAATTTGCAGAGAGCAGTGATTAGGGGTGTTTTTAGCAGTGATCTGATGACTACTAACACTGTAAATCTGAATAAGAGAGAACAAATCACTTTGTTCCTATTAAGATAAGTGACCGACGGTAACTAGTTTTTCTGTAGAGTCCCCATTGCAAGTCTCTCTGAACAGACAGAAAAACGGCCGATCTGCAGATGGCACAAGGCAGCACTAAGACCTTTGTCATCCTTGTTGCTCTCTGAATGGCTGCTAATAAAAATCAGCTGGGTGGAGACATCTCTCAAACTGCAATCTCAGAGAAGGGAAGGTGAAGGGGGGAGAAACCAGCTAAGTTCTTTCTTTATCCCATAAGTTACTAAGCCTAGCAGCCAATAGCATGTTCAGTGCCTGAAAGGAAAACATATTTCATGAAATTTAACATCCAGTTTTAGTACTGGCTTAAACTGAAATGGTTCAATTTCACCACATTTCTCTTTGGGGGGGGGGGGGGGAAAGAGTCCTTCAGCACAAAAAATGTCCCAAAGTACCTGCTCAGATCAACTAGCCTAATATTACCCCTATGCATAAGCCAGTTTACTTCTGAAACTGGCCTTAAAAGGGAGCAGGGATAAGAGGATTACTTTCCTGACTAATGGTCCATACTGCCCACCAAAAGATGCATTTATCAGCTAGGTCATTTCCTACAAATAATTAATAAACATGGATCCCTATTATATTGGGACATAATGGAAAAGAAAAGAATTTGTCACACTCAGTGCATATCTCTTAGTAGACAGGATATAGATATGTACTTCATCAGGACAGATGCTAACCTGTGAATTAAAACAGCAACATGTATTGGTTTCACAGATACTAACAAGTGCGGTCTGTGATTGGTGACAATGGAAAACATTGTCTTACAACTGCCATCCAGCCTGTTTCACTCTGCTATTAAGCTCATTTAGCGGAAGTCATTTATGGCACTCTCTCTTTCTTTAACCACATCTGCCGAATTAAATTCCATGCACTGACAGTGATGCTTTCAAAAGCTCAGAATCAATTCTTCAATCACTCCACATTCTTAGCTGTGATTAAAAACATGTGTCCCCTAATTAAGCTAATGAGAAATTGTTAATTGGCACAAAGCCCCCCTCTGAGCATGCTTGTTAATGTCACCATCACTTTGACAGGAGAAGGAATTTAAATGAAGGGCAGACAGTCTTAACAGACTTCAAAATTGGACTAGGGATGCAGGCTTTGTTTGCAAAGTGATAGCCATCAATTTGGGGAATTGGAGGAGGTGGAAGAAGGGGCATTTCTAGTCTAGCCAAGGTCAGAAGGAAGTAAATAAGAGAATGCTAAGGCAGTAATCGCTTCTGGTACATTTCCTCATTGAACCCATCGTGTTTGACTTTCTTTTCAAGCCTATTCCTGCCTGGTTTTATGACCAGCCACGTGCCTCCATAAGCAGGGCTGATGCCAATTGTTCAGTGTATTCACCCACTAGAGAACAGGCACCTAAAAGCTGGTAGGAGATTTCTATCCGCCCACCAAATAAACTTTGCAAGCATCAATGCAACCAGCCACTAGGCATGAGCTAAAGAGTGGGTCTTTCAGTTGGCCCTCTCCATACATTACTGTCTCTCAAAAGCTTTCTGTGTTCTTGCTTTCTTCTGCTGTGCATTAGTGATACTGCAGTCATGAAAGATCAAGGAACCCATACTATCCTGATGAATGAGCCTGATTTCCCACCCTGCTAACCCAGCATAGGTCAAAACCGGGCCAGCTGATACAAGTGGAGTAACATTTCTAGAGTCTAAATGAGTGGAGAATCCAAATCACCATTACTTAATATTCATACTGTGGTAGTTCTCAGAGGTCTTGGTCAGAACTGGAACACCATCAAGGACTGGGGCCTTTTGTACCCAGACAGACAGAAAAAGATACAGCCCTGCCAGGAAGAATTTTCCAATGTAAGGAGCACCCACCTGGATTTTAATAACAAAATGTTTAAATTTTATTTCATTAGTAGTTGTATTATGGTAGCATCTAAAGGCCCCAGCTGAGATCAGAGTTCTGTTGTGCTTAGGGTGACAAGATGTCCCAGTTTTTTAGGGACAGTCCTGATATTTGGGGCTTTGTCTTATATAGGTGCCATTACCGCCCCTCCCTCGGCCCCTATCCAAGTTTTTCACATTTGCCTTCTGGTCCCCCTAGTTGTACTAGGACCCATGCAAACACTTAGTGAAAGACTGCCCCCCATCAAGGAATAGTTTTCAATCTAACTAAACATGACAGAAAGGGAGTACTATGTTTCCCATTTTATAGACAGGAAACTGTGGAGGGTGATTTTACATAACTTGCCCAGCATCGCCCAGGGCGTCAGTGACAGATCTAGTACCTTCACCACAAAACCATCATTCTTCTCCCCATCTCTCATCTAGGGAGAAAACTGTGAGGGAAATAAGCATTTCCTAAACTTCCACTCACCTGTAGAGCAAAAACAGCAAGAGAAGAGTGAGCCCTGAAATAAGGGAGCCAGAGGGAATCATGTTACAGATTAATCTTTTGACAGGAAGGAAAGTTGTGAACCTGGAAGATTTAGCAGAATCAACATTTTTCTCCAGCTTGCATGTTCACCAGATCTAGATAAAAAAATCCATTTGCTTATGGGAAACAAGAAATCTCCCCAAAACTGATGGATGCTTTACAAGAGAGACCCAGAACCAGAACTGCCAAGTGCTGTCAGGGAGTGTTAGAATTACAGTGAAGATGAGAAGAGAACGACACCTGAAGCCTAAGGCTCAGCTATCTTCTTATCAGTTGGTAAATTGTTTTGCAGTTTGGTGCAGGATTAGTGGGAAGAGGCTGCAGGGACTGGCACTTTACATTGTGCTGAGGCCAATGATAAATTTGCCATGCAGAGGAGCCAGTGGGGATTTCTGCATTTTATTAATTTTTTTAAAAAATACACTTTCAGGGTAGACTAAGCAGCACTGGGTAGGTCACAGAGATACGATACAAGATACGCAAGACACAATGTTACAAAAGTATAATAAAGCTAGTGGGTGAGATTCATCCCTGAATATCGAGAGGCTACCTACTAGAAAAAAAATAGGTCTAGATAAAAATTGAATCAAAACAGTTTTCTGGTAGTAAATGCCATTTTGATTAAACTGAAAATGTTCACAAAACTATATGAACTTTGATATAATTTCATTTTAAAATAAACTGGAAAAAAATTCTCAGACACATCAAAATGCCCCACTTTTATTTTCTGTTTCAAAATGACTTCATTTCAAAATTTGTTTTGTTTTATATTTTTAAAAAGGAAAAAGTCAAGACAAAACATTTGGGCTGATCCATCATGAAATATGTTTCAGAAGTCCGTTTTGCAAAACATTTCAAAATGTTGGCTTTTCGTCCCAATTTGGGGGACACATTGTTTCCAGAATCTCAAAAATTACATTAAGCCCAATTTTGAAGGCTTAATGAGGATGTAAGTGGTGCATAAGCCTCATGCTAGCCTTTTGTACAGGGGTGAATTTCAGTCACTGTGAATATCATGCTATAATACAAGAAACCACTAGTATGGAAGCGTATGTAACAGGGTGGTGTTTTGCTGAAAGCTGAAGTCAGTAAGTATGGGTATGAAGGATAGATGATAGAGGGATTCTTTGATGATGTGTCCTGCCAATAATTCATTAGGGGCACAACTTGCTCTGCCTCCTCCAGCCTTCCTTCCCACTTCTACTCCTTGCCCCCATTACTCATTCTTCAGTGGAATTAGGCCAACATGCAGCAGAACTTAGCTGTGTTGGGTGCTCACATCTCCCATGTAGCAGGGACTCTCGGTGGCCCAGCAGGAAGGGAAGTTTTAAATAACCAGGGAATAAAGCAAAAAGTAATAATGGATCTACAGCTCTAGCATTCTTTTCTGCGAAGGGCTTAGGAGAGTCAAACTTATTGCAACACAAGGCTGCCGCAATGGAGAATCTTCCCTATTTCTCTGTCACTGGAGGGAATTCTGTCTCCCCACAACTTTGACCGCCGCAGCATACTTGGGCTGCATGCTGAACCCAAAGTGATCAGTTCAGCTAATGCTTTGTTGGGCCTCAAAAGGCTCAGAGGTCCAGTACTCAGGATTGCAGACGCTTATCAGAACATGATCCAAATTTCTGTTGTCATAGGGATTCTCTTCCCTCCCTGGCTGGGCAACAGGGTTTAAACTTGGGACCATCTTGATCACAGCACAAATTGCTACTACTTGAGCTAAGGAAGTAATTCCATTAGCTGGTAGCAGTTATAGTCTGTTCTCTTGTAATAGGCCAGCCATTAGAGGGGGAACATGAAACCCGCACGCACTTGGCCAAAAGTCTGCAAGTAACAGGCTCTCTTGAGAGACTTTTGATACCCCATTTTTTTCACTATATGCCAGAACCCAGAGGGACAATCGAAGAGTTAATAATAATGAAAAACGATCTGGCCTTGGGAGGTTTCTCACTCATTTGGGAATGGAGTCTCAGAACCACAGAAAGTTGTCCAGCACTGTTCCTGTAATGCAATACTGAGACCTTTACTGGCAAAGGCTTTGTTTGCAGTGAGTAGAGGCTCCTAAGATGAGAACTATAGCTCCGCACTGTTTATATGCATGCTGCAGCTGGTACCAGAGGAGACCAAGGCCACTTGGAGGTGAAGGAATGGGGCAGAGAAAGAAGCGACTGTTCTTTTAAAAATGAAGCAAAGGACGATAGCCTATGCAGTTGTCAGTCTCCGAGATCTGAGAGCGTCAATAAATATCGGCCTCCACAGTGAATGTGACATAATGTTCCAGATAGTTTTCTTATGTTACCTAAATTAAGTCTGTGAAAGATAAAGGGACTGCATACTTTTCATACTGCTAATTGTGCTCAGCTGGAAACGCTTCTGAAACCCTGTAAGACTGACAGAAATTGTCATAAAATCCACAGTGTTCTGCCTAGGTTTATAGGGATGCCACTCTATGGATCACTCAACCAAAGGTGTCTCTCACACTGAGAAGTTCATATTTCTGCTCATTGAGGTGTCACAGACACAATTTAAACATGTGGTATCCAAATGATTTAGGATTCAGTTCCCACTTCATCCACATTGTAAAGTGAGTCCTGTTTTACAATTCCCTTGAACATTCTGTAAATGATGACATCTGAAAACAAACAGCACAGTTTATATGCTGAAATTCTACTTTTGAAGTTAATTCTCAACCATATAATGCAAGGTTGCTAGGAGGGATGTACAAACAAGGTGACTCAAATGATTGGAAAGGAACAGGGAGTCATTCAAAATAAGGTTATTGCTAGCTTGAAACTAGCCCCAGGCATCCATTTATATATCTTTTATCTATCTCATTTCTAATGTGCCCATTACTGTGGTTTGTAGGCTGGATACAAAACTAACACACACACATCCATCCCCCAAAAAAGAAGAGGGATTTGTCCTTGTGGCTAAGTCCCTAGGCTGGGATTCAGGATTGCTGCTTTCAATTCCTGGTTCTTCCAGACTTCTTTTGTGACTTTGTCAGTTCACTTCATCTCTGTTACTCAGTTCCCTATGGCTAAAATGGAAATAATAGTACTTTCTTTCTCATACGCATTATCTCTTTTACTGTGTGTTTATGCAGCTCCTAGCACATTGGGACCCTGATCGCAGCTGGAGCCTCTAAGGTGCTATCACAAAACAATCAATTTGCTGGACCTTATCATATTTCTAACATGGTCATTTGCATGGCATATTGTACTGATCTAAAATGCACATATCCCTCTCCCTCTGTGTGTGTGTGTACTCTTTACAACTTGCACCATTTGTAAATCTATATTGAATTTCTCATATTTTAATATTTCAAAGACAAGCAAGATTTCACTGGTTCTTAGGAGCTCAGTAGCAGGCAAACTGGTTGTTAGCCAACGATTGTTCATCTGTGATCCAGTAAATGATAACTGTGAGTTAATGTTTGGCATCTGAAACAGGTGTTTACAAAAGCTATGAGTACATATTTTTTCTAATACATTCTTCATAAATTATTTCTCAGGACTTTTAGCTCTGCTGTGCAGCAACACAGGATGGATGTAGAAAGCAGCTTTTATACAGAGATAAAGTGAAACACTTTCAGGGTAATAGTTTGCTTTTAAAATTAGCTTTACATCTCTATTATGAAACGTGACGAGACACTTCTAGCCTCCTATAAGATACAGCCAGGTAGGCATGAGCTATGACAAACACCTCCTTTCTATAATTTCCCATCACTGTTACTCTCTCATTTTTCTGCTTTCAGGGAGGATGAGTGTGTGGGAACATTGGCAGGGCAACAACTGCTACACAATACAGTACATCACTGTGGCAATTACATTGAGACAGACCAGCATCTTTCTGGGAGATCTTTCTCTTTGCTTGCTATGCTAGCAATGCATAAAGCGCTTAAGAATACTCATCTGGTAAGGTCTTCTGACTGTCCAAGCAAAAGTACAAGGTGACTGCTCTATATAATAAGCCCCAGAGGTGAAGAAGATCTCGGCATAAGCTCAAAAGCTTTTCTCTTTCACCAACAGAAGTTGGGCCGATAAAAGATATTACCTCATCCAACTTATCTTAACATAGTAAGAGTCAGTTGTATTGTACCTGGAACAGATGAGAGAAGGAAATATGGGTGCAGGGGACAATTAAAATACTTTTAATTGTAAAGATATATTGGGGGAGGGTGATGTGATTTAAATGACAGAGCATGGCTGTTTGTTTATTTATATTATGGTAGCACTAAGAAGTCCCATTAGTGCTGAGTGTTGTACACACACATAGGGAGAGACCATCTTTGTCTAGAAGAGCATGACTATGCTGCGGCTGGGAGCAGGTCTCCTTGCCCAGGTAGACAGACTTAGGCTAGCACACTACAAACAGCTGTGTGGATGTTGTGGCACCTGCAGAAGCTCAAGCAAGCCCCCTGGGCTCAAGCCCACCATACCTGCTGGATCTGACCATGGGTGGCTACCACATAGCTGTTTTTGTGCACTAGCACAACCCCACTGCCATGAGTCTGGCTTGCTCCCAGATGCAGTGTAGACACACCCTTACAGTCTAACCAACCCCAGGCCAGGTCTACGCTATAAAGTTCTGCGGTATGGCCTTTTTGGTCAGGGATGTGACGAGAGCATAACATAAGAAAGGCCATACTGGGTCAGACCAAAGACCCATCTAGCCCAATATCCTGTCTACCGACAGTGGCCAATGTCAGGTGCCCCAGAGGGAATGAACAGACAGGTTACCATCAAGTGATCCATCCTCTGTTGCCCATTCCCAGATTCTGGCAAACAGAGACTAGGGACACCTGCCCATGCTTGCTAATAGCTATTGATGTACCGATCCTCCATGAATTTTTCTAGTTCTTTTTTGAGCCCTGTTATAGTCTTGGGTCTTCACAACATCCTCTGGCAAGGAGTTCCATAGTTGGAAGTATTTTTCACACAACATACAGACTTTTGTTTTAAACATGCTGGCTATTAATTTCATTTGGTGACCCCAATTCTTGTGTTATGAGAGAGTAATAACACTTCTTTATTTACTTTCTGTACATCAGTCATGATTTTATAGATCTCTATCGTATCCTTCCTATATGTCTTTTTGCCAAGCTGAAAAGTCCCAGTCTTAGTAATCTCTCCTCGAGGTGTGATTGTGACCAACCATAGCTGTGCCAGCAAACGTCTCTAGCCTGTGTGTATTACCAGCAATTAAAACTGCACTTTTGTCACTTAAGCTAAATTTTCTAGGGTATGGGGAGCGAAGACTAGAATAAAATATAACAGTGAAATTGAAGTTGTACCACTATAAGCTGTATCCACACTAGGAGTGCTTTGCTACTATAAGAAACCAGTATAGTTATATCAGCAATGGATTCCAAGTGTAGACCTGGGCAAAATGTTAGAAGATGGGAAGTATTCCCATTTCACAAATGGGGGACTGATTGACCAGCTCAAAGTCACACACGGAGTCAGTAGCAGAGCCAGGAACTGAATCCAGATCTTCTGAATCACAGTGCTTCAGATACAAGACTATATTCCTTTTTCACTGTAGTTTTTTGTGACCTACGATATTCAGTTTTCCTTCCTGCTCCAAACTATTGTGCATTGTTGATTTCTTCAATTAAACAGCTGCCCCATTCCACACCAGAGGAGACGCTGTTTTAGAGGCTAGAGAAGTGCTTCCAATAAACATGCTGCAAAGTTTAGTTTTAGCAACATTTCCAGCAGGAGTAAGTGGTTTGTTTGTTTGTTCAAGTTATTGTGAGGCTTATTTATTTTTATGAATTCTGTGTTTTTCTGGGCTCACAAAGTTAGAGTTTGACCAAACATTTTAAGAATAATAATTATTAAACATGCTTCAAGTAAATCTGTTGATCTATCATTCTTACTCTAGGTTATGCTCAACAGCAAAGTCTTAGCACTTAATGAGTTAATAACAAGGTAACAGATGGCTGGATTTACATGAAGCATATTTCAACCTTGCTCTAACCTATGTTCAGAAGAGAAGTCTTGGAACTTAATGAATTTGCATATTAAAGAATCCAAATTTCATAAATCCATGTAAATTATATAACCGCTTTCTTAATGCAATCAAAACACTACACCTTACACATTACCTGCTCTGAGAATGGACATCACAGTCAGTCCTGCCTGCAATTGCCACTCATTGCTTTATAAATACAGAATTGCAGGCCATAATAATTCCATTGCCTTAGTATGCATGGACTCTAAACAGGAGCCAATAAACCCTTATCATTAAAACAGTCTTTTCCATTAAGCCCACCTCATTTCTGAGAACAGGTCTTTTCCAGTTCCTCAGATTTAATTCCATTTTGTGCATGATGCTTAATTTGATTGGGCAGTAAAAGGATGAGGGAACATCGTAGACATGAGCCTAGCTAAGCTCCTGGAATCTATCCCTGTTGAGTATCATGCGGCAACACAGCATTGTTAGTGTCAATGCAGAGCCCAGGGAGTTAGGGAAATGACTTATAAAGTTTCAAAGAGAGAGAGAAGTGTATATGATTCATTCTTTTGTTACCAAACGCATTAAATGCAATTATTCGAAAATTACATCTACAGTCACTTTGCTATCTGTCTTTGAAAACAACTGGAGCGCACTTACAAAAAAAATTGTCAGACCGTTTATGCTTCTGAGGCAGGAAAAAAGGTGTCACTCTCAAAGGCAATTTATTCCTAATTACACAATTGCTCTATTATGAATCATTAGCAGGAAGATTGTATGGTAAAAAATCAGGGATTAAAGGGAGAGTTAGAATCAAGTAATTCTTTTGTTTAAATCCCACATTTGCCAAACCACTTAGTTATTTATTGCTTTTTGCTAGATAACAAATTAATTATATAATTAATGTTTACAGAAAAATCTGGTTTTTTAGAATGAGTCCATAGATAACCTTTGTGGTGAAAAGATTAAAAAATGCACCCAAATGGAGCCCTCATCTTAGTTGGGGACTTTGGGTTCTTCCATATTTATAAATATTCAGTACTACTAATAAAATTGTTTGACATTCACCCTATCAAGTCTATTTACACTAGTGAGAAGTGTGTGCAAGATGTCGGTGAAACACTTATGCCAGAAAAGTACCATTCTGCACTGGTATAAATGGCAGCATGAAATAAACAGCAGTGGAGAATCAGGCTCAAGTCTTCTAGACACTGAAAAGCAACAGAACAGAGAACCATAAGGCAAGTTTCCTATACACATTCCCCTAGGGGCAAGAGGAGACTTCACCTTCTGTGCTCATTCTACCGTCAGCCTATCTGTTGGGATTGCCAAGTAGCATGAGTCTGTGATGCGGGTCCTTGTCCATCAACAAGTGAGCTAACACCTTCCATGTATTCTTTGATCATTGTTGCCCATTTGTGTGTTAAGTGAGACAAAATTCCCTTCTCTGGCCTGTACTACAGACCCTCAAAGTATAGCTTTTACTCTTGCCACCTGCAGAATTATCATGGATGTCGATAACAGAAAGTGGAGGGCAAATTATGCCCAATAGCCAGCAGGGGAAGAACTGGTTCTGCCCCTACACTGGCATCTTTCTCTGCAGCTATTTGGAGCAGAGGCTTGCTATACTCTCTTCTCCCATTAGGGAACCTGCAGTACAGGGCATCCATTGGGCTGGAAGATTCTATATGAGCCCCAGATGTTTTGTTACAGGCATTTTTTAAACTACAAGTAGACAGACGCAAAGAAAGCTTTGCTAGGAGTTCTTCGGCGCCTGCTTTATCTATTGTACAGTTTTCTCTGACCTGACTGCTCTTCCTCACCACGCCCTTCTCCTGCTTCTTGGAGTCCTGTTCCTGTGTCTCTATCAAAGCCCTACTGTAATGACTGTAAAGCAATAAGGAAGCCAGCTCTCTGACTGGGGTATTTTCTAGTGTAAAAACAGAGCCAAGAATCCATTTTCTGGGTGACTTGGGCCAGTCAGCTTCTGCACAGAGCATACCACTGGCGCACACATTCGTCTGACTGGGTTACACTGCAAAAGGCTGGGGTTAGCTCAAAAAGATGCTTACCAACTAGGAGGCTTTCTGGCCTTTCTCTTTCAATGGGGTAAATTAAAGGTGGAGAATGGTGGTGGTTTTTTAATGAAGCCAGAGATTTGTAAGCTGTGGTCCTTGGTCCATAGGATGCCAGCTGGTCTTGTGGTTCCTCTTCACTGTCTGCCACTGGTAAACTGCATTAACAGAAGCTAATGATCCACAGGATATTTTCCTACTGTCACCTTCTCCTATAAGCAATTGCTCTAGTGAGCATGGGGGGTGCTAGATGACCATGAATAAAAGCGGACACAGTGTGCACAATGGCTGGAAGATGAGGTGGCTATAAGATGCTAAAAATCTGAAAATTATTGATTTTATTTATATTATAGTAGCACCTAGAGGACTGAACCAAGAATTATGACTAGTGCTACACACTGGAGAAAAAAAACACCTAGTGAGAGGCAGTCCCTGGCCTGAAGAGCTTACAGTCTAAACAGACTGAGGCTGGGAGGAGAAACAGGGGGAAGTGACTTCCCCAACGTAGCAGAGTCAGGAAGAGAACCAGGTCCCCTGGTCTGGTGTCCTCACTACTAGAGCATGACACCTAACTAAAAGATGAGCAAAAGTAATTTGGATTGGGAATTTAGCAGCAATAATGATGATTTAGCGTCATTTATACAGTATGGCACAAGTGCCATGCACTGTAGATTACAAATTTCCTTGCTTTTGATGCAAACACCAAGTCCGTCATTTGACCTCTGTTCTCTTCTTTGTATTTTGCCTACCACGTTATCAGTGACAACAGATCATTTTTCATGATGACTCAGTATTTTTTTTTGTATTTGTTTGCATCCACCTAACCCTGTTTGCCAAATATCCTACATTCTTAATCCAGGCATGAGCTGAGCATTCACAATATGGCTTTTATGCAAAGTTGCTTTTTAATACCAGCCGAGAGGACTGTCCTGGGGTGATGAGACCGTTTTAGTAATCAGCATACGCTTTTGATTCTGTCTCTGTGTGCAAAGATTGCGAATGAGAGGAAGAGTGTATGTCAAATGTCATGCAAGCTATGAATCTCATTGTGATTGGGGTGAAAAAAAGACTCCTACTCTGTTTGAATACTTCTTCATTTTTACAGACAAGCTCCAACTGAACTTTTTTTATAGCCCCAAATCACCAGATAGGACCAGAAACAGAAGTGCTAAAAACAATTGGGGAAAAAGCCTGGTTAGGTGGCATTTCCAGTCAAATTTTGAAGACTGGAGTGACTCAGATAAATTTTGAAGAAGCATTCAGGCCTTGAGAAATGTAGCTTAACCAATCCTAGGTGTCGTTCTCTGGCTGCATGATAGCTGAGACTCACATTAAAGTTATACTTTTAAGACTTTCCCATCACTAGCCATGATGAGAGACGCTAACAACATTTAACATTTACATTCTTTTGAATATAATTCCCTTCACCCTGAGAACTCCTTTTGACACAGTTTTGAGGGCCTCTACTTTTTTGTCACTTAAAAACTTTAAATCACTATTCTTTTAACAGTACAGACAGGATGACACCACCTTTCAAAGCCACTACCATCTCTATAGCCAGCTAGAAGAGTCATTTTGAGGGAACATGGGGATTTCTTATCTGAACTTTCATTTTCCATTTGTGAGAGCCAAGGAGTCATTTTCACATGTGGATCACCCAACTATGTTTTTATGCTGTGCTCATTGCTGTAGTGCCTGTTAAACTTGGTTAATGAAATAATTAGTGACAATGAGAAACTAAATATGACTAAATTTGTAACCACCGGGCAGTGAAAAACACATGTCATTTTTAATCCTCAAAGTATAGCTGTGCTCATGCAGTGTTTATTCTGGCAAAACGTTGCTTTCAGTGGGAGAGTTGTCTGAATAAGGACTGAGGGATCAAGCCCTCTATTGTTCCTTTAATGTGAAAATATAAAATTTAAATTCAGCACATATTTGAGAACCTGAATTTTAATCTTATCTTAAACTAGTTCTCTGGACAGTTTGCTTAGAGCTTAATTTCAGATAAAATTCCATAGCTAAATGTCCAGTAGATGACGTAATGATCAAAGGACCTTGGTTAATTTGTTTTCATATTCAGTTTAACAGTAGATACCTGCTAATGTGTCCCGCCCAAACCCCTGCTCTCATATGCTCAGAATGCAAGAAAAAAGTAAATAGAAAAGATCTGCACACACACAAGTGTTTCAGCAGGCACAATCCAAGAGGAAGCTAAGGAAATACATTCAGGAACATGTTCTAAACAGGAAACAGCCATTGGCTCCCATACGTTTTATTTGGCTGGACTGAACCAATCTTTTAAATGATCATATGTCACATTGCAGCATTATTTTACAGTTTTTAAAATTTTTCAAAGCAATAACTTTTCTTTATATTCATATATTAGTGAAATAAAGTTTGATTTCTTTGGTGCTGGAAATGTCTATACTAGATTGCTGTGGGTGATTTTTTTCCCTCCCATCTTCTCTCTCATAGTCATAATGCATTTTATGATTTCTTTGCTTTACTGCGCCTTTTAAAATGACACACTTTATCAGTTCTTCAGGTTACATTGATGTTTTGCCCTTTTAAACATGTCAGTTGATTTTTCCGATGTTCCTTTCTTATTCTCCATCTGTCTTCTCCCTAACACTTTCATTTGGTGGCAATGTCTCATTAGGCCCCAGAAGGTTTATTCAGGAGTTGCCTTCAGTTTATTTTTTCCTAGTGTTTTTAAATTTTTGACGTGCAGCTGAATTCCTTCTGTATGTGAATGCTACACATGCAGATCCTGTCCTCAGTGCAATCTTATTTAAGTATTTCATCGTACAAAGCACATTTTCTTGCCTTCAAGTTCCCCGCGGATTCAATCAAAGAACAATTTTTAAAAGCAGGTACAGAGAGAATGCACTGATGTTTTACATTGCAGACATGGTTTTTATAACCTTGTTGAAGACACTGCCAAAAGAATAATCCTAGAATATCAGAAAGTAATAAGAGAGCCTGTGAACTTTCTATTTCTCTCATTATTTGGCTCGTTCTTTTTTCCCATAGTGGTGGTTATATTTGTTACATTCATGACAAGTTAATTTCTACATCTTCAGGGTGTAAATGTCACGGTTCTAGCCATTCAGCAGTGTTGATTTCTATACATGAATGCCACTTCTTTGTTGACTATTTTGGGAGCTGAGTTTCAGGGGATCTGATGCATAATTAAAATGTATACTCTCCATGTTAACTTGGATTCAAATTGCCAGTGTGGATTCACATGACTCTCTGTTATGAAGCAAATATCTGCTTTAATCAGCTTTAATCTGCATGGTACTCTTATTTATAAGCACAGTTTCACAAATAATGGGAGTGAGAGAAGAGTCAGACTGCGTGAGTGGAGAATAGTCTACTACTGCCTCTCACAAGTATGCATTGCTTTTCACCTTGAAAAATCTGCAGATTATATATAAACTATATTGAGGGAATATTGCATCCAACACTAAAATACAGCCCTTTCAGCAGCTTCCATTGCATATCAATAGGATTCCTATCTTAAGCAAAGCTCTAATCACACAAAGCCATAATACTAATTTAGAAAAGATTAAAATTGAGACCAGACATTTAGCTGGTGTAAATCCACATAACTCCCCAGAAATCAATGGTGCTGAAGTGACTCTCACCAGCTAAAGGATTGAAGCCAAAGTCCCCCGGTATGCCTGGAATCTTAAGCCAGTTCTGTGATACACGGAGATTTCTCCATGCCAGGAGAAACCTCAGATGGCTTGTTAAACCAGCTTGATGGCCCCTTTGCACCACTGTGATGGTGAATAGGATCTGGCCTGGTGGGCCAGATTCTGCATCATTAAAGCTAAAATTTTCAAATGAGCACTGTACCCACAATTAAGGCAAGATCTTTATTTTAAAAAAATAGCTCTCATTTAAGTACCTAAATTGTATGGCCTAATTCAGTTGCCCATATGGGATCTGAACTCTTAGAAAAATGAGGCCGCAGTTGTGAATGCTGGGCACTGGAAAATATAGCCCTAATCAACCAAAATTCCCACTGTCTTCAGTGAAATTTTTGCCATTAAGGAGATCAGGATCTGGCCCACTAAAGTTATCAACCTCATTCCTTTCTATACACTATAAACATCTGATTCTGCTGTACCATTTTTCTTCACCAGTTAGATTCAGGTGCCCTTTTACTGCAGGTACATTGGCAAGGCTATATGATTAACTGGTGCTGGACAGAACTCTGTCTAATCTCATTAGCTAGTAGTGTTTTTAGTTGATTAGACTGATATGCTTATTTTCAGATCCCATTTTTTATGGTAGCCTTGGTGTCTTGTACATTTGAACCTTCTATGTAGTTTGATTATTGCAAAATCCAAAGGCCATTTCCCTGCCACCAAAATTCTATCTGGGTAATGAAGTTATTCACAGCGCCTACCCTAAGTTTTCATTCATCATCATTTTTTTACACTGACATATATAAAAAACATTTTCTAGGGCCTCATTATACCGAGTTACTGCTGCTGAAGTATTCCTGAGGATATTTTACATTCTTTAAATTTTGAAATAATTTGAACTTTTTTAAAGATGTTTGCATGGAACTGCACAATTTTGTTTCATAAATGGAAACTGAAATGAATGAGAGGTTTTCAGGATGGTACATCTTGAGAGAACCTCTTCATTAGACTATTTCTAGACTTGGAAAGATTTTCAAGTGACTTTAGACTAACAAGCTTTGGATAGGTGTCAGATTAACCTCAAAGGTCAGGAAGTTCTATCATAAATCAGAGATGGCACTGCACAGAGAATATTTCAAATGCTAATAACTGAGCTCCTCTAGTTTTTCTATTTTATATCTCACTAGGCTCAATCCAATGAATTAAGACAATTTAATTGACTGTTTTCATTAATTTTTCTGCGGCTACTGCACAAATAAAAATGCACCTGAATCTGCACAAGAGAGAGGTTGAACCTTTTTACGTTTTCAGACAAAACAAATTCATTTCAGATATAGGCCAAATAAAATGACTCTCAAATGTAACTGTCACTTTTCAGACAGAAGACACATTTTACAACGGCGTGGTAAAAAAGGGAAAAAGGTTGAGATAAATACTGCTCTACTCTGAACTGGAACAACATGGTATGGATTCAGTTCCACAATGCACTGAGCACTCTGGTACCAGTTCAGGAAAACATTTAAGGATGTGCCCAACCTAAAGAATGTGAGCAGCCAAATTGACTGTAACAGAACAACTCATGCTTAAAGTTAAGCATGTTAAGTGCTTTGCTGAATCAGTGCCAGGGGAATCAGCACCTCTCAGGAAGAAGCCCTATAAATGAAGCCCTCGACTATTTACCTATTAAATGCCACGCTACAACAGCATGTGCCTGGCTATGGCATGCATCACATAGTTGCATGCACTCCTAATATGAAAGTAATAGATCACAGTGGCCCAGATGTTCAGAAGTGACTAGTGATCTGGGTATTAAATTTGAGACGTCTTAGAGGCCTGATTTTCAGAAAGCACTGAGCATCCAGTCTCTGAAAAAAGGCCCCTCTAAGATGGCTCACGATGGGCACCCAAAATCACAATTACTTATGATCTTCTTGGCCACAGGTTAAAAATGTGCCTTCTGGCACAAGGGGGATATTCCCTTTGAATAAGCAGGAGTTGTGCCAGTGTCTGAGAGGTTAGAATTGGGCCCATAATGCATATTACACAGAAATCAGAGCAATTCTCTTGAATAATGTTTCCCAGGTCTGTCTTGCTCCAGTGTTACCTTCTGTATCTATGGCTATTGGTGGCCACTCCTTTGGAAATCAGTCCGCTATTATACACAGAATGTTGTAATATGGATATTTGCATTTGTCTGTTTGTGAGAGAGAATGAGAGAGATTTTTCTGTATTGCTTAAACTAAAGCTGTTTTTTCCAGTATCTTTGTTTGCAAAGTCAAAGGCTACTTAGTTAAGTCCACAGTATAACCTCCACATTCCTGCAAATAGTCCTTCCCATTCTAAACCCATCAAGAATGATGTTCAAATGCATTATTGTAGCATTGGACTGTTACCACAGCATTAACAGTAGGAGAGGCTAATGGTTACCATCCAATCCAAATAGATGTCAGTTTCAATTAATGAGAAATGACAACATAAAATATATTTTACATCTTTTGTCTCTTAACCTTCATAGTTGTAAAAAATATCATGTCTTAGTTCAGCCTTTTGAAAATGAGGCTACAGCAAAAGTTTCAGCATTCAGCCTCCCACTGATTTTTTGTTTTCTAGCCGGAGAATTAGGGCTGATAGAAATGCAAAGCCCAGGGATGACTTCCACTCTTTTTGGAGGAAATATATATGACGCTATTAATTTTAGTACCCACGATGTGCTAAGAGGAGCAATAAGACAAGAATACTTGTCGCATTTTTATGGACTCAGGAACCTTTTGCTATACCTTCCCATGGCAGTTCAGTGAGGTTCTGAACACCGCATAAATGCTGAGAGGCTGAACTACTACTTTCTAACACATAAGTCTGGGGCATTTGGCATTTGTGTAAGTTGCTACTGGAAATGAGAAAAAGAAATTGTTGCTGTAAGCCACCAAGTCTGCCATTGTCGCAGGCTTACTAAAAAATATATTGAACTATGAGTAGTGGATAAAGAATATTAAGATTAAAGGAATTTATATTTTTCTTTATCCTCTCAACAATCTACAGACAAATTTCCTATGGGTTCACTGCTAAATCTTTTTTGCACAATGAGCTGTAAATCCTGGTACTAGAGAACTTCTGGTTGGCCTGAAAATAGCCTTTCATGTACAATATGCAGGGCCTGAATAATGGCCGAAAAATTATTCGAAGGATAATTACAGCAATTGATCTTGAAATGTTTTGTGGCACCTTTCATATATCATTCTTCAAAGCCCTTCCTGAGGAATGATGTCTTATTGAGCCTGCTGGAGGCAAAGAAGCTTACTGGTCATAATTAAAGATGAAGAGTTCATCCAATTATGGAGAGACGTCTACTAGAGCAGTTGGAACAAAAAACAGAGGCTTTGGTTCAAAAGCCTTGAAACTGCACTAAATAGCTATTAGATCCAAGTAGTAAATTGAGTAGATCCAGCTTTTTTTTCATCCTCCTCTGCAAATTTAGCCCTGGCCCAAGAAGGCTCAGTTCCAGTTGACTGGAATGGGAAGTTGAACCTCTTACTCCAGAGATGGACTTGAACCATAATCTTTTATAGGCCATAGACAGACAGAATTAGATCCCTGCTTATTTTAATGTGGCTTGATTGTTGACTCAATTGCAGTTCAGCAGCTAAACCAGAAAATGCATATAAATCTTTCCCCAGCAGTACGGACACTGGAGTATATTAATGTACATTCTTCTCGAGAATCAATAGAGATCTGTATTTTATAAACGGATCTGCTAAACACAAGGAAATTCATGAAGCAAAGCGTGCATAGACACGCACGCCCGCACCCACCCACCCACACACACACACCAGCTAAATCATATTAAACAGACATTTGTTTGCAGGCTCATTGGAACATGTGTACTTTGCAGGTCTAGCACAGTAGAAGTTACCAATCCTGTATTTCTTTCACAGAGACATACTGTATTAGCCATGCAGGAAAAGTGATCCCAGGAGGTGGTGTCCTCCAACTGATGCAGGTATAGATGCTGACAGAACTGGTTCAGGGGAACCAAACCAGGCCAAGAGCTGCCTGGCTCTTGGAGACTGAAGTCTCTATCTTGCTGCTTGAGGAAGTACCTGGAGATCAGGGTTGAAGCAAGTTGGCAGGGCAGTAGTAACTTCTTTCACAAGGGCTATGAATCTGATACCTTTCACCACCGCTCAGATGTATAGACAATCTTTACATTTTTTTAAATGAAGTGTGTGGTTGTATGTGCAAATATGCAAAGTAGTACACTAGGTGATTTGCATAACATTTTTTGCCCCTTGGAAACTAAATATCCCTAGTTGTTGTTGCTTTAAACTCCCCATTCCCAAATCCCCTTTTCTAGGTTTGGATCCTGATCTGAACTTTGTGGCTGTCCCCTGTCACAACAGTAGGACAAACCAAGATCCTACATACACACGTAAGTTTTGGGAAGTTCTGATCCAGGGCTTAACTTCCCGCTGTGGCCCATCTCTAGTTACTGTCTCTAGAAATAGGCAGTGCTTAGGTAGTAAGTTTCTTGCATGTGTTTTCCTAAGTTCTCAAGGATCCATTCTGAATTTGGACACTGTGTCCAAACATAAAAGGGTTGATTTGGTTGGTTATGAATTTAAGCACTGATTCTGCAGGTTGAAATAATGGGGGCTCTTCATAGGCTTGCTGGCCTATGGATCAGCTTGCTAGGTCAGGGCCCCTACAGGTGAGAAAAAAAATGACTATTATGTGATGTGGAGGCCGTGGACCAGTTTCTGATCTGAATTACACTGCAATAAATCTGGAGTTTCTCCATCAACTTCAGTGGCGTTAATCCTGCTTCTCATTAGGGTATCAGACCAAAATCTGGTCTTTGAATGCCTCAGTGGTGCTTAGAGCAATCCAGTATAACCATCAGTCTACTCTCTGTACATACAGGGTCAGATCCTCAATTTGCACAAATCTTTGTTGCTCAGCTGAAGTCAATGGAGCTATGATTTACACCGGCTGAGGAGTAGGACTAAAAACACTATGGTATCTGCTTTTTAGCAGTACAGTAGCAGGTATAGATGCTTACAGAATTTTATTCAAAATACATTAGGGGCCTATAATTCAAACTGAACAGTCACGTGGCTCTATAGAGGTCTACATAGGCAAGAAGATATATATGTATAAATAGATAAAACAGAATCATTATAAATGTTCATGAACTGGTTGCAACATGATGATATGGTTAGAAAATGCAGGATAATAATATAAGGGAAACAATAGTATAGCAGCATCCTTTTGGTCAGTCCTATAACCAAGAACATGCATATTCTTGATCTTGTGTATTAGTACATGAATCACAGAATCTCAGGGTTGGAAGGGACCTCAGGAGGTATCTAGTCCAACCCACTGCTCAAAGCAGGACCGATCCCCGACTAAGTCATCCCAGCCAGGGCTTTGTCAGGCTCGTCCTTAAAAACCTCTAAGGAAGGAGATTCCACCACCTCCCTGGACATACCTAAGAACATACCATTCTTCATGGAATGCTGCTGCTTTGAGAGTCATTAAGCAAAGCACTTAAGACTATCACCATTCAGCCAATTACTGTGCTTAAGTACTGCACTGAGACTGAAGGGGACATGGGGGCATAATTCATTCCTGCTGAAAGCTATGACAATCTTTCCATTGACTTCAGTGGGAGCTAGATCAGGTCCCTAGCTATTCACAAGCAACTGACTGTAGTATAAATGGATATTACAATAAAAAAAGACAACAGCCAAAGACAATATCTGAAAAAAATAAAATAAAAAGTGGGATGGTGATGAGCTGCCAGGCAGGGAGGTTGGAGAGGTGAGAGAGATTTGGTAAGGAGGAAGTGGGTGAAATCTGGGTTTGGAAGAAAGAGGTCCTATGGCTTACAGCATAAAATGAAGTTCAGGGGAGAAGGAAGAAAAACCAGTTCATGACAGGCTGAGGATTATTGGAGAAGAAATAAAAGAAGAATTGTTTTTAAAAAAAGAAAAAGTAAGGAAAGGAAACTGGTAAGTTAAAACAAAGATCAAATCAGTGAACAAATCAAACTCAGAGAGAAATAGAAACCAGTCAGAATAAATGTTTATAAATGTATTTGTAGCCCTGTGCAGGGTCAGGGAGGTGCCATATTTTGTGAGACTCAAACTGTGCTTCCTTAGCTCCTTGAAGGTTTCTTTTCCTCGGTGACAAGGAAGCCTTTCCAGAGGCACCCATCCAGGACTCAAGGGTGAGTGAGGAGCAGGAAATCTTCTTCATTTAGGATTCCCTCAGGAAAAGATTTGCATCAAGTCCCTTCTCCCCCAAGAGATGCATGCTGAGCAGTACCCAGAGCATTTGATCATTTCCCTCCTCCATCCTTTATTTCTCCAGTGGGTGAAAAAAAGAAAAACAAATCAGTGTGCATTAAGCTATAGCTATATTTCCATACAGCAATAGAATTAGAGAATGATAGAAATGAGAAATATTAGCCTATAACACCATGTGCTTCATCAAAACCCCAGTCTTGCAAAATGACAGCAGACATCAGTAATTGCCAAAACAGTGGCCGTATTTATGGATTTCGGGGAGAGATAAATACACTGCATACAAATTCCAATTAAGGGTAAACCATCCCAGCTTACAGAGAGAGCTAGTGCATCTCATTTACAACTGGCAGAAATACCATGCCTTTCATACTCTGTGTGACTTGCCTGAGATTATTAGAAAATAATACATTAGTATTATATGCAGAACCTATCTCCATAGTACTGCATCAGCACAGACACTGCACTCATATGCTGATAAACAAAAGTTACAAACCCTCAGTTATGCCAAAGTGAGTCCAATAAGAGCTGAATCCAGCCCTCCAGTTGGTTTATTTGTGGGAGCATTTGGAGAACCATTAACACTTTCACTGCTTCTGGCCTCTATAGATTGGGTTATGATAAATACCAGGTAGGAAATCTTTGGGAGTTCACAGGAAGTGTTGCTTTTTTCATTCAGTATGGATAATTTTTCCCTCAGGGTCAGTATGGACCCAATTGCCTTCCCTAGGGCTGTGCCTGGGGGCACTGTGACGATAGAGACATTACTAACTTATAGAAGTGATATTTAATGGCCAGGAGTTGTCAAGGCTTCATTTAAGACCTGATGACACTTTTTGCAAGAGGATGGGTGCTAACTCCAATACCCTGACTATATTTCAGCATGGATAGTACTATTTTGAATACCTAAATCACCCTATCATTTCAGCTGCTCATAGTGCTCTTAATTAAATTATCCCTAAAGAAATGTTGGAAGTGCCATTTTAATGTCAATGATAACTGGGAACTATTTAAGGATATTTTATTAGATATCCAAAAAGACATAATTTCGCAGCTGAAGAAGGCGGCTACACTGGTTAGAAAAACAGCCTGGCTTACAGGGGAAGTGAAAGTAGCTATTATTTTTTACTACTAATAATAATAAACAACGATAAACTATATGTAACAAATGGAAAAAGAGGGAAGTTGATAGCAAAAAAATATAAATTAGAAGCTAGGAAAATTGATGAGAAGCAGAAGGACACAAGGAAAAATCTGTGGCCAGCATACTTAAGGACAAGAAGAAGAAAATTTAAAGTACACTAGGAACTAAAAGAATCCTAACCATGGTATTGGTCTCAGAGACTCAGACTTTAAGGACAGAAGGGACCATTATGATCATCTAGTTCTTACCTCCTGCACAATGCAGGCCACAGAATCTCTCACCCACTCCTGTAATAAACCCCTAACCTATGTCTAAACCATGATTTGAGTTTAAATAGCTCAATAGCTCAAAGACTTCAAGATACAGAGAATCCTCCAGCAACTGAACCATGCCTCATGTTGCAGAGGAAAGCAGAAAACCACCAGGGCCTCTGCGAATCTGACCTGGAGGAAAATTGCCATATTGGGGATCAGGAAGGAATCAGCTAACTCCTGAGCATGTGGTCAAGACTCACCAGCCAGACACCCAGGAAAGAATTCTGAGTATTAACTCAGATCCCACCCAATCCAACATCCCATCACAGGCCATTGGGCGTATTTATTGCTAATAGTCAAAGATCAATTAATTGATAAAATAGGCTATTCCATCATACCATCCCCTCCATAAATTTATCAGGCTTAGTCTTGAAGCCAGATAGGTCTTTTGCTCCCACTGCTCCCCTTGGAAGGCTGTTCCAGAACTTCACTCTTCTGATAGTTAGAAACCTTCATCTAATTTCAAGTCTAAACTCCCTGATGGCCAGTTTATATCCATTTGTTCTTGTGTTCACATTGGTACTGAGCTTAAATAATTCTTCTCCCTCCCTTGTATTTATCCCTGTGATGTATTTATAGAGAGCAATCATCTCTCCTCAGCCTTCTTTTGGCTAGGCTTAGCAAGCCAAGCTTTTCGTCTCCTTTCATAAGACAGGTTTTCCATTCCTTGAATCATCCAAGTAGCCCTTCTTTGTACCTATTTCAGTTTGAATTCATCCTTCTTAAACACGGGAGACCAGAACTGCAAACAGTATTCCAGAGGAGGTCTTACTGTCCCTTGTATAATGGTACTAACACCTCCTTATCTCTACTGAAAATATCTTGCCTGATACATCCGAAGACTGCATTAGCTTTTTTCATGGCCATATCACATTGGCATCTGTCATCTGGTGATCAACCAATACTCTTAGGTCCTTCTCCCCCTTTGTTACTTCCAACTGATGTGTCCCCAGCTTATAACAAAAATTATTCTAATTAATCCCTAAATGCATGACCTTGTACTTCTCACTATTAAATTTCATCCTGTTACTATTACTTCAGTTTACAAGGTCATCCAGATCTTCCTGTATGAGATCCTCACCCTTCTCTGAATTGGCAATACTTCCCAGCTTTGTGTCATCCGCAAACTTTTTTAGCATAGTCCCACTTTTTGTTTCAAGGTCAGTAATAAAAAGATGAATTAAGATTGGTCCTAGAACTGATCCCTGAGGAACTCTACTAGTAACCTCCCTCTAGCCTGACAGTTCACCTTTCACTATGACCCGTTGTAGTCTCTCCTTTAACCAGTTCCTTAGCCACCTTCCAATTTTAATATTGATCCCCATCTTTTCCAATTTAACTAATACTAGCTGGAAGTGGTAGAATTGTCAGCAGTAATGCAGAAAAAAGGTAGAAGTGTTCAACAAATATTTCTGTCCTGTATTTAAGAAAAACCCCAGATGATACATTCATATCATATGACAATGAAATACTTGCATTCTAACACTGATGCAGGGGAATATTAAACAGCACTATTAAAGTTAGACATTTTCAAATCAGCAGGTGCAGATAACTTGCATCTAAGAACTTTAACACACCTTGCCAAGGAGGTCTGTGGACCATTAATGTCAATTTTCAATAAGTCTTAGAACACTCAAGAAGTTCAAGAAATCTAGAAGAAAGACAATGTTGTTCCAATATTTTAAAAAGGGTAAACTGGATGACTTGGATAGTTAAAGGTCTTTCAGTCAGTGATAGGGTGCCTGCCCCACACTGACCTTTAAGGGGTTAATAGAGCCCTAGGGAGACTGTGCAAAAAGCAGCTAAGAGGAGGCTGTGAGGAGCAGCCAATCAGAGCCTGGTAGGCCCATATAAGAAGAGCTACAGGGCAGAGCAGGGTCAATAGCTGCCTGGAGTTCAAGGACAGAAGGCCAGGATCCTAGCAAGAGGGAGCGCCAGCACCATGGACAGAGCAATGCTATTAGCAGGGACTAGGGAAACTAGAGAGAGCTACTGGCCTGCTGAGGCCCTGAGGTAAGGGTGAAGAAGGTGCTGGGGCCATGGGGAAGTGGCACAGTGAAATGTACTGAATGGTTGGAAGAGATGCAGCATGTGATTGCCATCTATAGAGTCCCTGGGCTGGGACCTGAACTAGGGGGTGGGTCTGGATTCTCCCCCCGCACTCCCCCTCCACCTCATTTGCACTGAGAAAGTGTTTCTGGTTTGTTTGTTTCTTTGTGATGGGGAGGATTCATACGTTCTTCTTTTTAGCTTTATTGGCCTGTTGTCTTGGGTTTTTTTCTTTGAGCCAACCCACTTGCATGATCTCTATGGCAAAAAGTAAAGCTGAGTCCAAGCTGTGGAATTTTAGATCCAGGTCTAGCCACAGCAGAGCTGAGGGATTGTTCAAGGCTGCATTTCTGATTGGGGTCCCCTCTACATAGTCATAATTAATCCTCCCAAGACTTCATGTTTGTTTCTTTTCTAAGACTCAAGAAGAGCTGTCAGCTCTTCTGATCTTCTCTCATTGTAGAGCCCTTTGTGGACACCAGTTCAGAACTGTGGCTAAATAAATGTGTCCTGGACTTCCACATCAAACTGCCTTTTCTTTAAAGGAAATTCTTTTTTCCTGTAAATCAATGCACCTCTCTAATTGTTTTACCTTGAACTAATGAACTTAAGAAACCAGTTCTTTAAAACACATAGTTAACTTTAATATTGATACCTCTAATCAGGGAGAAGAAGCTTACATTTTAAGGAGAGAGATGCATTACATATACACCAACAATATAACCTCAAATTTACAGTTTCACCCAATATACTCTGAGTGCAGCTTCTGGAAGGGACAGCTAATGATATTCATTCATGATTCTGGGGCTGTTTCTACACTGACCAGTTAAGTGACTTCATCAAGGTCATTCAGTCTTGCAATAGCAGAGGTGAGGATTTAGACCCAAAAGGATCACAGTTACCCTGCAATTCCTATATTGCTTAATAGAAAGGAGGCCCCATTCAGATCCATCTTGGAGCCCCAAGATTATCTAGTCTGACCTCATGCATGTTACAGGCCAGCAGGCAGAAAAACACTGAAATTAGACCAAAATATTATAGCCCACAGGAAACTAGACTATTGTGAGCCTAGACAGAGAACAGAAGAGACCAAGATACACCAGTGCCCAAGGCCCCTGCCATGTCAAGGATCTTGATAGAGGGAGGTCCTCAGGTGGTCAGTTTATCAAAGATTGAGAACCACTCTATTAAGGTATCCTAATGTGTTAGACAAAATGGGATGCAAGCTAGATGGGTCCAATGGATGGCAAAAAAGCATATACTACTGAAACAAATCAATTAAACCAGTGTTTAGCCAGCAGTACATTAAGTATTAAAACTGCATTCTGAGGCAAAGACTATGAGACAGCACTTATAAAAAGAACATATTATTCAGGTCTGGCTATTTTATAACTGTCTGTTTTCATTGGAATAGAGACTAAAATGCTATCAAAATTATATGGAGCACAAAATCCCATCAGTTTGCAGTAGACACAATCACAGATGAAGGACTCTGGATGCATATTAGGTAATAAAGGGTATATAGATCCTCCACATACTTCAAGTGTCCTATGGAAATTCTAGGGAAGATTTTTATTGCTTCAGTTATTAGCTCTAGTTTTTGAAACTGACTTCGTTTCAATGGGGTTATGCCTTACTGAGCAGAGGTTGAGTAAGAATTCAAGAGCTAAAAGAAAGAGGAACACTTGAAAGATGCTAATCATGGAGCTCAATGCACTTCTGAAAGGTGCTCAATACCTTGGGTGTGGTTTAAGAAACTGAATCAAATAGGCTTTGCCCGAACGAATTTGGTAGGATGGTGTATTCTTGCACAACAGTCCATATTTATAAATGATCACCATCCAGTTCCAGTAAATGGAACCATATCAGAAACCATCATGACATAATCACATAAAAATTAAAGTACGGGGAAAGGTCAAAGGTTCTTTGCTTCAACATAATGCACCATTAGTCTAATGGGGATTAGTACTGTATGTACTAGTTTCACATCTCAAATCCTGATTTCAACTGGTGCAACTTGATTGACTTCAGTAGGGTTACTCCTGATTTACACCAGCATGAGTGACCGCAGAATCCGCCCCAGACTCTTCAAAGAAGGAGGAATCTATACATTTTGCCAGAAAAGCAGTTATGGTAAGCTGTTGTGATTGTCACATTTGGAATTAGCTGTTGCCCCTTATGTTTTGGAAATAAATCTATAATTGCTTCTGCAGAAATCAAGGTTGTTTTGTTTAAACTGACCCCATTTGGATGGGAATGGTCATTACTATTGGAAATAAAACAGGGAGAGGATTCCAACTTGATAATTCAAAATCATTTCTAGCTGATGAGAAAATATGTAGTTTGTTTGCAAGGGAGCTCTGGATGTGCTGATGCAACCACGACAGTCAAGACATCTGTGGTGTATTCAGTCCAGACTGCATGTGAATCAAAGCTCTGTGGCTTTGATAAATCCACCTTACATGAATCAATGTACAGAGGTGGTTGCTTAGAGAATGTCATCCAAGTAAACTAAAAGTTACAGCTCCTATCTTCTGGGGATGGAGCAAGGGTTAAACAGGGACTATGAGTGGCTTTGTCATTATACTAATTAAATGCATTTTCCTAGTTAAGTCTCTCACAGATTCTTATCAACTGTTAGATATAGATCCACTAAATTTTCACTACAAAAGGTTTTTTTTCCCCTGCTGATAATGGCCCATCCAAATTAAACAGCCTCTTAGAATTGGTATGGTAATGGTCAATATTTTTTCTTTGTTTGTTCCATTCTATGCATCCGATGAAGTGGGTTATAGCCCACAAAAGTTTATACTGAAATAAACTGCACGTAAAGAAAATGAGGAATACTTGTACCACCTTAGAGACTAACCAAAGAGTTAATGATAAGCAGCATAGCTGTTTGAAAGCTGATTTCCTCTGGCAAAATTTGCTCTTCCAATAGAACTCAGGTATGTCATGAACAGAGCAGGGAGACAGGAAGTGAGGAAAGCTCCGCTGGAGATGAGAGCATTTAAATATCCTTCCCTGTCCTTCTGCAGGCCTAGCAACTGAATGCTTACATTATCCAAAGACAGAGTAGCTTATCCTTGCCAAGCCATCTTGGATTTTGAAGCAGATATCAATAAGATCATTCAAATCAGAAGCAAATTCCTTTAGATAAACATGGGCTTGCGTCTCATCTTACATGAAGTTTAACAGGTTTTGGTACACTGATGCCAGTGGAATTACTCATGATTTACACTGCAGTAAATGAGAGGAAAACAGGCACCATTAAAATAGTTTTCAACTTGTAAAATGGGATCATTAACACACAGTAACTCTCTGTATGAGCTGTTTCAAAAATACACAGCTGTGCTATGTCATTTCAAACAGTGATTCTGGCCTGCAGAAGAAATGTCCATACAGAGAAGGATGTATTCCCAAGTGTCTTGGGAAATATATGATCCCTATCATCCCAAGGACCTTGGACAGCACTACTGCAAAGAGCATGCACTTGCAGGGAGTGAGCAGGAGTGAGAGGGGGAGCGGGAGGAGACTTAGTGACCTGTCAGCATTGGAGCACGACCAGTGCTCAGGCCAGCAAGGAAATTCAAGAGTAGCTTTTAACGTGGCACTACAATTACCTTTGCATAGTTAGAAAGTCGCAAAGAAAATAACTCAGATCTTAACTTTGGCATATATAATCCTGCTGAGGTAACAGACGCAAAACTGGATGTGAAGAGCAATTCTGGATTGGTCTGGCTGATTTCCTTCCTTCCAGATATGCTGACAAAGGCTTCCCTCTGAAGAATGACAACTGTTAAATACTTCCAGCTGTTTTATTTCTGCAAGCTAGGGTGGGATGGCCATGTCTGTAGTATATCAAACATATGGGATATGGGATAGAACTGCCAATATGCCCACCATGTTCAATGAAGGCAGCAGGAGGCACACCTGTCCTTCTGGGGATTGCCTGTCCTGCATAATGAATTTCATGGAAGAATATTAACTTCCTGTAAAAATAAATAAATAAATATTTTTTCTGCAGAACAGATGGGATTCTGAGACTCCAGGAGTGTTGAATTGCTATGACCAAAACTCAACATAGCAACACATGAAGTAGTAAACACATCAATCTTGCCCAAAGCACTTGCTGAGCAACCATTGGAATTATGCTATTTGTTGCACTATGATATTTTCTGTCTTATTACCTATCCCTTTCTTAATGATTCCCAACGTTCTGTTCACTTCTTTAAAAACAGCCACTCCATGTACAGCGACAGAACTAGCGACAATGAATCCAAGATCTTTCTTGAGTGGTAACAGCTAATTTAGATCCCATCATTTTATATGTATAGCTGGGATTGTGTTCTCCAATGTGCATTACTTTGCATTTATCAACATTGAATTTCATCTGCCATTTTGTTCTCCAGTCACCCAGTTTTGAGAGATCCTTTCGTAGCTCTCCACAGTCTACCTGGGGCTTAACTATCTTGAATCATCTGCAAATTTTGCCACCTCATTGTTTAATCCTTTGTCCAGATCATTTATGAATATGTTGAATAGTTTTGGTCCCAGTACAGTCCTCTATATATGAAATAATAATATTGCAAACATATGGAATAAACAAAGCATGAAAGTATATTACTTGGCTCTGCCAGTAATGTCCAGAAGTTTTAGTGTTACTTGGAATATTATCATACTGTAAAGAATTAGTTGGTGGTATTTTCTGTCCTGATGTTTCTGATGACAGGGTGGCTTTGTGAGGAAAGTCAGGACTTTTGAGTTAAAATCATAGAATCAGAGAAGATTAGGGTTGGAAGAGCCTCAGGAAGTCATCTAGTACAACCCCCTGTGATCTCTCCCACTGACTTGTTGTGTGTGCTGTGACAAATGACTTCACATCTCTTTGTGCATCAGTTTACCCATTGGTCAAATGGCTGTAATAAAGCCTACCTCAGTGGATGTGGGGAGGCTTAATAGACCAAATCCCCATGAGACCCTATGAGGAAGGAAGTTGTATAAATGCAAATATAATTAACATGGTGCAAAATGAGAGAGCTTTGTGAAACAGGAGTATACAATGAAATACAGTTGTGAATCCAATCTCAGTAACAGAAGCAAGCGGATGAGAGGCAGGGAGAGAGGGACACCATTGTTGAGCTTGGGAAAACTAAGTACAGCAAAACTTGGAAACCCTGGCTTTGGTTAGAGGGGCTCGGGAAGTGAAACTGATTAGCTTTATCATTACCTAACTCTCCTCTTAGAGTAATTCAAGTCTTTTATCATTATCCCAAACCCACAAAGCTGCTCCAGACACACAACAGCCTTGCCGAAAGACTTGTCAGGACTGAAACAGTAATTCACAAATTCACTAAAATTCCCTGCTCCACTGAGCAGTGTGACAGCTCTGCCGACCGCAGTAACATTTCTATTCAAACTGGCTGTGGTGCTGAAGCTATAAATATCCCTGCAATATTTCCTGCTTCAGAACATAAAGACAGCTTTACAGCACTGATAAAATAGAAATTACTTTTTCTCTGAGGTCTTGCTGGAATTTTAATGTCTGTTTTGCAATAAAGCAGCTCCTACACAATTCGATTTGAGGGAAAGAAAACAAACGGTCTAATTTAGTTACAATAATGACTCCTTTTGTATTGTTGGCCCTAGCTGGCTCCAGGGTTGCAGGGCTCTTAAAGTTTGTAGTGATGAGTGCAACGATGATTTTTATAGTAATATTTTTTATACTTTAAAGATACATAGCACTGTTTAATTACAACTATAGAACAACAAGGACCCAGAAAGAAAGAAAAATCATTAAAGTTTACAACCTCTAATAGTCTTTCTGTAAAAATTACTTGGCGCGGCTGTAAAGATGGTGCCCCAAGATGACACAGATTTAAAAGGGCTCTTGAATTGAAAAGAAAAATCGTGGCTGCTGGACTCATCAATGTTGCTTTTAATTATTCCATTTATGTCAGCCAGTCCTTGTTAGCTCCTTCAAAGGAAAGAAAAGAGTGCCTCTATCTTTTTCTTTTATGAACACCGAATTCTTCTTTCCTTTGTAGATGATATAATGGAGAAGGAAAAAAATCAGGAATAATTAAATGATGGGGGGGAAATACTGATTCTTCATTTGCATTGGGGGCACACAGCAGAGGAAAATTGCCTTGGTGCACAGATGCTAGTAAATATTTTAAAACACTAAATAGTCAGACCTGATCAGCTGGCAAATTAAAGATGTCACTGACTATTAAGGGGTGAGCCAAACAGATTCCTCAGCAATAGGACCACCAGGATTGCCTGTGTCCTTGCAGGTAATGATAGGAGATGGCACTTTTGAGGGAGTCACTTACAGTGCTTGGTGCAAGCTATTGGATTTGATAGTGTTCCCATATGTAATAATGAAGAACAATTCCCTCCCTTGCAGGAATCACTAGGTGAATTCTCTGCCCGGTGTTCTGCAGGAGCTCAGACTAAGGGATCATATTTGTCCCCTCTGCTCTTACAATCTGTAAACACAAGAAATTCCCAGATGAAGCATGGTGGTTGTAGGGAGGTGACAATGGCAGAAGCCTGGGTAGCAGGTCTTTCTCGAGAATCTTTGTGGCTGAAACAGGGCAGCTTTCTTTACTCTTGGACAGATGCCGTAATCCACATAAGAGGAGACAACCAGCAGATTTATAGACTTAAAACAAGGAGGTCTTTGGTCCTTTTGTCTAAATTCACACCTAGAAATAGCTGCAGAAATGTCTCCTAACAGAAAATAAGTTAGCAGAACACCAGGCAATTAAAATTTGGCCGATGCTGGCAACTAGTTGTCAGCAATCTGGACTTTCTGAGGGTGATAATTATATAATCTAAGCCATCTAAACATGTTTTGTGTGTTCTCAGTACGTAAAGAAAAAACAATCATGTTTTAAGGATCAAAATGGAATTTCTATTTTAAAGGGTTATTCTGGAAATAAGAATATATTGGGGATGTAGCCCTGGCATTGTATGAGTTATTGCTTTGGATAAGTATTAAGGCTGTGTTAAGTGATTTAGGTACAAAATTCCATTGACTAGAAGTTGGGAGCTGAATCCACTTGGTTTTTGAAAATCCCCGCCCAAGTCAATAGCCAGAATGCACAATAAATTATCAAGTCTACCATGCTGCATTTTTGAAATATTGTGGTGTTTCCTCTAGAGAGTCTGGGTGAAATCCTGGCTGTATTGACATCAACAGGACCAGGATTTTACACTCTGATTATATTTAGTAACACAGCTGGGCAAATGAGTTCAGTTAAGAAATGAAACACCTTAGACATCTTATAACATTTGAAAAACTATAATGACCTCTTGGAAAATAGCCTGCTGGACCTCTAGAATAAGCTTCAGGCTAAATCTCTAAAACTTATCCAAATCAATGACTCCATCCTCCTTGTACTAAACACATGATGTCCTTGACAGGTCCCAGCACCTGTCAGCATTAGGCTGTTGGATAAGCATCCAAAAGTTCATATATAGTCTTAAACTTAGTCAAATGGAACTTCTTGCCACCTGATGAAAAGTTTTTCTGTTGTTGGAGCCAGTTGAATTTGACAGACACTTAAGATGCTCAGCACCTCATAGAATTTGCCCCCAAACTCTCCATCCTTTTACTCATCACTCTTCAGTTGTTTTGTTCAATTTACTATGTTCCTCTGCCTTTTTTTTTTCTTTTTAACAAAACTCCGCTTGTTGTTTGCCCACCCCTGCTCTAAGGTGCACACCTGGGTGGCAAGCAAATGAAGGGCCATCCACCTAATTAGTGGAGCTGTGCAGGTGTGGCTCCACTAATTAGGTGCCTGGACCCTGGAGAAAACACCCATGTAAGGTGAGGTGGTGCCCTTGGGAGGAACAGGAGATAGGTGGGAGGGAGGAGGGGGGTGAGAAGAAAGGGTGGGGGGAGTTTGGGACGTGCAAGGATGCAGCAGTCAGAGAAAAAGGTGAGTTTCCTGAACACCCAGGCTTCAGCTGCCAGGGAGAGATGGCCCTCCTTCCCAGCCTCAGCTCTGTGGCTCCTGTGGTGGGGGAGAGACCTCCCTGCTTCCTAGGCCCAGCTCAGGGGGCTGTTGTGGTGCGGAGCAGAGGAAGAGACATCCCTCTTACCCAGCCCCAGTTCAGGGGCTGCCGTGGCTGGAGATAGAGGACACATCCATTGCATTAGAAAAGTAAGACTACTGACATGAAAATATGAGTTGTGTGCTTTTATTTGTAAAACCAAAAAACATTTGTTTTTTTATATAGCACTTTTATCCACAGTGCTTTACAATAGTTAGCTAATGGTACAAACAACATTTGGAAAGATCATTAAGTGCTCCGCCAAGACCCTCAAATTTTCAAGTGGTCTGCAAAAAAAAAAAAAAAAAAATTTGGGAACCACTGCATTAGAGGAAATCTCTGGCCTATGTTATTCAGGAGGTCAAACTAGATAATCATAATGGTCCCTCTTGGCCATAAAATCTATGACCATAAGGTTTTGCTGGATGAAGAAAATGTAGGGCTCAACACTTAGTGTGTGCTTTGCTGTTGAATGGGGGAGGTGTATATTGTAAACTGAGTATAAATTTGTTACAAACACAGCACTGTGCCCTCTAGGAAATGCATTAAAATCTAGTCTTTGTGCCATTAACATTTTGGGAAGCTAGTTACCTTAGCTGGTAAATTATTCATCTTGTTTTATACACCACTAATATCTCCAGGATAGCCTGCCTCAGCTCATTAAAGTATGATTTAATAATTTTCTTTCTCCTGTTTTAGTCTATTTATACAACAAAATCAATATTCGTTGTAATGAACCAAGTTGCTATCAGAGGTTTTATTGGTAAGACAGTTACTACCACATGTTGATGTGTTGGGGAATAGTAGTAGTGCTATCCCCTTAAAGAGATCCTAAAAATAATTTTATATATATATATATATATATAAATTTGCATGGGAGTATTTTTCATGTTCCATAATTTTTCTACAGAATCCATCATGCTAGTTGCAATCACTGAATAAGCAAAGCAGCTGGTACAATAAATAGTCTGCACATGTAAATTCACAACGCAGAAGCCATGGGGGATTGCATTGATTTCTATGGACAGGCCATGTTAACAAGAGGAGCTAGAGTTTGAGTCTGATCTTACTCACCCCAGCCTTGTGTTGGTGTAATTACTCCGGGTTTGCACTGGTGTAAGTGAGAAGAGAATTGTGCCCTTAAAACTGAACCTGGGGGATGCTTTTGACAAAGCATGAAATGTGTGCCTTGCAGTTTTGACTAGACAGGAAGGGTATATCAGCAATCTCTAGTGTGCAGATTGTTTTGAACTGTTGAATGTGCACAGGTGTGAGGCTGTTCTGTGTAAATGCTTGAACGAAATTGCACACATCTGAGGAGCAATGTTGGATAAACCTTGCAATATCTGGCTATTCAGTTCAGATAAGCAACCAAATGTCTGGATGTATGTCTGAAGGCGCTGAACAACAGGAGCTAGAAATCTCATCCACCAAAATAGGTTTTGCTCCTGAAATTTCTGTGAATTGCCATAAAACCAGCCTCTCTCACAGTACTTCCTTATTTTCTTTGAAACCTGACTTGGGGCAAGAAATTCAGAGGCCCTCATTAATGAATGAAAATGTGTACATAGTTAACCTAAGCACTTTTGAACCTCAGAAAAGGTTTGATTTGACTTGTGTGTGAAGGGTCAGGTTGCTTATTAAATGTGATCAAATTGGTGTGTTCATCCTTAATATAAAAATGACAGAAGTATTGAGTAATATCAATCTGAAAATTATCAACCTATGTATACAAAATTAGTCAGCTTGGACATCTAAGTTAGGAGTACACTCATTCTAATGATTAAAAGCATTAATGTTGCACCATTGGAGTTTATATCTGGACAAATCTGTAGCTCTGAGACTTAGGTTTGCTGTTAGCAGCTAGGACTCTGTTCTGCATCTGAGTGAAAAAAATTCAAGATGTAAAATTTCACCTTCAGACCAAATAAGGAAAGCATAAAGGTTATATAGAAGAATTGACTCAGGTGCTGGTAAAGTCTGTTTATGCAACCAGCCAGATAAGGGTTTCTAATGCACCTATCCCCAGGGTTTCTGATCTCTCTGCACTTCTGGCTTCCAAAGAATACTATTCTCCACTGATTGACCCGGTGTAGCCATCTGAAGATGTGCAACATGGATGTAAAAAGGTACTAAACCAGAATCCTTCACTTATTTATACTAGTGACAAGGTTTCATGTCTGTTCTGCACTAGTGCAAATGAGTACACGATATTGAAGGCAGTGGAAAATCAGGCCCTACATTTTTTTTTTGAAGCTACATTTTGGAATTATTCAGCCATCTATTTTGTATTTCCAGAGAGAAATCACAGGTAAATTTGACTCTGTGTGCTGTCACCAAGATGCTACATTTGTTAACCTTACTGTACACACTGGGCATGAATTTGCTCTCACTCTGGTATAGCTCTACTTGAAGTCAGTGGAGTTAGGATACCTGTAAAACTGATGTAAGTGAGCAGAGAATTCAGAACATGAGGCAGCAGTAGGGCAATGGGGTAAAGACAGAACACATTGAGGGGAAAAAGAGAGGTTAAAATAAAAAGTGTTGCATTTGGTTTATTTATTTGCAGTTTAGATGGTAAGATTTCCAGGCAGTAACCTGTCTTTTTGCATGCATGCAAAAATCCTAGCATGCTTTCAACACTGTATAAATAAATAAAATTAAAACATCTTTTAAAAGATACACCCGTGTATCTCCCTTCATAAATGTAAGCTAAAGTTAATGAAAGAGTCAACTCTTTTATCTCAGTAACAAAGCAACATTAAAACAGCTGCATGGGCCTCCAGCAAAACATATTGCAAGTGTTACATGTTATTTCATTTATAAGAATTAGCATCTATAGTACTGCTATGAATACTGATGTATAGACTTTTTAAAATATCCCTTTATAATGTTTATTTCAAAAGAGAACTTATAATGATGCCTTCCAATGTGTTAGAATAATATACAGAGCAGCTTCTACAGAATTGTATTTTTCACACTGGAAGATGTAGTATCGTGCAGATGGCGAAATTAATAAAGTGTAGAAAAGCCCTTTGAACAGCTTTTATTACAGAAGACCCTCTACTGCAACCAAACACTTAACTGAGTGTGTGTGTGGGGGGAATAATATAAATCACAAACAAATCCACACAGAGGGAGATTTTTTTAAGAGGTGAGTCTGAAGGTGTGAAGGTTCTGCAGGCATGCTTCACATTTAATATAGCTGGCGGTTTTTTGCTCTGAAAAGGTTTTTAAGCAGCCATAACAAATATTATGCTCCTAAAAAAAGCATCATAGGCTTATTAAAGAGAGACAAAAGTCTGGCAGAGATAATATTTTCGGTGGGATGAAGCTTATTTTAGTGGTTAAAGAAAGATGGTGGGAGTTTTGAGGATCCTATGACTTCCTGTGTGACTGTTTTGTAAGTCTCCAGAGTTTGTTTCCCCATATGTTATATAAACATCATCATCACCATAGCTGATTCATATTTAGCAACCAACATTTTTTATCATATTTAGGCATCTGATTTTTTGGAGGCACTGAAAATCATTATTTCCTCTGAAGTCAAAGGGAGCTGTGTGTGCTGCTTTGAGACCATGGCTTGAAGAGCCTACGGTCTAAATAGAAAGACAAAGTGTGAGAGGGGGGAAAAAAGACACAGAAATTAAGTGACTTCTACAAGATGATACAACAAGGAAGTGGCAGGGGCAGGATTAGAATCCAAATCCCCTGACTCCTAAAATGCTAACCTCTAGATTAGACTGTCTCTTTAGAAATAAGGGAGGCAGAAAAGTCAGCCTCTTGTCCTTAAAATTTCTGAGGCATCACATCATGGCAAGTACCTGATCCAGCTACCAGAAGGATTTGTGGGTATGTTTAAGATATTTTAAGTAGTTCATGGGCAGAGCCAAATATCGGTTTCCCTACCAGTTACTACTTAATATGGATGCTCAAGGCTATCCAACCAAAATTACATTTAGATTAGATTACATTACGCAGTAAGTGGCAAATCATCCCTGCTTCCTTTGACATTCAATATAATAATATTAACTATGATGAATTTCCTTTTACTGTTAATTTGGCTATCATATATTATTTCTTCTGAATTCCATTGTAATATAACATTAATTATTGTCCCCTGCTTATCCAGTGTTGCCTATTCTCTTCTTCCCATCCCCTCCACCCAACCAGTGTTTAATTCTTGAAGAATTGTGCATGGAAAAGGCTGCAGAGACTATAACTACTGCCAGAGAACCTTCATGGGATGTAAGAAATCAAATGACATCCAGGATGCCAATTGCCCCCTGCAGTCTTTTATCATAGCAATAGTTCTTTCTCCTTCAGCTAGCAATAAACTGTTTGTTTGCTACAGTCGCTGAGGCTGTGTTGAAGAACAGTCAAAGTCAGGAGAGAGGGAGACTAGAAAAATGACAGGTGGCTTTTCTTATTTATTCCCTCTCCATGACCTTGCAAGTTCAATTTCTTCATCTTCGTGCCCCCACCCCTCTGTGCTGCTTGTTTCAGGATTGAAGATCTCATCCTGAAAGATCAGGAGAGGGACTGTTCTGACTTAAATGGCACCCGGAAGCCAGATATCACCAGGTGTCCAAAATCCAGTTTTCAAACAAGGGTACCACTGATAAGATGGCTGTCACAGAGCTTGGGGGCACAAGAACAAAAGTAGAAAAGATGGAAGCTCAGGTATGAACACAAAAAATCACCTTCCCCAAACTGAGTTTTATTGATGGGTCAGTCCAAATTGGCCCCACTTGGACAAAAGCTTATCGCTTCACATACTTTGGGGCAGGGCCTGGCTTTTTTTGTTTTGCATTTATCCAGCGTGTAGCACAATGAGGTCCTGATCCATGATTAGGTCTCTAGGTGATACCACAATAGAAAAGCAATCTAATAATTCTTTCTATGCACTCATACAAGCAGAAAACTCAAAACTGCAAAATCAGAAGTGCAAAGGATGATTTAGATGGCATTAGTTCTGCTTTGAGCAGAGGATTGGTCTAGATGACTTCCTGAGGTCTCTTTCAACCCTAATTTTCTATAGCTTGTAAATTCTCTTGGAGTTATTTGCCTTCACTTCTGGCCAATACCTTATTCCCCCTCTCTGTCTTACCTCTAAGACTTCATGTCCTCCTGTTAAGAGATTGAGTTTAAATGGACTCATCTGTACTTAATTAGTTCCCAAGTATGCTGATCTCCCTCCGAACCAGAACTGCAATTAACCACCAAACTCAAAGCCATTGACTGACTAAGCAGATCTTTCTGTTGAGTGGGGTTGTGCAGGGTTTCAAAATCCTCTCCAGGAGCACTAAAAAACCTGTAGATACTCTCACAATGCCTTGAGCTCTCAAAGTCTGCATCTGCAAGGATGTTTCTCTATCGTGTGTTGCCCAAGGAGCGCAGAGTTCCTTATACTGATGCTGAAATGAGCTGCAGCAACAGCTGGCCTTCAGAGAGGAATGTCTTTTTATTGCCGATACTGCTGACCAGCAAAACAGCTGAGCATGATAACTCATTACACTGAAATGAAGATGGTTTGAAAGGAGGAGCAAACAATGGTCTCGTAGCACCCAGAGTGAAAGTTAAGACCATATACACATCTTACATATATCTCTAATTAGCATAATTTAAACCATGGCTTTCTTTTTATAGCAGCTTCATTTTGGGTGTTTTATATTCCAATCTTCCACCTTTTAGTCTTGCTTTTCTTTTTTCCGCTGCCAAAACTCTTTCAAATGGGAAGGCAATTACTGGGCAAGCATGTAGCTCTTTAACTGAAATACTTATAGGTGTGCACTGGAAAACTATAAAGACTTTTAAGAAATAGTAATGCTTTAATAGGTTCTTGTGTACGCACATTGTAACCTAATTCTGCACTCTTTCAGTATTGCCAGGGGAAATTGCTAATTTACGGTTGTGATGAGCAATAATAATAATCTAAAGGTGCAATATCCCTTGTTTAGGGGGCATTTATGGTTAGTATTAAAACTATAAATACTTCAAGATGCTTCAAAACTGATCTATACAAAATGAAAGATCATCTCTGGTTTAAAAAGAGCTTTTTCAGCAGAAAGCCAGTCATGTGTTTCTCGTTAAGAAATATTAAACAATGCTCAGCATGAATGGTCATCAGAAGGTACCACCAGAGTACCTATGGGTATCTTACTTGACTAAAGTCTGTTAACACTTATTTTCTTGCTCTGTAAGAGATTTTTCTCAGCCTTATTATCTATCCTAATTAATTTAACTTGATGACTGCCTAAGTGTGCATCCAGAACTGTAGTTGTTACTGAATTATTGCTGTTCTCAACAGCTTCCTTCCTTAAAAAGTGTTCCCTGCTTTTACTCTGGAGGAATTGCTCCTGTCATTCATGTCCAGAGTCCCAAGAAATTTCATGATACATTGCTTTTCTTCAGGTGGGTTTGTTTTTTTGGCGGGGGAGGAAATTGGAAAAAGTTTTTCTATCACTGCATCAAATCCAACCTATGTCCATTGGGTTTGCAAGCAGTTATGCCCAGATGTCTACTAGGTATGTGAAATGAGTTAAGGGTTTCAATTTAGCTCCTAGAGGACAAGTATCTGCATTACAAAAACCCTACCATGTTCACCATGCAGTAGCATTGTTGTCACAAGCTGGGTTTTTCAGAGGAACCCAGGCCGGACAAATTCAGTGAGTTGGGAGCCCAACTCCTTTACAGCTGGGATTCTCAAAGGAATGTAAAGATCAATGATTTGATGGCCCTGGACGGTGTTCCATGGAGATAGTCTCTCCAAGACAAGAATTCTTTTGTCCTTTTAGTTGGCTTTATGGGCCTGATTCAAAACCAAATAGTCAATGCTAAGACTCCCACTCCCTTTATTTGGCCCTTAGAGCGGTGTGTTCTGTCATCAAAAACAGCTGGAATAGAATCAGTCTAGACTATCTCATGCTCTCTCCACTTCCTGTATGTTAGGCCACACAAACAACAAAGGGGCATGCTGTCTGTGGGGTGTTTCTGAAGAGAGTTTCTGTTACCCTGCAGGAGCTGGGAGCCAGAAGCATTTCCTAAAACACTGCTTGACAGAAAGTGAAAACACCTTTTTTTTTTTCCTTTTTACAAGTCAGAATAAGAGAGGGTGACAGGAAGGGATAATTACCTTGTCTGCACCAGGTCTCTGGATAGACACAGTGACATTTCAGAAATCCAAATGGCTTTGCTGTGTTATGATTGGAAAAAGAATGGAGGGCAGAACCCTCTGACATTACAGACCATAAGCAATTTCTTGGTAAAGGTAAGCAAAGCAAGACGTATAGCTGGGACTATAGCTCACTGTGGGGCCTGTGCCAACACCACAGACATTCAGACCTGCATTGCCACTGTGTCAGAGAGTACTTCATAATAAGAATTCTAGATGCACATTGTGATTTCATTGAGGGGAATTTGGGAAGAGGAGGATATCTTGGGTTTTTTTAAACAGCTTCCCTTTGCTGTACAGATTGGATAAGCACTCAGCAGTTCCAATGCTTTTCTAAAGTATCCAGACTTGTTCCATTAGCAAAACTGGGCTGGGACACTTATTAAAACACTTAAATTTCTTTCATGTTCTTGCTTCAGGTCAAGCCCTGAAGGCTTATGGCAACAGCCTTTCCTGTGGCATTTTGGTATTGCCACAGCCCATCCCATTTGGAACCCAGAAGGGCAAATAGTGAAAAATAAATGGGAATTAAGTACTTAAACCCATGTTCCACCTAAGGCATTTTGCTTTCATGCTCTAGGATTCAACAGGCCATTCTGGGTCATCCTCAAGCACAGATTATTTCTCCACTGCTTATTAAATAGAATGTTTCCTTAACCGCCCTCATCTCTTGAATTATACCCAGTTTCTTTAGTAGAAACTGATAAAAACTTTGCAAAAAAGATGTTTTGTTTTTCCCACCTTTATAGAGCGGAGGAAATTATCTCAAAATTCAAAACTTTGTTGAAAAAATACTAATGAAAAATTTTAATTTCCTCCAGAAAATTTTTTTCTGTGTAATTTTTTTTTAACCAGCATTATCCAGAAAACATGGGATGAAATTCTGGCCCCATTGAAGAAGTCAAAGGCAAAATTCCCATTGACTTAAATGGAGCTAATATTTCACCCTTGGTTCTGAAAGGGTCAGACTTGTGGGCAAACCCTTCATCATTACAGGGAGTCACCACTTTTGAATTAAGCTAAAAGAATCATTTGAAACACATTCACCCAGGAGCCTCCTTGTGAGGGAGGCCTTTACACTGCATATAATCCCAGAGAGACCTCATGCACTCACTCCATCTCCCATCACACACAGAAAAGGCAAGAAAAGAGAGCAGTAGCTGATTTCATGGCCCTGAATCGTGTAGACAAGCTCCGTGTATAATGCAGATGGGCCTCTTCTGCAGTCTGAGTGCATCAGTTTACCAGCTGTCTTCTCTCTATTGAAACACTCTTGATAATAGAGATTTTTGTAGTCGGTGCTATGGCGGCAGAGTGAACGTCAGTAGTTTAAAGAAAGAGGTGTGGAAACATCAATAATGGGGGAAATTATGGTTTCAAGAGAGGAGGCTTTAATGTACTGCGAAACAAGGAGGCAGCTGTGGCTGACTGACAAAACTCGCTGTCTCCATAGCAGCTTAAGATGGTTCATCACTGCTCATCGAGTTTGAGCTGAGATTTAGTGCTGCCAAGTGGCTTTGTTGCTGAGACCTCTTCAGTACGGGAAAGGTTGAGACTCTCGTTTTCCCCCTAGGCATGGAACTTAAACCAACTACATCTCCTCTTCTTTCTCTTACTATTCAGGATGTGGATATGCTTCTCCTGTGGCAATGAGGAACAGCTATTTCACTCTGCAGGCTCTTCTGAAGTATTTAATGAGATGGTGACTCATGAAACTAGCACTGGAGCAGCTCCAAAATATTTCCATTGAAGCAACCCATGTAAAACAAGCCGCCTCCATTTTATGTGTCTCTTACTTCAGAGGCCAAGTGCCGCCATCCTTTAATCTGCAGCACACAAGTGTTTTCCTTATATTCTCCACCTTGCTTCTGCATCTTACTGACATCCCCCTTGTGCATCTATTCACTGGCAGCCTGACACTAAATGGCACCTGTTCTGTTAGTCAAGGTACTTTGTCAGCAGAGCCAAGCTGTGGCACAGAAGTCCTTATATAGCTTCAATGTAATGTGCAGAATCCAATGGTGGTAGGATCTACCGGGAGTGAATCAGAGATGAAGTTCAGATTGTTAAACTCTTTGAGACAGGGAATGTCTGCTATGCAGTTTGGTTATCATACCTCCCACTTTTACTGCTTCCAAATCAGTATATGCAACCATCTGTCAGTTTAAGTCCCACATGTGCAAATCTGGACAGTAGAACCTAAAATCTAAAGACTTTTGCTTCCCAACTCCTTATTGGAGAAAACGTGTAGTAGTTATAGCAAGATGACTGGGTGTCAGAACTTCTATTTAATTCTGTTACTGACCAGGAGCAAATCATTCTGCCTCCTTGTGCTTCAGTTCCTCCATCTGTGAGATGGGGGATAAAGAGACCTCCCTATTAATGCTTGTAAAATATTTTGGGATGCTCAGCTGCAAGGCACTACAGAAATTTAAAGGACTGCGTGAGCTAAACAGGCATTTGAGCACACGCGTGGCTATCTGGAAGCCCAGTTTGCAAATGGAGAATTGTGGTAATAGCACATGCAAAAGTAGGGGCACAAATACCTATGCAAAAAGGTGTGCAGATCTTGAGCCCTGTGGTATGCCCACTGATGCTTAATTTTCCTGATGCTTTTATTTTCATACTTGTAAAAAGCAGGTTAATACCACCTACCTACTTCAGGTAGGGATACTGTGCAGCATAACTGAATAGTGTCTGTACACTAGTTTAAGACCCTCTAGTTCTTGCCAATTTTCCTTGGCCATCAAAGCCTCTCTTTTGTCAGGTTGTAAGTTGTCTCAGGAATCAAACATCTGAGCTGTTTTTATAAAGTGTAGTACAATCAGGCCCAGAAGAAATATGCAGTGTTTTAATATGTAAAAGATAATGGAGTCAATGCCTATCTGCCTTGCAGCACAACTCAGTTGTTTTCCCATTTCAAATTCCTTAATCCATGTAGCCATGACCTGTATCAATTCTTTCAGGAAAAGATCGGCGGCAGAAGTGCCTTTCTGCCTCCCTCTCAGGCTATGCCTATCAATACCCATAATTCTATCAGCAGCCAGCTGCATGGCACAAGCCTTGCCAAGTCAGCAGTTCTCTGAACTCTTCCCTTGCGGAAACCATTCACCTTATCACCAGAGAGAGGGAGGGGAAGAATTCCATCTGTTACAGCTTAGAGCTAGAAGTCTCATAATTGCATCAGTACACAGGCTGCATATCAGATTTTTCTTGTTTTAGGAACCTCTTAGGGAGCATTTGCTCTCGTTTTATTGTTGTTTTCTCCCTAGCAAGTGACTCTTTCATTTCCACAGAGATACAAGGCAAGAATTCCTGAGCAAGTTCGTTGTTTAATAATGCCAGGGAGGTGCTTACACCAGTAAATGTATCTTGAAAAGCTGTACGCTATTCTACTGTGCAAACTTTGCAAAATAGCACACAGTCTACTGTAAATGCTAGGTCATCTGCAGTATAGGGCTGTGATCAAGCAAAACACTTAAGCTTACAAGTAACTTTAGGTACCTGAGTAATCCCAGTGAAATCAAGTTAAAGTTGTGTATGAGTTTATGTGCTTTGTTGGATTGGGGTCCATATGCATGGTGGATGAATGAATGAAACCTACAGACCACTTGTGAGCCTGTTTTCCTTGTTGTGATGTGCAGAGCAGAATGTTCTTTAGATATAACAAAGATAATAGTTTTCACAAAATGTTTTGCTGGTATCTTTGGGTAATGATGGCAATGAAATGTTTCATAGGGGATGCCTACCTTCAGTACAAAGGGGTTTATACTGTCAGAGGATGAATGGCCTAGTGGTTAGGGCATGAGTATAGCCCCTCCCAGACAGGAGTTGAATTCTTTGCTCTACCACGTATTTCCTGAGAGGCTTTGGGCAAATCACTTAGGCACCCAGCAAGAAAGAGCATGTACCTAACTCACATTGGAATCCCATTAGGTGCCTACCTACCATTAAAAATCTAGTCCTATCTATCTGCATCTTTAGGCACCTAAACACCTTTGCAAATCTGGCCCCTAGTGTCTCTTGTGCCTCAGTTCCCTATCTGCAAAATGGGGATAACACTGCCCACCCTGATAGGGGTATTGTAAGGATAAAATACATTTTGTGGCCTGCTCAGGTACTACAGGGATGAGGGCCATGTAAGTATCTAAGTTAGTAAATATTGTATAAATAATGCACTGTTAAGCTCCCTTTTAAACTTTAATTTGTAGACATTCCTGTGGCACTAAACCAGGGGTGGGCA